>JAVJIX010000029.1:3030000-3747500 GCA_036785185.1 Paratrypauchen microcephalus
CTCAATAACCTTAAAGCACTTGTACTGTATGGAATCGAAATAAACCGAACTGGATTGGATCGAATCGAATCGAATCGTACAGGATTGTTTACTAATTTTATGAATCGTGCCTGATTATATATATATATATATATATATATATATATATATATACACACACACACACACACATCTCAGTACAGAAATGTGCAGCACTAGGAAGAGCAAAGATACTGTGCAGAACTCTCCCAGGCCTCTGGTAGAAATGTTGAATATGACATTCTATAGTCTAAATAAAGAGGGTTTTTTTTCTTCTTTAATTATCATTGTGGTTGGAATCGGTATTAAGAGTCTTAGTAGTTTTAGTATCATGACAACACTCTTTTTAACAAGGCAAGAGAATCTCCAGGAGTTAAGCAAGTGGTAGACCCCCCACAAGAAAAGGTACAACGTGTACCTTTAAAGAGGGGGTATTTTAATTCTATGAGATATTAACTGCTAATACATAACATATTTAGATCACAATGCTACCGTTTGTTTTTAAAATGCTATATTTGCTGAAAACAACATATTAACATGTTTTATATGTTTCACTTGATGCTCTGAGACCCTCCCTTTGCTGTCAGTGCTAAGTCACTCCCCCTTCAGAGCGCTATCACAACAAAATCAGTATACATACTGCTCATGAAACTACTGCATATCGCACCAAGTTTGTCAAGTTGCTGTGTACAGTTTTGTGTCATGTTTTGGTATATTTATGGAGAATTGTCATGTGGGAGCACAAAAGACGTGGGCTTGTGGTGAGTATTGCACTGAATCTTGTAGCTAATGATTGAGATTGATCAAATAGGGTCTTTTTTCTTTGTTTTTGATGAGGGAATATTATAACATGGTAGAAGCTCAAAATATTTAGCATAATACCCCCATTTTAATTAGTTAAGAGTCAGGTTGTACACAAAATGTTAATGAATTCAGACATGATCCGTTTTTCAATTCTCTTCTACCTCTACCCTATTAAATATAGACATAGTAATAGTACAAATATTTGTGATGTGCTAAAGCTGCTGGCATGTGGACCAAGCCTACTTACTCCTTACTCTTGGAGGCATCAGCCACTGCAATGCTGCTGTTGTGAGACACCCACACCAGCTGGTCTCCACTGGGGCTGAAGGACACACTGTGCACCCAGCCCCCACAGTCTTTGTGCTCCAGCAGCACCTCCCCAAATGGCATCTTCACCCCCCAAGACGTAGGCCCTGGCTTCTCCTCAATGTCCTTAATATAGGTGGAGAAAATCCTAGAAACACAATTAAATGTCATGTTATACCAGGTATAACACATTTATGTCTGCTTTTCTATCAGATGTAGAGATGTCAAAGTATCAAAGATACTAATTAATACTAAATACTAGCATTGAAACTAGATTCTCATTTGAGCAAATATCAATACTAAAAATGTCACATTCACAGGACAGAAATTGACCTTTCCTGAATAGCTTTTAATGAATAAGGATAAGGAGTATGAAAGACATTTAAATGTGTGGACAATTCTTACTACAAAAAAGCAATGAAGCAGCAAAGTACAGTTTTATTTAATTAAACGTAAGAACCAATTATCCATCTCCTCTGACTAGCATAACACCTAATGTGGGTGCTACTGACCTGCAGTGAAGGTCTGCTGAGCCAGCTGCCAGCAGGATGTTGTTGGGGTGCCAGTCCAGACTAAGCACTGTGGAGCGGATGGGTTTCTTAATGTGTTTACTCAGCCACCTGTAGGACAACACAACCAGTGTTCTGTTGAAATGGGCTGCCCCATTTAAATGAGCTACCAGCAGCCTAAATTAGGGATGGGGACGATTCGATCCAGTATCGGTATCGGGTTCCGATATCAACGTAATTCACGGATCGGAATTTCCGATCCAACCTGCGAAAATTTCCGATCCATGAGCCATGTCTGTAATATACACATTATCTGCTGAAATGACTCCACGAGTGATTCCCTGTCGGCTGCTCTGCTCCTGCTACAAAATGTGGAATGGATTTCCTGAATGGAGGCATATCTCAATAAGACACAGTGTGACGGAGCGCCTGTAGCTGCCCGTCATTCCCCGACCGGTGCCTCTCTCTCTCTCTTTCTCTCTCTCTGGCCCGAGCGTGCGGAGCGCTCCCCCTGGTTTGCGGCGCTAGGCTCCGGTACAAACTGTTTGCTGCTACTGCAGAACTACTTACAAACTGTTTCCCCGCTATCTGGACTCTGTTCCCCTCCCTAGTGCGTGCGAGGGTGCACGGATCCAAATGCTCTCCCTACCTTCCACTGTCTCCGCGCTGCTCTCTGGTTCAGGGGCCAAACCGGGTCCTGGTCATGCGATAAATAGCGCATAGTGGTGCGCTAAAGAGGGCCACATGACCTGGACTGAACAATTAATGATAATTTGTGGGTTTATTTTGTTTTCTTAAGTCTCTTAGTTAATTAAGTCAAACAATATGGGGGGTTATTTAAGTATTTTCTTTTTTATGTTGAATTGCAGGTGTTTTATCATTATGGGTACCATTATTTGTAGCTAAACAATAATGATAATTATATTGAAAACAAACAGTTTTGGTATTGGAATAGTATTGGTATCGGCCGATATCAAAATTCAGGTATCGGGATCGGATCGGAAGTCCAAAAATGTGGATCGATGCATCCCTAGCCTAAATTGACAGTAATGTCTATCGATTCACTACACTCTGTCAAAATAAACTACCTTACGTTTTTCCGTTTACAGCTGTATAGATCCAATAAAGCTAACCTCCCCTTACCTGGCCAGCCAAATGATATCTCTCTGCATTTCCTATACAGCGCGATACCATTTGGACACCCTCGCTCCACCCTCGCTCCTCCAGTTAAAAACGGACTCCGCGATTCTGATTCGTTCAAAGATGGTGACGTCAGTGCACCCGCCTTTGCCCGCAACGTCACTCTTAGGCAGCGGAAGTTCCTCCTCAGTTTTGAATCAAGATGGCGCAATCTCTGATTGGTTCATTTAGCTGTCTGTCTACGCGCAACCGCAGCGCATTCTGGACCAAGCGTTACCAGACTCGCCGCTGGTACAGCGATGAGTCATGGATTCTTCCAGGCAAAACCTCCCCAGTTTTACAACATATTCCTTTGGATTAGAGACAGTGGGTTTTATGCTGTTTGCACACGTTGATCATACTTTGTACCTTAGTTATATAAAATTTCAACTCATTTATATGAATATGCATAGGTAGTTCATTTCGACAGTCATATTATGCTATCAAATAGGGTTGTAAAAAGTATAGAAAATCAGATACTAATTGATATTAAAACTACTATTGAAACTCATTTGAGCAAGTATTGATACTAAAAAGATTCAAAGATTCAAAGCTTTTATTGTCATATGCACAGTAAAGAAACACATTTCCCTGTACAATGAAATTCTTACTTTGCTGCCCACTCGGGATGCCAAGAGCAAAAAAATTAAAATAGATAAATAAGATAGAGAGAAGCATATAAAAAAGTATAATCAACAGTATAATAAAATAGAAACAATCTTTACCGAATATACACTATGAAAGAAATATGGGGTAGGTGCTATGTATATATTTACAGATACAGTGGTACCTCACCTTACGAAATTAATTCGTTCCAGAAGTGGTTTCGTAACGTGAAAAATTTGTAAGTTGAGTAGCTATTTCAATGGAAAAGGCCTGATCCGTTCCAAGTTTTTTTTTTTAATAGTGTAACTTTTTTTTTATAGTGTAACATATGTGTTCTGCGTCCTGATTGGAATAAACCAGGTCTAGACCAGAACTAAACCAGGTCTAAACCTGGACTGGACCTGGACTAAACCAGGATTATCCCGGGACATGGCAGTGCCGTTGGAGGAGCGCGGTGCTCCTGTCTCCGCGCTCCTTGCACGTTCCGCACTAGAGCTAAGAGGCCGAGAAAGACGCTCTTTTAGCGGGAATAAGAGCGGGCTCTGCTTCTATGTGACTTCCAGAGCCGGGGGGCTGACACTGTGAGCTGTGAGCCGAGCCGCGCGGGCCCGCGGCCCCATCCCGCGCCGTGTCGTTTTTGATCCTTCGATGTCGGCTCTTCCTATCATTGTGAAGCAGAATTCACCAAGCGTTGGATTGTTCACTCACTAAGGGAACATGAACTGGGTTTAGACCGTCGTGAGACAGGTGAGTTTTACCATACTGATGATGTGTTGTTGTGTCTCCCATCGCACTTTCGGCGCTATATTGAGCTGTGTCTACCCCACGCTTCACTATCAACACATTCCATTGAAAATCTATGAGTGTTTAAACGAGAGAGAAATGCGAGAAAAGTGTAGAATGTGTGTGGTGAGGCATTTACAGCCCTAAAACATGTAGAACAATTGCCAAATACAAAGTTGTCCTACCTTGTGGACCTCTCCCACCGCGGGCCACCTCTGGAACCTAACCCCGTGTGTGTTGATAAAGTGTATTTACGCTTCGTGGCGTGCATCTGAGCACGCATTAATTGAATTTTTGAGATTTGTTGTTTTTAAAGTGCTTTATAAATAAAGTTGGATTGGATTGGATTAGAGATTTCGCGTTTCGTAAATTGAAATTTCATTCGTATCTAGAGACCAAAATTTGACGTGAAGGCGTTTCGTAACTTGAAATTTTCGTTTGTTGGGTCATTCGTAAGGTGAGGTACCACTGTAATGTGTAACATTGGTTTTATGTGCAACTGTCAGTAGTAAAACGGTGTGTAAACATTGTTGGTATAGTGCAAACAGAAGTGTAAACATGGTTGATATCGTGCAAACAGGAAGTGTAAACATGGTTGATATCGTGCAAACAGGAAGTGTAAACATGGTTGTTATAGTCCAAACAGGAAGTGTAAACATTGGAGCAGTTACATGTGCAGCTGTAATCTGACAGATTATCTCAACAGTTGGTCAATAATAGTGCAAATTACTCATGTGCAAAGTATAGGTCAATCACTGTCCAGGAGGGGGTGCTATTGCTGAGCGGTTCAAGAGTCTGATAGCAGTTGGGAAGAAAGAGTTCTTAAGTCTAGTAGTCCTAATTTTCACACTCCTCTACCTCCGGCCTGAAGGTAGGAGTGTGAATAGTCCATGTTGGGGGTGGGTGGGGTTTTGATAAGCTCTCTTGCGGACTGTGCAATGGTAGATGCTCTGCAGAGACGGTTGAGAAGTCTTGGTGATCTCTGTGGCCGTCTTAACCACTCTCTGCAGGCATTTGTGGTGCTTCACAGTAGTGCTGCCGCACAGTGATGCAGCTGGTCAGGATGGACTCGATGTAGCTATAGAAGTTGTGGACCCCCAGGTATTTAAAGGTGCTCACCCTCTCCACCTCAAGGTTCCGGATAAACCCTGGCTGATGAGGTCTCCTCTCCTTCCTCCTGTCCACTATCATCTCCTTGGTCTTGTCTGTGTTGAGGGTGAGGTTGTTGTCCCCGCACCATGTCACCAGACTGTCCACCTCCTTCCTGTAGGCCGTCTCGTCTCCGCCTGTGATACGACCTATCACGACAGGTGTCGTCAGCAAACTTCAGGATGGTGTTCTCGGGGTGGGATGCGACGCAGTCGTGGGTGAACAGGGTGTAGAGGATGGGGCTGAGGACGCAGCCCTGCGGGGTACCGATGTTAGAGATGATGCTGGCTGACGTTCTGTTTCCAATCCTGACAGACTGGGGCCTGCCAGTCAGGAAGTCCAGGAGCCAGTCACAGAGGGCAGGGTGTAGTCCAAGTGATGACAGTTTGTGGGTGAGTCTGTGGGGGATGACTGTGTTGAAAGCAGAGCTGTAATTATTAAAGAGTATCCTGACGTAGGAGTCTTTATTTTCTAGGTGGCAGAGCGAGACATGGATGGTGGCAGTGATGGCGTCAGAGCTGGACCTGTTGGGCCTGTAGGCATATTGTAGGGGGTCAATAGAGTCTGGTATGCTGCTCTGAATGTGGGGCAGTACCACTCTCTCGAAACACTTCATAAGGTTTGAAGTGAGTGCTACTGGCCTGTAGTCACTCAGGCAGGATGGGGGGTTCTTCTTGGGGAGGGGGACGATGGTAGTGGTGGTTTTGTAGGAGGTGGGGACAGTGTGTTGGCTGAGGGAGAGGTTGAAAATGGAGGTAAAGACATCAGCCAGCTCATTAGCACATGCTCTGAGGGCCCTCCCAGGAATACTGTCTGGACCTGGGGCTTTGCGGGGGTTGGTCCTCCTCAGGGCTTTGTGTACCGGAGCGGAGCTAGCAAATAACACATCCGCCGCGGGGGGCGCCATGTTGCACACACACAGCAGAAAAGAAATGGATGATCCTGAATAACTTAAGAATGATTTTGAGCAGAATCAGAACAAGTTGACATGACATGGTACTTCTTGATGCTTTTATATGGCGCCTTAATGGTTCCCTAATACTGTAAATGAATCCTTCTTCAAAATCAAGACTCAGTGCATGAGAAAGCCTCATGAACACAGTCAGGGTAATAAATATCTCTCTCAAACACTTTATTATGGGCGTTGTTGCTTGAATGCAAATGAGGAGGACAGAGACAGGCCAGTGCAGTGGGTGGCGTGGGGCCAAATGCGCCGCTGGTTCCTTGTTTTAGCGGTGCGCTGTCACCCACTTCCGTGTGTGTAAGCATGGAGGAAGATATGAGACAAGTTGCATTAAAAAAAACACATTTCCACAGAAAATAAAATTAAACCACTGGTGTTTCAGAGGTTCGGAGGCTCGGATAAAGGAAACACTCTCATGTGCCTCCAATGCATCTCGCATTGCGTAGCTCGTTTGCAGTCCAAACTCTCTGGGCATGACTTCCATAGACGGTGGATAGACATCCAGACGGGGGACGGGGGAGCAACTTTTAGGGGGGGGGGGGCCCTAAACAGGGTAGGGGAGCTCACATTAACGTTCAAAAACCTCAGAAAGTGAAAATTTCATGCCATGGGACCTTTAAGAGCACATAGACTAGTATACGCCCATTGACCACTATGGAACCAACCTTGATGACAGATATAAGGCCACATAGAGTGCGGATTAGGATTGGATTGGATTTCTCCCGTTACTCAGTGGGTGGTCTGTCGTCCAATCTGAGTGCACATGAAGCTCGCACAATTGGATTCAGGTCAGCAACCTGGCCGGCTCCGCAACGCTAGGTGGCGCTGTAGTCCAACTACTTCCGGGTGATGACTACTCAATATAAAAACACAACACAACTATCTGACGTTTGGGGAGTGTGACGGAGCAGCATTGATGTACGTGTTGTGTATTCTGCAGAATTTGGTTGTTCATATGAACAAAAAACTGCGTTTTTGGTTTCGTTAATACGACACGAACTGTGTCGTCGGCGTTTGATATTACAAGCAATCGAGGACAGCAAAAATTACGAGGATTGGGACCTTTCGGGCGCCTATACCGCACACTATTGTTTTAATCATGTTCTGCCTTTTTGTTTTTTGTTGCTTGCATCTTTTGTGCCACAAATAAAGACATTAAATTTGTAGCTACTGATTACACACTGATTTTTAATATTTACAAGTTATACAACAGTAAAAAAAAACACACACTCTCTTCTGATACTATAAGGTCACAATAGATAACTCAAAAAGTTTGTAAACGTGCCCTGTGCGTTATTTCAAAAGTTCAAAACTCCATGTACAGCTTCCAGGTGCTGGTAACAACAGGAACAGTGAATAATTCCAGAAAAGACTAAATTTACCGCACACTCGCTTGACTCTTACTTCTACTCTTACTCTTATTCCTTTATTGGGCTTAGAGCAAACAACGCATTTCGATTTTACCTGGCGAAACGCATTGTTTGCTCTAAGCCCAATAAAGGAATAAGAGTAAAGTTAAGCGAGTGTGCGGTAAATTTCTTCTTTTCTGGAATTGCCCTGTGCGTTATGTTCATAGTCCAGAAATGGTGGAAGATGGGGCATGTTGGTGCCGTGAAGGAACGCTGTCCTGAGCCATCTGGTTGTGGGGTGGAGGACAGCTGTCGGATGCACGAAGAGCTCTTCCAGTATTTCGCAATGCGGGCAAGTTGTACGGCCTTGACCGCTCTCCCCTTGTTCTTCTTGGCTGTGGCATACGCTGCCCTGGCGTTTTTCCATTTGATTTTGATTTGCTCAGGCGTCCGAACAAACCCTGCCTGCTCCATCTTCAACGCTATCTTCTGATAAAGACTAGCGTTTCTTGTCCGACGTCCGTCCATAAATTTTAAAATGTTTAGCTCGGGCACCTGGTGCAGCATGAACTCCGTTTCTTCATCTGTCCAGTAGTGCGTGCTTGTTGTTTTCTTCGCTGCCATGTTTTCGTCTGAAAGTCCGGCAACAACAATCACTACTTATGACGCCGTCGGCACCTCTTACCACTCTTACAACTTTCGGGGGAAATTCCTGAAATTCCTGGCACGCACATGCGCAGTATGCCAATCCGATCCGAAATCGTGCACATGGCGATGCCAAGCGGATTGCAATCGGCCAGGGGTTCCACTCGGATTGGGGAAACCAATCCCAATCCAATCCGTTGCCTGTGCACATGCAACCGATACGATCCCAATCCGTTTGCAATTGGTTTGGACTTTTCCATGTGCACGCAGTTAGCGTTATATAAAAGAAACTACTATGCTTTAATAGTGAAAATAAATTTAAAAAAAGTTTAGCATTATGGTATTGGAATCTGTACTGTGTTAAGTCTATTCCTTTGTATCGAAATTGCTTTTGAAATTTTTGTAGAGGCAACCACCCCCTCAGCAAGTGGGTTCATCTCCAGGCATTTATCAGGAAATACTGTTTTATAGCATGGACAACAAAATATCTTGTGTAGGAGCCAAAATGTATGTTTTGTTTTTGGGTGCAATTCATTTTTATTTCCCCTAGATGGCGCATGGTTACAAATCTATGCAGGTATTTAGGTAGGTCGTGTGTGTCTGCTTGTCAGGTGTCTGACCCGGAAGGGCAAAGGTTTTTTGACCGCTAACCGCAAAGCTAATGCTCGATGTTTGTAGATGTTTGCCGTGATTAGTTTTGGCCTACCTGTATCTTTTGGACTCGTTGTGCAATAAATGGATAACCTTGATTCACAAAGAAAACCGTCTGCAGGCTATGTTTCATAGAACACCGTAAGAACATTCACATTCATCAAGCTACTATGTAAGTAACATCTAGCGCGTCAGCCAAGCGACTACCCGCGGTCAGGACACCTCAGTAGCTCTGTGTTAGACAGAACTCCTTTAACATTAGTCAAAAAACCTCGCTACTGTTGGATTAACATTGGATTACTGTTTCGCACGTCGGAGTCTTCTGCGTTTGTGGAATTAGGAGCATGAAGAGCTGTTCGTGGTGGATTATTGTTTGAATTCGTGGGCTACTGGCAAGGAGTTTCGTTTGATGGGGAAACCATACTTCTACGCATACAACGATCAGCTGATGACTGCAAGACGCCCAACGCATCAGAAGAGGTATTGGTAGCACTACAATATTTAATGGCCATTTAGATCTTTTATTTGTGTGCACACAGTACCCGGGTACAAACACAACACAAACACAACATATTAAATGCCAGCAGATATTTGACTGTGGAAATCGTGTGACTTTGCGTTGCGTCGTTGACTTTTACATCACTCACGTTTCATTGAACTGTCGTAGGATCCCGTTTGTTTACAATGGACTCACGTATGCTTACAAATACTAGTAAACCTAGTAGTGTTGTAAGTGGCGTCGATCAGCAAAGCAAGCGTGCAACGGCGCTTGCTGATAAACTTTTGGCTTTACAGACGGATAGAAAGGTAAAATTGGACAATGCTAGTGCTGTTAGAAAATCGATGTATAATTTAAAACATGATATTCCGCAGTTGCAAAATGCCCTGAAAGGTTTGGTGAAAAATTGTAATGATGCAAAACGTATTCATGAGTCTTTGTTACATTTGTTACCTGTTGATGAAAAGGAAAGGCATGATGTTTGGTTTAAGGCAAAAATGATTTCAAATAATGATGTTATTGGTGAAACTAAGGTTTTTCTGAGTATGGGTTCTGAAAATGGTCATGTTGATGTCCCTGTGAATGCCAATGTTCATCTTAAAGCTGCACATGGGAATGTTGATTGTGGGTCTGTTATTAACCCAAATGATAGTGTGTCAAATGTGGGCAGCAAAAGGTCACACAAAAGTGGTAGCAGTGGTCGATCAAGCACAAGCTCAGCCAGGCTGGTGGCTGAGGCAGAGAGAGCAGCATTGATTGCTCGTCAAGCTGCTTTAAAGGAGAAACATGCCCTTGAGGAGCAGGAGCAGCAGCTGAGGAGGAAAAGGGAGCAGCTTGACCTGGACACAGAGTTGGCTGCATCAGCAGCTAAATTAGCTGTGCTGAAAACCTCAGACAAAAGGAGTCACTCAGCAGCACCCTCAGATGGCATGAACTCCTACCTGCATGAGGAAAAAAGGAGACTGGCAACTCTTAATCCAAATGCAATGGAATTTCAGCCTGGTTTACCACAACAGTTGCAACATATGCCCACCAAAGGACCACTACCACCTAGCAATATTCTGTCAACAGAGGTGTGCAAGAAGCAAACTGAGCAATGGTGCAACAATGTTTTAAATCAGCCACACAGTATCACACAGCAAGAAGATGGAATTGGAGCACATCAACAACATGTAACGGCTGCACAACTAGGAACCAATAGGACATCTAACACAACACACTCTCCAGACCTGCTGGAAATAATGCAAAGGCAAAATGACATCACAGCTGCTCTAGTGCATGAACAACGTATCTCATCTTTACCATCAAGAGAGATACCTATATTTGATGGAGAACCTCTCCAGTTTCGACCATTTATGAAGGCCTTCGAACAAGGTGTGGAGAGCAAGGCTGGAAAAGGAGACTGCCTTTACTACTTAGAGCAGTTCACCAGAGGTCAACCCCAGGAATTGGTGCGCAGCTGTCAGCATATGATGCCTGAGCGTGGCTATATAGTGGCAAAGGGCCTCCTTACTGAGCACTTTGGAAACCCATACAAGCTGGCAACTGCTTACATGAATAAAGCATTGGCCTGGCAAGCTGTTAAAGCAGAGGATGTAAAGTCATTGCAAGCCTATTCGTTGTTCTTACGTGGCTACTGTAATGCTATGCAAGAACTGAGCTATGTGCAGGAGCTGGACATGCCAGTAAACATGAGGACCATTCTCTCAAAGCTGCCATTTAAACTGAGAGAGCAGTGGCGTACTACAGCTCATGACATCATGGAGAGGACACGTGACAGAGCGCACATTTTTGACCTGGTGCAGTTCATGGAACGGCGTGTCAAAATTCTGTCTGACCCCTTGTTTGGTGATATACAGGATCCACCCTCTGCCACATCCATGACAAGGCCTACGTCAAAGTTCAAGCCGCAGTCAAGGGCCAACGTAAAAGGAAACATTGTTGCAGCTGTGACATCAAAGGATATGTCTGAGGGCAGTATGGAATGGCCTCAAGATGTGGAGGAAGTGAAATGCCTGTGCTGTGATCGTCACCATCTTGTGGAGGAATGCAAGCTGTTCAGAGGCAAGAAGGACACAAGGACAAAATTCTCCTCTTGAGGCAAAAAGGAGTGTGTTTTGCATGTTTACGCACCGGACACATGAGCAAGGACTGTGAACAACGCTTGACATGTAAAGCATGTGGAAAGACCCATCCAACTGTGCTTCATATTAATCAGCAGCATACCCCTGGACAGTTAAAAGATTCTGCTGACAAGCAGCAGTCATCCAGTGAAACATGTGGGCATACAGGGGCCGGTAGGGACCAATGTGTGTTGTCTATTCTGCCAGTGAAGCTGAAGTCTGCCAAGGGAAGCCGCATTATAACAACATATGCCTTCTTGGACCCTGGCAGCTCAGCTACATTCTGTTCAGAACACCTAATGCAGAAGCTCAATGTCACGGGCAGAAAAAACAGCTTCCTGTTGAGGACAATGGGGCAAGAGAAAGTTGTTCCAGCAT
The DNA here is from genome assembly GCA_036785185.1 of Paratrypauchen microcephalus. Classification (NCBI taxonomy): domain Eukaryota; kingdom Metazoa; phylum Chordata; class Actinopteri; order Gobiiformes; family Gobiidae; genus Paratrypauchen; species Paratrypauchen microcephalus. The sequence continues at coordinate 3,041,964 of JAVJIX010000029.1, forward strand.
TCACCTTGTCTGGTCTAGAGGTGTCTGGGGTGGACATGAACACCTTCTATCCCCTGCCTGAAGTCTTCACACAGAAAGAAATTCCAGTCACTGTGGAGAACATGATCACTTCTGAGGATTTGGCTAAGTGGCCCTACCTGTCAAAGGTGCGCATCCCAAATGTGAAGGCTAATGTTGATTTGTTGATAGGCACCAACGCACCCAGGGTATTAGAGCCCTGGGAGGTCATCAACAGCTGTGACAATGGGCCCTATGCCATCAAGACTGTGCTGGGATGGGTGGTCAATGGCCCACTGAGTGGAAGCAGTGATATGCCAGTATCCTCCGCCACAGTGAATCGCATCTCACTTCAAACATTGGAACAAATGCTGGTTAGTCAATACAACCACGACTTCAGTGAAAGGGGTCAGGAGGAAAAGGAAATGTCCAGAGATGACCTCAAGTTTATGGAGACCATGGAGCAATCAGTAAAGCTGCAGGACGGAAAGTATAGCCTGAAGTTGCCTCTAAAGAGGAAGGAGATTTTTTTGCCCAACAACATCGTTGTGGCGAAGCAGAGAATGGAGGGCTTGAGGAGAAAGTTCTTTCATAGCCCAAGCTTGCATAAGGAGTATGCCGAGTATGTGGATGGCCTCATCAGCAACACCTATGCAGAACCTGTGCCACTGCAGGAGCTTCCAGGTGAGCCTGGCAAAGTGTGGTTTATCCCTCATCACCCAGTCTACCACCCAAGGAAAGGCACCCTTCGGGTTGTGTTTGATTGTGGTGCCACATACCAAGGGGCATGCTTAAATAAAGACCTGCTTCAGGGGCCTAACCTCACAAGCTCGCTGCTTGGAGTCTTGTTGCGCTTCAGAGAGGAACCTGTGGCGTACATGGGCGACATACAGGCTATGTTCCACCAAGTGAAGGTCGCAGAAGAAGACCGAGATTTTCTCCGGTTTCTGTGGTGGCCCAGTGGAGACATAAGTCAGGAGCTGAGGCAATATAGGATGACTGTGCACTTGTTTGGTGCAGTATCCTCACCAAGTTGTGCTAGCTACGCACTTAGGAAAAATGCAGACGACCACCACTCCGAGTTTTCTGCCGCTGTATGTCAGTCTGTCAAAGAAAGTTTTTATGTTGACGACTACCTCAAGAGTTCTGCCACAGACGCAGAGGCCATTCAGACAATCAAGGAACTAACTGCACTGTGTCAGAAGGGAGGCTTCACCCTGGAGAAGTTCGTCAGCAACAGTCGTAGTGTCTTGCAGGCCATTGCAGCAGAACGAAGGGCAAAAGATCTAAAGGAGCTGGATCTTGACCGGGACAAGTTGCCAGTAGAGAGAGCCCTAGGTCTGCTGTGGTGCGTAGAAACTGACTCATTCCGGTTCAAGATCGAGATGAAGCAACAGGCACGTACCAGACGTGGCATGTTGTCCACCATCAGCTCAGTGTATGACCCTTTGGGTTTCCTGGGCCCAGTCATTCTGCCTGCAAGGATGATGCTGCAGGAGCTATGTAGGAGAAGATGTGGATGGGATGATTCTTTGCCTCCTGACATCTTATGTCAGTGGAGCTCATGGCTGGAGGACTTGGACCTGCTCAACACCTTTGAAATACCCCGGTGTGTCAAACCAGCAAAGTATGGCAAGGTTACTCGAGCCCAACTACATCACTTTGCCGATGCCAGCGAGGCTGGGTATGGGACTGTGACATACATAAGGATGTTGAATGAACAAAGTCAAGTCCAGGTCTCCTTTCTCCTTGGCAAGGCCAGAGTTACACCACTGAAAGCAGTAACTATTCCCCGGCTTGAACTGACTGCAGCAGTTCTGGCTGTGCGGATAGACTCAATGCTGAAGGAGGAACTGAAATGGACATTTGAGGATTCTGTCTTCTGGACCGACAGTACTTCAGTCCTCAAATACATCAGAAATGAGGATAGAAGATTTCATACGTTCGTGGCTAATAGGATCTCAACCATCAGAGAATCCTCAGACCCAGGGCAATGGAGGCATGTCTCATCCAAAGACAATCCAGCTGATAACGCATCAAGGGGATTGAATGTTGCAGGCTTCCTGAAGACCAAGCGGTGGTGGGAAGGGCCAGCATTTCTTTGGAGACATGAGGAGGACTGGCCTAACAATGCCTTTGATGTTTCTGTGAGTGCTGATGACCGAGAGGTGAAGAGAGAAGCAGCCACAAATGCAATCAATGTATGTGATGCTGTTACACCTACTGACCAGCTTATGACCTATTTCTCTGACTGGACAAGGCTCAAGAGGGCAGCTGCTTGGTTTCTCCGTTGGAAGGCCATTCTGTTGGAGAAGGCTCGCTGGAGAAAACGGCTGAAGGAGCCTGTGACAATCCAGTCAAGTGCAACATGTGGTCGAAGTTTCACTGCAACACCTAGAAGTAACATCCTGACAGTGGATGATCTGCTGGAGGCAGAGACTGCAGTTATCCGCTATTGCCAAAAGCAGCAGTTCAAGAAGGAGATTGCTGCACTGTCCTCTACAAAGGCAGCAGTGAGTCACCACAGTTCCATATACAGGCTTGACCCAGTCTTGGTCGATGGACTGTTGAGAGTTGGAGGGAGGCTGAGCAGAGGAGCGATGCCTGAAGATTCTAAGCACCCCATTATCCTCTGCAAGGAGCAACACGTTGCAGCACTCATCCTCAAACATGTTCATCAGAGTCTGGGCCATGCTGGTCGTGCACACACCTTGTCATCAGTGAGGAAGAAGTTCTGGATCACCAAAGCAAACGCAGCTGTCAGGAAAGTGATTACTGAATGCAGCTTCTGTAGACGCTATAATGGACGTCTTCTGGAACAAAGGATGGCTGACCTTCCAGAGGTGCGGATTCAGCCAGACTTACCCCCCTTTACCAACACAGGGGTAGACTACTTCGGTCCCATAGAAGTCAGGAAGGGAAGAGGGACCTGCAAGCGGTATGGAGCCATATTTACGTGCCTAGCCAGCAGAGCAGTTCATCTGGAGGTGGCAGCTTCCCTGGAGACGGATGCCTGCATCAACGCTCTGAGGCGTTTTATAAGCAGAAGAGGGCAAGTGACCCACCTTGTTTCGGATAATGGTACAAACTTTATTGGGGCAGACAGGGAGCTGAGAGAAGCTGTAGCCGCGCTCAGCCATCAGGAGCCAAAATGTATGTTTTGTTTTTGGGTGCAATTCATTTTTATTTCCCCTAGATGGCGCATGGTTACAAATCTATGCAGGTATTTAGGTAGGTCGTGTGTGTCTGCTTGTCAGGTGTCTGACCCGGAAGGGCAAAGGTTTTTTGACCGCTAACCGCTAAGCTAATGCTCGATGTTTGTAGATGTTTGCCGTGATTAGTTTTGGCCTACCTGTATCTTTTGGACTCGTTGTGCAATAAATGGATAACCTTGATTCACAAAGAAAACCGTCTGCAGGCTATGTTTCATAGAACACCGTAAGAACATTCACATTCATCAAGCTACTATGTAAGTAACATCTAGCGCGTCAGCCAAGCGACTACCCGCGGTCAGGACACCTCAGTAGCTCTGTGTTAGACAGAACTCCTTTAACATCTTGTCTATGGAGTTTTACTGTAGTATAAAACCAGCAGTGCAGTTTTGATTCCTACAGACATGTCCTCAGAGCCATTTTAGTTTAATTGCAAGGTGTTCTACAACTATCTGTATGGTGGGATGTTTAGCTGTTAGCAGTAGTCGAGTTCTTAGATGCAATTTCCTGCATTCTAGTCCATTTTAGGGTGACTTGCTAGACATGGCAAATCCTAAATCCCATCTGATTCATAGCTTGCATTCTCAGTTGCATGGCCTCCACAAGACAATACTATTTATCGGAAAGAAACAACCCCCCTGGTGAAAGCAGCACATTCTGAAGGCAACAATCTGAGTAATTCCCCGTTAAAGATCTGCTTGTGGAACAGAAAGGAACTCATTTGCCTGACATTAAGCTAAGCCCTCCCCCATCACTGACATCACTGTGGTGTTTGAGGGCAGGGCAGAATTAGAAGGTGCTTTGTTAAAATGGAAATGCTTTTATAACAAAAAGTCCATATAATCATTCAATAATTAAATAATACACAGGATATATGTTATCACACACATACACACACACCTTAGTCCTGGTTCAGACCTGGTTTAGACCTGGTTTAGTCCTGGTTTAGACCTGGTTTAGTCCTGGTTTAGACCTGGTTAGGACTGGTTTAGACCTGGTTTAGTCCTGGTTTAGACCTGGTTTAGTCTTGGTTTAGTCCTGGTTTAGACCTGGTTTAGTCCTGGTTTAGTCCCGGTTTAGACCCGGTATAGTCTTGGTTTAGTCCTGGTTTAGACCTGGTTTAGTCCTGGTTTAGTCTTGGTTTAGACCCGGTTTAGTCCTGGTTTAGACCCGGATTAGTCCTGGTTTAGACCCGGTTTAGTCTTGGTTTAGTCCCGGTTTAGCCCTGTACACACACGCTGACACAAGCCCCCAAGCGCGATCGGTGCGTAGTTATACTGCAACATGATTGGAACCTGGAGCGCAGTTCGGCCTATGACTGGCTCTTGGCACTGGCTATTTTTACTTCAAAACGGCGAATTTCGCCAAAAGGTGAGGGATTTTCAAGCCTGATTGATAAAATCCCACAGGGGATGGAAGAAGGGATGACCGTTTTAGAAGAGGGATGATCAGTGTTGGGAAAGTTCATTTTCTACATGAACAAGTTCAAAGTTCAGTTCACACATTTCAAAATGAACTAGTTCGTTCATAGTTCATAATTGTTTATAGTTAGTAGTTCGTTCATAGTTCCAAAAAATGAACTAGTTCATAGTTCTTTTTTTTCCAATACATTGCTGCGAGCTGTTATTTTTCAATATCATTGCCAAAGCCCATATAGAACCATAGACAGCAATTATTATATCAGTTTTAACAATCAAACCATGTGTTAGATTCCATCTTCATATCCAATTTCACATCCTTATACAAATAACGGTCCCCGTAATGATAAAACACCTGCAATTCAACATAATAAAGAAAATACTTAAATAACCCCCATATGATATGACTTAATTAACTAAGAGACTTAAGAAAACAAAATAAACCCACAAATTAACATTAGTGATTCCCCCTTTAATGTGGCCCCCTTTAGCGCACCACTATGAGCTGTTTCTCGCAAGACCAGGAAGTGCCGCAATTTGGCCCCTGAACCAGAGAGCAGCGCGGAGGAGAAGGTCGGGAGAGGATGAGGGGAACAGAGTCCAGTTAGGAGGGAAACAGTTTGTAAGCACTCCTGCAGTAGCAGCGAAAGATTTGAGGCAAACCAAGCGGCGCGTTCCGCACGCGCTGCGCAAGGGAGAGAGGGAGAGAGGTGCCGGTTGGGGGGGGAGCGTTCAGTTCACGTTCACCCAAAATATGAACGCGTTCATGAACTATCGTTCAGTGAACGCGTTCAGGGACAACACTGGGGATGATTGTGACCATTTCTTAGCCCGGGGGGATGCCACCCCCCCATCCCCCCTCAACTCGAGTACTGGCTGTTCCCATGGAGACATGATGCCCACATTAACAAACACTATCAAAAAAGTTTTATTATAGTTTGAAAACTCAAGAAATAAATAAGTTTAAGTCAGATTAAATCTAGCCTGCGTAACAAAGCTTCTAACAGAGTAATTTAGTAAAGTGCTTTCAGTGAACTTCACACAGCCAGGGAATGTTGATGTCATCAGCTGCAGTATCAATATAAAAGCATCAATGGGATTAAACCTATTTAAGAAAAAATACCTTGTGCACCAGTTCAACACCTTAAAGATCTTTGTTCTAGTTTTAGCTGGAAAGATGTCCAGAATTTATGTTGCCCGACTCACCAGTCATTCTCTTTCTCAAAATAGCAGATGGAGATGAGGCGAGCTCCAGAGCCTAGGGCAAACTTGTTTTCCTGGGGGGACCACTTGACACAGGTGGCTGCGCGGTTGATGCGCACCAGCACCAGGGTGGGCTTCCACTGGCCCTCTCTCAGAGTCCACACGTACGCGTTACGGTCCGCTGCACACGTCACAATGCGGTTGGACTCTGGGGCCCAGTCAATACCTGGTAGACATGACAACATTTTTATTTAGAGATGTAATGGTGCACTATGTAACTGTGTGCCACATACTTCTCCCTGGAATGTTCCACAGTATGACATTTAAGCTAAAGGTCCAGTACTTGATTTTTTGTGTGCCTTGCCCCAGTACAAATATATTGTATAAGCAGCTCTTTGGGTCAACGCAAGTCTGCTGTATACTGTCTGCATCTAATTAAAAAGCATTTATCACTCAATTATCAGGAAGTGCACATTAGCATACTACGCGTTGCTAGTTTTACCATCACAGCAAACTCCTGGAATATCTCTGGACCGCTGCAAACCACTGATTGCAGACCAATGTTTTCACATTTTTAAGACAGTAAAAATCTGATACAATGCTTTAGCAGTTTTGGATGTTTATTATTATTATTATTATTATTTGTTCAAAAATACATGGATACAATTGTGCATTCTTACTGTGAGTGGGCTTGTCTCTCCACAGATCTGACCTGTAACATGATCATGTGGTGTCCCCGAGATAGACAACGCAATGCCATATTGTAGAAAATTCCATGGAGACATGCACATTTCATCATTCACCTTTAACCTTTACTTTAGCCAGAACATACATGGCAGTTTTTTTTTACATGTTTACATGATTTAGGTTTTTTACTGTAATGATAAAGAGACAAAACAAAAAATTATCGTTATTACAATTTTAGCAGATGCTTAAATGTTATCCATGGATATAGATATATAGATAGAAATATTTAATATTTATTGTGTGGGTTTGAGGATCTTAGCATGAATAAAGGACTGAAGCTCATTCTAATGTGTTAAACATGCATATATTTCAATTACTGACTGTTACTGTTGATATGTGGCCTTGATGAAAAAAGTTTGGACACCCATGGCTTAAATGGATAAATGGAAAATGTGTTGTGACCATAAACCTTTCTTTTGAATTTCACTTAAAAATAAAAAACAATAAAATGGGAAAACAGTTTGTTATTTAATGATTCCATTTTAGTATTAAATAAATAAATAAATAAAGGTTTCGACCTCTATTTAAAATATTTAATTTAAAGTTTATTTTCAAATAACATCTTTTGTCTCTTTATCATTACAGTCAAAAAACAGTCTCTGTGCCTATTGTTTTGATATTTTATGCTCTGTTTTATATGCTGCTAGAAGGATAGATGGCGCATGCTCCGCTGTGACAGCATGACCTGAGCTCTGTTTGACTCATCTGTACAGTTTGTTTTGTCTTTTGTCTTTGTATGTTACATCAAGTTGCACTTAAATGGATAAAAAATTATCCATCAAGGCAGGGCCATGATAACTGCCCTACTTTTAATGACATGGCTGATTTATGGAAGCATCACGCATCTGACAGGCTGCAGCAACAGGTTACTCACCAATAGAGTGTTTTCATGTGACGTCATAATCCGGAAGTCAGCCATTTTGGGGGCATTTGAAGCACCATGAACAGTGCATTTATGCCGCAAAGTTAAAAAATAAGCAAAATGGTCAAGCATTGTGCAGTCCTAAGCTGTCACAATAGAACGGACAGAGAAAAACACCTGCAGTTCTATCGTTTACCTAAAGTAGTGACCAGCCAGGGTGAACAGACAGAGCAATTATCAAAGGAAAGGAGGTGATTGTGGATCGCCAGTCTTCAACAGAACTTGGACGGGAAAAATCTCGACAACATTTGCATTTCATGATTTAGGATTTTTTCAAATCCTAAATCATGAATTGGAGCTGGTCCCTATGCAATTTGTATATTTTTTTCACGGAGGAGCGCCGGTCCGGAGAGCCGGAAAGTCCCAAGTGAACATGCTGCCCGATACACGTGCACCTGGCATCGCTACTGGAGGACATGGAGCGATTCACTATTGGAATTTTGATGGCAGGACAGGGTGGCAGGACAGTCGCACAGACCTGCAGGAATTGGGGGCCTGGCAGAAACCAGGGTTCTGGCAAATTGTCTGTTCGCCCGCCTGGGTTGTAAAATGTATCAATTATGTTAAATTCCCCTTTCGTAATCAATTCTCCTGAAAAATGTGATCCAACTAAACTGGACTCTTTGTTTTGACTCCATCTTCTGCACAAACACGTCCAAGGCCGACAGCTGCAGCTTATCTCACGGACTCTACAAAAACATTGGCACACACTATTCGGACTCACACTGACATGTATTAAGTAATATTGCCCTGTCTATTTTTAGGATGTCTGCTTCTACTTCAGTTTTCAATCAATTTCATTGATTTCTGATCTGTTCCCTTGCCCCACCCTTCCCTTTGTCGCCAATGAAAAAAACACCGTATATTACCTGTCCAATTCTTTTTCTGTCATTACATGTTGTGAATAATTGTCATTGATGTAATTGCATCTTTTCCACTCTGCATCTCCCAGTCAGCGGCACGCACATGCGCAGCGGCCCCTCCCCTAGCCACTGTCCTGCCTGGCTAGCGGGGAAACAGAATTTTGAATTACTCTATGTACATGTACATATGGTTTTTCGACAGTAAAGCAAACTATGACTATGACTACATGCTCAGCTCATTTAGCAGCCGGTAGGTATTTCATACTGTGCATTGCGATTGCTAATTTTGAACCAATTTGTAGAGACCATGTTTACATAAACAAACACCGACTAAACTAGATCTAAGGCATAAATGTTATTTGTTAATACTTGTACATGTACATGTTAATTTGCTTCATTAGCCCCTACAGTAAATTGTATCACAATGTTAATATTTTAATATTTGCAAAACGTGAATAATAAAAAGCAATATACTAGTACTTAAACACGTTACACATGTAATACAAGTATGCCTACCTTTGCCATCACAATACGCTTGTCTCCAATTTTCCGCATTTTATGCTCTCGTACCCAGCCACAAACAGGTTGTAGGCCTCCAGACCTTTATAGCTCTTAAGGTCTTGTGCTGTATATGGGCTTGGGGAGAAGACCAGGTAGTTCACAATGTCGGGATAGCTTACAGCAGGCAGAATCGACAAATTGCAACTGTCATTGAACAAACTTGAATCCATCTCATACGGATCTTCTTGTCCAATTAATTCGAGTTTTTTCATATAACTCTTCTTTTCTTTGGCATCCAATTTATCCCTATACAGCTGGTCAACTGTGTCAGAACATTTGGATTCTGTTGTGGAAGGTTTCTTGCGAAATTTTGATTTTTTTTCTGCATGGTTGCTATCTAAACACATATCATTTTGAGTGCGTTGTCCCCCTAAGATGGCCGCACATCCGGGTAATTGTCCTGTTTTTCCGGGTTCGTGAAAATGCTCTATAGCCGCGATGAGCTTCTGCTACATCAGCCCTCTCTGCTGAGTAACACCAAGCCTGCTGTCATTCTGCCACCGGAGCTCTGACCAAGAAAGCGGGGGAAGATGCGGGGGTGTCCGGAGCAGGATTCTGAGACGTCCATTCAAGCCTCCTCTCCCCTCCATCATTCTATCAAATGTCCATTCACTCGGATCTTCTACATGCCAGATGCTAACTAGAACGGGCCTTCAGAGACATCTCTGTCATCGCCCTTACACAAACATGGACGGATGAGTCAATCGTCGATTCCGATGTCGGACTGGACAATTTTACTGTAATTTGATCTAACAGGACTGAGCAGGCGGGAAAGAAATGTGGCAGTGGTGTGTTCTTATACATCAATAATAGGTGGTGCACAAACATCAAAGTCCATCATAAGTCATGCACACCTGATCGAGAAATACTGACTGTGTCCCTCCGTCCTTTCTACCTGCCTAGGGAATTCCCTGCTATCATCAGCTGTGTTTATGTCCTTTCCAGTGCAAACACCATCATGGCAGCCGAGCTAATTGCCGGGGAAGCTAATGACATGCTAGCTATGTACCCCAGTGCTCTGCTTTTCATTATGGGGGATTTTAACAACTGCCGACTGGACAGTGTTTTAGCATCTTTCCAAGTATGGAAAGTAGGTGGACATCCCGATGAGACGGGCAAACATTTTGGATTTATGCTACGGTAACATTGTCGATGCTTTCCATGCCTGTTTGTACCCACCACTTGGGACTGCAGCTCATAACATCATCTCACTACTTGTTCTGTACAGACAACAACTGAAGAGACTCCGCCTGGAGTGCTACAATGTCCCGCAGTGGTCTGGGGAAGCCATTGCATGTCTTCGTTGGCTTGTATAGACTCAGGGGGGACAATGATTACAAGGCCTCTGTGATCACTGATTATATAAACTTCTGCATTGGTACTTGCATTCTGGTCAAAAAAATTAAGAAATTTCCCACTATCAATCCTTAGGTTACTCCTCAACTTAGACAATGTTTGTAAAAGAAATAGAAAGCGTTCAAGGAACCAGGGTCTCCTACAATATACTGCAGCACGAGCCGCTACTGTACGCAGTCAATGGGATTTGGGTAGAGGATCTGTCTTGACTGTCTTTTGACTTCGTACGTGCTTTCATAAACCTCGAAATGCTAGCCGGGTGCTTCAGTTCAATGTGTCGTTTTAAGTTTGCTGTTGATGTGACTGTGCGGATTTTCTTCTTGAAAGCCGGCGGGCAAAGTTTGCACATAAATGTGAGGTTATTCCCTTCCTCACCAACCTTGTCATAGAGCTCTTTTAAATGTTCATATGACGAATCCTTGCTGCTCCTACCTGCTACAGTCGTCTCCATGCCTCCATGCTGCCTTTTTGTTCTGTCTTGCTTCGATGACGCATGAGGCGATGCGACGCTGGTGTTGTTGCCAAATTAAATGTTTTCCCGCGGGTTTTCGCCTGGAACACTACAGAAATCTGAGACCCTATTGAACGAAGTTAAATAGATAGCGCGTGTCGTTCACAGACACCAGAATGAACTAATTCACAGTAAGAGGCAGTAAGAAGCAGTGCGTTCAGTTCACGTTCGCCCAAAATATGAACGATAGTTCAGTGAACGCGTTCAGGTACAACACTGTGTGTGTGTGTGTGTGTGTGTGTGTGTGTGTGTGTGTGTGTGTGTGTGTGTGTATATATATATATATATATATATATATATATATATATATATTATAGGCCATACTTGTATGTACATGTAAATAAACTGAATCATACAGGAAGTAAAATTAACAATAAAAATTTATTTACATTATTTACACTATTAACACTCCCCAATGGGCCTTGGTGCAGAGGTGGTGGTACCCTGTGGTGCAGCTGGCCGAGTTATGCAGAGGAGAGGTGATGGGGCAACGGGCCTTGGTGTGGAGGTGGTGGGAGCCTCTGGACAGACTGGCAGAGGTGCAGCTGGTTGAGACATGACGACCAGAGGCCCAGCTGGCAGAAGGGGTGGACCTGGGCCCGGTATTATAAATGCTAGCCTCCTCTTCACCTTTGCTGTGCCAGCTGTGTTTGCCGGAAGCGGAAACATGTGTGGGTTCTCACCGGCATCCACAGCCTGGACAGCCTCCTGCGCAGTGCTGGAATTTTGCTGTACTGGTCCTGCCAGTGGAGCCTGAGGCAAGGCTCTCCTGCACCTTATTGCGTTTATTGTACCTGAATGAAAATATTAACAAAAGAGAATACTAATTTTAAAAAATCTCAAAAATAAAGTTTTGTTACTTCATTAGTGACTGTATAATTATACTACTATATAGGCCAGACCTGGGCATTTAAAGGCCCAGGGGCCAAATAAGGCCCGCGAGTCGACTCTGACCGGCCCACGAAAGGTTGCTTGGAATTAAGAAAATAAAACCTAGTTTCAAAATTGTACATAAATGCATCAGTACATTTGTACTGATGCATTTGTACTGATGCATTTGTACTGATGATCATCTGTCGGACTTCACCTTCTCCACCTCAAACATGAACCTGACTTTGATAAACTTGTTAAAGCTCAACAGAGGCGAGCTAACTTTGACTTTTTTTCTACACAGTTTGGCAGTTGGTCTCGTATTATATTTGGCAAACAAAGACATTGTAGTGTCTTAATACAAAGTTAAGAAAGTTAAACTCAGAAAACACTGTGGGGTTAATGTGATTGAAAAAGAGTTACAAATGTTTCACTTTTACCATTGTTTTGAATTATTTTACCGAACAAATGCAATTTTTGTAAAACCTCACTCTCTCATTAGGCCTATTTAATAATAACACAGAACTTACCAGCTTCTGTAAACAATGCCATTTACTGAGTTCAACGTAGAAATAAAATTAATAGCCACAGTAGACTTCAAACTTTTGGCCCGGCCCTCCACAATATTTTCTGCTTCTCATTTGGCCCCTGGGGAAAAATAATTGCCCACCCCTGATATAGGCCAAACGTGCAATATATTTTCCCATACTCTCCTAGCTACTGTTTTATTATTATTATTACTACTTATCTTATTACTTATTTTATCTGCCTTTTATCTAAAGTCAAGCCTTTTTTAAATCGCACCGACCTTGAAAGGACCATTCATGCTTTTATCAGTTCTAGAATAGATTATTGCAACGCACTTTATGTTGGTGTCTCCCAAACTGCCCTCAGTCGTCTTCAGCTTGTGCAGAATGCTGCAGCTCGTTTTTTTAACCAACTCACCTAGACGTCAGCACATCACCCCAGTCCTTTTTACACTTCATTGGCTTCCAGTTTCTTTTAGAATTGATTTTAAAATTGTACTTTTTGTTTTTAAAGCTCTTAATGGTTTAGCACTTTGTTATTTGACCAAACTTTTATTTGTCCGAAAATCAAATCGCACTTTAAGGTCAAATAACCAACTTCTTTTGGAAGTCCCCCGAGCCAGGCTGAAACACTGGGGTGATCGAGCTTTCTCTGTGGTTGGTCCCAGACTGTGGCACAATCTGCCCTTTGAGCTTCACAACATCACTGATTTTAACCTTTTTAAATCTAGGCTCAAAACACATTTATTTAAAATGGCTTTTAATACTTAGTTTGTGGCACGTCATTTTTCTGCACTGTGTGTTTTACTATTTATTGTTTTACATTGTTTTATTCTATAATGTTCTGTCTTTTCTATTGTTGTATTTTCTGTTTTTAATTGGAAAGGACTTTGGTCACCATTGGTGTTGTAAAGGGCTATATAAATAAAGATTGATTGATTGATTTTATTTTATTCTTGCCTGCATGCACTTTTCTTTCTTGTTCAAACGGTCTCTGCCAGGAGCTACTGTGGCAAGTAAATTTCTCCTATGTGAGATCAATAAAGTCTTATCTTATCTTATCTTATCTTATCTTAGTCACACTATATATATCTACTCACCACTGTGCCAAAGTCGCAGTGTTCACCTCGGGCAGATGGATGGTGGTCTCCTCCATCACTAATGCATTATTTAAAATGCATTGACGGATGTTACCATAGGCATGGATAACCTGAGTCCACCGGCTCTCACTTTTGCCCTCAGGAGTCTTTTTCTGGCCAGAGATGGCCATACAGAGCTGGATAAAGATGGCCTCCACCAGCTAGTTGCAGTCTGGCCACTGGGCTGGAACGTGTGACCCAGCAAAACTCCTGACAAATGAACACAGAACAAAACATCACAATCACAATTACAGTCACACTAATTATACACTAAACAAAGGTAGAAATAATCAAAGGAACATACCGTTTGGTAGACTCCAGGTACCCTCCATACCCCAGGGCATTCTCTAACACCCACTTGAAGGTGTGCCCCTTGAGGTTGCCAAACTGCAGCGTATGGCAACCCAGCACACAGTGTTATTGTTTGGGTCGAGGCCCTGTGCCACTGCCGCTTGCCTCACCAACTTCAACACCTCCTCTGGGGACAACGCAGGTGTCCACGTCTGACCCATGCTTCTGGCCTTGCATCGGTCCACATCGTGTGTGTTATTCAGGTTGATGGTACCATCAGCCTTCTTGCGAAACACTGGCTCCATGTCTGTCAGAAAAAGAAAGCCAGTTAAATGTTATAAATGAGACAAAAAAAATCCCCTACCTACATACAGACACACACATATACACACACACACACACACACACACACACATACACATACACATACACATACACATACACAAAGTGGGCTACTCTCCCCTTAAACATTTATTCTTCTTCTGTCTTATCCTACAAATTGCCCTAAACTTAATAAAATACAACCTAACAAATATAAACATAAAATAGCCTGGTGCTATGATATACACACACACTCACACAAACAAAAAGTTATCACACACAGCTATTCCTATTACTTTCCTCACAGATTTCTCCTCAGTATAATATAATATAATATAATATAATATAATACAGTATAATATAATATAATATAATATAATTAATATAATATAATATAATAGCGCTAAAGAGAACAGCGATATGACAAACATTTCATGACATGACTTACCAAAAGCAAGATGAGATACTCTCCAGCAAATCCGAAAAGAAGAAGCTCTGAGATGAAGTGTTGTCCGTGATAAGTAATTCACATAGCCTCTATTGAAAATGCTGATCGCGTATCTCTACAAAGTCCCATGTCAAGTGTGTCTTTGTACATTGTATTCATAGTAAATACCACGGAGGGTGAACAATTGATTTAAAAGTGATTAAATGTTATATTTCCATAGTTTCCGCGTTCTTCACTTCATATGCGAGCGCTAGCCATTCTTGGTAGCAAATCGTGGTAGCAACTCCTGCCGTGTGATTGGTCAATTCTTGGTAGCAACTAGTGCCGTGATTGGCCAATTCTTGGTAATTCTTGGTAATGAGATTTAATGATAGGATATCACTGATACCACTTTCAATTGCTGGGGTTCATGTTTTTTAAATTAAACCATCTACATCCTAGTTGTGATACTTGCTGTAAAAGGAGTTAACCCACATCTGAACGCAGATACAAAACGGGTCCTGAGCGGGTCCCGGATCAGCGGCACCTCCACCGCGGATCCAAATACGTTTTCACACGCGACACACTAAGCAGCATAATTTCCGGGGCATATAAACAGAGAATATTAAAACTGAAATCGGCACTGAGACTGTTTTTTGATTGGTGTTATTAGAAATAAACTTTAAATTAAATATTGGAAAGTAGAGGTCGAAATCTCGTTTTTTGTTTGACACTAAAAGGGAATAATTAAATAACAAACTGTTTTCCCATTTTATTGTTTTTCGTTCATAATTGAAATTCAAAACAAATGGTACACTGACCCCCCCCAAAAAATGAGTCTAACATACACTATATTTACCAGAGATACAAGATAAAAACAGTGCTCCCAGCAACTTTCATGTAATGTGTTTGAGAGAACTTACCACCACTGAGTGTAGAGTGAATAAATAATGCACCACCCTGTGAAGTGAGAGAGGACGTAGGTAAGCCCTATCTAAGACTGTAGAAGTCTGTACCAGTGATGCGGCCGCTGTGCTCCGTCAGTTCGTGGATCTTCATCCACTCTTTGCCTTTCTTCTCATAGATGAGCACCTCGTTGTTGTTAGGACTTACTGCAATTTCTGTAAACATGCATAAGATGACAGGCAGAACATTATGTGTAAGAAAAGATAATATCATTTGTCATGTGAGTTAGAGATACATCTGGGTTAGACTTGGGTCAGACCTGAGTTAGTCTTACGTTAGATGTGAGTTATACTTGGGTTAGTCCTGAGTTAAACCTGGCTTAGACCTGAGTTAGACCCGAAGTAGTCTTGGGAGAGTCCTGAGTTAGAACTGGGTTAGACGACCTGAGTTAGTCCTGACTTAAACCCAAGTTAGACCCGAGTTAAACCCAAGGTAGACCTGAGTTAGTGTTGGGTTACTCCTGGGCAGTGTTGGGAGTAACTCGTTACAAAAGTAATTAATTACTGTAATGCATTATTTTTGGTGTAACGCAGTAATGTAACGCATTACAGGGAAGAAAACCGGTAATATATTACTCGTTACAATGCCAGTAATGCACATTACAATGCATTTTTAACCTTCTTTGTCTTTGTGGGTTTTGCGTTTTCTTCATAAAAAGTTTGCGGATCACCGCGAGATCAGCTACTGAATCTGATAAGTCCACGCAGAACATTACATTTCATACAAAGTTCCGCGAGATCAGCTAGTGATATAAAAGTCCGCGCAGACCATTCCATTTCCTTTTACTTCGTCTCGAACTGGCAGACTGACAAAGGATGACAGAACCAGAAGAATCGGATAGTGCTACCTCCTTTTCAAGATGGGCATACGCCCACTACTTTCACTTCGTTCAAAATAAGGACTCCAAGAACATTTTAGCTAAATGCACACTGTATGCAAATATGTGCAAATAAGTTATGGTGCAGAATGTATAGGTAGGGCAATGAAATAAATGGGTATAAATTATGATTAACAGAGGGCAATACAGCTGGAACTATCTTAATATCTATACATATGGGCTATATTCACAGATGTGTATACCAAATGTGAAAATGCCATTTGCTACAGAATTGAAGAGGATGGCAGTGAACAGGTGCTGGAGTGCATGGTAAGGTGTGGCAAGAAGCGAAAGGACGATTTATCTTTTGGTATTGTAAGTGGGTAAGAAGCAATTACTGAACATGTTGGTTTTCAGTCTGCAGGCTCCCAAAACCTCCTGGATGGCAGGTGAAAGTCATGACACATGAGAGATTTGCACTGTAGATTGCCAAATCCTTATTTCCAGTCATTTTGGCGAGAGTAACTAAAGTAATGCAAAAGTAGTGTAATGCCTTACTTTTTTATTTAGAGTAATATTGTAATGTAAGGCATTACTTTAAAGGGATATGCCACCCCCAGGTCAAACTTGGGCATCTCCCCACAGTCCAGAGACTAAAATAAGTGATGGAAAGCGTTTTCCTGGTCACCCAGCCATTGTCCGAGTCTGTCAGCACTGACCGCCGCGCGCAGCTGCAGCTACTCCGCGTTAGACTGGAGGCTAACGTCGCCAGAGAAAGATTTCGGCCAAAAGGAATTAATTTGCTCGATGCTTTTCCCAATTACTTTCTGTGTAGTGCGCATTCATATCGAGTGCAAATAAATGTGCAAATCAACACGGAGAGCTTGCCTTGGTCATTTTGGGTGGGAACTATTTTTCAGTGCGGAAAAACAGAGCCAAAGCACACACCACGCTGCGTAACAGGGGAACTCCCAACGTGGTGCGTAACAGGGATTCCCCTGTGTGCTTCGGCTGTGTTTATCCGCACTGTAAAATAGTTCCCACCCCAAAATGACCAAGTCAAGCTCTCCGTGTTCATTTGCACATTTATTTGCACTCGATATGAATGTGCACTACACAGAAAGTAATTGGGAAAAGCATCGAGCAAATTAATTCCTTTTGGCCGAAATCTTTCTCTGGCGACGTAAGCCTCCAGTCTAACGCGGAGTAGCTGCAACTGCGCGCGGCGGTCAGTGCTGACAGACTCGGACAATGGCTGGGTGACCAGGAAAACGCTTTCCACCACTTATTTTAGTCTCTGGACTGTGGGGAGATGCCCAAGTTTGACCTGGGGGTGGCATATCCCTTTAAAATGACAGTAACAAGTAATAAGTAGTGCATTACAGTTTTTGAGTAACTTGCCCAACACTGCTCCTGGGTTAAACCTGGATTAGATCTGAGTTAGACTTGGGTTAGTCCTGGGTTAGTCCTGAGTTAGACCTGGGTTAGTCCTGTGTTAGAACTGGTCTAAAACTAGGTTTTCTTAAATTAGATCTGGGTTAGTCCAAAATTAGGGTTAGACCTGAATTAGGTTAAAAATGGTCCCTGAAACCTATGCATGTGCTCCATGTTCCAGGTATGAGTTATATCTAGGTTATTCCAATGTTAGGCCTGGGTTAGCTCTGGGTTAGTCCCAAATTAGTCCCAGGTTAGACCTGGCTTAGTCCCTGTATACTTACGTGTGCGCTCCTTGTTCCAGGTGTGCACGGACAGCGGCTCCAGACCAAAGCTGTACAGAGACATGTTGAGGCAGAACTGGAATGTGCTGCACACAGAGCAGACCTGTTCAGACAGAGCAGAGCACTATCATCATTTTAAAAAGCCTTTGCAAATGCGGCTTCCAGAGTTTCAATTGTGATACATTTGTGATGTATGTGTGATGTTTATGTTCAAATGAGGATTCAGCTACCTTGTACATTCTAAACACATCCAGAATAATATGTATTAAAAAAAACAAAGCTACAGGGTTTGCATATTGCTGAAAATTCACTTGAAATTCAGGTTTTATATTTGATTGTTCAGCCCATTGTTCAGTCATATTCATATCCGAGTATAGTAGGTCTACACACTCAAACACACAGAAACCAAGTGTATTTTCTTATGGGATTGCTTAAGAAAGATCATTCCAATTGTGTGTAAGACGTGGTGATTGGCTAACACAAGTGCGCATGCAGGAACCCCAGAGCAGGAAGTGCATTGTGCAGAGGTGGGTAGAGAAACCAAAAATTGTGCCAAAATTGTACTCAAGTAAGAGGTACTTCAGAATATTATTCAAGTAGAAGTACAAAGTAACTAAGAGTAGCTGAAGAGTAACTATCAGGATGAAACATCTGATTTATAATTTAAAGTTAATGTGAAATAGAAGGACAAAAATGTAATAATGCACAAAATCTGGTATTTTTAAAGGACAGACAAAAATTAGCCAAACTAAATCATATATAAAAGAATGGTGCAACAAACACTAATATTCAGAACATTTCATATTGTCAACATAAAGCTTTTGTCACTTGTAGACTTGTTACTCAAGTAAAAGTACTGTTACTTCAATAAAAATAATACTCGAGTAAAATGCTACTAGAAAATTACTCACTACAATTTCTTTTTAAAGTCACTGTAAATAATTATTACCACCTTTGATTGTGTTCAACAAGCAGCACATTGAAAAAGTCAGACTGTCACTTAAGCGTGTCCCTTTATGTCTTCACTAGGTCTCCCCAGTCCCTCCCTTATAAGGCTTTTCAAGATACTCGAAGTTGCATTACTATTTTGTACATTGTTCATTCAGTCCATATGCCATACAGCCCCTCTGACCATTGCCATCACTCACCCACACGCCACATTTATACAGGGGAGGTGGATGAAGTGGCTTGCCCAAGGACACGATATAAACACTTTCTGGGTCGGTGAATGAGCTCTCTCACTATTGACCTAATCCTGAGCTACGACCACTTTTTTCCCCGAGTGCGTCTCCACTGATAAAAGTCCCTAAAGTTCCCCATGTCCCCAGTGACAGATAAGACAGTGATGTGTGGGTTACCTGACTGAGGAGAGGGTAGCAGGCGGAGCGTGAAGGAATCGTGGACTCTGGGCAGTCTACACGAGTCTGGGCGAGCAGTCCAGACCACGGGGCCTTTATACAGGAGGCTTCCAGGTTTCAGAGAGCAATGGGCGGGGCTAATCCAGGCGGAGTTACATACTGTTAGAAAATCTCATACCGTACATGTACTAGTATGGCTCATCCAATATCTGTTCAATAAATACAAATACAAATACATACATTAAGAAAATAATAAATATCTGATGTCATAATTGGCGTAATACATCAATATTTTGCATTTCGTTTGTTAATAATTTATTAATTGCTGTCCACTTTTATGTTGTAAACTTTACAGAGTCAAAATGGGCCCTGGCAGTGTTTGAAAAATGAAAACCCCTCCAAACTATAATCTGCACCAAAGCACAATTTTATCATTACAAATGTTGGTTAGATTATTTCTTTATTTCTTTATTTAAATTGGGACAATGCATATTAATCAACATGTCAGCAGAGAGCTTCAATGTAAATACGTCGGAGTTAGCACAATAGCTAGCTAAGTTACATCCGTAGTCCTAAAACAATTTCCCTTGTGGATCAATAAAGTCTAAAGCAGGTAAGAACAAAACACATTCACACAAACACAGAAAACAGAATATACAATAGACATTTCACCAAGAGCATGTAGTTGCAATAGACCCATCTCAGAGTTTACGCAGCCCCACAAGTCAGAATAATCGGCACGTCTGATTAGTATTGAACCAATGTTTCAGAGCCGTTTTAAAGGCTGAAGAGGTGCCACAGTTCGTGACGTGGGCTGGCAGTGTGTTCCATGTCTGTGAGCCTCTGATAGACACCATTTGGCCAAAATGAGTAATGATTAACTTCAAACAGTTGAATGGACGTTTACCAACAGGCCGGGCTATAAACTGTGGCGCAAGAAGCCAACTTTTCTTAATACTGAGGATGCCTTTTCTCAGACACAGTTTGGGGTCATTTGAATTGAATCGTCTGTACACATCAGCGCAATAAGGAAATGGCGCAGGTAGACTCCAGCGCGCAACCCCCCTCCCGCTCAAACCGGAAGAAAGTTAGAGGCGTAGGGCACGTACAGGTAAGCGCCTGCACCGCCTGTCTTTTTTAATTACCTATATATCATACCCGTGTGTTATACGTTAAGTTATAATGTTAGACGCGCGATGTGGCAGTCGGATAGAAGCGTACATCCTCTCAAAGTGCGCGCCCGCTGCTCCAAAACAAACAAGAAGCTGATGTGAAAAATCTAGAATGTGACGCAGCTTCCATTTTATGAGAATCATAACTAGTGATGATTATCATCTCCCATGTGATGGTGTTATACGCCCAGATAGGGGGCTAATTACACTGTACTTATCTAAAGTGAAAATTTACAAATGTTGCACCTGGTGATTTCTATTTGTGATTAAGTAGTTAGTACACTAGAACTCGCTATATTTCAAGAAAACAGCATTTTAACAATATTAAATTTAAATATAGCTGCAAGCAGCAATGGGGGGGGGGGGGGCCAAGCAGTGACCCAGCGATGACGATGACGATGGATCAGTCTTCGCCCAAGGATCCCAGGGATACCAAGTTTTTGAAAATCGGACTTACGGTTCAAAAGTTACAAGCAGAAATGTCCCTCAAATTTTGACCTGTTGGTGGCGCTAGAGGGTTTGAGCTGGGGCCCTGTAATTTTTTATGGGGAATTCTGGGACAGACTAGAATACGTGTGAAAAGTTTGAAAATAATCCTATGAAGGGTTCCCGAGATATGAGCTCACTTCCTGTTTGGCGACTTTTAGGACGCGTTTGATTGGCTGTCACGACAAAACAATAAGAGATATCAAAAATCCAGGCATGTTTCTGATGAGGCTCAGTCCAAAGATGTTATGTACCAAATTAGAGCAAAATTGGTCCAAAATTGAGTGAGGAGAAACATTTTGAGTGTTTTTCATAAAATTCAAAATGGCGGAAAATCTATCTTGGCGGAAAATGACGTCACAGAATGCGTTGGATTCGTCTTGCCCCAAGGAGTAATACCATGTGTGGCGTGTGAGCGTGTAAACTCGTTGAAATGCGAGTTCACACACTCTGAAAGCGCGAGACTTGAGAGCGCTGCGCTAGAGGGTTGGGGGTGGGGACGTAAAATCATGAGACTGTCTAGAATGTGTGTGCACACCATTTGTTGTGGAAATTACAAGTTAATTTGTAGAAGCAGTGTCGGTACCCGATGTGGGCAGAAGTACCCGATGTGGGCTCTGTGTTCGCACATGTGCAGTTTGTGTATTGTTGTATGGGTTTCACGACAGTGCCCGATTCGTTCCTTGCAGTTGGTTTACGGCTCTGTCTGCATATTACCTCAGGGTGGTTGTCTCGTGTGATTTATCTATCTTTTTTTATCTATCTTTTTGTATCTTTATCTATATTTTTTATACATTTTATTATAGATTTTTATTATTATTATTATTATTATTATTATTATTATTATTATTATTATTATTATTATTATTATTATTTTAATTTTCTATTTGGAGGTAAATTAATACCTTAGCATTTGCATTTTGTTAATTTTATTTTTATTCCTCATGTTGTAACATGTCCTCTGTAATGGACGTCGGGGACATTTTTGTGTTAAATCAACGTGAAGTTAACCTAACAAAAACTTTTTTTTTAAGGTTCTACAGTTGCCTCAAAAAGTTCTTAGACTCACTTTTAATTTCTTATTTATTTATTTTTTATATATTATGTATTTTTTAATACATAATATAATACATTAATTTATTTATTTGAGTATTTATTTACATACTTATTTTTATTTTTGATGTATAATTTATTTAATTATTATTTATTTATAAAAATTTTTTTTATCTTGATCTATGTATCTATCTATCTATCATGCCGAAAATTGCCTTCGTTGGCAAAATACGTGTCTGTCGTAAATAAAATAAATAATCCCAAAAAAAAGCCCAAATCGGGCAGGAAAACCCTCCTTCTTCCTGATACGTCATGATACGTCATTGTGCGCATGTGCAGAACACACAGAGCCCACATCAGGGCACCCACAAGCAGAAGCATTTTATTGATTTTCACAAAATCCAAGATGGCGGTCATGTGTTGGATTCGTCTTGGCCCAAGGATTCTAGGGATTCCAAGTGTTTGCAAATCGGGTGTACGGTTCAAAAGTTACAAACAGAAATGTCCCTCAAATTTTGACCTGTTGGTGGCGCTAGAGGGCTTAAGATGGGGACCTGTATTTTTTTTGTGGGGAATCCTGGGAAGGACGCGAACATCTGTGAAAAGTTTGAAAACAATCCTATGAAGGGTTCCCAAGATATGAGCTCACTTCCTGTTTGGCGACTTTTAGGACACGTTTGATTGGCTGTCACGACAAAACGAGATATAAAAAATCCAGGCATGTTTCTGATGAGGCTCAGTCCAAAGATGCTATGTACCAAACTGAGCAAAATTGGTCCAAAATTGAGGGAGGAGAAGCATTTTGAGTGTTTTTCATAGAATTCAAAATGGCGGAAAATCTACTTTGGCGGAAAATGACGTCATATGGGGTGTTGGATTCGGCTTGGCCCAAGGAGTCCAGGGATGCCAAGTTTTTGAAAATTGGACATACGGTTCAAAAGTTACACGCAGAAATGTACCTGAAAATTACTGCAACTTTGACCTGCTGGTGGCTCTAGAGGGTTGGGGCTGGGGGCCTATAAATTGCTGTGGGTAATGAGGAGACTGGCTGGAATGTGCATGCCAAATTTCACAACTTTTTACCAGACGGTTCTAGGGGTTGCCATAGACTCGCAGAGCCGGAAGAATATTTAATAATAATAATACTGTAATAGGAATCAGTAGAATCCCTATGGGTGCCTTCGCGGCTTGGCCCCCAATAATATAATTTTAGCACCCCATCTAGGCTTATTGCCCTGTAGAACGTTGCGATCTCATCTGAAACCCAGCAATTCCATGGTATGTTTAATAATAATTATGTGAATAGTTCGAGCACCATGTTGACGGTGCGATGTTAGGCTTTGTAAAAGTACGTAAATAATACATTAAAAATACATTCTCAGTTTCAATATACTGTACATGTAGCTGTACAATAATGTAGGCCTACTAGGTCTGTTTTGAGACCTGATTTGATTATTTGATTTATTTTGTGTCTAAGCAGCAGAGATGGAGCAGAGGAAACTGGAGAAGCAGGTGCAGGAGCAGTTCAATGATGTTCTCGGTCGGCTCCAGTCCAAAGAGTTCTTCCAGTCTGACTGGGACATTGCCTCTTTTGCAGTTTTCTTCATCTTCATTGGTGAGCCTGTCTGTGGCACTGTGATGTCACAGACACAGTGATCACAGTAAAAGGTTATTCTCATAACGTATCTGTCTGTGGACACACTGTCCTGTCACAGATGCAGTGATCACTGTAAGAGCTTACTCACATAACATATATTTCAGGGATAGTGCTGCTGCTCTTCATCCTGTTGCTGATCCGCTGCTGCTGCTGTTGCTGCTGTGACGATGATAAGGTACACTCCACTGTGGCAGGAATATGTTAGGACTATTTCAGGGCTGTGACAGGTCTGTGATTAGGGTTGTCAAAAGTATTGTAAGTCAGATACTAATTGATGCTAAAACTAGTATTGAAACTAGATATTGAGCAAGTATCAATACTAAAAAGTCACATTCAAAGGATAGCTTTAGTAGAATAGCTTTAGAATGATTTTGAGCTGTATCAGAACAATAAAAGACCACATTGACTAGTATACACCCATAGGCCACTATGGAACGTACAACTGATTAAGGATACTGTTATATTACCACATTAATATAAAAGAAAGTATGATTTAATGTTGAAAATCACATTCTGTTGTCTAAAGAGGGTTTTATTATCATTATGGTATCGTAAGTGGAATTGAGTATCGAAAATCGACTTTGAAATTTAAGTATCGGGGCAACTCTATCTGTGACAGGGCTGTGATAGGTCTGTCATAGGTCTGAGATAGCTCATGCGTCTATCACATAGATTGTATAAAGAAGTGGACTAAGTGAGTGTGACGTCACCCATAGTGTTCGGTTCCACTCAAATGAAGCTTGTGAGTTTTGGAGCCAGGCTTCATATTAGGAATAGGAATTTATTAACGGAGAATAGCAAAATAAAAACCCCAGGATCATGTTGAAGGGGTTAATACAAACATTTTAAGACCAAAATGACGAGGTTCACTGCAGCAGTTACAGAGAGAGAGGCCACAATATTCCAACGTTAGTCAATTGGAGCCAGGGTCAGAAGGAGCTGAAAGGACTTCCATGCTTACTTCTATTTGGAACGTGGTGGCTAGTGTGTTAGCTATGTCTATACAATCTATGGTCTAACATCATGTTTGGTTATACTCCTCAGCCACGTGGGCACAAGGTGGGCATTGAGAACATGGTGCTGGAACCCTGACTGAACTTTGCATCTCTTCTCAATCACAGTCTACACCTACTGCAAATTTATCGTTATGAACTCAGAGCTCTCTTTGAAGCATAATGTGAAGACAACAGTCCATTAAACTGTTTTTAAACAGGTCAATCCATAGAACCAGAACCAGAGTTTGGTTGCTTTGAAGGAACTGTGGTAGAGTAGCCAACAATTGTCCTCAAGTAAGAGTAACTTTACTTCAAAAAATCTTACTTTAATAGAAGTACAAAGTAGTGGTCTAAGTAATTACTCAAGTAAAGGCAAAAGTATTTGGGAAAGGTACTGTTCAAGTCAGAGTAACTTAAAGGTGCATTGTGTAACTTTTTTGGTACATGGTACGTCAAATTCTTTTTATACATGGAGATTTTATCGCTTTGGCTGGATTGTTTCAGAGTATGACATTAAAACTTTCTGTCATCTGTTTCTCTGGTTATTTTTAAACTATAAAACCACCTGTAACATAGTGCACTTTTAAGAGGAACTGTTGGGATGTAACATCTGATTTATAATTTAAAGTTAATATAACTGGAAACACAGAACATTAAATAATGCACACAATGATTTCATATTGTCAACAAAGTTTTTGGGAAGAGTAACTGAATCTATCGATTTATCTATATCTATTATGAAATAAACTTTCTAAAAAATATGTTGTGTGTGCAATATAAATACCTTTTTGGAAAATTGTTTACTTGGCTATTGCTTCCACTGTCCTCTCCTCAGAGCAAAGACCCAGAATTTTGCCATAGTGCTCCCCCTGCTGGATATTTAACAGCTTGACCCTTCATGACCGGCACTTAACATCAGAGGTGGATCGAGTACTACTCATGTATATGTACAAAGTACTGGTCAAAGAAATTACTCGAAAGTAAAAAGGTATTTTGGAAAAGTACTAAAGTAAGAGTAACCTAAAGAGTAACTGACTTATTCAAGGAAATGTAACTGAGTAAATGTAAATGAGTAGTGCCCACCTATACTTGACTTGAACAAAACACAACAGACACTATTCAGGAGCATTTCATTGTACAGACATATAATTTCCACATTTGATTTCATAAGCAGCTTTTCAAAGTAGTGTAACACTTGCTGGAATGAAAAGACAAGTTTGTTCAGGTTTAGAGTTGGACAAAAAGTGCAAAGTAAATACAACACAAGGTATGCATTAAATACACAAAGGTCACACACAATAAGATTAGCTTATCATGTATATATTAATACAGCAACACAGGCAAATGAGTTTGACTGGTTCAGATGTGGCTCCATCACTATGTTCACATGTAGTCCACAGCATGGTATAGTTTAACCATATCAATGTGAGTTTTATCCATGCAGTAACTAACTTGGTTGAATGCATTTAAGTGGTGAAGAAGCAGCTTGGATGAGCTGCGAAATGTATTCGACCAAATAAACTTTTGTCCAGTTGACAAATTGAATTTCTTCTTTTGCCACATTTAAGTATACCTTTTCACATTCACTTGTTAACTATTTTCACAAACTAATGCCCAACTGTCAATTATCAATGAAGAGAAGGCGTGCACTCTGTTTTAAAGGGCTTATGTTATACAAAATTATAATGTATAATGTATCGTTATCAAAACATACCTGGAGTTGTGTTTTGTTTAACTCACACATATATCTAACACACAATTCCTGAATATTTAGGCTGTGTTCTTCTCTCAAACTGAAAACACTCTGCTCCATCTCAAGTGGTAATACAGAAAACTCTGCACTGTGTTTTTAAACTCTATACACCTTTACCAATATCAGTATTCTGCAGCCGTGGACTTTTCAAACATTGAAGTTACAGGTATTGTTTAAGCCTGAAACGTGTTCACTGCTTGGTGCCCATTCTGTAGCAACTGAAGAAAAGGTAAAACAAAAACTTTTTTTAAAGCAACTTATTCTAATGTATAGTAAAGTAAAACAGTTCAACTGAGGCTTAATGGTAGAACAGAGCATTTTGAGCTTTGGAGATGTAGACAGCCAAAAATATCAAGATGACTCAAACACGTGTTAATGAAACTAAACATTCCAAGTATGTTTTTGAGGATGTAACAACCTTCTAACATGGTAGTTTTACTTAATGTTGTTTTGCTTAATATAGAACCTTTAAACCTTTAAAGTCACAGGTAAAGAACAAGGTGCAGCTGAAGGACACTAACACTGAGATTTAAATTCTGAATCATATTTACAAGTGTGGAGAATCAAAAAGCTTCTGAGACACTGTGGGCAATTTTTTGTTTTATATGAAATCAAAATTTAAAAGTTCACTATGTAACTTTCTGGTAGAGGGTCTTCCTTGTGACATTAAAATGATCTTTTATTTATTCCGTCACGTGTTTTTATTACCCAAAATACATGCATGAAAAACATGAACTGTTATTGTGAGTGATTGGTGATCGATAATTTTGATGCCATTCTGTGGAACACTTTTAGGAAAGCAGTAACATCTACATAGTGACAAGCAGTTGGCAGACCTCCCCATGAGAAAAGTTACATAGTACACCTTTAAGATGAGCACAATTTGCTTTGAGTTTTTTACTTGTACATTAGTGTTTTGGTTTATATTAGGATTAATATTTCCCTTCAATTTTTGGATCAGTATAGTAGCTCAGTGTTTCCCATTAATAAAGGAGACTACTTAGTTGCTTACTTCATAAGCTAAAAGACTGACTGCACTAAGTTAAAAGACTTTTTTGTACATATAGCTTGTTTCTTTTTAATAAACAAGACTACATTTGAAATAAATTTACTTTAGTTTTCATTCTTACATTTACAGTTAGGGAATTTAGTGTCTGAATAAGTTTCTGACATTTGCAAATGTTCATGTGCACTGAAACTTGATTTGAAAAAAAATCGTGGATGAAATCGAAATCGCAATATCTGTCATCATTTTAATACTCATCACTTATTAACATAGAAAAGTGGATAGGCGAGTTCAATGTTCAACTCTCATGTTTCACTTTCATGAAGTGCTCTGCAACAGTGTCAGCAAAGTGCCTTTCTTCTGTCTTCATAACTGTCAAAGCGATTGCGTAGGGTTCTATGTTTTGCACTCACACCTGCACAACCGAAAACAACCTGTTGACGTTGATGATGACATGTTTACATGTCGCACATTAAATAGTGAGACAGATATGAGTCCTGCTGCAATACACGCTCCTCTGTGAGGTTATGGATATAAAAACAGCACAGAGCAGTGAGGACAGATGGAGACGAGGCTGTTACAGTCCTTATTAAAGGTAAGTGTGTATTTGCTGTTTTAGAGCGGATTTATTCACCGTTTTCCTCGTATGAGTTATTTGACAGCACTATATATATATATATATATAGAGAGAGAGAGAGAGAGATTAGAATTAGATATTATTATTGATTATTATTTATCTATTTTTCTTCAAACAAGGATTGCCTGGGCCACCATACAAATCTTAGGGAAACACTAAGTTACAGAGAATTTGTAAGCCTCATCTTAGGAGGAGCACCATAATACCTCACAACAGCATGTCTGCCGTCAGTCAGTGCAGCGGGCGTGGAGCAGACTTGAGCAGGAGAGCTCGAATGCTTCATGATAGAGTTGTGGTTCATTACTGACGGGTGGCTGTGGAGAAGGTGCTCTTCACTCTTTTAAAAGGGCCGTGAGTTCCAAAAGCTGGAGAAGACTGAGATCTGTGGACACAGCCAAATCATAATTATGATACTAATGGACTGGACATGTGTAGAGCCATTCAAGGCAACAAAAACATGGAGGTACTGTCATTCACTTCTGAAGCCACAAACATTCTGAAGACATAGCTGCCCTGGATGGAAATAAGGCAGCCAATTAGCAACAAGAGGTTCTCTGCCATTTATAACTTAACATGGTCTTTCTTTATATTCTTTCACACTTTCTTCCATTTTCTGTTAACTGTTGCTCTTTCAGTATGTGGAAGCCAAATTCAATAGATACACTATCAATTATTGTAAGAGCCATTTTTGTGTGTTTTCTATGTGTGGCGGCCATGTTATGAGTTTTATGTGTGGCAGCCATGTTATGAGTTTTCCAAGTATCTGTTTTCTCATTGGATGTCGGTTCCGCTTTGATGTTGAAAATGCGTTCTGATTGGCTCGCTTTGATATTCTTTATTCTTTGATCTTTTATCTTTGATCCTGCTCAGTATATAATCAGAGAACACACAGCACACACCAGAAGGACAGAAGACACACCACACCAAGATACACGAAGACACACATACACACACAAGAAGAAACGACTACGCTACGTAAGTAGGGTGGATAGAAGCCGCGGTCTGGTGGCCAGGAGGTTACGTACCTCGAGCCAAGAGTTGGCGGGGTGTTAGGAAGCCTCGGACCACAGAAGCTACAGTCTTTTGACCGTCATGTAAATGTCACGCAATAACGTAACGTGGAACGTCACGTAGGACGGATTCCCTTCGGGAGCATACGAAGCACGGTCTCCTGAGCGACAAACGGGAATACGCGTCGCCACAAGGCATGAACGGAAGTCAAGTAGCACCGTCGACATCGAAACATAGGGCGAGTCCTGTCGGGAGCCAAGAAGTACAAGAAAGCCCGGTCTCCCAGTGACAGGCAGGAACTCACCACTAAACGACACGTTAGGACGTCAAGAAGGATGTCACAACACATACAGAGCCTTACACAACACGCATAGGAAAACCACAAGTCTCAGAAATTCCTTCTTGCATTTCCTTCTTTATTCCTTTTTATCAACTCTGTATGACCTTCACTTTAGTACAGATAGAAAAGACAAACTTTTGATTCAAGACTCTTTATTTGTGTTATGTGACGCGTCGGAAAGAAACTTCAAGAGAGGCCGAGGCTAGTGAGTCGGTTACAATTATTAACAAATATCAGATATGAATGCTAATTATTTAAAATATTACTAAGAAATAATAAGCTGCAATTAGCTGTATACCTATATAGAAATTAGGGATCTGATACTGGATATTGGATTTGCACCAATACTGTAAAATAAAATGGTGAGTCGGATATCAGCTTCCAAATAAATTAGTTCAGCCAGTATCATATACATAGATGTATAAGCAGAGATAAATATCAGCTATATACCTATATTTGGCAAATTTTTTAATCCAATTTTATTTTAGTTTAAAAGAAATAAATGCTATTTTCAGTCTCCGCCCTGGTATTGGTTGATACTGGGTATCAGCAGACACTTAAAGCTACAGTATCAAAATTGGTATCAGAAAAGAAAAAGCTGGATTGGTACATCCCTAACAGAAATATCAGCAAGTTTGATTTTCTATTTCACAGGATAACAGCAAGCTTTTTCACTTCTGCTGCCAGATCACATTGCCCTCTTGGTACATAGATACAGATGAATCATGTATAGCACAGGAGAGGTGATCTAGTCGGCTCTGTTGAAATATGCTGCCATGGAAATAAGTTTGGTCTGAGGATATTGAGAAGCATTTTGAGTTGCAGAAATAAAATTTTGGCAAAATGGACTAGCCTGCCCCCTCCTTGAACCGCCACCTTAACCTACTGGAGGGGTCTGAGTGCCCGAATGATCCCGGGAGCTATGTTGTTCAGAAGCTCATGATAAGAAATATAGCAAGGCCAGTTACGTTGCCTGGATTGGTGTCTGATGGCCAGGCTTTACCCCATGGGTGCCGGCTGGACACAGCCCGAAGGAATGACGAGACGCCGTCCTCCTGTGGACCCACCACCTGCAGGAGGATCCATAAGGGGCCGGTGCAGGGAGATCTGGGTGGCAGTCAAAGGCAGGGGCCTCAATGACCGAGGAATTGGAGGAGGTCCCTGCTTACACTGCTGCCCCCACGACCCCGCCCCGGATAAGCGGAAGAAAATGGATGGATGGATGGCCTGCCACAACATTATTTCGCTTTGATTTTCAGGGTGTCTATAAAATTAAGTCCTTTGGCTAAAAATGTTATTTTGTTAGAGGTGGCATCCTTTTGTTCCTAAGACATGCCCTGTCCATATTTGTATAGATATGATATCCAACATATATTTTTTCACATTGAGATTTGATGTGTTTTCAAAGTGTTCCTTTAATTTTTTTGAGCAGTTTACAGTCAGCACAGGGGATGCGCCACATGCTTAGCTACAGCAGCAGAGCATAGGCCTGTGCAATTAGAAATTTTAAAGCATGATATATTACTACCGAACAATGTAAGAAAAATAATGACACTGGAACCATTTAAGCCTACTGAGACAATAACAATAAAGCAAGATAATCCCAGTAAACCGTTTTTAAATATACAGTAGCATTAAAAGGCCTAAGCTGGAACAAATAAATTGCATAATGAAAACCAGAGCTGACGAAGCCTCTCGGATGAGCGGCAAAACGTTTTCGACCAAACAAACTTTGTCCAGTTGACAAATTGAATTTCTCCTTTTATCAAAATGAAAACAATAATTCTACTTATAATAGTAATAAGTTATTTATTCAACCCTTTATACAGCTCAAACCTTATCACCATCAAATCTAAATAACAAAACTCCCCATTATAATTATAGTACAAATAATAAATATTGAGCCCAAAATATTTTTTTTTTCAGCTTTCATATATTGAATGAAGTCAATCTTGACATGCTTAACATACCATTTAGAATGTCCTGGTGAGCTTTTGAACAGGAACGTTAGCGTCTATATTCCAATTTCAGTCACCATAGCATGGACATTCTAGACACCGTTGTGAAACCTTGAGCATAACATGTAGAAATGAACTTTGTGTGACATTGTTTCGGTTACCGTATTTGACGATGTTGGAGCTAACAGGCTACCTAGTTTTTCCGGCTCCACCTTCAAGGCACCCAAAGCGCTTTACAACAAGGAACCACTCACCCATTCACACACCCATTCACACTGGGGGCGAGGAGGGTTAAGTGTCTTGCCCAAGGACACAACGGCAGCATTCATCTGTGGGAGCTGGAATCGTACCAACCAACCTGTGGGTCAGTGGATCTGACCGCTCAACCACTGATGTTTCTTATGTCAAGAGCGGGATTTGAACCGCCAACCTTTGGATCAGTGGACAAACGCTCTACCAACTGAGCTACTGCTCGTCTTAGAGCCAGGGGGGATGAGGGTAAGATGCTTTAATGAGGGTAAAGGCAGGTAGAGTAGCCAAGGGTAAGGTGTTTAGGGTAAGGCAGTGCACCTTGTCTTTGAGCTGCTGGCAGAGCTGCAGGGAGATGGTGAAGAAGACAAGGGTGTCGCTGAGCCAGGGCACCACACACTCCACCTTGTGCACGTGGCTCACTTCAAAACGATTGTTGTTCAGTTCACTGGAAACATAGATATACATTCAGAGGAACAGGAGCTACATACAGTGAGAAGCATCTATACCAAAAATACATATTCTGAGTACAAATTTCGAGTAACTGTATTCCAGTACAGTTCCTTTTCATTTGGTAGTATTCAGAATACAGTTACTTTTCTAAAATCAACAGAATACATAGACGTACTTCATCATATAATTTCGGCTTTGAACTACATGGTATTAGTGAGAACAAAAGAAAACAAGTGCGCATGTATGAGGTGTGTCTAATTAGACATAAATACATAAACAGTGAACAAAAATCAAGCTGTTTGTAAATATATGACCTGTTTTTACACTAAAATATAATTCAACTCTGTGTAAAAGTATTCAGAATACCGTACTCTGATTGGATCATGTATCAAAATACATTACAAAATACACTGTATGTATGCTGTATTCTGTAACTAAATACATTTTCAAGTATTTCAAGTTTCATTTCTTTCCATCACTGGTTACATGTCATGAAGGTTAAACTGCATATGATGGGATAGTATCTATGATAAATATTTTTTGTGTTTTTGCTAAAGTAATTAAATGTTTTCAAAATAGACCCCCAAGGGGACATAAATAATTGTTTGACTAGCTTAAAATTTGGCTTTTAAATTATTCATGTTATAAAAGTTTTATAGTGTAAAGTGCTATTTTGTCAACTGGGTAACAGGCCATTGACACTTCATATTGATCTGTTCTCAAAGTACTACGCTTTTGATACCACATTTGTTTGGAAGCTGTTTTTTATTGGTCCTTTTGGCATTGGCTGTAGTGTTTATTTTTAGATGGATTTAAAACGGTTTAATGATCCATTACGGTGAATGTTGTTGGTTGTATTTGGGTAAATGGTCTTATTTGAATGATGCTCTCTGTCATTTTATTATGAAATCCAACCAAAAATTTAGGTCCCTACAGGGCGTAGATCACCATGTTTTAAAACAGATCACCTTTTATTGTTTTAAATCCTCTGCAGGCTTTTGAGGAGGGAACGTTATAACATGGCAGAAAGTTTTTTTTTTTTTGGTTTTTTTTTTCATAAAGCATATTACACACTTACAACATTGCCCCAGGATTGTGTACCACAGAGCTCCCAGCAGGCTTGAAATTCTGTAGGAAGAAAAAAAAAAATCAAGTTGTATTGAAACAGCCAAAAACAAGGCAGTGTGTTTTTATGAGTCTCCAGAGCCAAACCTTGGTGGTGTTAGAGGGCAGCACATGCAGCTGGTACACCGTCAGACACAGCTTACTCAGGTTGATGTAGAAGTTGACCATAACGTCTCCAGGCATAGGCGGGCTGAACATTTTCTGCGCGCGCACACACACACACACACACACGACATTTACACTACCAGTAAAAAGTTTGTCATTCAAAGCATCAGAACTATGCATAAAACATGGAATCTAGTAAAGTTTATACCAGTCTCTTGCTATCTTTTGTGGTAAATTATCACATTTTAACAGACCCTCCAGGAATTCGCGATGATGCGATTTGCAACTTCAACGCAACTTCAGCCAATCCCCGTGAATTCAGGGCGGTGTTGCAATTTTGACCAATCACCACAACTTTCCCGCAATTTTTACCAATTTTGACCAATCATCGGCGACGTATTGAACTCACATCGACCAACTTCATTCTGCCTTACTTCCGTGTGACGAAACGAAACTGCGGCCGTGTCCACAGTTCGGAGCGTGGTTTGAAGGGGGCTCAGGCTGCAGTCAAGGCGGTGCACACTTGCTCAGCCCTGAGTGCAGTCCGCAGACCGCATGGCCGTCTGCGAAATGCGACAGGTCTCGCAACTACGGGAAGCAGCCGCTGACTCCATTTTCTCCCGTAGAAGAAGTAGCGCGTGGTGCATGCTGCGCGAAGCGTGCTTTTTCACGCGCTTGGTCCACGCCCCGATTTCCATGGAAACAACCAGACCCCCCAGGATTTCGCGGGCATTTTTTGTGATTGTTGCGGGCTAAAATACCTGAATTTGCGGGAGCTTTTCCAAAAAGTTGCGATGAAAGTTGCGGTGCTTTTAAGGGTTTTGTTGCGATTTTGGAGGAAGTGAAAGTTGCGATAAATAGTTGCGATTTTCGCTTTTTGTAATTAAAATTGAATAATATTTTGAATACTGAGTTATTACTGACAAAGAATAATACAAAAACACAGAGATCACAGATATGGTCCTAAAACAACCTTACCAATATCGAAAATAAATTACTACTAGGAGGGGAACTGTTTCGCGCGGTCTTTTGCTGCTATTTTAGTGGGCAAATGGCGCCGCAGACATGTTTCTTTGCCATTAGAAGCCGTGTCTCAATTCCCAGAGCGCGCGGCTCGGAGCGTGGCCCGAAGGGCATGTGCGTCACACATTTTGACAGTACACCGGCGCGACGACTGCTGTCCCACTTCTTTTTTGCCCCATGCACAGTTAACACGCGGTCCGAAGACCGCAGTCGTTCAGTGGTCCGCGGACTGCAGTCGGGGCTGAGCAAGTGTGCACCTCCTTGACTGCAGTCTGAGCCCCCTTCGGGCCGCGCTCCGAGCTGTGCGCTCTGGGAACTGGGGACACGGCCGCAGTTTCGTTTCGTCACACGGAAGTAAAGCAGAATGTTCCGGCTTCCAAACTCAAACCTTTTAGCCGCCGAGAATATGAGGTTGGGTCCTATGGCTCGCAGATTTGTGACGCGCAAAGAGGAGGCTATGGTGACAGATACGCTGAGATCCAGATATGTGTTTTGTGCATATTACAAAAAGAGCGCACACAGCTATGACAGGATGAAATGGAACTCATGAAAACCAGCAGGATGAACAGATTAACCTGAAAGATGAATGAATGGTTTGCGGTCAACAAAAAATACGGCTACACCCCAACCCTGACTCTCTCCTCTCTGTGACAGGTGAGCGCGCGCTTTTACACGCACACACTTCCGTACGTGCACACACCCACACTCACGTGACCCACCACCTCTGCCGCACACACACACACACAAACGCACCGTGCACCTCATGTCAGTCATGTCTCCTACACAGAAGGAAGTTGGTCGGCGTTCAATACGTCGCTGATGATTGGTCAAAATTAGTAAAAATTGCGGGAAAGTTGCGGTGATTGGTCAAAATTGCAACACCGCCTTGAATTCGCGGGGATTGGCTGAAGTTGCGTTGAAGTTGCAAATCGCAACATCGCGAATTCCTGGAGGGTCTGAACAACTTCGGTCTTCGGACCGCGTGTTAACTGCGCATGGGACAAAAAAGAAATGACGCACATGCCCTTCAAACCACTCTCCGAATTATGATAGCAGGAGAAGTTCAATTTGTCAACTGGACCAAGTTTGTTTGGTTGAAAACGTTTCGCCGCTCATCCGAGAGGCTTCGTCAGCTCTAATAAGAATACTGGTAAGACACTTGCTTATATCTTGCTGTAGGGAGGAGCTACCTAGCTAACTACTTTCCGGAACTATCTCATTGGTTTCGGTCTTTTGTTTCTCTGGCGTCTAGCTTAACGATCCCTATTCATCCCTACACGCCTGCTTTTTCACACCTCTGGCCCTGACCTGGCTAGCCCCATTGTTTCCCTGTTTGTTTGATCTAGGCTTAATAATGGAATTGTAGATGGGATGCAAATTATATCTTACGCCACCATTTCTGTTCAGAGAAGGATTCTCTTTTTTGACAAAAATAGCCTCTTTAACTCCCCTCTCAAACCAATTCTTTTCCCTGGCTAAGATCTGAACCTCACTGTCCTCAAAAGAATGTCCCGTGGCTTCTAGGTGAAGATATACGGCAGAAGACGGTCCACTCTGGCACGCCCGTCTGTGTTGGTACATCCTCTTGTGAAGTGGCTGCTTGGTTTCTCCAATATAGCGCTCACTGCAGTCTTCACTACACTGAATGGAGTAGACCACATTGCTTTGTTTGTGGCTCGGTGTTTTGTCCTTTGGGTGGACGAGTTTTTGTCTTAAAGTGTTTGTGGGTTTGAAATAAACTGGGATTTCATATTGTCTGAAAATCCTCTGTAGTTTTTCCGACACGCCGGCCAGGTACGGAATCGCTACCCCTTTCCTCCTGGGTTCGGATTCTCTATTATCTTGTTTCTTGCCCTTGTCTCTCTTGGTTTTGTTAACAGCCCATTTGGGATAACCACAAACAGAGAGGGCTTCCTGCACATGTTGTTCTTCTTTTTCCTTACCCTCTGTGCTTGTGGGAACCACTTGGGCCCTGTGTTGTAATGTCCGAATAACACCCAGTTTGTGCTGCAGTGGGTGGTGTGAATCAAAAAGCAGGTATTGGTCTGTGTGTGTGGGCTTCCTGAAGACTTCTACTTGGAGTCCCCGGTCTCCTCCTATCGTTACTGCACAATCTAAGAACGCCAATGTGTTATCCTTGGCATCTTCACGGGTGAATTTGATGTTAGGATCTACAGAATTGATATGTGCAGTAAAAGGTTCCAAATCTTGAATTTTGATTTTTGTAAAATTATCATCAACATAACGAAACCAGTGTGGGAGGAGTGCCTGGATATGAGGCTAAGGCACTCTGTTCAAATTGTTCCATGTATAAATTAGCCATGATAGGGGAGACCGGTGAGCCCATCGCACAGCCATGAATTTGCCTGTAGAAGTTCCCTCTGAACTGGAAATAGGTGGTATTTAGACAAATTTCCAGCAGTTGGCAGATTTGGTCAGGAGAAAGTTTGGTTCTCTCTTCTAGCTTGGAATCCTGTAGTAAACTCCTTCTCGCTGCTTCGACCGCTACAGCTGTGGGGATACAAGTGAAAAGAGAGGTTACATCAAAGGAAACCATTGTCTCATCCTGACCAAACTGGAGAGACTTAACTTTGTTTACAAATTCAGCTGTGTTCTCAATGTGGTGCTCCGTGTTACCCACCAATGGAGCCAAGATGGTTTTTAGGTGTTTGGCCAAATTATATGTGATAGAGTCAACACTACACACAATGGGTCTGAGTGGTACTCCTTGTTTGTGAATCTTCGGGAGGCCATAGATGCACGGGATAGCATCACCAGGGTACAGTCTGTAATACAGTTGTAGATCAATGACTTCTTCTTTCCTCAACTTCTGTAAGAAATCAATGATCTTCTTTTTGTACCCATTGGTGGGGTCCCGTTTCAGTACTTCGTATGTTGTCGTGTCACTGAGTAGGCTGTTCACCTTAGCCTCATAATCAGCTGCGTCCAAGATCACCGTGCATCTCCCTTTGTCTGCAGGCAGGATTTGGATGCTCTGGTCCCTCTCTAGAGCAATGATGGCCTTCCTCTCCTCTGGTGTTACGTTAGAGGGTGGAAGTTTAGCATTGCTCAGTGCAGCTGTTAATTTCAGTCTAAGGTCTCCAGCTTCTGTCTCTGTGAGCTTGTTGTTCCTAATGGCGGTTTCAGCTGCCGTGATGTAATCCACCGTGGGGATGTGATTAGGAGTCACAGAGAAATTCAGTCCTTTGCAAAGGACTTCTTTCTCTGTCTGAGTGAGTACCCGGTTGGAAAGATTTTTCACCCAGCGTTCTTTGTGCACCGATTGGCTAGGTCTGTCCTCCTTCCTACTGTCACTCCGATCCTTGGGGTTATTTCTATGTTGATTCTGGAGTTGTGCAAACTTCCTAATGTGTCGCTCTTTGGTTTTGTTGTGCTGCCTCAACTGACCCGTAGCTATGAAGTCGTTAATCCTGTGAAACATTTCTTTTGGCACTAGACCCGTTATTTTGTTTAGTAAGCTGTCTATTTCAAATTTTAAGTTATCAATTTCATAATTGAGACGGCTAATTCTAAGGCTAAGTATACCTCTCAGGTAACGCTGGGTTAACCTGTCTGCCCTAAGTCCTGGTTCCGGTGCTTTCTTTTGTAGAACCTTGGGAATAAGTTGCTCCTGTCGACATCTAAGATTAAAGCGTAGATGATTCCTCTTCTCAGCTAGATTTCTTGTGCCCTTTTCCAGCTTTCTTACCAGTCCAATGATGTTGGGCTCGTAGTTTTTCTTAAGATGCGTGAAAAGTCCCTCAGTCGTCCAGGTAGAATCCATGATAGCAGGAGAAGTTCAATTTGTCAACTGGACCAAGTTTGTTTGGTTGAAAACGTTTCGCCGCTCATCCGAGAGGCTTCGTCAGCTCTAATAAGAATACTGGTAAGACACTTGCTTATATCTTGCTGTAGGGAGGAGCTACCTAGCTAACTACTTTCCGGAACTATCTCATTGGTTTCGGTCTTTTGTTTCTCTGGCGTCTAGCTTAACGATCCCTATTCATCCCTACACGCCTGCTTTTTCACACCTCTGGCCCTGACCTGGCTAGCCCCATTGTTTCCCTGTTTGTTTGATCTAGGCTTAATAATGGAATTGTAGATGGGATGCAAATTATATCTTACGCCACCATTTCTGTTCAGAGAAGGATTCTCTTTTTTGACAAAAATAGCCTCTTTAACTCCCCTCTCAAACCAATTCTTTTCCCTGGCTAAGATCTGAACCTCACTGTCCTCAAAAGAATGTCCCGTGGCTTCTAGGTGAAGATATACGGCAGAAGACGGTCCACTCTGGCACGCCCGTCTGTGTTGGTACATCCTCTTGTGAAGTGGCTGCTTGGTTTCTCCAATATAGCGCTCACTGCAGTCTTCACTACACTGAATGGAGTAGACCACATTGCTTTGTTTGTGGCTCGGTGTTTTGTCCTTTGGGTGGACGAGTTTTTGTCTTAAAGTGTTTGTGGGTTTGAAATAAATAAAGTAGAAGTCTTCAGGAAGCCCACACACACAGACCAATACCTGCTTTTTGATTCACACCACCCACTGCAGCACAAACTGGGTGTTATTCGGACATTACAACACAGGGCCCAAGTGGTTCCCACAAGCACAGAGGGTAAGGAAAAAGAAGAACAACATGTGCAGGAAGCCCTCTCTGTTTGTGGTTATCCCAAATGGGCTGTTAACAAAACCAAGAGAGACAAGGGCAAGAAACAAGATAATAGAGAATCCGAACCCAGGAGGAAAGGGGTAGCGATTCCGTACCTGGCCGGCGTGTCGGAAAAACTACAGAGGATTTTCAGACAATATGAAATCCCAGTTTATTTCAAACCCACAAACACTTTAAGACAAAAACTCGTCCACCCAAAGGACAAAACACCGAGCCACAAACAAAGCAATGTGGTCTACTCCATTCAGTGTAGTGAAGACTGCAGTGAGCGCTATATTGGAGAAACCAAGCAGCCACTTCACAAGAGGATGTACCAACACAGACGGGCGTGCCAGAGTGGACCGTCTTCTGCCGTATATCTTCACCTAGAAGCCACGGGACATTCTTTTGAGGACAGTGAGGTTCAGATCTTAGCCAGGGAAAAGAATTGGTTTGAGAGGGGAGTTAAAGAGGCTATTTTTGTCAAAAAAGAGAATCCTTCTCTGAACAGAAATGGTGGCGTAAGATATAATTTGCATCCCATCTACAATTCCATTATTAAGCCTAGATCAAACAAACAGGGAAACAATGGGGCTAGCCAGGTCAGGGCCAGAGGTGTGAAAAAGCAGGCGTGTAGGGATGAATAGGGATCGTTAAGCTAGACGCCAGAGAAACAAAAGACCGAAACCAATGAGATAGTTCCGGAAAGTAGTTAGCTAGGTAGCTCCTCCCTACAGCAAGATATAAGCAAGTGTCTTACCAGTATTCTTATTAGAGCTGACGAAGCCTCTCGGATGAGCGGCGAAACGTTTTCAACCAAACAAACTTGGTCCAGTTGACAAATTGAACTTCTCCTGCTATCATGGATTCTACCTGGACGACTGAGGGACTTTTCACGCATCTTAAGAAAAACTACGAGCCCAACATCATTGGACTGGTAAGAAAGCTGGAAAAGGGCACAAGAAATCTAGCTGAGAAGAGGAATCATCTACGCTTTAATCTTAGATGTCGACAGGAGCAACTTATTCCCAAGGTTCTACAAAAGAAAGCACCGGAACCAGGACTTAGGGCAGACAGGTTAACCCAGCGTTACCTGAGAGGTATACTTAGCCTTAGAATTAGCCGTCTCAATTATGAAATTGATAACTTAAAATTTGAAATAGACAGCTTACTAAACAAAATAACGGGTCTAGTGCCAAAAGAAATGTTTCACAGGATTAACGACTTCATAGCTACGGGTCAGTTGAGGCAGCACAACAAAACCAAAGAGCGACACATTAGGAAGTTTGCACAACTCCAGAATCAACATAGAAATAACCCCAAGGATCGGAGTGACAGTAGGAAGGAGGACAGACCTAGCCAATCGGTGCACAAAGAACGCTGGGTGAAAAATCTTTCCAACCGGGTACTCACTCAGACAGAGAAAGAAGTCCTTTGCAAAGGACTGAATTTCTCTGTGACTCCTAATCACATCCCCACGGTGGATTACATCACGGCAGCTGAAACCGCCATTAGGAACAACAAGCTCACAGAGACAGAAGCTGGAGACCTTAGACTGAAATTAACAGCTGCACTGAGCAATGCTAAACTTCCACCCTCTAACGTAACACCAGAGGAGAGGAAGGCCATCATTGCTCTAGAGAGGGACCAGAGCATCCAAATCCTGCCTGCAGACAAAGGGAGATGCACGGTGATCTTGGACGCAGCTGATTATGAGGCTAAGGTGAGAACAGGCTACTCAGTGACTCGACAACATACGAAGTACTGAAACGGGACCCCACCAATGGGTACAAAAAGAAGATCATTGATTTCTTACAGAAGTTGAGGAAAGAAGAAGTCATTGATCTACAACTGTATTACAGACTGTACCCTGGTGATGCTATCCCGTGCATCTATGGCCTCCCGAAGATTCACAAACAAGGAGTACCACTCAGACCCATTGTGTGTAGTGTTGACTCTATCACATATAATTTGGCCAAACACCTAAAAACCATCTTGGCTCCATTGGTGGGTAACACGGAGCACCACATTGAGAACACAGCTGAATTTGTAAACAAAGTTAAGTCTCTCCAGTTTGGTCAGGATGAGACAATGGTTTCCTTTGATGTAACCTCTCTTTCACTTGTATCCCCACAGCTGTAGCGGTCGAAGCAGCGAGAAGGAGTTTACTACAGGATTCCAAGCTAGAAGAGAGAACCAAACTTTCTCCTGACCAAATCTGCCAACTGCTGGAAATTTGTCTAAATACCACCTATTTCCAGTTCAGAGGGAACTTCTACAGGCAAATTCATGGCTGTGCGATGGGCTCACCGGTCTCCCTATCATGGCTAATTTATACATGGAACAATTTGAACAGAGTGCCTTAGCCTCATATCCAGGCACTCCTCCCACACACTGGTTTCGTTATGTTGATGATAATTTTACAAAAATCAAAATTCAAGATTTGGAACCTTTTACTGCACATATCAATTCTGTAGATCCTAACATCAAATTCACCCGTGAAGATGCCAAGGATAACACATTGGCGTTCTTAGATTGTGCAGTAACGATAGGAGGAGACCGGGGACTCCAAGTAGAAGTCTTCAGGAAGCCCACACACACAGACCAATACCTGCTTTTTGATTCACACCACCCACTGCAGCACAAACTGGGTGTTATTCGGACATTACAACACAGGGCCCAAGTGGTTCCCACAAGCACAGAGGGTAAGGAAAAAGAAGAACAACATGTGCAGGAAGCCCTCTCTGTTTGTGGTTATCCCAAATGGGCTGTTAACAAAACCAAGAGAGACAAGGGCAAGAAACAAGATAATAGAGAATCCGAACCCAGGAGGAAAGGGGTAGCGATTCCGTACCTGGCCGGCGTGTCGGAAAAACTACAGAGGATTTTCAGACAATATGAAATCCCAGTTTATTTCAAACCCACAAACACTTTAAGACAAAAACTCGTCCACCCAAAGGACAAAACACCGAGCCACAAACAAAGCAATGTGGTCTACTCCATTCAGTGTAGTGAAGACTGCAGTGAGCGCTATATTGGAGAAACCAAGCAGCCACTTCACAAGAGGATGTACCAACACAGACGGGCGTGCCAGAGTGGACCGTCTTCTGCCGTATATCTTCACCTAGAAGCCACGGGACATTCTTTTGAGGACAGTGAGGTTCAGATCTTAGCCAGGGAAAAGAATTGGTTTGAGAGGGGAGTTAAAGAGGCTATTTTTGTCAAAAAAGAGAATCCTTCTCTGAACAGAAATGGTGGCGTAAGATATAATTTGCATCCCATCTACAATTCCATTATTAAGCCTAGATCAAACAAACAGGGAAACAATGGGGCTAGCCAGGTCAGGGCCAGAGGTGTGAAAAAGCAGGCGTGTAGGGATGAATAGGGATCGTTAAGCTAGACGCCAGAGAAACAAAAGACCGAAACCAATGAGATAGTTCCGGAAAGTAGTTAGCTAGGTAGCTCCTCCCTACAGCAAGATATAAGCAAGTGTCTTACCAGTATTCTTATTAGAGCTGACGAAGCCTCTCGGATGAGCGGCGAAACGTTTTCAACCAAACAAACTTGGTCCAGTTGACAAATTGAACTTCTCCTGCTATCATGGATTCTACCTGGACGACTGAGGGACTTTTCACGCACTCTCCGAATTGTGCACTCTGGGAATTGGGACACGGCTTCTAATGGCAAGGAAACATGTCTGCGGCGCCATTTGCCCACAAAAATAACAGCAAAAGACGGCAAAACAGTTCCCCTCCTAGTAGTAGTTTATTTTCGATGTTGGTAAGGTTGTTTTAGGACCATATCTGTGATCTCTGTGTCTTTGTATTATTCTTTGTCTTTGTCAGTAATAACTATATTACTCAATTTTAATTACAAAAAGGGAAAATCACAACTATTTATCGCAACTAACCAGCCGGTTGCATTCATTCATTCATTATATAGGGTGGCATCATTGCCTGGAAGAATACATGACTCATCGCTGTTCCAGCGGATGAGTCTGGTAACGCTTGATCCAGAACGCGCTGCGGTTGCGCGTAGACAGACAGCTAAGTGAACCAATCAGAGATTGCGCCATCTTGATTCAAAACTAAGGAGGAACTTCCGCTGTTTAAGAGTGACTTTGCGGGCAAAGGCGGGTGCACTGACGTCACCATCTTTGAACGAATCAGAATCGCGGAGTCCGTTTTTAACCGGAGGAGCGAGGGTGGAGCGAGGGTGTCCAAATGGTATCGCGCTGTATAGGAAATACAGAGAGATATCATTTGGCTGGCCAGGTAAGTGGCATCAGGTAATTTGAGCCACATTTTGGTTAATGTCTTAGGAAACTCGTAAAAAACTATCTATGACACTGGTTTATATTTATTTTAGTTAATAAATACAATCTTTAATATTTTAGTTGAATTATTGTATAAAATTTAATCATTTAGGTTTTACAGCTTATAAAACATCAGCTGTCCCACATTTTTTAAACGATCAGTGTTCAGGTAAAATGAGCCACCCGGTCAGCTAAACTGAGCCACTTACCAGCTTAAATGAGCCACCAAAAATGCAAAGCAAAACATTCATTTATTTATCATAAAAACATATTAGTAA
This sequence comes from Paratrypauchen microcephalus, assembly GCA_036785185.1. Taxonomy (NCBI): domain Eukaryota; kingdom Metazoa; phylum Chordata; class Actinopteri; order Gobiiformes; family Gobiidae; genus Paratrypauchen; species Paratrypauchen microcephalus. Next base: position 3,085,449 of record JAVJIX010000029.1, read on the forward strand.
TTCTAACACACAAAATATAACATCACATAACGTGTGTGTGTGTGTGAGTGCACTTTAGTACTTTATTGGACACACACTCACGGAGAGCCGTCTTTTCAGTACTATGGCCCTCGTTTATGGAACTGCCTGCCGGAGGACCTCAGGGCTGCAGAGAACATTCATGTTTTTAAGAGTGGGCTCAAGACTCACCTGTTTAGCTTGGCCTTTGATTGACTTTGGCCGTCTGTTTGCTTGTCTTTCGTTTGTTCTTTTGTTTGTTTGTCCACCTGTTTGTGTGTTTGTTCGTCTGTTTGTTTGTCCGTTTTTTTGTTTTTTTTGTCCCTCTGGCAGCACGGTGGCTGAGTGGCTAGCACTCATGCTTCACAGCAAGAAGGTTCGGGTCACCCGAGCCTTTCTGTGTGAAGTTTTCCCCGTGTCTGGGTGGGTTTCCTCCGGGCACTCCAGTTTCCCCCACCAACCCAAACATGCGCCATAGGTAAAATCCTCTTACCTGGCCAGCCAAATGATATCTCTCTGTATTTCCTATACACCGCGATACCATTTGGACACTCTCCATCCACTCTCGCTCCTCCGGTTCCAAACCGACTCCGCGATTCTGATTCGTTCAAAGATGGTGACGTCAGTGCACCCGCCTTTGCCCGCAAAGTCACTCTTAGGCAGCGGAAGTTCCGCCTCAGTTTTGAATCAAGATGGCGCAATCTCTGATTGGTTCACTTAGCTGTCTGTCTACGCGCAACCGCAGCGCATTCTGTGGATCAAACGTTACCAGACTCACTCGCTGGTACAGCGATGAGTCATGGATTCTTCCAGGCAAAAAATCCTCCAGCTTAGGGCCTGACCAAGCCTAAATAACAAAATCATGGGGTTGGTCCTCGGGTCTAACATAGAACAATTTCTCCTGTGTGAGATCAATAAAAGTTAATCTTCTAATCCTTAATCACTGTAAGGCGCTTTGTGCTACAATTCTGTATGAAAAGCGCTTTATAAATATTGTTTGATTGATTGCTTGATTTACTGAACCCAAAAGTATATCCAAGAGGGATAAATAGAACAGAAGATGTGGATAAGCAGGCCTACATATCATCAAAATGCTATGCTAATAGCCTATACCATCAAAATATTAGCTAAAGCTAACTCTGAAGGTGGCTCATTTTAGCTGAAGTGCATGGCTCAATTTACCTCAGTACATTAAGGTAAATTGAGCCACCACCAAAAAATACTAATGAAAAATAGTTTAGCTAAGCAAAAATTCAGCATCATATCTGATAAAGGCTGACACAACATGCATTTAGCCTATTTTTTTTATATCTGTAGATCGATTTTTTAAAAATGATTTATCAACCTTATAAGTTTCAAGAAAGAATTGTCTGCCAGGCCACTTACTTCACTGTTCTCCTCAGCAGTATGTAAGTGTGGCATTGTCCCGCCCACGATACCAACAATACACCAATCAAATGTATTGTTTGTTTTCTATCAAGTACAACTGTAGCGTGCGTTTGATATAGTTTGCAGCCATTGGCTGCTAACATTTAAAGAGATAGGATGCTCAAACCTTAAATGTCTCATTTTAGCTGATGGCTCAAATTACCTGATGTCACCCTATTTAAAGGAGGTCTATTATGCAAAATCGACTTGAGAGAGCTTTTAATCATGTTATAGATGTATCCCCTTCTCAATTACCCTTTTGAAGTTGTATTTGAAGTGATTTGTGCATGTTTGAGTAATCTTGAATCGCTTACTTTCAAGATGCCATTTGCCAATCATGCCCCGTGTTCACCACCACTGGCATACGCCCACTGCACTGTACTAACTTCATTCTACAAATTTATTTTCTCAATCATGACAGAGTCATGTAGTAATTTTGGTACAGTCGTAGTAAACAAAGAAAAAAAACATTGAATGAGAGGTTATGCCCAGGCTTTTGACTGGTAGTGTACATAGAATACATCCAGTGTATATACACTGGATGTCAGAGGGTAGTCTGATTCTCAGAATCCTGATTCTGAGAACCAGACATGCTTGTTTTTCTCACTGTCAGAAATGATATAAAAATAAACATTTCCAGTCTTAGGTCAATTAGAATTAACAAAATTATTTCTATTTGCTAAATGCCAGAATAATAAGATTTTTATTACTTTTCAAAAGTTTACATACAGTTAATTAATATTTGTACTATTGCCTTGAAACTATATGACTTGGGTCAAACGTTTTCCACAAGCTTCCCACAATAGTTTGTAGGAATTTTGGTCCATTCCTCCTGACAGAACTGGTGTAACTGAGCCAAGATTGTAGGTTGCCTTGCTCGTACACGCCTTTTCAGCTCTGCCCATAAATTTTCAATAGGATTTAGATCCGGGCTCGGGCACTCCAAAACATTGACTCTGTTATCCTAGAGCCACTTTGTAACCATTTTTACAGTATGCTTCAGATCATTGTCCATTTGGAAGACCCATTTGCACCCAAGCTTCAACTTCCTGGCTGATGACTTAAAATGTTGCTTCAATATTTCTACGTAGTGTTCTTTCCTCATGATGCCATCTATTTTGTGAAGTGCACCAGTCCGTCCCGCAGCAAATCAACCCCACAACATGATGCTACCACCCCCATGTTTCACAGTTGGGATGGTGTTCTGAGGCCTGCAGGCTTCCCCTTTTTTCCTCCAAACATAACGATGGTAATTGTGGCCAAACTATTCAATTTTAGTTTCATCAGATCACAGGACATGTCTCCAAAAATTAAAGTCTTTATCTTTGTGTGCATTACCAAATTTCAATCTGTCTTTTTATGTTTCTTTTGGAGTAATGTCAGATTAGCCCTTCAGCCCGTGTCTGTACAGTACAGTAATGACACACTCCTACCATCTTCAGCCAGTATCTTCACAAGGTCTTTTGCCTTTGTTCTTGGGTTGTTCTGGATATTCCAAAATTAATCTTTGTTCGTTCAAAAAATTCATTCAAATTAATCTTCGTTCGTCTTTAGGACTCAGAACCAGTCTCCTTCCTGAGAGATATGATGACTGGATTTTGCCATGATTTTTATACTTGCGTATAATTGTCTGAACAGATGAACGTGGCACCTTCAGGCATTTGGAAATTGCACCCAAGGATGAAACAGACTTGTACACAAGTCCACAAATCTCTTCCTTATATCTTGACTGATTTATTTTGATTTTCCCATGATGTTTCACAAAGAAGCAGTGTGTTTCAAATGTGTCCTAAATACATCCACAGGTGTCTCTCTAATTAACTCAAATGCTGTCAATAAACCTATCAGTGATGACATCATCAGATGGGCTTGCCTAAATTAGTGTACGTAAACTTCTGATTTTGAAAAAAGTGATTAAAAAAATGTCTAAAACATTCATGGTTTCCTTATTCTGGCATTTAGCAAATTGTGTTGATTCTAATTGACATGAGAATGGAAATGTTTATTTTTACATTATGTCTGACAGTGAGGGAAAAAAAGCACATGTATGTTTTTATACAGTGTAGGTAAACTTCTGGTTTCAACTGTACATGTACTTACATCATTCTACAATTTTACTTTCTTAAACAACAACACGCCTAGGATTCCACAGCATCGCTTAGTCATTTTAGAACAGAGGGAAAAAATCTGCTTCTCGCTAGCAACTATACATTGTATAGTTGCACATAGTACAAAGTATACTTGCACTGCTGTAGTTTTCTAACGTGGAAGTCGGTAGACTTGTTTCTTTTATCAAGATAGACAGATGGATAAATACTTTTTCGATCCCAAAGGAAATTCAAATTTCGGAAGCAGCAACGTTCATTTTTGATCAATATTGTGATTTAAAAAGTCCAAATTATAACATAATGATCCACAGGTGTCATATATTATAACTATGTAGCAAACACAAGCACAGAATGTCTTCTTTAAAATGAGCATATTCCATGTAAATGCTGTGACTGACAGGTGAGGAGGAGGAGGACAAAAGCCATGCAGGAGGGCTGTGCAGGCGGTTACCATTAGTCCACTGGTGGCCAGTTCTGGGAGGGTCAGTGAGGCTGGGGTGGTCAATCGGTTCCTGGCTCGGGTCAGCTGTAGCATCACCGCATCCATCAGCTAAACACACAACAGCAGGGCAGGTTTAGATATACACTGGTTTGCACTTTGCACTGATGATGATATAGTCACTGTCTCCTGTTATATCTGAAATGTTTTCCTTCACTACCGTTTCTTCACTAATTTAAAAAGGTGCACAACATAGCTTTTCTGTGTCCACAACCTGCTTGTCTCTATGGAGATATTGTTGCTTTGCAAGGAATGTTCACCAGTATGGCATCAAACATTCATCTTGCATTATTTCATTAAGTTGTTTTTAGTGCTCAAAAATACCTTGAAAAAATGCATTCTTACTGTGAGAAAAGTTGACTCCACGGATCTAACCTATAACTGTTGACGTCACTCGCTTGTCTCCATGGAAATAAAAGTGTTTCATGCCAAATTGGAAATTTAATGGTAAAGGAATAATATAACTATGGAGCAAAAATTTGTTACACACATAAATCCTAATTTTACATTTTGTGGATAATGATCTAAAACAAACACTGGATTTTCATATACAATGGTTGTATGAAAAACAGCAAAACAGCATATTTTAATCTGAATTTTTCAAAGAGCCACAGGACGTAACAACATTAGACAGTGGCTGAGTGTAGTGATTTTATTCTTCACCATGTCCATAGCCAAAGTTGGTACTAGTACTACTTGACTTGACAGCTTTATGCCAAAAGCAGTTAGGCTGTTAAATCAAAGACTCTGAGTGACTTCATTATTATTTTTATTACATCTACCGTTGTTGAGAGATATCCCAGGTTAGACCTCTGGGCCAGCCTGTGACTTTCTGTGTTAAATTTGTAGATTTTCCTCCATTGATTCAATTAAGTATACCTTGACCTTTGTTTGAGCATGATCATGCTTTGTCCATTCATCCATCAATCCTTTTTCTTCCGCTTATCCGGGGGCAGCAGTCTACGCAGGGACTGTCAGACTTCCTTTACCCCGGACACTTCCTCCAGCTACTCCGGGGGGACCTCAAGGCGTTCCCAGGCCAGCTGAGAGACGTAGTCCCTCCAATCTGTCCTGGTCTTCCCCAGGGCCTCCTCCAGGCGAGACACGCCTGGAACACCTCCTGAGGGAGGCATCCAGGAGGCATCAGGAACAGATGCCCCAGCCACCTTAGCTCGCTTCTCTCGACATGGAAGACCAGCGGCTGTATTCCGAACTCCTCCCGTGTGACTGAGCTCCTCACCCTATCTCTAAGGGAGCGCCCAGCCACTCTGCGCAGGAAACTCATTTCGGCTGCTTGTGCCCTTTCAGTCATTAACCAAAGCTCATGACCATAGATGAGGGTAGGAATATAGACTGACCGGTAAATCGAGAGCTTTGCCTTTCAGCTCAGCTCCCTCTTCACCACAACGATCCAGTACAGCAACAACATCACTACAGATGCTGCACCAATCCGCCTGTCAATCTCACATTCCATCCTCCCCTCACTCATGAACAAAACCCCGGGATACTTGAACTCCTCCACTTGAGGCAGGGACTCTCCACCCACCTGGCGAGGGCAAGTCACCTTTTTCCGGTCAAGAACCATGGCCTCGGATTTGGAGGATCAGATCCAGACATGGGACCAAGTCACACATGTGCAAGTCTCAAGTAAGTCTCAAGTCTTCACCTTCAAGTCACAAGTAAGTCCCAAGTATTTTTTTCTTGGGCAAGTCAAGTCAAGTCACAGGCTATGTCAAGTCAAGTCAAGTCCTGTAATAGGTCAAGTCCAAGTCAAGTCACCTTTGGCGTATTGTTGTATTTTAGCTGCAGAATCTGATCTTAATAAAGTGAAAGGCAATATATAAGAAAGTGTAAGTAATCATCACTGGCTAATGTGCCCAAATACTCATGTTCAGTAAAATACATCATAGACTCAAACAAAACAGTGATAATGTAATTATTGGTTATTTATTGGCAAAAGTGATCTGTACATCGAAAACCAAACTGTTTCACATGTTTTCAACATTGTTTCAGCATTGAGTTGAAACCAGTAACAGCTAAAACAAACTTGTATTAAACTTTGTTACACTCCCTAACTCACTCTGTTACACACACACACACACACACACACAGAATATCCACAAGTAGCTATCCTTTTACAAAGTAACAATAACAGTTAAAACAAATACTAACTTACAGTAAATTAAACTGTCATAAGTCATTCCCTTTTTGTGAGGAAACAAATAATAGCTAAAACAAATAGCTTATTAATATTAAACTTTGTTACATTTCTCCTCTCTGTCACACACACACACACACACAATTCATTAATCTATAGTTGATTGACTTTATCGATCGACTTACGATTAATTGATAAGCGGCGTTTTTCACCTGAATTTTAGTGTTTCAATATACATAACAGAGTCAAAAATATATCATAGTAATATTGTATATTCCTCAATTAATTATTCCTTAGTAAAATTATTCCTTAGTAAAAAGCAGACAAATGTGTTGATGCTGAATAACAAAATACAGTAATCCCTCGCTCTATCGCGGTTCGCGGATTTATTATTATTATTTTTTTTTTTTTTTCAATTTTCTTTTTATAGTGTAACATTTTTTTTACAGTGTAACATTGTGTTCTGCGTCCTGATTGGCTAAGAGACTAGACCAGGACTGTGGACTAAACCAGGTCTAGACCAGAACTAAACCAGGTCTAGACCAGAACTAAACCAGGTCTAGACCAGAACTAAACCTGGACTGGACTAAACCAGGACTGGACCAGGTCTAGACCTGGACTAAACCGGGATTAAACCACCACGGGCCACTCTTTGCTGATTTTGTGGGGCTGGTTTGTGGCTGGGGCTGAGAGTTCTCGTGCTCGCAGTGTACACGCGGCCTCGTGCCGGTGGTGGTGCACGTGGTGCACACGTTGCGTCGCAGGACATGGCAGTGCCGTTGAATGAGCACGAAAACATTATGTGAACACGCAAGTCATTCAAGTCATCATGTCTCAAGTCAAGTCAAGTCCTAGACTTCCAAGTCCGAGTCAAGTCTCAAGTATTTCATTTTTTGTCGAGTCAAGTCACAAGTCATAAAAACAGCGACTCGAGTTGACTCGAGTCCAAGTCACTAAGTCTCAAGTCCCCATGTCTGATTCAGATCCTCATCCCAACAGCTTCACATTCAGCTGCAAACTGCTACAGTGCAAGTTGGAGGTCCTGGTCTTTTGAAGCTATCAGGATAACATCATCTGCAAACAGCAGAAATTAGATTCTGTGGTCCCCAAACCAGACCCCCTCCGGCCCCTGACTATGCCTAGAAATTCTGTCCATACATGCAGTGAACAGAACCAGTGACAAAGGGCAACCCTGGTGGAGTCCAACATGCACTGGAAACAGGTCTGTCTTACTGTTGGCAATGCTCCTGCTGTAATACAGGGACCGGAGAGCCCTTAGCAAAGGGCCCTGAACCTCATACTCTCAGAGCACTTCCCACAAAACACCACGAGTGACAATGTAGAATGCCTTTTCCAGATCCACAAAGCACATGAGGACTGGTTGGGCAAACTCCCATGAACCCTCAAGCACCCGATGGACAGTATAGAGCTGGTCCAGGGTTCCACGGCCGGTACGAAAACCACACTGCTCCTCCTGAATCTGAGTTCAACAATCGGTCGGATTCTCCTCTAGAGTACCCTTGAATATACCTTACTGGGAAGGCTGAGGAGCGTGATCCCCTGTAGTTGGAACACACCTTCTGGTCCCCCTTCGTAAACAGAGGGACCGGTCTGCCAGTCCAGAGGTACTGTCCCCGACCACCATGCGATGTTCCAGAGACGTGTCAGCCAAGACAGCCCCACATAGTCCTCCTTCTTGGCCTCTGCAAACTCCTCCCAACCCAGAGTTTTTGCCTCTGCGACCGCCCAGGCTGCAGCACGCTTGGCCTGCCGGCACCTGTCAGCTGCCTTAGGAGTCCCACGAGCCAATAAGGCCCAATAGGACTCCTTCTTCAGCCTGACAGCATCCCTTGCAACCCAGTGGAAACTGGGTTCGGGGGACTGCCTCCGCGACAGGCACCACAGACCTTACGACCACAGCTACGAGCGACCGCCAGCGGACCCAACTCACAACCAGGTGGTGATCAGTTGACAGCTCTGCCCCTCTCTTCACCCAAGTGTCCAAAACATGCGGCCGGAGGTCAGATCACACAACAACAAAGTCGATCATCGACCTCTGGCCTAGGGTGTCCTGGTACCACGTGCGCTGATGGACACCCTTGTGCCCGAACATGGTGTTTGTTATGAACAAACTTTGACAAGCACAGAAGTCCAATAACAGGACAGTGCCCAGGTTTAGATCAGGGAAGACATTCCTCCCGATCACCCCTCTCCAGGTGTCACTGTCATTGCCCCACAGTAGAACAACAGAGTCCCTGGGTTAGGGTTAGGGTTGGTGCACTGTCCAGTACCCCTCCCTGGGACTCAAAGAAGGCCAGGTACTCTGCACTGCTGTTCGGCCCATAGGCCAACACAACAGTGAGAGACCTGTCCCCAACCCGAAGGCGCAGGGACGTGACACTCTTGTTCATTGGGGTGAACTCCAGCACACGGCATCTGAGCTGTGGGGGAATGAGCAGGCCCATATCTGCACACCGCCGCTCCCTGCGGGCTCCTTCCCCCGCAGTGATGTGATATTCCATGTCCCCAGAGCTAGTCTTCATGCCCGGAGATCCGGTTGTCAAGGCTCCTGCCTTCGACTACCCAGATCTCCCTGCACCAGCCCCTTATGGCTCCTCCTGTGGGTGGTGGGTCCATGGATCCACGTCGCTCATTCAGGCTGTGCCTGTCCGGGCCCTGTGGGGGAAGGCACGGCCACAAGAAGAAGCTAGCCATCATGCACCCACCCCAGGCCAAGGTGGGGCCCTGTTAATGCCATTCCGGGCAACGTATTTGACCTTGCTGTTTTTCTCTTCATGAAGGGCTTCTGAACCGCTCTCTAACCCGTCCCCATGCTTTGTATTCCTACCATTCTCCCTAAAGCAAGAACCTAATTGTTTCTCTGGAGGGAAGCACACCGTTTGTTAGCTTATAGTATTTTCCCCCTTAAAAAGATCCCAGACAATGACATGAGGTTGGGTGAGATATACCTTGTTCACCTCTGCTCCAGTTTTAAAGTGGTAGGTCTCATCTCGACAGCTCAAAAGGTGCAAGGCCTGGTTCACATGGTTCCGAGCATCTTGGATCTGCCCACACAACACAGCAGTCAAAAGTCTGGTCAAATGCGTAGAAAGAAATCCACAAGAATGGCAAGCGGAAACAGCAAGTGTCAATCAAAAAGGAGTTAGAAGAAGAAATCCTACTAGCTAAAGTTTTCCAAAATTACATTTTTGTAGAGCTCACAGGGAGGATAGGAGCAGAGGGAATCTGACACACAGGTATATAGAAAATGAGTATCTGACAATGGCAATCTGGCATCAAAGGCATCTGATACACACATGCATACATGGGGATGGGAGGGCATCTGACACACGAATAAAGGAGGATAGATGGCACACAGAGAGATGTAATATAAATACAAATCACATCATGAAATAAAAAAAACAATCACATCATTGTGATGTGATTGGGTTAAAGTCTAAGCTACTGTAGTTGTGAGTATGTGAACCATACAAATGGTAAATGGTCACATCTTTATATAGCGCTTTTCCACCTTCAAGGCACCCAAAGCGCTTTAGAACGAACCATTCACACCCATTCAACACACCATTGTATGCAGATACTGGGGCCAAGGTGGATTAAGTATCTTGCCCAAGGACATAATGGCATTCATCTGTGGAAGCTGGAATCATACCACCAACCTGTGAGTCAGTGGATCTGACCGCTCAACCAATGATGTTTTTTATTTCAAGAGCGGGATATGAACCGCCAACCTTTGGATCAGTGGACAAACACTGTACCAACTAAGCTACAGGCTCTCCTCCATAGAATTTAAGCTAAACTGTCTCTGTGCATCTCTGTCTCTGTGTGAAGGGCTCATAAAGTACCTGCTGCAACTTCCAGTGCTTGTCGTCACGAAACTGAAAATGCAGGAGCTGGCTGTTCTTGGCCATCTTCAAGTTGATGTCCTGTGAACAGGCTGGTTAAAATGGGTAGGTAGAGAACACACTCACTACATTATTAACAAGAAACAAAACTGAGACTAAACCTAGAACTAAACTAGACCAAGGACTATAACAAGACCAAACATAGTTACAGAGGTGGGTAGAGCAGGAAAAAAAATATAAGTAAGTACAGTATGATTAGCATTATTTCAAAATAAGTACAAAGTAGTGGTCCAGGAAATTACTCAAGTAAGACTAAAAAAGTATTTGGGAAAATTACTATTCAAGCAGGAGTAACTTAAAGGGATATGCCACCCCCAGGTCAAATTTGGGCATCTCCCCACAGTCCAGAGACTAAAATAAGTGGTGGAAAGCGTTTTCCTGCTCACCCAGCCATTGTCCGAGTCTGTCGCCACTGACCGCCGCGGTATCTGCAGCTCCTCCGCCTTAGACTGGAGTCTAACGTAGCCAGAGAAAGATTTCGGCCAAAAGGAATTAATTTGCTCGATGCGTTTCCCAATTACTTTGTGTGTAGTGCGCATTCATATCGAGTGCAAATAAATGTGCAAATCAACACGGAGAGCTTGCCTTGGTCATTTTGGGTGGGAACTATTTTCCAGTGCGTAAGAATACAGTCGTATCACGCACCACGTTGTGCAACAGGGGAACTCCCTTCCCGGTGCGTAACAGGGATTCCCCTGGTAGCGTACTGCGTGATACGGCTGTATTCTTACGCACTGGAAAATAGTTCCCACCCAAATAGTTCCCACTCCAGTCTAAGGCGGAGGAGCACCAGATACCGCGGCGGTCAGTGGCGACAGACTCGGACAATGGCTGGGTGAGCAGGAAAACGCTTTCCACCACTTATTTTAGTCTCTGGACTGTGGGGAGATGCCCAAATTTGACCTGGGGGTGGCATATCCCTTTAAAGAGTAACTGTTAGGATCTAAGTGACTGAAATTAAAAGGACAAACATTAAATATTGCTTAAAACCTGTATTTTCAAAGGACAGACACAAAAATAGCCAAACATATCATAATATATATAATCATATCTCAAGGAGCGGTGAAAGAAACATGTTAAAATAATTTATCATCAATATAAAAACTTTTGTCACTTGTCGACTTACAGTGGGATGAGGAACCAAAACTTTTACTCGAGTAAGAGTACTGTTAATTCAGTGAAATATTACTCAAGTAGGAGTAAAAGTATGATGCTCGAAAAATTGAATAGTACAATTTCTTTAAAAAGAGTAAATGTAATTGAGTACTACCCACCTCTGCCTTGTCGATATCAGAATTAAACCAGTGTCATGTGTAAACGCATGCTTGGAGGTAACTTATAAGCCTATAAGGTAACTTATAAGGTATAAGCCTGGTGTATCTGTACTGCAAAGCAGGATCACTTTCCATCAGGATAGATCAATATCATAACATGTCCTGAACATCAAAACTTCTAAGGACATGATTATGATGGCGACAAAGTGACTAATAACTGTACTATACCATGCTATTATATTTTAGTATTTTAGTGAGAAAAACAAGTTCATTCCCAACTCATGTTGGGAAAACTTACCGCCTGAGTCAGTGCCTCTCCCTGCAGAGTCAACACCCCCTTCACCTGGTCCGTCCTGCACACAACGACAGCGTACTCAAAAACCCTCTGTTATATAGTTTTAAAAGTCCTATGGTAAAAAGTCCTGTCCCAGAGTTGTGTTTTATTTCATTCACACATTTGAGTAATCCTGCATTATTAAGCTGCATCTCCAAGGCTCAAAATGTTCTGTTCCAACTTGTGATGTAATTTAGTTGTATTTTTAAGCTATTTTGAGGATCAATTTAACCAATTTACTCTACAATACAGAGTTGAAATTGTCAATAAAGTCTCTAATATATGCTAGTTTCCCAAACTTTTTTTCTTTTTCTTTCTTTTTTTCTGGGGACCCATATTTCCCAAAGTTACAAACCTTTGCAACCTAAGTCAACAGAAAACAACACAAAAATAAAAGTGGATTTGACCATTATTGAACATTAATGAGGATTATTTTATTGTTGACTGAGTGATCGTGTCTCTCTGAACAATTAGTATTACTCAAGTTCTATTTCGTCCCTCCAGACCACCAGAGGGTGGTGCTGAAAGCACTGAATGTTCCCTTCCCACATGCGCAGTTCGAGTAGTAATGAGTCACACCTGTGACCCAGGATGACGCCCTGGAGCTAATATAATCCCCCGTCATCCGTGACTCTGTTCCCTCATTTCTTCTCGCCTGTGGTTCGATCTACATGGGATTAACCATAACTTAGAACTTGTGTTGTTTTCTGTCGCTGGATGCCCTTTCACCGTCTCAGTCAGGGCAGCGGCTTTCCGCCCTCTGAGGGCTGTGACAGTCTGCATTTTGCTTGAGGATTGAAGGTACCACTTTCAATATACTTAAAGCCTTTTTGTTTGTGATGGCTGCGTTCGCACACCCATCTCATAATACTTGGCTTTTCAGTTTACGCTAAAAATGTGCTCTTTGGTGAAGGTTGCATTCGCACACCCTCTCCCATCGGGTACGTTTGTTTTGTTAGCAGTACACTACAGGCTACCTATTGCTAACAATATAGTACTCTGATTAATTTCTCTCTGGTGAAGGTCGCGTTCACGCACCCCCTCCCATCGGGTACGTTTGTTTTGTAAGCAGTACACTACAGGCTGTCTATTGCTAACAGTGTTCACAAATTTAGTTTTGTTTTTGGCCCCCTCTCCCGGAAATTAAGTTTTGATTGATATTGTGCTTAGTATGGTAGATTGTCTCCTGCTAACGATATAGTATTTTGGTTAATTTCTTTCGGTGAAGGTCGCATTCACGCACCCTCTCCCATCGGATCATTTAAGTTGGTAATGGCTGTTAGCCATTTTCATTCTCACACCTCCTGTACTATAAATGAATTTTGGTTTATTTGATTTTGGCCCTGTTGGGCGGAGTGTTTGGCCACTGATCCAAAGCTTGGCAGTTTGTATCCCACTCTCAACATTGGTTGAGCAGTCAGATCACTGGTGGTATGATTTCCAGCTCCCACAGATGAGTGTGCCGCTGTGTCCTTGGGCAAGACACTTAACCCCACCTCGCCCCCAGTGTTGGTGCACACTGGTTGAGAGCTCCCATGTCAGGAGACTTACACCAAGGCCGGTCAAACAACGTGGAGCCATCCTCCCGTGGACCCACCACCCACACCAGGATCCATGGGGGCTGGTGCATTGAGGTCTGGGCGGCAGATCTGCTTGGACTGTTGCCCCTGTGACCCGAATACCGGATAAAGTGGAAGATGATGAATGATAAAAGGAGAAGTTCAATTTGTCAACTGGACAAAGTATGTTTGGTTGAAAACGTTTCGCCGCTCATCCGAGAGGCTTCGTCAGCTCTAATTAGAAAGCTGGTAAGACACTTGCTTATATCTTGCTGTAGGGAGGAGCTAGTTAGCTAGTTAGCTAACATACTTTGTCCAGTTGACAAATTGAACTTCTCCTTTTATCATGGATTCTACCTGGACGACTGAGGGACTTTTCACGAAGATGATGAATGAATAGATGAATGATTTTGGCCCTAATCGGTGATGACAGCAGTCGCACCCCCACTCCCAGTTGTTTTTTTGCAGGCCACATACTACCTGTTATAATTAGCAGGTGTTCTCATATTGTGTGTCTGTACCTTGGTAGGTGAAGGCTGCATTTCCGCCCCCCTCTCCCAACTTGGTTTCTCTGCTTGCCAATTGACCGCTGCCTAGCTGTCTGGTTTTCTCATCTATACTGGTTGTGCTCGACTGATCGCACCAGATTGATGGACGGCTCTCAATGTTGTGTGGCCTGTGGGTCCACCCTTCAGGTTGATGATGGCCATGACCTTTGTCCAACATGCCTCGGCCCTGATCACTTGAGGGAGGTACTGTCAGATAATCCATGCATTAACTGCAGTTACGTGCCACTTGTTGTCAGGGTGGCAAGGATGGCACAGCTAAACCCTGCAGGTGGTGGTGATCTTCCACCGTCAGGGCAGGTACCGTTACCCCTTCCGAGGCCTTCAAAATGCTGTCCCGAGTCTACGATTGCGAGAGCTCCTCCAAAAAAGAAGTCCAGATCCGATAATGGTCTTGCATCTAAAGTGGAGCAGTTGTCTGTAGGCTTGGAAGCAATGAAGTCCTTATTGCAGGCTCATCGTATGGACACACCTGCTCCAGAGGCTGGAACGTCTTCCCAATCAATGCCTGTTCTGACAGCATCTGCCTCTCAATTTCAGGATGAGGGGGATGCACCCCTCACGTGTTTCTGAAGATGGTTCATATTCTTCCACACAGAGACTTGGTAGTGACTCAACCAATAGCTTCATGCAAGATGTTATGCGCAGAGCTCTGAATCGTTTGCGGCTGGAACTTCCAAAGCCTGGACAGCCTGGCCTTGGTAGTGCTTTCTTTAGATGCAGGCATGTCCCTACACCTTTGCTGTACCCCCCTTTGTGGAGCATCTCAGAGAGTTGCATGCCTGTTGGAGGGATCCAAGTGCTTTCTCCAGGCTCTTGTCAAATGGCCAGATTTTGGCCGCTATGCACAATGCCCAGGCAGCTGGTCTGGATTGCATGCTTGAACTGGCTGTGGCTTCTCTCACTGTTTCACCTGAGGAGGCCATGCAACAAGATGTTAGGTGTCAAAGACCCCAATGCCATGTGACGGATGACTTCATCACCAAAGCGTACAACTCCGGTGTGCGGGCTGGTCGACTGGGCAATTCTTTGGCTCACTTGCTTTTTGCCCTCTCTGCCTCCCTCCAGGAGGGTGATGGTGGTGCAACGGCTGCTGAATTTAGTGATGCTGCACTGCAGGCTTTTGCACTGATGTCAAGGGAGCTTGGATGTGTTATGTCCTTTCTTTCACCCACTCTTAATTGGCCTACTGATGGATGCTTTCCTCAAGGCCTGGCAGGACTTTTCGTAGTGAACTTCACCAGCCAATGAGGCGCCCCAGAACTTCAGACACGGGTCGCTGCCCCCCCCAGGGCCCCTAAGGGCTGTGGGGCCAAAAACCTTGAGGCCGGCCGTTGGATACTTCTCCCATCAGAAGCTCAGTTATTAGGCTGCTCATGCATCAGATCCATGGGTGGCGCCCACTTTGGCTCATGGACACCGACTGTACACTGTGTGCAGAATTATTAGGTAAATAAGTATTTTGACCACATCATCCTTTTTATGCTTATTGTCCTACTCCAAGCTGTATAGGCTTGAAAGCCTACTACCATTGAAGTATATCAGCTTATGTGCATCTGTGTAATGAGAAGGGGTGTAGTCTAATGACATCAACACCCTATATCAGGTGTGCATAATTATTAGGCAACTTCCTTTCCTTTGGCAAAATAGGTCAGTGTCTTGCAGAGGGATGCAGCAGCCTTGAAATTGCCAAGCTTTTGAAGTAGGATCACAGAACAATCAAGTGTTTCATGGCAAATAGCCAACAGGGTCGCAAGAAGCGCGTTGGAAAAAGAAGGCGCAAAGTAACTTCCCAAGAATTGAGGAAAATCAAGCGTAAAGCTACCAAGATGCCATTCGCCGCCAGTTCTGCCATATTTCAGAGCTCCAACATTACTGGAGTGTCAAAAAGCACAAGGTGTGCCATACTCAGGGACATGGCCAAGGTAAGGAAGGCTGAAAAACGACCACCACTGAACAAGAGACACAAGATAAAATGTCAAGACTGGGCCAAGAAATATCTCAAGACTGATTTTTCTAAGGTTTTATGGTCTGATGAAATGAGAGTGAGTCTTGATGGGCCAGAGGGATGGGCCTGTGGCTGGATCAGTAAAGGGCAGAAAGCTCCACTCCGACTCAGACGCCAGCAAGGTGGAGGTGGGGTACTGGTATGGGCTGGTATCATCAAAGATGAGCTTGTGAGACCTTTTCGGGTTGAGGATGGAGTCAAACTCAACTCCAAGTCCTACTGCCAGTTCCTGGAAGACACCTTCTTCAAGCAGTGGTACAAGAAGAAGTCGGCATCTTTCAAGAAAAACATGATTTTCATGCAGGACAATGCTCAATCACATGCCTCCACATACTCCACAGCGTGGCTGGCCAGTAAAGGTCTAAAAGATGAAAAAATAATGACATGCCCCCCTTGTTCACCTGACCTGAACCCCATAGAGAACCTGTGGTCCCTCATGAAACGTGAGATCTACAAGGAGGGAAAACAGTACACCTCTCTGAACAGTGTCTGGGAGGCTGTGGTTGCTGCTACACGCATTGTTGATGGTGAACAGATCAAGAAGCTCACGGAATCCATGGATGGAAGGCTTTTGAGTGTCCTTGTAAAGAAAGGTGGCTATATTGGTCACTGATTTGTTTTTGTTTTGTGTTTGAATGTCAGAAATGTTTATTTGTACATTCTGAGTTGTTATATTGGTTTGCCTGGCAAAACTAAATAAGTGAGATGGGTATATATTTGGTTTTTATTAATTTGCCTAATAATTCTGCACAGCAGTAGTTATCTGCACACACAGATATCCTCCTAAGATAGCCAACACTAAAAAAGCCCCACTCCAACTTCCAAAAGTATTCAGCTTCGTTATTATGAGTCTTTTGGTTTGATTGAGAATATAGTAGTTGTTCAATAATAAAATTAATCCTCAAAAGTACAACTTGCCTAATAATTCTGCACACAGTGTAGTTCCGAAGCTGGCCACACATGACAGGCTGGGTCAAGATGACGATAATCACCGACCTGGCAAAAGCTCAAGCACTGGATCAGGAGCTGTCCTCCCTCCTGGTCAAAGGGGCCATTGAAGCAATAGGTCCCTTGCTGCAGCCCAGGGGCTACTACTACTATATTTCCTCGTGCCCAAAAAGACAGGCAGATTTCATCCCATTCTGATTTACGGGGACTCAATTGTTTCATGAAGGTCTTGCCGTTCCTCATGCTTACCACAGCAGAGGTTTTCCAAACCCTTGCAGTGGGGGAATGGTTTACCTCTATAGACCTCAAAGATGCTTATTTTCATGTGCCTATTGTTCCACAACACCAAAGATTTCTCAGGTTTGCTTATTGAGGGTTAGGGTTGGCACAGTTGGCAATTCCTGGTTCTCCCATCTGGGCTCTCCCTTTCTCCAAGGGTGTTCACCCGATGCGTGAAGACAGCCCTTGCTCCTTTGCAAGCCACTGGACTGATTATATTGTCATATCTGGACAATTGGCTGATTTGCGCTCCATCCAAAGTGAGTGTGAAGCAGGACATCGATTGCCTGCTTGCACATGTGGCCCGGTTGGGCTTCATGGTGTATATGGAGAAGAGAAACCTGACTCCAACTCAGGCAACTTTTCTTGATCTGGATTTGGACACTGTGACGATGAAGGCTCACCCGTCCTTTCGTCGCGGAGATGATATTCAAGTTTTGGTCTCTCACTTCAGACTGGGCAATCTGCACCCATTTGTTAGCTTTCTTCAGCTCATGGAAAAGCTGACTACTTTCTGACGAGTTTGTGCCTCTGTGCTGTATGGCAGCACAGGACAGCTCAGGGGTTTGGTCTGCCAGAGATCGCTTAGACCACATAAATGTCTTGGAGTTGCGTGCTGTCCATTTGGCTCTCAGGAGTTTTCTGTCACATCTGAGAGGAAAACATATTCTTATTTGATCGGACAACACTTTGACTGTTTATCACATCAACCATCAGGGGAGTATCAGACCAGCATGACTTCTCAGGGTGTCTCCAGATTTGTTGACGTGCATCTCGTCTGGCCATCTGCCATCGGGAGATGGAAATCAAGTGGTGGATTATCTTTCCCGGAGGGAACCTTCTTTAGGGGAATGGCGTCTTCACTCAGAGGAGGTGCACAGGATCGGGAACCTGTTCGGGTGGGCTGATCTTTTTGCCTCAAAGGAGCTGGCTCACTGTCCTCTATGGTTCTCCCTCGTGAGGGAGCCAAGTTCTCTGGTCGCCCCATACTGGCCGGCACGACCGTGGTTTCTGTTGCTGTACAGTCTGTCTTGCAGTCTCCCATGGCGTCTTCTGGCCAAGAGAGATCTGCTGTCTCAGTTGGGGGGTCAAGTATGACATCCCAGTCCTCATCACCTCCAACTGTTGGTATGGCCATTGGCGGGCCCGAGCTGTGGCTGATCGGTCTCACTGATCCTGTTCGACAAACACTGTCGAATGTCAGAGCAGCCTCCATTCGTCAGCAGTATAGGAACAGGTGGAAGTTGTTTTCTCACTGGCGGTAAGGATCCTGTGTCTTGTTCGGTGCCTGTTATCCTGGAGTTCCTCCAGTCTTTTCTGGATAATGGACGGTCTCCATCCACTCTTAAGGTGTATGTTGCTGCTATATCCTATCATCATGGTTTGGTTGAAAGCTGTACAGTTGGGGGCCATATCTTGGTTTCTCTTTTTCTACGAGGTGCTCACAGGTTGCGCTCACCAACTATACTACAGGCCCCAGTATGGGACTTGCCGTTAGTCTTGGAGTCTCTGTGTGGCCTTCCATTTGGGCCTTTGGCACAGGTGGATCTCAAGTGGCTTTCATGCAAGACTGCATTTTTATTGGCTATTGTGTCAGCGAAACGGGTCAGTGAGTTACATGCTCTTTCTGTCAGCCCTTCCTGTCTCAGGTGGAGTCCGGATAGTTCTGGTGTCACTCTGTGGCCAAACACAGCATTTATGCCAATCGCGGTCTCATTGTAATGAGCCTTTGAGTTTGGCTCAGTTTGAGCCCATGCTTGGAGAGGGCAGGAACAAGCTACAGTTGTTGTGCCCGGTCCGGGCACTGAAAATCTATATCGCAGTTACAGCAGGAATGAGGGGTTCAGACCAGCTGATTGTGTGTTACGGGGGTGCTAAGAAGGGCTGTCCTCTTTCCAGACACTGCCTTTCACACTGGGTTATTGAGACCATTCACCATGCCTACAGCATTGCAGGCCGCGACCCTCCATCTGGTGTGAGGGTCCATTCTACTAGAGGCATCTCCACTTCATGAGCAGCCATGAGAGGGGTCCCTTTGGAGACAATATGTGCTGTTGCATCTTGGGCTTCACCAAGCACATTTGCCAGATTCTACAACATCAATGTGGTCTCTCCCCATCCTCTTGGCGTGGTTCTTCTCAATGAGATATTATGTGCTCATGATTCTTCGTGACATAGCTGGTATTAGTCATTCAGTGCTTTCAGCACCACCCTCTGGTGGTCAGGAGAGATGAAATAGAATGAAAATTACGTACTATAACTACAGTTCTATGAATCCCGCATGACTGCCAGAGATACTCAAGATCCTTGTGTTTCCACGAGGGAACAGAGTCACAGATGATGGGGGACTATATTAGCTCCGGGGCATCATCTTGGGTCACAGGTGTGACTCATTTGGTATTACTACTGGAACTGGGCATGTGCAAAGGGAACATTCAGTGCTTTCAGCACCGCCTGATTCTGGACTCTCAATTTCAAATGGGTTTAGGATCCACCTTTTATCATTCAGAATGGAATATCTCTCTGTTGGAAAATGGCAATCAAAGCTCTTAATAAGAGATGGGTTTGTATAAGCACAAAGAAGCTGTTCACGTGTGTGGCCGTAACATCATGTTCTTCTACATGTTGCAACACAATGGGGAACATGTAGTAACTTGGATCTTGCCTTCTGAGTCGTGCGAGCCAGTTTTCATGACTTTTGGAAAGCCTGAACATTTTTCCAATTGAGGAAAATATTGTCGTGCCATCCTTTCAAGTTCAGTTTGTTGAGCGATAAAATGATATCGGCCAGATACAACAAACTGAGAAGCCAATCATCAGTGAATAATTCAGCAAGAGCAGACTTTTTCACTCGTTGAGGGCAGGTAGATAGGATTCGCTGACTCACTAGTGTGTAAGAACTGCAAACCTACATGCAGATCCTGACAAGGTGACCCCCCCCCAAAAAAACTCTTGCGACCCACCTGAGAGTCCTGACCCAGTCTTTGAGAAAAAATATGCTAGTGCATCAAAGAGTGAAGCAGTTTCAATGAATAGCTCTAATTTAGTTTTGCAAATCCTGAGATGAAATTATCAAAATGATTCTAGTGAAGGTATGTGGAGTTTAATATCACAGTGGAGCACTTCCTGCACTACCGCTTAACAACATCATAAAGAAGAAAAGAGTGTTTTCAGTTTGAGAAATTAACTCAGTCTAGATGTGTATCAATGTGTTGATTCCTCGTAAAAAATAAACCTAACAGACAAACCTTGAGATGAGTTCTTTACTCGAACAGAAAACACTCTGTTCCACCTTTTGATGTCATCAAGTGGTAATACAGGAGGTGCTCCACTGTGTTTTTGAACTCCATACACCTTCACTGGAATAATTTAGGTCGTTTCAGCCCTAAAATTGCCTATCTCTAACTAAACAAAAGGTAAATGGTAGCTGTTAACTTGAAAACTACAGCTTCATGACATCACAAGGTGGAACAGAGCATTTTCATCTTTGCAGATGTAAACAGACAAATAATAAAGGGTTACTCAAAAATGTGCGATTGATTTTTTTTTGATGAGGTAACAACATTCTAACATCCTTAAAAGTTCACAGGAGTCAATTTTGCGTAATATATGACACTTAGTGGTACACTTAGCATAGCCCTAGTTGCGCTCCTTGACCTTAAACTAGGAGATAGGGTGCTTACGTGGAGCTGCCCAGGATGAAGTTCTCCTGCTTGAGCTGGCTCTCTAGTCCTGGGGAGGGCATGGTGAAGCGACGCGATGCCTCCTGTCATGCCGCACCACACACAAAAGAATATGCAAAGCAAAATGAGGCAGTGTCCATCTTGTAATCAAATGCTCAGTTCAATGCTTTTATAGATACATTCTATAGAACAGGACTCGACTCTCTGATACCTTTTTCCATTACATTTTTGAACAACAGGAATTCTAATATAATGTTATTGATACTGATATTATAAAGGGATGTTCAGACCAAACACATCTGGCGCAAACAATGCAAATTATTTACACGTTAACCCAATGTAAAGGCCAATTCACTTCGTTCACATGAATGAAGAGAATTGGGTGGCGGAATTCGTGCATTTTGAGCATCTTGAGCTGCGCAAATAGGCGAATTGAGCGGTGCGAATGTGCAAATCAGGCATTTGACGCACAAATGCCCAAAAGGGAGGGGCTTGCGAATTTCACCAAAGTTGAAAATATTGAACTTTCTGCGTCTATTCGCATCGCGTTAACCAATTTCAACAATGAGGATAAGCTAATTGTTGCATATAATGCTAGTATACACCAATAAACACATAGGATTGTGACAATAATTAAAAATTATTTAAAAAAAATTATTAAAAAGACAAAGACATGGCGCAGGGGCCCTCTATGCTCACCCCCTGGCAGGAGCTGATCAGGACAGAGGTGAAGAGTGCCAGCTCACATTTGGGATCCGTGTGGGCACAGTGGCGGGTGTATCGGCATCTGATCCACCCTGATGCTGTGAAGCAGTGTATCAAGGTGACATGTCCATCCATCTATTTTCTCATGTTTATCCGGGCCGGGTCGCAGGGACAACAGTCTAAGCAGGGACTCCCAGACTTCCCTCACCCTGGACAGTCCAGTCCAGAAGTACTGGCCCCGACTTTATGCTTAACTCATTGACTGCCGGTGACGAGTTTTGACGTCATGTTGAATCCGAACGTTGACTGCCGTGACGAATATATTCGTCAAGGACGTTTTTCAGCGGGGGTTGCTAGGATACGACCTGGAGCAACTGTGAAGGTGTAATTTACACCTCCCAACCTGTAGGTAGCGATTTTGTATCATTATCTGCCGATCGGAGACGCGGAAGAGAGGAAGAGTGTAGTGTGTGTAGTGTGTATTGGTGAGAGGAGCAAGATGGCGAGGCGAGGGAACCCGGAAAAGCAGATGACTGTTGATCAGCACCTACGGAGCGGTCTGATCGGTCTCAGGACCCAGGATCCCGGATCAGAGGATCACAGAGACACGCCGGATCAAGCAGCGAGGTCGGAGCAGAGGTCTGCTCTGCCTGAGGCAGACGGCGTGTCGTGCTCGCGCTGTGCGGAGCAGGAACTCAGATCAGAACTACGACAGTGCAAAGGGAGAGGATTACTGACTGAAGAATTAAGTTTACATGATGCTGCTGTGTGGTAATTGTAATGAATGAAGTTATATGTGTGTGTACGTGCGTGCGTGCGTGCATGCGTACGCGCGCGTGTGTGTGTGTGTGGGTATAGCTGTGTGTATGTAAAAGTTTATGCATGGCCTTGTGTGTATGTACATACAGTGCCGTGAAAAAGTATTTGCCCCCTTCCTGATTTCTGTGTTTTTTGCATATTTATCACTCAAAACATTGTCAGATCATCAAACCAATTTTAATATCACACAGAAACAACCCAAGGAAAGACAAAATTCAGTTTTTGAATGATGATTCCATTTATTAGTGCACAAAAAAAATCTAAACCTATCTGGCCCTATGTGAAAAAGTAATTGCCCCCCCTTGTTAAATCACAAACTAACTGTGACTAACCACAGTTTTGAGAAAACTTAGTTCAGTTCTACATGCCACACCCACACCTGATTGTCACCACCTGTGTTGAATCAAGAAATCACTTAAATAGTTCCTGTCAAACAAAGTGAAGTTGGCTACAACATCTCAAGAACAAACACATCATGCCACGATCCAAAGAAATTCAAGAACAAATGAGAAAAAAAGTGATAGAAGTCTATAATTCAGGAAAAGGTTACAAAGCCATTCCCAAAGCTCTGGGGCTCCAGCGAACCACTGTCAGAGCCATTATTCAAAAATGGAGGAAACTGGGAACAGTTGCAACCCTTCCCAGGAGTGGTCGACCAACTAAGATTACTCCAAGAGTGCGACGACGGCTCATTCAGGAAGTCACAAAAGAACCTAGACGCACATCGAAAGAACTACAGGCCTCGTTGGCCTCAGTTAAGGTCAGTGTTCATGACTCCACCATTAGAAAAACACTGGCCAAAAATGGCATCCATGGAAGAGTTCCCAGGAGAAAACCACTGCTTTCACAAAAGAACACAAAGGCTCGTCTCACCTTTGCCAAAAAGCACCTTGATGACCCTCAAGACTTTTGGAGAAACATTTTGTGGACCGATGAGTCTAAAATTGAACTTTTTGGAAGGTCTGCAGCCCGTTTCATCTGGCGTAAAAATGGCACAGCATTTGATAAAAAGAACATGGTGCCCACAGTAAAGCATGGTGGTGGCAGTGTGATGGTCTGGGCCTGCTTTGCTGCCTCAGGACCAGGACAACTTGCTGTGATTGACGGAAAAATGAATTCTGCTGTTTACCAGAAGATCCTGAAGGAGAATGTCCGGCCATCAGTTCGTGCCCTCAAACTCAAGCGCTCTTGGATCATGCAACAGGACAATGATCCAAAACACACCAGCAAGTCCACCTCTGAATGGCTCAAAGAAAACAAAATTAAGGTTTTGGAGTGGCCAAGTCAAAGTCCGGATTTAAATCCGATTGAGATGCTGTGGTGTGACCTTAAACGGGCAGTTCATACAAGAAAACCCTCCAATATGGCAGAATTGAAACAATTCTGCATAGAAGAGTGGGCCAAAATCCCTCCCCAGCGGTGTGAAAGACTCATCACCAATTATCGCAAACGTTTGGTTACAGTTATTGCTGTCAAAGGAGGCTCAACTGGCTATTAGATTAAGGGGGCAATTACTTTTTCACATAGGGCCAGATAGGTTTAGATTTTTTTTGTGCACTAATAAATGGAATCATCATTCAAAAACTGAATTTTGTCTTTCCTTGGGTTGTTTCTGTGTGATATTAAAATTGGTTTGATGATCTGACAATGTTTTGAGTGATAAATATGCAAAAAACACAGAAATCAGGAAGGGGGCAAATACTTTTTCACGGCACTGTATATGTGTGTGTGTGTGTGTGTGTGTGTATATATATTAGGTTTTATTATGGATCTGTACTCTGAGCCTCAATATTGTTGTGAAGTGACAAAGTTCTATTTTATATGAAAAGATATTATTATATCCTGTAAACATTTCTTGCCACTATTGATTTGAAGGAATTTTCAATTCAGAGCCTTATATTCTTATATTTGTAAATAAAAAATGTCCTTTGTCATTAAAAATCTCTTTCTCTGTTGTTTTAGATGTTTGAGGTGTCACTAAATCAACAAGTATTGACGTCAAAATCACTGATCTGCTAGAAATCAGTCTTTGCACAAAACGCTCATTTTCACCACTTTGTGGTCAAAAAACAGCATTTTTGCTGAAATTACCCTATGTTCTACTATCAATTACCTGAGCACCAAAAAGGTTAGAAGCATTTTTTTTTTACCAAGTGAAAGAAGAGTCTACACTTTATTTTGATGTGTGCCATGTTTATATAGTCAAAGAACTCAGTATTCTGTGAGTCTTGTAAAATCAGTGAAAATGCACTAAAACTTCTGGCAGTCTGGGGTTGGAATTCTGAAAACAGGCTGGCAGTGAATTACTTAATATGTATACTTTACTAATTCCTCTTGATTAGCCTGGCCAAAAGTGGAGTTGGTCAGAATTCCCCATCACTCATCCTGCCATACCCGCCGACATCAATGACCCTGAACTGGTATCAGGCTTCTACAACTGCAAGGAGAACGATACAAAAATGTCCATGGTAATTTAAGAACTGTGACATGGAGTGTACAGGTGCTATGATGTTGACGTGCTTGCCGTCCACTAACCCACAGCAGAGGGGGAAGTTACACCTCTGCTGAAACTCCTCAGCCGTACACCTCCAGTCTTCAGTGGAAGGAACAGCCATAACCTCCTCCACAAGCCAGTCCCAAATGGCAGTCACCACCTGAGGGACATGTTGCTTTCAGTTGAGACACCCACACCAAAACTGTATGCAATTGTCTGGAAGGAATCCCCAGTGGAAAGGTACCTGTAGAAACCATAAACAAAATCAGAATTTCATAAAATATACACTGGAAATGTGGAAATATATTTAGTTTCATTTAGGGCTGGGAATATTAACGCGTTAATCGCGATTAATCGCGATAGAGTTTTAATCGCGAACAATTTTTTTAATCGCGATCAGAGTTTGCCAGCATTTTCCGCAATTCTACCATCCATATGCAGCTCATTTGGTTGTATTAATTAAACTCATTGTTGGTTAAACGCGCTATTTTGAGTTTGCTAGTATTTTGTTCCTTCTACGCATCCCTAGGCAGCTCGAGCGGGCTTCAATCATTTATTTACAATTTCTCAAAGTAAGCACTATTACTGGTTCATTGTTACTTTTTCCTTTCTCTGCACTTTTTTGAAATAAAAAAAATGGTGAGAAATACTTTGCATTGTGAGTTTAACTTTAGATTTGAACGGTCTTACTGCAAGATATCAATTTTAAACATGCAAAATAAATCACGATTAATCGCGATTAACTATGAAATTTCTGAGATTAGTTGCGATCAAGAAAATTAATCGTTTGACAGCCCTAGTTTCATTATAGGTCTACTGGGGGTGATTGAAGCATAGCATAGCTTCAACCATCTCCTAGCAGCCACTTTCAAAACCATAATTTGTGTACTTAGGTCTGTCATTGTTGGTATTTTCATGTGAATTGTACGGATTGCAGTCATATCTCATCATTTACCTTTTTTTAAATTGTGAAATTGTAATTTCTTTCTTTCTTTTTTTTTTTTTGGCTGGAGTGTACAAAAAAATCCCTTATCTGCAATTAATCTTTATCAAATTTTGTCAAATCTGCTCTGTACATTTTACATTGAAAATTTATCTGGAGGTCAAGAAAAAGTGCTGTTTGCTACTACCCCACCAAAAGACATTCAAGTCCAAAGTAAATAGTTAATTTAGGTCTATGGATATCAAAGCATTTACTAACCAAAGACAGGCGCTCTTCAGCATGTATAGAGCGCCTGTAGTTGTTCTCCTGAACAGTGATCCTGGCTCTGATGCGGGACAACAGATCTTCAAACTGGGTCCAAGACAGATGAAAGTACCGCTGAAAACAGCCGTCATCCAGATGCAGCTCTTGGAGGAGATGGTGGAACTCTCCAAACTCAGAGCGCTGCTGGAGGATTGGGTGAACCCAAAAATGGTGACGAGCATGCCTTGGTTCATGTCTCCTCCACATTAATAAAACATCGCCACCTGCTGGATGTAGTCCAAGTCTGTCAATTTTCAAAATGAAAACAAGAGACGCAGAGTGCACCGCGCAGCCGCAGTTGATCCTTCTGGTGTGTTTGGTCTGAATACCCCTTATTTATTATTATTATTATTATTATTATTATATAATGTTAAGTAAATATATTGTTGTTTTATCCGGTTGTTTATTTATCAAGCAAGTTCTGTTTAAGTGGAAAATATTTTTTCAATATTTGTATAACGATTAGAACACATGCACAATACATTACTAATTTCAAACTCAGAATAAATGTAATGAGGTGTGCCATTACTGCTTGCAAAATACAACTTTTCTTAATTTTATTTTTTATTTATAATTAATTTAAGATGCATGAAATTGGTTTAGTTTTAAAGCATTTAAGCTAAGCTAATATAAATGTTTGATTTAGATAAGCATACTGTACAACAATCGACTAAAAATGTGAGGGTGACATCACTAGGAGAAATGAGGTGAAAGCCAGGTTAGAACTATATGGTTACACTGTTAAACTGTCTGATTAATATCTATGTAATTCCAGTTTATTCACACATAACAGCCACATTGTGACTCAGGCAGTATTAGTATACACTGCATTCCAAATTATTATGCAAATGATATTTTTCTCTGATTTTGCCAAACTGTCAATATAATTGACAGTCATCATCATTTTCAAGTCATCAACCTTTAGGGTACAGTTTGAATGTTATTGAACAAACCTCCCAGTGATAACAGTATTTTTTTCAAAAAATAAAATCTGAAAATGCCAATTCCAAATTATTATGCACAACAGCGTTTCAAACCATGTTATTGTAAAGAACTGAAAATGGTCATTTTTTTATTTTTCAATTAGAAGCATTAGCATATTACTGAAATCAGAACATCTTAACAGGTAAAGTTACATTTTAACATAGGACCCTATTTGATAGGAGCTTCACAATTCTTGCATCCATTGAACTTGTGAATTTGTGGAGTTTCTGCTTGAATTTCTTTGCAGAATGTCAGAATAGCTTCCCAGAGCTGCTGTTTGGATGTGAACTACCTCCTGCCCTCATAGATCCTTTGCTTGAGGAGCTCCAAAGGTTCTCATTAGGGTTGAGGTCAGGGGAGGATGGGGGCCACACCATGAGTTTCTCTTCTTTTATGCCCAGAGCAGCCAATGATGCAGAGGTATTCCTTGCAGCATGAGATAGTGCATTGTTATGCATTTTGCTAGGGAAAGCACAGTTCTTTTTGTACCAGGGAAGAAAGTGGTGAGTCAGAAACTTCACATACTTTACAGAGGTCATTTTCACACCTTCAGGGACCCTAAAGGGGCCGACAAGCTGTCTTCCCATGACTCCGGCCCAAAACATGACTCTGCCACCTCCTTGCTGATGTCGCAGCCTTGTTGGGACATGGGGGCCGTGCACCAACTATCCACTACTCCATCCATCTGGACCATACAGGGTTGCATGGCACTCATCAGTGAACAACTGTTTGAAAATAAGTCTTCATGTATTTCTGGGCCCACTGGAGCCATTTCTGCTTGTGAGCATTGTTTAAGGGTGGCCCAATAGAAGGTTTATGCATAACTGCAAGCCTCTGAAGGATCCTACAGACAGCTTCAAATACCTTTGATGCTTTGTAATGACATTTTAGCAGCTGCTCTTTTAATCCGATGTACTGTATTCCTCATTGTGCCTTTATCTGTACAAACCAATGTGTGCTCTGAATCAGCTACAAATCTTTTAATAGTATGATGATCACACTTAAGTTTTCTAAGGTTTTCATACATGGTCCAAGGTATTCAACTACAGTGGTACCTCACCTTACGAAAGACCCAACAAACGAAAATTCCAAGTTACAAAACGCCTTCATGTAAAATTTTGGTCTCTAGATACAAAAGAAAATTCAAGTTACGAAACGCGAAATCTCAAAAATTCAAATAATGCGCGCTCAGATGCGCGCTCAGCCACACACATTATACGCTTTTCTCAGACTGGATTTAAACTTTTCTCACATTTGTCTCTCGTTTAAACACTCAAACTTTCATAGATTTTCAACAAAATGTATTAATAGGGAAGCGTCTGGTCCAGTCCTGGTTTAGACCTTGGTCTAGACCTGGTATAGTCCACGTTTAGTCCTGGGTCTACAGTCTCTTAGCCAATCAGGACGCAGAATACAATGTTACACTATAAAAAAAATTTTACACTATAAAAAAAAACTTGCAACGGGGCCTTGGAACGAATCAGGCTTTTTCCATTGAAATAGCTACTCAACTTACGAAAAATTCACGTTACGAAACCACTTCTGGAACGAATTAATTTCGTAAGGTGAGGTACCACTGTATTTCACGCTTTTTGGCACTAGAGAGATCCTTTTTCTTTCCTATGTTGCTTGAAAATGGTGCTCTGCTTAATAATGTGGAACGTCCTTCCAGCAGCGTAGATTGTGGTCGCGTATTGTGTCTCTCAATTCGTATCACTGCGCGCATATTAGCTGTATTAGCCTGTTAACCTTTAGCGGAAGTGTACAGCAGATGCGGTCCGCCGTAAGGGGAAGTTTACAAGTGAACAGGCTAATACAGCTAATATGCGCGCAGTGATACGAATCGAGAGACACAATATGCGACCGCAATCTACACTGCTGGATGTTTCGTGAACAACTGTTTGGGATGCAAATATATCACCTTTCGGACAAATGTTTTGTTTTGAGAAGAAAAACAAGCTTTATTTCATGTTCCAGGGAAGTTACCGGACCTACTTATGTGGGCTCCAGAAAGCGAGCCGAACCGGAATCAGCTGAGAGTGTCAGAGGTAAGCCGGTGTCAACACACGTAACTTTTAGAAGAAAACCCATACCGATTAACATTTTTAAAAAAACGCACCTTTAATTGGACTTACCTGTCAAACTAAGTGGCACAGGTGCCTAAGATTGATTTCACTGAACCAATGAGCCTGAGACACAAGACATTAAACAAGACACTAAACATTTTACCTTTATGACACTTAAACACAGTTTGCATAATCATTTGGAATGCGGTGTAGAGCTAGTAGAGACCTGACATGCATCTCCAAACTCCATACTGTACTTTCAGAGATTGCGGATTATTTATGAATTATATGTATTGTGCTTAATCAATTTCATGCGATTGCTAAAATGAGTAGCTCTTTGGCATTTTTGTTTTGTAAAGAAGCTCACCGGAGTTTAAAGTTTGGAGGCCCCTGAATGAGAGCATATCATATTTTCACTATTTTATCCATTTCAATATCAGGCATTTAAACTGTCAGTATCAGTAAACGTTATAAGTATAGGGCTTTGTAATAAACTCTATTTTTGCACAGTTAAGGCACAATCTACCCTATATCTGTATACTATACTTTAAGATCACATCCATGCCAGGTGATTAGTTTTAAGATAAATCACTGTCTATGATTGTATTGAATGACAAAAAAAAAAATCCAAAGTGACGCAGCGCCATTCATTACCGCTAATTAACCACTGCCAACATGGCGTCCCTGTCACGTGGGTGAAGAAGCTCTATAGTATCACTAGCAGAGATGGTAGTACTCAGTTACATTTACTTAAACTTTGTACTTTTCTAGCAGTATTGTTTTACTCTTTTATTCGGGCACTTATTTACTTTAATATTTTCATAACAGTATTCTTACTTGAGTAAAAGTTTTGACTTTGGTCTACAAGTAATAAAAGTTTCTTTCACTGCTCCTTAGTTGATCTCATTTTTGTGTCTATCCTATAAGAAAATACCAGCTTTTGTGCATTATTTTATGTTTTGTTCTTCAAAATTACATTAACTTAAAATTATGAATCAGACAGTTATTCTTCATGTTACTCTTACTTGAGTAGTAGCTTTCTCAAATACTTTTATATTCTTACTTAATTTCTTGGACCACTACCTTATACTTCTACTTGAATATTATTTTGAAGTAATGTTACTCTTACTTCAGGACAATTTTGGTTACTTTACTCAGCTCACATCACTACACACATGTTTAACGTCATACAGAGCTGGCTTACTTTGAGAACATCCTGCAGCTGCTTGAGGACAGCATGGACCTCTTCTCGGAGCAGCCAGTTGAACTCTTCCTCCTAACACAAAACACATACACTATTAAGGTGGGCCATATGATATGATAACTGGAATATTGTTGTATAATTGTGCATGCACTAGTGCAGTCACGATACAAAACTGGATTTCCATACTAAGGAATAGATTTGATACTCAATTCTAATACCACAATGATAATTAAAAACAATCTTTCTTTGGACAGGCAAACCATCTGCTCCTGAACGTTGACAAGACCAAGGAAATGGAGATTGACTTCAAGGGGAAGAGGACACCAGTGGAGCCCATTACCATCCAGGGCCATGATGTGGAAGTAGCGGGCTGCTAGCTACAAGTACCCTGGCATCCATGTGAACAACAGGCTGGACTGGAGGGACAACTGTAATGCTGTCTACAAGAAAAGCATAAGTAGACTCTACTTCTTGAGAAAGCTCAGGTCTTTCAATGTGTGCAGCAAGTTACGGGAGATCTTCTACCAGTCTGTGGTGGTCCTGTACTTTGCTGTGGTCTGCTGGGGGATCGGCACCAGTAAAAGGGACATTGGGGGGATTGACAAACTGGCAACCAACAGGAAGTCGTCCATATTGGACCGATCACGTGACCTGGCGCCAAAGGTGCATTTTCCTGTCCTCGTACTTCAACAAACTCATCCTTAGAGTCTTTGACGTAGCCTCACCAGAATCATTCTGTCATCTAGACAAGTGGCACATTAAAAGTTGTTAAAAGTATTCTAAAAGACTGGGGTTTCAGTGACAACGGCACAAATTTGGGGTTCATTTTTGCGGCTCGCCATCAAACTTCGATGAGTGATAATTTGCACAAACTTATGTCGAATTCACTCAGTAAACAGATTGATATAAGACAATCTAAAAGGGGTGTGATAACGCTCTCTAGGGAGATTGCATGGGACAGAAAAATTTTACTTTGTCGTAGACAGACCATATTTGGAACACACATTTGTGACATGGTCTTGATCAAAAAACTCAATGACAATCCCCCACCATCTCCCATCTTGTTGCCATGGTAACAGGCCGAACATCTGTCCTCGCCAATAGGATGCCCAGTAAATTTGGTACACAAATGCATCATGGGAATAGGAACAAAAAATCATTACACCGTTGCTAGGCAACCCAGAGGAAGTCAGCCATATTGGATAGACCATGAGACCTGGTGGCGAAGGCACCATTTCCTGTCCTCATATTTTAACAAACTTGTCCTAGGGTTTTTGACCCAGCCTCACCAGAATCATTCTGTATCATCACAACAAGTGGAAAATTATAAGTTGTTAAAAGCTTTTTAAAGGATCAAATGGTGTTGCTGTGGCAACGGTGCAAATTTTTTGCAGCTCGCCAAAAATGGCCATGATAGCGCTTCCTAGGTTAATTGCATGGAAGAGCAAAATTTCACTTTGCTGTAGACACACAAGATTTGGTACACATATTCGTGGCAGGCTGTCGATGAAAAAAGTCAATGACAACCATATGCCATTGCCCATCGTGTTGCCATGGCAACAGACAAACATGCCAATGTGACATCCTGACAAAAACTTTGGCATAGCCAAACTAAATTTGGTACATAGGTGCATCATGGGAAAAAATATATATATATTGTGACCATAGACCCTCCCAAATCAAAATTCGCCATCTTGGATTAATTATGTGACAATTTTCATAATGTAAAACTTTTAAAACAACCACAACCTCAGACGTTGGTACATCTTCAAAAAGGTGCATTAGCGCCGCCAACTGATTAAAAGTTGAGAAACACATAAAATTATGATGGACAAAATAACGCTGCCCAAGAGAACAGTTTGTGTGTGTTAGCATGCCACCTTTTTCCGGTCGAGATCCATGCCCTCGGATTTGGAGGAGTTGATCCTCATCTCAGTCGTTTCACACTTGGCTGCAGACCGCCACAGTGCACGTTGGAGGTCCCAGTTCGATGAAGCCATCGGGACAACATCATCCTGTGGTCCCCAAACGGCCCCTGACTGCGCCTGGAAATTCTGTCCATAAATACAATAGACAGAACCAGTGACAAAGGGCAGCCATTGTGGAGTCCAACATGCACTGGAAACAGGTCCGACTTACTACTGGCAATGTAAACACAGCTCCTGCACCGGTCATACAGAGACCGGACAGCCCTTAGCAAAAAGCCCTGGACCCCATACTCCCAGAGCACTCCCCACAGGACCCCATGAGGGACACATTCGAATGCCTTCTCCAGATCCACAAAACACATGTGGACTGGTTGGGCAAACTCCCATGAACCCTCGAACACCTGTTGGAGAGTATAGAGCTGGTCCAATGTTCCGCAGCCGGGACAAAAACCACACTGCTCCTCCTGGGTCTGAGGTTTGACCATCGGCCATATTCTCCTCTCCAGTACCCTGGAATAGACCTTACCGGGGAGGCTGAGTGTCAGCCAAGACAGCCCCACAACATCCAGCTCAGGTTCAGATCAGGGAGACCGTTCCTCCCAATCAAACCTCTCTAGGTGTCACCATTGTTGAAGTCCCTCAGTAGAACAACGGAGTTCCCGGTCTGTGCACTGTCCAGTACCCCTCCCAGAGACTCCAAGAGGGCCGTGTACTTTGCACTGCTGTTCGGTCCGTAGGCCGACACAACCGGAGCAGGAGCTGTGTGCGCATTGCCGGTCGGACCTATTTCCAGTGCATGTTGGACTCCGCCAGGGCTTCCCTTTGTCACCGGTTCTGTTCATTGTATTTATGAACAGGATTTCTAGACACTCTCAATTTACCGGTCAGTCTACATTCCTACTCTCACCTATGGTCATGAGCTCTGGGCAATGACCGAAAGGACAATATCGCGGATACAAGTGGCTGAAATGAGTTTCCTCCACAGAGTGACTGGGCGCACCCTTAGAGATAGGGTGAGGAGCTCAGTCACACGGGAGGAGCTCAGGGTAGAGCCGCTGCTCCTCCACATCGAGAGGAGCCAGCTGAGGTGGCTCAGCATCTGTTCCGGATACCTCCTGGACGCCTCCCTTGGGAGGTGTTCCGGGACATGCTGGAGGGACTATGTCTCCCGGCTGGCCTGGGAACGCCGGCTGGCCCTGAATCGTTATGCTAACAAGACCCCACACTCCACTCCCACTGCATATTTAATAGGCCTACCTAACTAACAGAAACTGTAAACAAATAGGTGTGGTAGTATCAGAGTAATTTCATTGTAGTTAGCTCCTCCCTTCAGGCAGATATAAGGCAGTGTCTACCAGCACTCTGACTAGAACTGAACAAGCATCTTGGATGAGCTGCGAAATGTATTCGACCAAATAAACTTTTGTCCAGTTGAAAAATTGAATTTCTCCTTTTGCAATACAACTCCAAAGCTCCAGATGGTCTCTTCCACCCTGTGGTATCATGAAGCCGTAGTTTTTAAGTTAACACTACCTTTTATCTTTATTTCAGTAAAGACAGGCAATTCCAGGGCATTCAAATGATTCTAGTGAAGGTGTATGGAGTTTAAAAACATCACAAGGAAGAACCTAAACATCGCGTGTTAAACATGTGTGGATGAAACAACTCCATGTATGTTTTTGAGGCGGCAGTAGCTCAGTTGGTAGAGCGTTTGTCCACTGATCCAAAGGTTGGCGTTTCAAATCCCGCTCTTGACATAAGAAACATCAGTGGTTGAGCGGTCAGATCCACTGACCCACAGGTTGGTTGGTACGATTCCAGCTCCCACAGATGAATGCTGCCGTTGTGTCCTTGGGCAAGACACTTAACCCTCCTCGCCCCCAGTGTCTGCGTACACTGGTGTGTGAATGGGTGATTGGTTCCTTGTTATAAAGCGCTTTGGGTGCCTTGAAGGTGGAAAAGCGCTATATAAAGATGTGACCATTTACCATTTTGATGAGAAAACAAAATTATAACATAGGTCCAAAAGGCATAATTATTTAACCTTTAACCAGATTGAGGTAACGTACTACTTGTACATAGCTTACGATGTAGGCCTATGAAGAGCAGGACCAGAGACAGTACCTGGGCGAGCCGGCCGAGGATGCTGCCAGTGTACTGTCGAAATGGGCCGCCTCGTCAAGATGAGCGCTACTGCGCATGCGCACCACCCCTTAAGTGTTGTTACCATTTAAATGCCGTCGAGCTGAGTTCTCGAGGCAGAAATGGAGTTGTTTTCAACAGTGACAACGCAAGTAAGTAACATTTTAACAGTGTATTGGTTTTATTGTATGTTTTAACCAATTAAGCATGTAACAAACGATATGTGGATGTTAGATTTGCGGCAGAATACCTACGTCAGATGATAATAGTTTGGATTTAACATTTGACTGCATCCTTATCATTTTCATTCCATCGTATTTTGTTATTTCGTGATGTGAAGGTAGAAAACTATGGAGATAATTTTGTCTCATAAAGATTTGTATAAATAAAAAAAGATATATATAAATATAAATACATTTATAAATATTCAAACTAGGGCTGGGAATATTAACGCGTTAATCGCGATTAGATTAATGTAAGTTATGATCGCGAACAATTTTTTAAATCGCGATCAGATTTTGCCAGCATTTTCCACAATTCTACCATCCATATGCAGCTCATTTGGTTATATTAATTAAACTCATTGTCGGTTAAACGCGCTATTTTGAGTTTGCTAGTATTTTATTCCTCCTACGCATCCGTAGGCAGCTCGAGCGGGCTTCAATCATTTATTTACAATTTCTCAAAGTAAGCACTATTACTGGTTCATTGTTACTTTTTCCTTTCTCTGCACTGTTTTGAAATAAACAAAATGGTGAGAAATACTTTGCATTGTGAGTTTAACTTTAGATTCGAACGGTCTTACTGCAAGATATCAATTTTAAACATGCAAAATAAATCACGATTAATCGTGATTAACTATGACATTTCTGAGATTAGTTGCGATCAAGAAAATTAATCGTTTGACAGCCCTAATTCAAACACAAAATACAAATACAAAAACGCGACATACAAATAAATGATAGAATGTATATAAATACACAGGCATTTGTAAATATATTTTCGAGATTTGAAAACTTTCTATATGGAGTCTGCATTTGTGGATCCATTTTTTGTTTTCGTGTCGATGACGTAATTGTGAGACAGTTCTACCGCAAACCACGATTCGCAAATAAATGTCACCAGATTTGAATACAAATAGCCTTCACTGGATATCCAGCAGATGGCAGTGTTGAGCAGCTTGTGTACCTGGTCAGGTGGTGAGGGCTGGTGCTCAGAGGCGTTGTGCGTAGTCAGTCAGTTCGGCACTGTTAGCGGTGGCCTGAGTTTTGCCCAAAATGATATCCAGGTCGCTTTCCACTCGACTTTCCACTGAAGGGCCACTGTAGTCTCATTTACTAAAGAGCAACTATGATAAAAGGAGAAATTCACTCACGCATTCTAAAGAGCAACTACCGACAAGCTGCTCAACACTGCCATCTTGCAGAAGAGATTTTAAAACGTCAATCAAGACAGACCCGAAAGAAGTCTTGAGCAGCACATTCTGAAGGCAACAATCTGAGTAATTCCCCGTTAAAGATCTGCTTGTGGAACAGAAAGGAACTCATTTGCCTGACATTAAGCTAAGCCCTCCCCCATCACTGACATCACTGTGGTGTTTCAGGGCAGGGCAGAATTAGAAAGTGCTTTTAAATGGAAATGCTTTTACAACAAAAAGTATAGACTTTACCTTTACCGTTAATAAACAGACGTGACGTCACCGGCATGTGCGCGCATTGTTGACCCAGAATCAACCATGGCGGACCATAGCAGAGTATCTGAATGACAGGGAAAGCTACATTCAAAAGCTCACGTTGAGCAACGGGGTTTGACTACCAGATCCTTATGCGATCACGGAGTGGCAGTACGACCGCAGAAAGTGTCCAGATTTACAGTGGCCAGATATTCACTGTTATTTAGTCGAGAAGCCCAGCATGTATACAAGAGAGAAAGTGCACGCATACAAATCCATGGATGCCTACCAGTTTGCCGTGTGTGGCCATGTACAGGAGGTAAAATACCACGATATCGATGGGGAATTTTGCGTGTTGGCATCTAATGTTCTCCCCAGTCAAAGACAAGGCCAAAAGATGACCAAGTACAATGCTTGGGATATCATCAACAAGCGCGAGAACTACGTTCTGACCGCCAACTGCACTTGCGTTGCGGGGTAAGTAACATACTACGACTTAATTCACGACTCACAGATGTGATCTCAGTCATGTCAAATGCCATTTATGATGGTCACACGAAAACTTATCATGCCTTTTAACAAAGTTATTCGTGTTCGTTTACATGTGTCTGTCGTAGAGGTTACCCGGTTAATATGTCTGTGAGCTTTGCGGTGTCCTGTGCTTGCTAGTTAATCATGCTGCTTGTTTAAGGTAATTTGCCCAGGTTTTCACTTTTGTGTATGTCAGTTGAATGATATGAACTACCATTTATTCCATCTGTTTCTCTTTATTTCACATCAAGTTCTTCTCTTCTCTTCTAGATCTTCGCTGGGGGTTTTATGGCGGCATTATGTTTTATGTTTTGAGTCAACAATGCACGCGCATTCAGTGATGACGTAGCTTTGAAACAGGTCTATAATCATTCAATAATTCAGTAATACACAGGATATATGTTATCACACACATACACACACCTTAGTCCTGGTTCAGACCTGGTTTAGTTCTGGTTTAGACCTGGTTTAGTCCCGGTTTAGTCTTGGTTTAATCCTGGTTCAGACCTGGTTTAGTTCTGGTTTAGACCTGGTTTAGTCCTGGTTTAGACCTGGTTAGGACTGGTTTAGACCTGGTTTAGTCCCGGTTTAGTCTTGGTTTAGTCCTGGTTTAGTCCCGGTTAAGACCCGGTATAGTCTTGCTTTAGTCCTGGTTTAGACCTGGTTTAGTCCTGGTTTAGTCCTGGTTTAGACCTGGTATAGTCTTGGTTTAGTCGTGGTTTAGACCTGGTTTAGTCCTGGTTTAGATCTGGTTTAGACCTGGTTTAGTCCTGGTTTAGTCCCAGTTTAGTCCCGGTTTAGACCCGGTAAGTCCTGGTTTAGACCTGGTTTAGTCCTGGTTTAGTCTTGGTTTAGACCTGGTTTAGTCCTGGTTTAGACACAGTTTAATCCTGGTTTAGACCCGGTTTAGTCTTGTTTTGTCCCGGTTTAGCCCTGTACACACAAGCCCCCTGCATCAAAGGGACACAGCTAATCTGCCCCTTTGATGCAGAAATAATCTGATAATATGACTCACCCATAAGAACGTGGTCACTCCCGATAGTTTGCGTATCCACGTGTATGCGTGCATCAGGTATATCCATGGTCTTTAATCAGACCCTCCAGGAATTCACGATGTTGCGATTTGCAACTTCAACGCATTCAGCCAATCCCCGCGAATTCAGGGCGGTGTTGCAATTTTGACCAATCACCGCAACTTTCCCGCAATTTTTACTAATTTTGACCAATCATCGGCGACGTATTGAAGGCCGACCAACTTCCCTCTGTGTAGGAGACATAACTGAGATGAGGTGCACGGTGCGTTTGTGTGTGTGTGTGCAGAGGCAGTGGTTCACGTGAGTGTGGGTGTGTGAACGTACGGAAATGTGTGCGTGTAAAAGCACGCGCTCACCTGTCACACAGAGGAGAGAGTCCGGGTTGGGGTGTAGCCGTATTTTTTGTTGACCGCAAACCATTCATTCATCTGTCACGTTAATCTGTTCATCCTGCTGGTTTTCATGAGTTCCATTTCATCCTGCTGCGCTGTCATAGCTGTGTGCGCTCTTTTTGTAATAAATGCACAAAACGCATATCTGGATCTCAGCGTATCTGTCACCATAGCCTCCTCTTTGCGCGTCACAAATCTGCGAGCCATAGGACCCAACCTCATATTCTCGGCGGCTAAAAGGTTTGAGTTTGGAAGCCGCAACATTCTGCCTTACTTCCGTAACAAAACAAAACTGCGGCCGTGTCCCAGTTCCCAGAGCGCACAGCTCGGAGCGCGGCCCGAAGGGGGCTCAGACTGCAGTCAAGGCGGTGCACACTTGCTCAGCCCCGACTGCAGTCCGCGGACCACTTAACGACTGCGGTCTTCGGACCGCGTGTTAACTGCGCATGGGACAAAAAAGAAGTGGGACAGCAGTCGTCGCGCCAGTGTTCTGGCGAAATGTGTGACGCACATGCCCTTCGGGCCACGCTCTAAAAGTATGTTGATAAGGACCGCACTCGTTGTACTTGTGAATCTGCGAAAATGTATGCAAAGAGCATGTGCGCGCGGCTTGCACAACATCCAATCACAGTAGATCTACGTTGCTTTCATTCGACCGCATCCAAGGCAGATCTTGCAGACATTATATGATTTGTAGAAATTTTATTTCTTTGTTAAGGGGACTCGAAATGACTCGAAACTAAAATGCTAGGACTTTGGACTCGACTTGAGACTTGTGAGCTTTGACTTCGCACTTGACTCGGCACTTGGATACTCTTGACTCGGGACTTCACTCGGACTTGAATGCAAAAGACTTAGACTTACTTGGGACTTGCCCAGCAATGACTTTGTCCCCCCTCTGCTCTGCGGGGTCGTACCCCAAACACTATGACAAGTCTAAAAGGCAAAACCTGAGGAGGTATGCTGTTCACACTGAGAGGTCAGTAGTTTCCTTAAAATCGTAATAAATCTGATATGTAGTGTAATGCATTAGTAATTAATTTAAGTGTAATTCTTGTAATTATAATTCTTATGATCATATTTATTTTAATGTAGATGGAGAGCTCTTTCTTGGCGCGAGGCGAGCTGTCAAAACCAAAGAAGAGACAAGGAGACTCTTTGTAGAGTTCCATTCTTCGCCAATGCCATGTCATACTGGCATGGTGAAAACACGAAGTGCCTTGTGTGCAAGGTTTTATTGGTATGGTATGTCAGTAGACATTGACAAATGGGTATGTATTACTGTTTTTTACTTAAATTAATTTGAAGAACCATAAACACAAGTGTATTGCAATATGAGTAACATATCTCAAGTGTTTCATGATAGCACGCAGTAATTAAGACTGTGGGCCCAGTGATATTTATTCTGTGAACACTAATTATATTGTATGTTTAAGATCCAGGAATGTGACCAGTGTCAGAGAGTTGGCAAGCCCCTTACAGCTGTACAACCCCTGCAGTGTATTAAGGTAATAAAGTGGCAATGTATGTATTACAATAATTACATACAGAGGTTATTATCTTTCCATATCAGGTGTCTGCTGTATGGGAGCTTGTTGGTATTGACCTCACTGGTCCCCTCCCAAAGACATCCAGTGGGTATCTATATATACTTACTGCTATGGATTATTTTTCTAAATGGGTAGAGGCTTACCCATTGAAGACCAAGTCTGCTACAGAGGTAGCAGAGAACCTGTGCAAAATTATATACCGCCATGGCTGCCCTGTGAGAATCCTAAGGCCGAGTTTGTCAATGAAGTAAGCCTAATCAGAATTGTTCTGTTTGCCTTTTGAAGCTGAACACAAAGCTCTGTGAAATACTTAACATACAGAAAACGGTCACAGCAGCCTACCATCCACATTTTTATTTTATTTTATTTAACCTTTCTTTAACCAGGAAGTGGTCCCATTGAGTTACAATAACTCTGCTGACAGGGAGTCCTGGCCAAGAAGGTGGCCAAAAGTTACATTTCAATAAAAACAACAAACACAAATGACAGGACAATCCACAGCTATATCACCTCTAAACAGACAAAACACATCAATTCTGTTGTCTATGTACACAGACAACTAAAAAGCAGACATCACAACAAAACATATAATTAAAAACAATTGCAGTGCTCAGTTACTGTTTCCCTTAACAGGTCTTTGAAAGAATTTATGGATGGAAGAATTGTGAGATTTAAAGTGGCTTGAAGTTCATTCCAAAGCCTTGGTGCATATGAAGAGAATGCATTTTTACCAAGTTCTGTTCTTGTTTATGGAGCATGTAAAAGTATTTTTTCTGATGACCTTGTGCGGTAACCACTGTTATGAAAAGAAAGCAAATTAAAAATGTACAGAGGTAGTTTACCCATTAGGGCTTTCGCAATAAAAATCAGTGCATGAATTTTTCTTCTGAGGGAGAGGGAGGGCCATTGTACAGTTTCATACAGACAAATGGTCTAGATGAAAAGACAAATGATAACATAAAAAGGTATGTGCTATCATTTTATGTCACATGTATATGGCTTTCAAAACAACTTCATTTCTTGTATGCTTTACTGTGCCTGTATTTAGAGCCCTTAGAAAATTAGTTAATGATCAGCAGAACAATTGGGACATTTTTTTGGATGCTACACTATTTTCCTTACGATCCAAAGTTCAGACCACAACAAAACACACACCGTTTCAACTGATGTATGGAAGGGAAGCATGTTTTCCATCAGAGGTTCCTGCTGAGCTGCCAGTAAGTGTTCTCTATACTTTCACTGAGGTGTGTGTGTGTGTGTGTGTGCGTGCGTGCATGTGTTGAATTTGCAAAAATTTTTTCAAGCATTACAGGAAATTGTCATGCAGTGCATCATATTTTTCATGTTTCAATTGTTAAAAACAATTATAGCTTTCAACGTTCAGACTACCTGAGAAGTCTGCTTACTCAGAGTTCAGTGCCTTAAAAAACAGACTCAAGAAGTCTGTAGAAGACAATGTACAAAAGGGGCAAGAGAAGCAGATGACAGCATACGCCAAAAGAATTAAAAAAATATATAAAGACCTCTATTACAAGGCAGGGGATGAGGTTCTTCTGCTTAACCTCTTACGCTGCGGACGGCCCGTGCACGGTCCCGCTCACTCTTTTTTTTTCTTTCCACATAAAAACACACATTTCCGATCGTGCACCATGACAATCTACACATCAAATAAAACCAGCTTTGGCTGAGGCCCTGCTGTGGAAGTGCCCACACTGGGCTGTGCAGCTGACCCTGGTGCAGTGTGGTGTGGTTTAGATCGGTCCTTAGACCTTAAACCAAGGTGTCCTTTTCCCCAACATCATCATGCCTCTCCGGTGACGTTTGGGTGGTGCTGGCGTCTGAGTGCTGGTTTGTTCTGAGTGCTGGGTTGTTTGGGGGGTTGCTGGCAGGCTTGGGTGGTATCACCAGGTCTGGTTTCAGGGTGCCGAGGGGGCGGCTGGCTGGTGCTTAGGGGTGTGGTCCGGATGGCCGCCTGGATCCGGGGTTCTTTGGGGTTTTGTATGGTGGACGGGGGCACCTGGAGGGGGGCGACGTTATCTAGGTGCACCTTTAGTTATTACTGTTACTGCTGTTGTAGTGGGATGATTGCGGATGGTCTGGACCTGGACCCTCTCCCAATGTTTTGGATTGTTTTTAATGCATCATTTCTTAGTCAGGGCAAGCTGAATACCTACACCTAGGCTGCAGGACAATGTCCTCCTTCTTTTAATGCATCATTTCTTAGTGAGGGCTGAACACCTACACTTAGGTTTGCAGGACAATGTCCTCCTTCTTTACATGCATTTAGACACAATATAAATAGCATACACATTATACACAATATAGGGCAACATAGGATATGAAGAAATGTTCGGAGAGGGGGGAGAAGTGGATTTTAAAGTGGGGCGACAGCGGTGATGGTGATGGACGGAAGGTGTGCTTGGGTGCTCGTCCCTCTCTAGGTGCTGTCCCTGTGTGGTCCTCTGGAGGATTCCTGGGTGCTGGCGGTGGTCCGGTTTACGCTCTGGGTCTGGCCGGTCATCCCTTTGTGCCGCCTGGGGCGGGTCCTGGGGGTTTTTCCGCTCGGGTTCGCTGGCTGCCTTCTCGGTTGTCCAGTGCATGGATGGGGGGTGGGTGGACGCCAGTGTGGGAAGAGAGTGGTGATGGTGATGAGGAAAGGACGCTGGTACAAACGAGGGAAAAAAAAAAAAAAAAAAAAGTCACGGAAGGAGGGTTTGGGGAAAGGAAGGAAGGAGGGAAAGGAACAAAAATGTATGCCCTGTCTAGGCTACCCCACTATGGTGGGACACAGCCTTTGTATATAGATAGATAGATAGATAGATAGTCATCACTGTGTACCAATAAAGCCCAACTGATCAGAAAATAATTATGTATAGTGAAAAATAAAGCATGTACTGCATTTCTCAGACCCCCCAGGATTTCGCGGGCATTTTTTGTGATTGTTGCCTTTTGCTGTTATTTTTGTGGGCAAATGGCACCGCAAACATGTTTCTTTGTCATTAGAAGCCGTGTCTCAATTCCCAGAGCGCGCGGCTCGGAGCGTGGCCCGAAGGGCATGTGCGTCACACATTTCGACAGTACACCGGCGCGACGACTGCTGTCCCACTTCTTTTATGTCGCAGTTAACATGCGGTCCGAAGACCGCAGTCGTTAAGTGGTCCGCGGACTGCAGTCGCGGCTGAGCAAGTGTGCACCTCCTTGACTGCAGTCTGAGTCCCCTTCGGGCCGCGCTCCGAGCTGTGCGCTCTGGGAACTGGGGACACGGCCGCAGTTTCTTTTTGTCACACGGAAGTAAGACAGAATGTTGCAGCTTCCAAACTCAAACCTTTTAGCCGCCGAGAATATGAGGTTGGGTCCTATGGCTCGCAGATTTGTGACGCGCAAAGAGGAGGCTATGGTGACAGATACGCTGAGATCCAGATATGCGTTTTGTGCATTTATTACAAAAAGAGCGCACACAGCTATGACAGCGCAGCAGGATGAAATGGAACTCATAAAACCAGCAGGATGAACAGATTAACGTGAAAGATGAATGAAAGGTTTGCGGTCAACAAAAAATACGGCTACACCCCAACCCTGACTCTCTCCTCTGTGTGACAGGTGAGCGCGCGCTTTTACACGCACACATTTCCGTACGTGCACACACCCACACTCACGTGACCCACGGCCTCTGCCGCATACACACACACACAAACGCACCGTGCACCTCATCTCAGATATGTCTCCTACACAGAAGGAAGTTGGTCGGCGTTCAATACGTCGCCGATGATTGGTCAAAATTTGTAAAAATTGCGGAAAAGTTGCGGTGATTGGTCAAAATTGCAACACCACCCTGAATTCGCGGGGATTGGCTGAAGTTGCGTTGAAGTTGCAAATCGCAACATCGCGAATTCCTGGAGGGTCTGATTTCTTCTGCAGATAAGGAGCCCTACCACGACCGGAGCAACAAAGAACGGATGGGCAGCAGTGGTGACCGCACAAATGGCAGGCTGAAGTGTAGAAGATGTCAGTCAAAGACAGCTGTAAAATGTTCTACCTGTGACACTGCACTCTGCTTTATTCAAACAAGGGACTGCACACTGACAACCAGCCACCAGACTCTTAGTGTGTAAATACCTGTAAATATGTGTGTAACGTTTAGTGTCCATGGTTTTTTGAAAATGTATACAGTGTGCAGTGTTATAGAATTTTTCAATACATATTTTCATTTTCAACACTTGTTTGGTCTATTTTTGATTGAAAAAAAAAAACACTTTTTTATAGAATGTAATTCTCAGGGACATAATATAGTGACCTTGTGTGCAGAAATGGATTCCTCTAGTTGTAAGCTTTCAGTAGAGCCCTCAATGATGTCTGTAGGTTGAATGAGTCAAAAGTTATTAAACGTTTTCTAAATGTTTCCAATTTGGATAGGTTTGGATAAAAGCATGATCCCTGTATAAAACGCCTGGACAAAGTATAACAAAAAGTAAAAAGTTTATTTTTACAGCTAGTGATTCCCAATTTGAAATTTGAGTGGTCAACAACTTATTGTATTGAAAGATAGTGTATTTTAGGCCTCGGCTATGAACAGCAGCTATAGACACATTTATATTTACAAAAAAATTAGGCGAGGATAAAAAAAATACTTTTTTTTATTTGGTGTTCCAAGGTGTGTAACTTTTTTCCAATCACATTTGGAGTGAATGCAAATGCTGAGGGTAAAACTAGAGAATGTTACCTTTACACAGAGACCAAACATTTGTATATAATCCATATATACTCAACAAAAATATAAACGCAACACTTTTGTTTTTGCTCCCATTTTTCCTGAGATGGACCCAAAGATCAAAAATTCACTCCAGATACACAACACTACCATTTCTGTCAAACATTGTTCACAAATCTGTCCAAATGTGTGACAGCGAGCACCTCTGCCCCGCCGAGACAATCCACCCCACCTCACAGGTGCGCCACATCAAGATGCCGATCCGACATCATGACCAGTGCACAGGTGTGCCCCAGACTGCCCACAATAAAAGGCCACCCCGAAATGTGCATTTTTTTTGCTTTATTGGGGGTCTGGGGACTCAGAACCAGTCAGTATCTGGTGTGACCACCATTTGCCTCATGCAGTGCAACACATCTTCTTCGCATAGAGTTTATCAGATTGTCAATTGTGGCCTGTGGAATGTTGGTCCACTCCTCTTCAATG
Organism: Paratrypauchen microcephalus; assembly: GCA_036785185.1. Taxonomy (NCBI): domain Eukaryota; kingdom Metazoa; phylum Chordata; class Actinopteri; order Gobiiformes; family Gobiidae; genus Paratrypauchen; species Paratrypauchen microcephalus. Next base: position 3,130,177 of record JAVJIX010000029.1, read on the forward strand.
GCTGTGCGAAGTTGCTGGATATTAGTGGGAGCTGGTACACGCTGTCGTATACGCCGGTCAAGCACATCCCAAACATGCTCAATGGGTGACATGTCCGGTGAGTATGCTGGCCATGCAAGAACTGGGACATTTTCAACTTCCAAGAATAGTGTACAGATCCTTGCAACATGGGGCCGTGCATTATCTTGCTGAAACATGAGGTGATGTTCATGGATGTATGGCACAACAATGGGCCTCAGGATCTCATCACGGTATCTCTGTGCATTCAAAATGCCATCAATAAAATGCACCTGTGTTCTTCGTCCATAACAGCCTTTGACGAGGAGTGGACCAACATTCCACAGGCCACAACTGACAATCTGATAAACTCTATGCGAAGAAGAAGTGTTGCACTGCATGAGGCAAATGGTGGTCACACCAGATACTGACTGGTTCTGAGACCCCCAATAAAGCAAAAAAAAGAACATTTTGGGGTGGCCTTTTATTGTGGGCAGTCTGGGGCACACCTGTGCACTGGTCATGATGTCGGATCGGTATCTTGATGTGGCGCACCTGTGAGGTGGGGTGGATTGTCTCGGCGGGGCAGAGGTGCTCGCTGTCACACATTTGGACAGATTTGTGAACAATGTTTGAGAGAAATGGTAGTGTTGTGTATCTGGAGTGAATTTTGGATCTTTGGGTCCATCTCAGAAAAAATGGGAGCAAAAACAAAAGTGTTGCGTTTATATTTTTGTTGAGTGTACTTCAATAACAGGTATGATTTTAATTTGGAGAGATCTTTTTAGGGACAATTGCTCAAAAAAGGCCCTCCACTGTATGGGGTTAATATGAGAAAGCGTGGGAGGAAAGGTGGAAGGCTTCAACCAGACTTTTCGGGGCCATACATCATTGAGGACATCTGTGGCAAATGTGTCACACTACAAAATTCAGATGGCAAAACCTTAAACACAACATACAATATGGACCACCTCAAGCCATACTGAAGACCTGAGAGGAAAGATTCTGTGCCAGAAAGCCAGGTGAATGAGCCACTAACAGCCACAAGACCATCAGTAATATGTTTTGCCAAAAAAGTTGACTCAACCCGATAAACACTACATTAAACACTGTAGGCATAACTAACATAATCATAATTTTCCTTTAGTACACAGGCTGTGCACGGCAAAAGATGATGGGCATGTGAAGGCAGTAGTTGGACCATACAAATTGTATGATGCGTCATTTAGGACACTGCAGGGCACAGAATGGGTGTCGGATGAGGTATTTTTGTTATAATTAATAGCTACTTGTGGCAGTGTTTCTGTATTATGATGTGGTCACAGTCCTTTTCTCACATTTTAGGTAATTGATGCGTACTTTGAATGCCTCATTGGGGAACACAAGGCGAGTAAGAATTACATATTCCAGGTTATCATACATGGTCCTATTATTATATATCTATATTTTGTGTGTGTGTGTGTATTTTCATGCATTTTCTTTTAACAGAAATCTGTGTACCATATGGATGCAGTTGTTACAAAAGCATTATTTTCAGGGATGTTCTTTAGACTCAGTAAGGTAATTAATGTATTCTAAAGTTGGATGGATGATCAGTACATTGTAAATTAAAGTTCAGTAAATCTGTAAATGAACTTGCTATACATTCTACAGATTAAATTTCCAGTTGAGGACATGTGGTTGTGCCCTTTGACTTTCTCTGCACACTGGATTCTTGTGGTATGTGTTTAACCTAAATTTAGTTTGACAAAACTGTTTTTTGAAAGTATTCTTTTGTTTACGGGAATTTAAATAATATTTTTTTTAAGATTGTCAACTTCCCCACAAAGACCCTGGTCCTAATAGATCCCATTGGCAATGAGGACGATTATAGAAGAAAAGTTCTCCGCAACTGGAGGTATTTATGATTTTAAAGTAATAATTTACAGCTAGAACATGTCTGGTTTGATGGTAAACTGGTTCTGATTCTGTTTTAACCAGGAACCTTCTGAAGAGAATGGAGGGGTCTGCAGAGTCATGGCAGGTGCAGACTCTGCAGCATCACAAACAGCAGGACTCGAGTAGCTGCGGAGTTTTGGTGATAGGTATTCAAGCCAATAGGTATTCAAGCCATTTTCTATTTTGTTCATTGGTTTGAAAAGCTGACAGGATGTATAATTTACACAGATTACTTTCCTTTGTGTTTTTTTTATTGTTTTTTTTTTACTTGGTGACTACCTATGTAAATGTGTACAAAAACTATCTATTTAAGTTCGCAGAGAACTACATCTTGACTGGTAAAGCAAGGGAACAGCTGATGCAGTAAAGCAGTACAGAAGGCAGATAGCCTATAGCCTGCTAGAAAATCGGGGTAAGTATGAAAATGCTTGTATAGTTAGGAGCCACAATTTTCTAACTACAACACTAATTATATAAAGTTGATGAAATACCTGTCTTTCCAAAGCCTTGTCCATATGGTCATGGGTACCATAAAATATACATGCTTTGCATATTTTGGATCATGTATATCTGTAGGGGCACATACTTCAAAATATAGAAATGTATAAAGAGCAGATAATAATAAAGGAATTAACCAATGATGTCTACAATCATGTCAATAGACACATAAAAATTAAGTGGTCTTAATTTTTTTTAGAAGATTACTGTGTGGTGTGCTCCATGCTGGAGAGCGATGCCGAGAGCAGCATGATTAAATTGGTAAAGATGATCATATAAGAATTAATCTAAAAGCCTAAGTATTTGAGAGTGCTAAGTAAATCTTTAAGTAGACGTTTTAAGTTTCCTAATTGTGTTATTTTTATTTTTATATATTTTTGTCTCTCCAGGTGCAGTGTGGGACATGTCTTCGATGGGCCCATTTCGAATGTGTCGAATATACAGAATCAAATACAGATTATACTTGTAGTAAATGTCCGTAGTTTGTAAATTTATTGTAAATTCATGTAAAGAGTAGTGTACTTTTGTTTTAAATATTTAGATTTGGAACATGGAAACAGTTGAATTTTAGTTTTTGAGAAATAGTTTAACCCTGGAGAAGAAGACATTGTGGATTTGCATAGCTTCATTGTTGATTTGCATAGCTTCACCACAATGTCTCCACCAGTTACCCAAGGCTGCTCTTCCCCCTGAGTTGCCCCCCAACAGCCATCTGTATCACTGAGAGACCAACGTGGGTCCATCAGTCACACTGCAAGCACCGAACCCTAAGCGAGTTGGTTCAACCTTTGGATGAGGGGACGACAGAATAGCCGAGTGAAGCTGGCTCAACTGGCTAGAGATGGGAAGTCTGGCTACAAAGGAGGGCAGTGGTGTAGTCTGTCCGTCTCAATGTCAGTGAAGCAGGAAGATCCTCCTAGCCATAGGGAAGAAGCTTTCTCCGCTGGACCTGTCCAAGGTGCTGAATCTGCTTGTGGTGCTGGACCTGTGGTATTGGATCTGTCGTGGATGATGACCAGTGATGCCGATAACGCGTTACTTAGTAACGCGTTACTGTAGTCGGACTACTTTTTTCAGTAACGAGTAGTGTAACGCAACTACTATTTCAAAACCAGTAGTCAGATTACAATTACTTATCTAATACACCGTGCGTTACTCTTTCTGCATTTCGGGGGAACGTAGGTTACATTTATTTATTCTTATTTTTTGGCTACATGTTTCTTACGAGGGTACGTCATCTCGGCTCCGCGGCGCCAAAGTCGATGTAAACAATATGGAAGGAGAGAAGTTCGCCTTTTCCAGCTGGGAATACAGGCATTATTTTGATTTTATTTCGGCTAAGGATGACAACATTAAGGTCCGTTGTACACTCTGTGCTGGTGACAGAGTGCTGTCTACCTTCAAAAACACAACGTCAAATCTGAAAAAACATCTGGATAAACTGCACAGCACAACGAAGCTAACAGAGCAAGATCCACCCGATGCGAAAGTCACAGGTGAAGGAGCAAGCAAGCAAGCAAAGGAAGCTGGATTTCGGTGTAAAACCAGTAAGTGGGGCGGAGTTGAATAGGATGGTTGGGCATTATGTGGTTGACGAAATGCTGCCTGTGAACACTGTTGACTCACCATCGTTTCCTGCCATTGTATCTAAGATCCCTACCAGTAACGATACTGAGCTGCCTCACAGAACATGCTTTGCTAGTTACCTGAACAAGCAATATAATAATAAGATAATATAATAATATAATAAAATGTAATATAATATTATAATATATAATATAATATAATAATATAATACAACAAGCCTCTGCTGAAAATAACTAAAAGTAATCTAACTTAGTTACTTTTAAAAGCAAGTAGTCAGTAAAGTAACTAAGTTACTTTTTAAAGAAGTAGTCAGTAGTCAGATTACTTTTTCAAAGTAACTATGGCAACACTGATGATGGCATCCTTCTTCAGAACTATGCGGGCATCTGGAGCGCTGCTCGTATTGACTCTTGGGTGCACGTCCATCTGGCTGTAGATCCAGGACGACCAGAACCAAACTTACATGCTACACCCATAATCTGATTCTCAGCCATGTTATTGATGTGGGGGAGATTCGTACTGGTTACTGCTCTGAAATCGTCAGCCCATATACTAGGAGCAGTTGCTTTCACTTCAATTTATGTTTGTTCGTTTTGGGGAGCAGCAATTAACAGCTGCCAAATTTGACCCCGTGGGTTCTCCAGGGTTAAATAGTGTAGAGGGTGTAAATGTTGTGTAATAACTAGATATATTTTTTAGAATTAGTATTTTTAGAATTTTTTTTGAGAGCTTTGTAGATTTTGATAATGCTAATAGTGTACAGGGTGTAAATATTTTGTAATAATGTTGTGTTATAATAATATGTTTTAATGACCAACCCAAAACATGTGCCATGTCTTTTTTTTTTTTTTTTTTTTACAAATTAAATTACTAATGTCTTTTGATTTGTAATTTGAGTACATGTGTGTAAAAGCTTACTCAAGTGAGGTTCATTTGTATAACAGAACATGGTTACGTAAAAGCATTTTCTGATGGGGTAATGTCAGAACGTCATACCTGCACTTAGTAATGTGGAAGCATCAGAACACGCTTCTACATTGATATATGCAGGTAGGACGTTCTGATAGTTAAATTTACCCCATCAGAATATGGTTCCACGTTACAAAGAGCAGGCAGGACATTCGACAGAACAGAATACCTATCAGAACGTCCTAACTGCATATTAGAACGTCCTACTTGCATATTTTTACCTATCAGAACGTCTTAGAACGTCCTGGCCCGCAAAAAGACAGCTGCGGAAGTCCGAGAGGGTCCCATGCTCCGAGTACGCGTAAATACATGTAACACAACATGACGTCTGAACCCAGTGAGAATAGCACATACCGCAGCAACACTCATAAACACGGCTCTTACCAGCACAGCTCTCTCCACCTGGCTGGCGGAGGACATCTTTGGCAGCTCGGACAGAGACCTCTGAGGGTTCAGCATTTTAGCCTCTGATTTTCCAAGAGAAGCACCAAGAAATAAGAGCAGAGCTGCAGAAATGATCCGGGATTATTATGGCTACCTGGACGGAAGCGATGGTGCGTTTGGAGGCTGTCGGAAATGTAAGGAACGTCAACCACACAGTCCATTTGGATACAGAAAGATTGTCTACAAGAGACAAGAAAAGCTCACATTTGTTGGTGTACAAATAAAACAAACCTTCAATAGAGTGGAATGGTTTAAAACACATTTAAATGCAATGCAATCACGACGTCCTAGGGTTTTTTTTGTTAGAAAACGCACCATTCGCTTGGTCACACGCTTACTATTAAACTGTCCCGCCCACTTCCGTTTTGTTGATAAACAGAGGCTGAAGGTTAACCCTAAATGACTGCAGCATTTTGTCTACTAAAAAAAACACATACGCCCATTTGTTATGGTCAATGCATTCCACACCATAGTATGAAAAAACAATTGCTAAGTAAATAATCGAAAAATTAATCAGAAATCATCAAAACAGTAATCATGAGGATTTATTAAACAGCACAAATGGTTTATATTTCCACAAGTACACAAAATCATAAATAGCCCCCAAACCAAAGTTGAAACCCTCCTTCTGTTAAAATTATTGAAAAGAATCCTGATTACAAAGCCAGTCAATTAGAAGTCTACAATATTAAGACAATAGACTTAGGTCAAAGTAGCACATGTATCATTAATATAAAATAAATCCTACCAAGATAGTGTGCTTATTTACAATAGGCTTAAAAACACCTCTTCACGCCTTAATGACCGGGGTTTGAATGAAGTCATTACTTAATTTGATTCAAAGTGTGTAATGTCCTTGTAAAAAAGACAGATGTTATGAAATGTTTTTGTCTTTCCAGAAATAGTTTAATAATGGATGATAAAATGCTCTAAAAACAATGGAAAAAATATCTTTTCATTTAAGGCCTCAAAACAGTTTCTTTGTTCAACCAAATCTCCTTAATTTCAAACTTAAAAGTACATGAAGCAAACTTTGACCAAAACTGACCAAAAGGGCAGAGGGGAAAAAAATACTTATGGGCCCTTTTCATGCTGCAGACTAGTTATTTCCAGTTCTATCAGCAGTGCGGATCCATTCTTCCCGCTTCATTCATTCTCCATGAGGATTTAAGCAAGGGTCGCACTAAAATATTTAAATATCAGGATGCAGACAGCAAGTTACAGATGAATAATCACAGAAAGTCAAGCCCTTTACTATGATGTAAATACATCACTGGAAGAAACTTCTGCATTTCAAGAAGTAGGCATTTGTGAAGCTAATGCCAATTGCAATTCAAATTAAAGATGACATTTTGCACCTGTGTCTGCTATATAGTTATAAATCAATGTATCATTATAAAATTTTGACATTTTAAATCTACAGATGCCCGAGCCACCTCAGCTGGTCCTCTCGATGTGGAGGAGCAGCGGCTCTACTCCGAGCCCCTCCCATGTGACTGAGCTCCTCACCCTGTCTCTAAGGGAGCGCCCAGTCACTCTGCAGAGGAAACTCATTTCGGCCGCTTGTATTCACGATCTCGTCCTTTCGGTCATTATCCAGAGCTCATGACCATAGGTGAGGGTAGGAATGTATACTGACCAGTAAATTGAGAGCTTGGCCTTTTGGCTCAGCTCCCTCTTCACCAAAATGGTCCGGTACAGCGACCGCATCACTGCCGATGCTGCACCGATCCGCCTGTGGCTCGGGCATCTGTTCCGGATGCCTCCTGGACGCCTCCCTTGGGAGGTGTTTCGAGCACCTCCCACCGGGAGGAGGCCCTGGGGAAGACCCAGGACACGGTGGAGGGACTATGTCTCCCGGCTGGCCTGGGAACGCCTTGTGGTCCCCCCGGAGGAGCTGGAGGAAGTGTCCGGGGGTGAAGGAAATCTGGGAGTCCCTGCTTAGACTGTTGCCCCCGCAACCCAGCCCCAGATAAGCGGAAGAAAATGGATGGATTTTAAATCTAAATATTAATCTAAAACGACTTTTTCATATTCACTAAAATGACTCTGACTCCAAATATGGAGTTATAAATGGTGTGGTGAGGGGAAACAACTTTAACAAGGTTAAATGCTCTGACAAGTTGATTTTCAATAATAAGTTTCATTATAGCTGTTAAGAGAGCGCTACAATCTGGATTATTCTGCATAAAAAAACAATCAATGCATGTTCCAATTTGAGATTTAGATTACGCTGGTATCATCTTGGAGACAGAAATGCCATAAACAGAAGTGTACTTCAGTGAAGTAAAGGTCTTAACATGCTTTATTTGATTAGCCATGTTTATCTAGCTGTCTGCATTTCAATACTGATTTTAATGCGACTCTGCTAAATCCTCAGAGAATGGAGTAGATCTTCACTTTTAAGAAGAACCGGAGCTAAGTAGGTGGCAGCATGAAAAGGGTGTATTAAGGCAATGCAGTGGCATGTTCTTGGTTATTTTCTCAACATAAAAGTAAGAAACATTGTTAAATAAAGCCATTACATGAAAAATTAACAGTAAAATACCTTCCTAAATATCAGTACAGGCTATCCGTCTTGAACCAACCAGTCAGTGGACACACACAAAAAATTATATATATATATATATATATATATATATATATATATATATATATATATATATATATATATATAAAAATCATCAAGTACAGCCAGTGCAATGCTCCAGATGGCCACTAACACAGTGAGTGGATCTGTGTCAGCGGGGAAGAGACAAACTAAAAAGGAAGCAGTTAAGATGGAGGGAGAGTGAAGGTGAGGACTGCTCCTGGCTCCTCAGTGGATGTAGGCCCTGTAGACCGCAGAGATGTCATTGTCCGACTGGTCTAGTGCCTTAGCCCTCTTGTAAACCTGCGCACACACAAAGCTGCTCTGTAAATACCTTCACAAGTATTGAGAAGACACAAGCATGAATTAGAATGGTCCAACTTTTAATTCTGATTTAAAAATGGCTGAGAGGAGAGTGCTGGCCAAACTTGCATCCATCATGGACGACACCTCTCACCCCCTGCACCGGACTGTAGAGGAGCTGAGCAGCTTCTTCAGCTGCCGACTGAGGCACCCCAAGTGCAAGGAGCGCTACCGCAGATCCTTCATCCCCACCGCTATAAGACTGTATAACTCCACTGTATAGTCCAGATGTGCAATATTTTCTATACTCTTTTTACTTATTTTTTATTATTACTATTTGTCTGCATGCACTTTCTATTCAAACTTTCTTTTGCACTAAACTGTCTGGAGCTAATGTTACAAGTTAATTTCTCCTGTGTAAGATCAATAAAGTCTTATCTTAATCTCTTAAAACAAATGGAAGAAAGAGCACAGAGGCACAGACCATTAAAAAAAAAAACATTTGACTTAAAGAGGTGGTATTAACTGCTAACACATGACATATTTAGATCCTTTTGTTTTGAAAATGCTATATTCACCAAAAACGTATTAATGTTTAATGAGTTTCCCTCTCTTTTTGATGCTCCGAGTCCCCCCCTCCCTTTGCTCCCCTCTTCATTGCCCCTTCAGAGAGCTATCACAACATCCTGCTAATGAAACTACTGCATCAAGTTGCTGTGTGTTATGTTTTTGTATATTTATGGAGAGCTGCCATGTGGGAGCATGGGTGAGGTAGGTTAGGGGGCTGAGCATTGGACAGAAGCTTATAGCTGATTTTTAGCACGGTTTGAATAGGACCCATGAGAGATTGCTAAATTTGTGGCCACAGTGGCTTGTCAAAGCCTAATCTCATAAAATCTCAGAAGCTAAGCAAAGCCAGGTATGGGTACTTTGATGGGAGACCAATGGGAATATCAGGTGCCACAATGGGTTGCCAGTTGCAAAAGCTGTTTTTGTGTCCTTAAGTGAGGCACTTCACCCACATTGCTTAGTACGAATCTGATGTGTGAGTGATGGTGTTGGTTGGAGGGGGCGAATGGCATCCTTGCCATCAGTCAGTCTGCCCCAGAACAGATGTGGCTACAAATGCAGCTTACCATTGCAAAGTGCGAAGTGAATGAATAATGAATACAGGGATGAAAGTGGCCAATCATGAAAAAAGCGGAAAGTCACGCCCCCCCCCCAGGGAAAAAAATAAATAAAAAATTCCGGGGGGGGGGGGGGCTTTAATAAATAGCGATAAAACACATTTTTAAACAATTGTAGTGTTTTTTATTTGAAAGTTGATATCAAAACACGGCACTGACCCCGATTTTGCGACATCAAAGTCTGATAACGAGCCGAGAGAGCGCACTCGCGGCGCAGCTCAGGACGTGCGGTGTCCGCAGCACCAGAAGAGCACGCAAGCTCACGCGGCCCCGCACACATGTAGAAGCTTAATACGAGACATGTACTTTTGTTTCTGAATACGGGACGATTACATTTTTCAACGGACGGTTGGCAACCCTAAACACAATTATACATATATAATACACACCCAAAATTTCCAACGTATTTGGAAAAAAAAATTACCACGCGGCTAAAAAAAAAAAGCGGAGATCCGCTAAAAAGCGGAACTCTTTCATCCCTGTGAATAATAATAATCCATTATTATTATTAGTACGTATTACTATCTGTATTATTTATTACTTACTTTATCCCCTCCCTGCCTGCATGCACTTTTTCCCTCTTGTCCAATTGTCCTGGAGCTACTGTGGCGAGTAAATTTCTCCTGTGTGAGATCAATAAAGGCTTATCTTATCTTATCTTAATGCACTGTAAAGCCTCTGAATGTCTTAAAAGGTGCTGTATAAATGCAATGATGAATTAAATTACTGAAACATGCATGAATGACATCGAAAACCTCTTCATGCATGTTTTGATGAGGGGACAGTGTTATAACATCAACAGCTCAAATAAATACATTTTGCATAATACCCCCTCTTTAAACCATTTTTTGCTGACAAAAGAAACTGCACCCTGAAGACAAAACATAAACAACTTAATAGACATGTAATGTGCAACAACATACCTCATTTGCTGCTGCTGCCATTGGTGTTGGGTGGTTGGCATTGTCACCCATAGAGATGGCTAATCTCAGATCCTTCTGAATATGCTTCAAATAGTAGTCTGGTTTAAAATTACCCTGTAAAATATCTGGAAACCAAAGATAATGATCAGTTTAAATGGAAAAACAGAAAGGCATGAGCGGGTGCCCTGAATGATGCATCTCACTTTGACATTTCTGGTCCACAAATGTGCTGGCCATCTGGCCTTGACAGAGTATGTCCAGGAAGGTCTGCTGGGACTGTCCTGTGGCCTGAGCCAGGGTCAGTCCTTCTGCAATGGTGGCCATAAAGCTCCCCTGCACCATGTTGAGAATGAGCATCATACGTGCAGCGTTTCCTGCTTCTCCTGAAGATGGCACAACAAAGGATATCAGACACTGAGTATGTCCTAATGTGCATGAGTCAGCTCTCAATGTGCTCAACATTGTCGCTTTGGCTTCATGGATGCTTGGGAGGCAAATTCACCTCCATGGTCAACTGATATTGTGGTACCAACATTGGTGTAGTGCCGAACCAAAAGGACTGAACTGGCCAATCTAATTTGCATTCACAGACCATTTGCAAAGTCTGAACATTTTATACAATGGTGTCAAAGAACTACATAAACTGAAAAATCCTGAACATATTTCCCAAAGACATCAATGATTCCACTGAATCCAGTGTCAATAACAAGAATGAAAAGGACTAATATTTTCATCTATATCAATTACAACACAATTCGACTATTTTTCACTGAGAATGTTGGGATTATGCAGAGTTGACCAATTTAACCCTAAATCCTGTGGAATGCACACACCCAGAAAGAAGGAGGTCTTGCCCATGGCCATAAAGCAGCTGCTGCAGTCTTCGTACACTGTGCGGTCCCCTGCTGCCACAATCACCAACATGCCGTCGTTGGAGAGCTGCTGACTTCCTGCCACAGGGGCCTCCAGGAAGCGGCCTCCCCGTGACGTTATCACCTGTACACAGCCACATGTACAAACAATTGTGAAAGAGAAAATCAAAATCTCTGCACATTTTATTTATATATTTATATATTACTAACCTATAATTAACCTTTATTTAACCAGGTAAAACGTTTGAGAACTAATGCTCATTTACAAACAAGACTTGACCAAGAGGCACCAGCAGGAAAACTTACACATTGCAGACAGACAATGCATAGAGCATATCAGCATTCAATAGGCTAAAATCAAAGGAGACTAGTGTAAAAGCATTTACAAGAACATGTGCCAACCACCATGTGCTGACGTTTGTGTTTAAAACCAGATACGGAGACTGTGTTCTACAGGGATGAAAGTGACCAGTAATGAAAAAAGCTGAAAGTCACCAAAAACCTAGGGGGTTTTGAACTCTAGATGCTCTGAGATGCAACCTGGGGTCATTCCAGCCAATAAAAACTAAGATGTCAACCACCCATTTTGGGGGGGGGAAATTCCCCCTCTTGATGATCCCACTTTTGCACTACCTCCTCAAATTTGACTTGCACTGGATAGAATCAGCTAGGGATGCGTAGTCTGGACAGTAGCTGCTGACAGCCAGCCTCAAGCACACTTCTAAATGATCATCAGTCATGGTGGAACAGTACTTAATGATCTTCATGTGGAAAAAGGCTGACTCACATAAACAAGTTTTCATAAATCTATCTCCATTTTATCTGATAAATGTTAATTTTAATCTTAAAATAAGCCAAGCAAACTGTACAGCACTTAAACACTCTATGCCCCGTTTTTGGACCCTCACCCACAGTTTGAGGACCTTTTCTTTGATTTTTTTTTTTTTTTTTTTTTTTGGGCCAAGCACCATTGTGTTTCTACTGCCTTGCCTAGCAACGTTGCCTAGCAACCCTTTGATCTTTCCTTTGATGTGTCTGGTCTCCTGATTCTTATTAGGGGCCAAGCACCGCTACCACGTGTGCGGGCGCGGTGGGGGAAGCGGATGGACTTCTGCAGTGGCGATGTTGAAGCGGACGTTGATGATGTTAGACAAAGCGTTAAGAGGCTCCAAAGGTCCTCTGAGTGCGCTGAGACTCCGGGGCGCGTCTGATAGGTCCCTTCCCCTCATCTCTTCTTTATGGCGCTCTCCCTGGTCTCACTTAACGCGTGCGGTCTGAGGAGCGGGGTCCGGATGCGGAGTGCGATCCACGACTACCTGGGACGTGCTGTGCATTCAGGAAACTGGGTGGGGAGTCGAGCATGCCAGTAGGGTGGAGGCGATGCGCGCCGGCGAGGTGTACTGGTCTCCGTGCACTCCCGGGGTGTGGCTGTTCTGGTTAAGCCAAGGGTGCTGGGGGAGTCCGCGCTGTTTATGCGGACCCGTTCGGTCGCTTTTTAGTGACTGATTTTGTACGCGGCCCACTTAAGATCCGCCTCATAAATATCCATGCGCCGAATGATGAGATGGAGAGGAAGAGGTTCTTCGTCAGCATTTTCTCCTTCGTAAACATATCCACAATTATAATAGGGGATTTTAACGTGGTCCTCTCAGAAATTGACCTTGGACCAAATAATGTTTTTAAATGCGATGCGAGCAGGACCGCACTTTTTGATTTGGCCGGTAATCATGACCTGTCTGAGGTCTGGAGGTCTGGAGGGAGCCAGGGAGTTTTCTCGGCGCCAGGTGGTGAGGGGGGTCCTTCGCCAGTCGCGCTTGGATATGTGCTTTATTTCGTCTACAATATGGAGGTTTATCAGCGGGGCCACGTAGACGTGCTTGGGCTGGACCGATCACTCCCTCCTTTCGGTCGGCCTCGACTTCTTAGGTGGGAAAAGGAACGGAGGGGGCTGGGTGTTCAACAGCTCTCTCCTGGACGATCCCAGCTTCATTCAGAAAATGGAGAGGTTATGCGACTGTTTCGATACCGAAATTGAAGTGTATGATTCTCTAATAGATTGGTGGGATGGGGCGAAGGCCCGGATAAAGAGACTGGCCATTGGTCACAGCAAGCAGAGGAGGTGGGAGCAGGCTGCGCGGGAGCGCGCGGTGCGTGGCCGCCTCCAAGTGCTGGCTGCGGCGTCTCTGGCGGGCCCCGTGGACCCAGAGTATCTGGAGCTACAGGCTGAGCTCCGCGTTTTGCAAGAATATCGAGCCAAGGGTGCCATCTTCCGGGCCAAGGCTCAGTACGCGGTGGAGGGGGAGCGCTCTACCGCTTATTTCTATGGTCTGGAGAAGACCAGGCAGAGCAAGTTGTATATAGACGGCCTGGTGGATGATGCAGGTAGGCTGGTGAATGACACCGGTGGGATTTTGGAGGTTGCGGGCAAGTTTTATTCGGATTTATTTGACAGTGAGGGGATTAGTGAGGTGAGTTGCGGTCAGGTACTGGATGCACTGGATGCGAGGCTTAGCTCTAGTGACGCAGACTTGTGTGATGAGCCCGTCTCGCTAGATGAGGTTTTTGCAGCCATCAAGGGGCTCAATAAATGTAAGAGTCCCGGGGAGGATGGTCTGACTGCTGAGTTCTACCGGGCGTTTGCCCACCGCCTGGCACCCATTCTCCACACGCTGTTTCATGACATCGAGAAGGAGGGGAGGTGCTCGCACTCCTTCACTCTTGGCATCGTGACCCTGGTCTTCAAAAAGGGCTCCCGAGAGAGCCTGGCCAACTACAGGCCTATAAGTCTCCTCAACACTGACTACAAAATCCTGTCCCGCATTCTGACGGGTAGGTTAAAGCGCGTCATAGGCACGATAATCGCGGACACGCAGGCGTACGGCATCCCGGGGCGTGACATCTCAGACACAATTCTTTCTTTAAAGTACCTGTTGAGGGAGATGCACGCCACGGGTGGCGTCCACGTCTCGGTTGATTTCAATAAGGCGTTCGATAGAGTAGAGCACAGCTTCCTCTATCGCGTTCTGGGAAGGTTTGGCTTCAAGGATAGGTTCATCGATTGGATCCGCTTATTATATTCGAATGCAGTCAGCCGCATGAAATGTAACGGCCTCCTCTCTGACCCCTTCCCTTTGCGGAGGTCGGTCAGACAGGGGTGCCCGCTAAGCGCGCTGCTCTACAGCATAGTGGCTGAACCTCTCGCTGCTGTGCTGAAGAAGGACAGGGCCGTACGCGGACTCACGAGCCCTGCGGGCAGGGAATACAAGATCTTTCAATTCGCAGACGACACAAATCTTGTCCTTCGAGAAGTGCAGAGCCTCGATGCGGCTCTCCACATGCTCAATGTCTACTGTCTGGCTTCAGGTGCCAAAGTCAATCTCGAGAAGTCCTCCGTGGCTTTCTGCGGAACCCTCGCAACCACCCACAACACCTGGGGCCTCAGGAATGCAGCAGACCTTTACAGGGTCCTCGCCGTCCCACTGGGGAGGGATGAGGCGGCCTGTAGGGACAATTTGTGGTCAGGATTGTACAATAGTGTTAACGCCTGCATGAATTTATGGCGGAGTCGTGATTTAAAAATCAGGGGCAAGGTTTTAGTCGTCAATGCCTTGTGCCTGTCCAAGCTCGTACATGCCCTCACAGTGTACGACTTGCCGGACGCAGAGGCACACAGATTCAGCATTGCGATGAATAGGTTTATTTGGAAAAGAGAACGTGGGCTGATTGCACACAATGTTATGATTGGAGGACACAACCAAGGGGGACTTAAACTCCTTGATTTGGTTATCAAGAAGCGCGCGTTGCGTCTCAAAGTAATTAGGAAATTCCTTGACACCGACTTCACAGCCGCGTGGAAGGACTTCTTCGCAGTTCAGGTAGATCGGCTGGGTGAGCACGGTTTATTTAACCTGTGCATGCTCCCCCGGCAGGTCACCCTTGAGCGCTTTCTCCCTTTCGAGAGGGAGGGTTTTGAGGCCTGGGCTGCACTGAGGCCGTGCACTGTAGCGGCACCGCGTTCCCTGTGGCAACTGAGGCAGATGCCTCTGCGTTTCAACCCTGACATGCTCTCCGACCCCCAGGGAGGAGGGAGAGCATGTTCAGTGGGGTTCTGGAGGGAGTGGGGATTAAGCAGGTAGGACATCTTATGGATGCCTCAGGCAGGTTTGACGTGGAGGAAATCAGGGGCAGGTTTATGAGGATTGGGGCCAGGTTTCGGAGAGCCAAAATCCTCAGGACGGCAAGTGTTATCCAGTCCTCTGTCCTGACGAAGTGGGGGGACCGGTTTGAGACGGGCCCCTTGGACCCGGGGGGGGTACATGGGGAGGAGATAGGCGAGTGTTCTCTGGATTTTGATGTTGTATGGGGAGAGAGGGTGTTGAGGATGTCGGAGGCGAGGGTGCGCACCTTCTACAGGCTGTTAGTGGCCGGGGTCGCTCGGCGCCCTTCTGCAGAACTCAGATGGTCGCAGACTTTTCCCACACGTGACACTGCCTCCATCTGGGCTCACATATATAATTGGTACACCCCGCCCCAAGTCAGTAATTTTTCATTTTAAGTTGAGACACGGGATCATTTACACCTGCACCAGGTTGCACGCAATACACCCTGACAGGTACGGCTGTGACTGTCCAGTTTGCGGTGAGGCGCCTGAAGACCTCCTCCATCTGGCCGCCCGGTGCCCTGCCGTGCAGCGGTTCTGGACCCGGCTACTGGGCCTTCTCGCTCGGAGGCTGGCGTTGAGGCTCCCACCTCCGGCGGCCCATGGACTCGATGACCCTGGACTCTGGTTCTGCCTCTTCGGCCCTGCCCAGCAGCAACCTCGGGGGCCGGATGCTCCCATAGTCAACTGGGATGCCGCCCGCCTTGTCCTGTCTGTGGCCAGATATTCGATCTTCGCGGCACGGAACCGCCGCCTCCACGACGGCCACGCAGCGGAGCACTGGCCCCTCTTCACAGCGCTTCTTCGCGCCCACGTCCGCCGTCTCCACGACGCAAGAGAAACGGAGTTTCGCAACACCTTCATCCCAGACAATACAATACAATTTTCTCCATCTCCCGAGCCGGCTTCCCTCGGTTGAACTTCTGACCCCTACCCCCCTCCGCTGTCCCCCCTGGTCCCTGGCGCCTGGGCCTTCCCTGGGCGCTGCGTCACCCTTGCTCTCTCCCAAACCCCTTTCTTCACCTGAGGCGAGCCCCTTGGTCCTCTACACTTCCCCTGTTCCTCTCAGCCCTAATGCCCGGTGGTGCTTATCCCCGTACCCACATCCCCCGATGTGTCCTCTGAGTGCTTTGTGAATGTATGTCCCTTGTGGTACATTTCCGTACCACAGGGTACATCTTTCTGAAGAGAGAAAAAAAAGTGCTTTATGACTGTTATTGTGGTGGTGAAATATGTACTATTATGTGCCTGAAATGTGTATCATCGTGTACCTTGTGATATTAAAAGATTTAAAAAAAAAAAAGTGTTTGCTCTGCGTTGCCTAGCGACGTTGCCTAGCAACCCTTTGACCTTTCCTTTGATGTTCTGGTCTCCTGATTCTTCTTGCAGCTATATTTATTGGGGCCAAGCAGCGGTAGCTGCAAGGCACCTATAGTGTTTCTATTGATTCCTATTATTATTACGCAATATTCTTCTGCCTCTGGAAGTCTATGGCAACCCCTAGAACAGTCTGGTAAAAAGTTGTGAAATTTGGCATGACCATTCCAGCCAGTCTCCTCATTACCCACAGCAATTTATAGGCCCCCACCCCCAACCCTCTAGCGCCACCAGCAGCTCAAAGTTGCAGGAATTTTCAGGTACATTTCTGCGTGTAACTTTTGAACCGTATGTCCAATTTGAAAAATACTCAAAATGCTTCTCCTCCCTCAATTTTGGACCAATTTTGCTCAAATTTGGTCCATAGCATCTTTGGACTGAGCCTCATCAGAAACTTACCCGGATTTTTGATATCTCTTATCGTTTTGACGTGACAGCCAATCGTCACGTGTCAAACGTGTCCGAAAAGTCGCCAAACAGGAAGTGAGCTCATATCTCGGGAACCGTTTATAGGATTATTTTCAAACATTTCACAGATGTTCGTGTCCTTCCCAGGATTCCCCACAAAAAATTACAGGTCCCCACCTCAAACCCTCTAGCGCCACCAACAGGTCAAAATTTGAGGGACATTTCTGCTTGTAACTTTTGAACCGTAAGTCCGATTTTCAAAAATTTGGTATCCCTGGGATCCGTGCGCGAAGACTGATCCAACGCATCCTATGACGTCATGTCTGCCGGAATAGAATGTCCGCCATCTTGGATTTTGTGAAAATCAATAAAATTCTTCTGTTTCTACAACTTAACTTGTAATTTCCACAACAAATGGTGTGCACCCACATTCTAGACAGTCTCATGATGCCCTTCAACAAATTTTACGTCCCCACCCCCAACCCTCTAGCGCCACCAGCAGGTCAAAGTTGCAGGTACATTTCGGCTTGTAAGTTTTGAACCGTACGTCCGATTTTCTAAAACTTGGCCTCCCTGGACTCCTTGGGGCAAGACGAATCCAACGCATTCTGTGACGTCATTTTCCGCGGGTAAGATTTTCCGCCATTTTGAATTTTATGAAAAACATTCAAAATGCTTCTCCTCCCTCAATTTTGGACCAATTTTGTTCTAATTTGGTACATAGCATCTTTGGACTGATCAGAAACTTACCCGGCGTTTTGATATCTTTTATCGTTTTGTCGTGATAGCCAATCAAACGTGTCTTAACAGTTGCCAAACAGGAAGTGAGCTCATATCTCGGGATCCCTTCATAGGATTATTTTCAAACTTTTCACACGTATTCTAGTCTGTCCCAGGATTCCACACAAAAAATGACAGGGCCTCAGCTCAAATCCTCTAGCGCCACCAACGGGTAAAAATTTGAGGGACATTTCTGCTTGTAACTTTTAAACCGTAAGTCCGATTTTCAGAAACTTGGTATCCCTGGGATCCTTGGGCGGGGACTGATCCAACGCATCTAATCAAATTAGGCTGGGTCGCTGCTTGGCCCCACATTGCTGCTTGAAGCTATATTTATTATTATTCTATATTCCTTTCACCATGGGGAGTCTATGGCAGCCCCTAGAACCGTCTGGTAAAAAGTTGTGAAATTTGGCATGCACATTCCAGCCAGTCTCCTCATTACCCACAGCAATTTATAGGCCCCCACCCCAAACTCTCTAGCGCCACCAGCAGGTCAAATTTGCAGGAATTTTCAGGTACATTTCTGCGTGTAACTTTTGAACCGTATGTCCAATATTCAAAAACTTATCCCTGGACTCCTTGGGCGAAGCCGAATCCAAGGCACCCTATGTCGACATTTTCTGCCAGGGTAGATTTTCCGCCATTTAGAATTTTATGAAAAACACTCAAAATGCTTCTCTTCCCTCAATTTTGGGCATATTTTGCTCAAATTTGGTACATAGCATCTTTGGACTGAACCTCATCAGAAATATCCCTTGATTTTTTGATATCTCTTATCATTTTGTCGTGACAGCCAATCAAACGTGTCC
The DNA here is from genome assembly GCA_036785185.1 of Paratrypauchen microcephalus. Lineage (NCBI taxonomy): Eukaryota > Metazoa > Chordata > Actinopteri > Gobiiformes > Gobiidae > Paratrypauchen > Paratrypauchen microcephalus. The sequence continues at coordinate 3,149,021 of JAVJIX010000029.1, forward strand.
TAAAAGTCGCCAAACAGGAAGTGAGCTCATATCTTGGGAACCGTTCATAAGATTATTTTCAAACTTTTCACAGATGTTCGCATCCTTCCCAGGATTCCCCACAAAATTACAGGGCCCCAGCTCAAACCCTCTAGCGCCATCAACAGGTCAATTATGAAAAACACTCAAAATGCTTCTCCTCCCTCAATTTTGGACCAATTTTGCTCAAATTTGGTACATCGCATCTTTGGACCGAGCCTCATCAGAAATATCGCTGGATTTTTTTATATCTCTTATCGTTTTGTCGTGACAGCCAATCAAACGCGTCTGTCCGAAAGCCGATGCACCCGATACTGACCTTTGCTAGGCAACGCCCTGATCAAAGATCTTTGATCTTCATGTACCTTTGATCTGATATAGCTGCAAGCAGCAATGTGGGGCCAAGCACCCTTCGGTGCCTCAGCATGCATTATTAAAATTCCTGCAACTTTGACCTTAACAGGGTCTAACAGGGTTTAACAGGGTCTAACAGGGTCTGCAAGCCAGGCTTCCCAGGCTTCCTATGAAGGGTTCCCAAGATATGAGCTCACTTTAAAAACTTGGTATCTCTGAGATCCTTGGGCGAAGACTGATCCAACGCACATCATCAAATTAGGCTGGGTCACTGCTTGCCCCCACATTGCTGCTTGCAGCTATATTTAGGGGGCCCAGCACCGAAGGTGCTGGGCACCCTATAGGGTACCCTAAACAGGGTACCCTAAACAGGGTAGAGGAGCTCACATTAACGTTCAAAAACCTCAGAAAGTAAAAATTTCATGCCATAGGACCTTTAACACATTGGTCAGGTGGTATTGTTTTCATATGCAACAATGGATACAATTTTATAAGCAGTTGGGCAGCACCTGGGAGAGCTCTGTGATGGTCTCAGGGTCTACTGTGGACATCTCCACGTAGCATTTTCCTGGTCTGATCCCCTGAAGCACTCCACTGGGACCCAGCACCAACTGAAAAAAAAGCACAACACAAAAAAAACAATTGTCAGCATTGTGTGTGAGCGATTGCTTTATTACTGCAGTTCAAATGAGATGATCCATCAACACACGTTGGGTTCAATGCCCGCAAAAAGCAGAATGTTTTCACTGAGGACTTCATATTAAAACATATCCAAAATTGATTAAGATGGATACTTTTCACACAGCTTTGACAGAGCCACCGGAGCTGGTCTTAAACCAGACTACAGATATGTCCCTGCAATTCTGCTAGAGTATCAGGAGAAGATACATAAAGGTGAACACAACCACATTTCACTGCAGTGTTTAAGTGAAACTGTCTGAACATTAGGGATGGGACAAGATCTTGTGCGATCATATTGCCACAAGACTGTGCTCACACAGGAAAATCTATCTTGTGAGAGGTAAAAGGAGAAATTCAATATGTCAACTGGTCAACTCGGATGAGTTGCGAAACGTTTTCGACCAAATAAACTTTGTCCAGTTGACAAATTGAACTTCTCCTTTTACAATGGATTCTACCTGGACGACTGAGGGATTCTTCTCACCTATCTTGTGAGACTTGATTCTATGTCTTTACATTTGGCACGAGCATGAAAGGGTTATGTGCCTCACGCAAGCTCTGGAAAGTTATGCATCTTTGAGCACCTCTAGCTAAAAGACTCCTCCACAGAGATGAACACTTACAAGATCCCATGACATGGTACTTCTTGATGCTTTTATATGGTGCCTTAAAGGGATATGCCACCCCCAGGTCAAATTTGGGCATCTCCCCACAGTCCAGAGACTAAAACAAGTGATGAAAAGCGTTTTCCTGGTCACCCAGCCATTGTCCGAGTCTGTTAGCACTGACCGCCGCGCGAGCTGCTGCTCCTCCACCTTAGACTGGAGTCAACGTCGCCAGAGAAAGATTTCGGCCAAAAGGAATTAATTTGCTCAATGCTTTTCCCAATTACTTTCTGTGTAGTGCGCATTCATATCGAGTGCAAATAAATGTGCAAATCAACACGGAGAACTTGCCTTGGTCATTTTGGGTGGGAACTATTTTTCAGTGCGGAAAAAGACAGACGAAGCACGCACCACGCGGACAGGAGAATCCCTGTTTACGCACCAGAAAGGGAGTTCCCCCGGTGCGTGCTTCGTCTTTCTTTTTCCGCACTGAAAAATAGTTCTCACCCAAAATGACCAAGTCAAGCTCTCCGTGTTGATTTGCACATTTATTTGCACTCGATATGAATGCGCACTACACAGAAAGTAATTGGGAAAAGCATCAAGCAAATTAATTCCTTTTGGCCGAAATCTTTCTCTGGCGACGTTAGCCTCCAGTCTAACGCGGAGGAGCAGCAGCTCGCGCGGCGGTCAGTGCTAACAGACTCGGACAATGGCTGGGTGACCAGGAAAACGCTTTTCATCACTTGTTTTAGTCTCTGGACTGTGGGGAGATGCCCAAATTTGACCTGGGGGTGGCATATCCCTTTAATGGTTCACTAATACTGTAAATGAATCCTTCTTCAAAATCAAGACTCATGAACACAGAGTCAAAAATATCTCTCAAACACTTTATTCTAGGCGCTGTTGCTTGAATGCAAATGAGGAGGACAGAGACAGGCCAGTGCAGCGGGTGGGGGTGTGGCCAAACTCTCCGCCCTTTCCTCTTTAGCGGTGCGATGTGCGCTGGCCCCACTTCCGCGTTTAAGCGGGGAGGAAGATATGAGACGATTTCCATTGAAAAATAAACACATTTCCATAGAAAATAAAATTAAACCACTGCTGTTTCAGAGGTTCAGAGGCTTGGATAAAGGACATCCGAGCCTGGAAACACTCTCAGTGCCTCCAGGCAAATAAAACGCATCTCGCATTGCGTAGCTCGTTTGCGGTCCAAATTCTCTGGGCATGAATTCCAGAGACGGTGGGTAGACATCCAGACAGGGGGTGGAACTTTAGGTTAATTTCCACTCTATTTTTGTTTATATGAAAGCCGAACGTTTTGCCATAGGCTATAGCGGTAGAGTAATACTTTATTTTGATTCAATTTGACCCGTTTCGGCACTTTTCTAACTTTTTTTTGACTCGGCACTTATTTAGCCATGAGCTTTTGAATGGAAGTTCTTATGTGATGCGCAGCATTTGAAACTTCAATGTTTTCTTTTTGTAACTTTTTAAAATGAATTAGCCTGCAATGCCAATACTAATTGATTTATTTACTAGAACTTTGAAAGAGCACTTTATTTTTGGAATTAAAGCTAGCTTATTGAAATTATTTGTTATTAAAGTCCATTTTGATGTGACCAAAAGTTTATTTCTATGTATATTGCTAAGATATATGGCGTGTATTTATTATTTATTGTTATTTATTTAAAGCATAGTATATTATACTATGCTACATTATGTGCAATACGAAACTCATCAGCAGTGAAATACTCTTTAAATACCCTATTTAATCCTACCTGTACCTTGGTATTTTATTACATATTTTATTACTTTTTTTTTATATTGGTTACTTTGCTATGCTATTAGTACTTCCTGACTATTTTGGTGAGTCAACGGTTCTTCTTGATCTTAAAGGGATAGTGTGTTGTTTTTTTATGTTAATCTGTATGGGTTTCCTTCTAAAAGTTACGTGCGGTAACACTGGCTTACCTCTGAGTTTGCGCTCAGCCCGGTTCTGCGCGCATTCTGGAGCTCAGGTAATTAGGTCCGGTAAGTTCGCAGGGACTCGTAATAAAGCTTGTTTTTCTTCTCAATACAAAACATTTGTCCGAAAGGTGATATATTTGTGTCCCAAACAGTTGTCCACGAAAAATCCAGCAGCTTAGTTAGCATTCACATATCTCGTCTCGATTCATATCACTGCGCTCACATTAGCTGCCTGTTGCCTGTTCACTCGTAAACTTCCCCTTACGGCGGACCGCATCTGTCGTTCACTTCCGCTAAAGGTTAACAGGCTAATAATGAGTAATAGGCGCGCAGTGATACGAATCGATATCAAATACGAATAACATTTAAAAAATGCACTATCCCTTTAAGTATTTCATTGCATTATTGACCTTGTGTTGAACCTGCATATGACAAAAAAACAATCTTGAATCTTGGTAGTCTATTAAATTTTGAAGTAAACTGACTCAAAACGCCTCCAGGACAACTTGTGTCCAGAAATGCCACGGTTGGTCACATATAAAAAAATTAAACCAATTAAAAATCTTGAGACCAAAGTTGTAAATTGGTTCAAAATCTCGTCTCTTCTCGATCTCGTGGACCCCATTTCATGTTTTGTCTTGTGAAAATTCAGTCTCGTCCCACCCATGCTGAACATTATATAAAAAAAGCGATGAATTGCCAAATGTATCCCTGATGCTTGTACACAAATCGGAATACCTGAAATGGCCTTAAAAGGGCATGCTACTTGTCTGACATTGCTTGTAAGGTGAACAAGGGGGACAGAATAATTGCGCTAAAACATTCAGTTGCATAGCAATAATTTTCATAAAGCCCATTTTATACTGTGTATTGAAAGAGTTCACAAGCTTGCTGTATCTTTACACCCTACAGGAACTGCAATGTTTAGTTTCTAAATCTGAAAAAAAGGACTTACATCCCGGGCTGCCTTGGGGTCTGAGACACAAGAGAAGGTGATATCACACATTGACACCACCTCAGCAGGGGTCCTTCCTAAGCGGGCCCCCTCCTGGATGAACAGGTCACACTGGCAAAGACAAAGATAAAAGCAAAAGGATTCATTTAAATAACATCTAAGAAAGGTCTGATACATCGATTTAGATTTTTGGCTTGGGATTGTACCTTTTCTGCCGTACGGTTCCAAACAGTGACCACATGACCCATTTTGAGAAGGTTTGAGACAATCCCACTCCCCATCAGCCCCAGCCCAAGAAAGCCTATCCTGGACAATAGAAGAAGAAGTAACTTTATTTATCTCACACAGGGAAATTCTTCTCTGCATTTAACCCATCCTGTTATTGGGAGCAGTGGGCAGCACATTACTGCACCCGGGGACCATCTCCATGATCTTCTTGTTTCGGTTTGGTCAGGACCTCAGCTGGAGGATTTTACCTATGGTGCATGTTTTGGGTTGATGGGGGAAACCGGAGTGCCTGGAGGAAACCCACCCAGACGCGGGGAGAACATGCAAAATCCACACAGAAAAGGCTCGGGCGACCCAAATCTTACGGCCATACCAACGTGCCACATGGGGATCGAACCCAGAACCTTCTTGCTGTGAAGCATGAGCGCTCCCAAATTCTCAAAAAGATAAATTACATTAAGAGCGCTTCCGCCCCTTTATCCCATTAATATATCCAATAATCGAAAGTGCCCGCGATCAGTGTGTTAGGAGATATATCAAAGATTTTTCAGTATCGCTATTGGATTATATAATTACATGATACCCATGTTTGATCCGATTCCTTTTACTAAAGTGAAGTGTGTGTGACAGCAAGCAGCCCCGTGTGTGTGTGGTACCTTTTGTCGGTGGGTGTGATGCTGCCATTGATGGCTGTGCTGTCAGCAGCCTGAATGGAGGTGGATCCTGAATCCTGAAACACACAGACATTAACATAGTTACGTTTTGTCTATGTGAAAAATACCAATTTATGAATAAAATCGTATTTGCTTTAAACTTGTTGTATACCAATAGTCAAGGGATAGGGCTGTGCAATCATTTAAATTTTAGAGAATTTTATAGGAAGATCCAGTTGTTTCAGGTGATCATTGTTCATATAGTGTTATTTTGAAATCATTAGGTCTACAGTCATTCCTATGCCAGTAAAAGTGTGTTTTGAGCAGAGTTGGAATAAATTAAGACTTTTTTTTTTAATGGAACTGATTAAAAGACTGTCTTGATTATGTTAATGAATTTAGGATTGAAAAACCATAATTACTAATTATGGTTAACTAATTTAAATGCATTTTATTTTATCTTTCAGATGTGTGTATGGCTGTGGAGATCAACATCGGACACACTCACCTCTTCAACAATTTTCAGTCTCTTACTGATGGGTTCCATTGATGATGCAGGCTGAGGACACAAAAATACATTACCGTAATTTCCGGACTATAAGCCGCTCCTTTTTTTGTCACACTTTGAACCCTGCGTCTTATACAACGATGCGGCTAATATATGGATGGATTATTCGTTTATCAACACAGACAACACAACTGCAGAAAGCTCAGCTGTCTGTGCAGTTAACATGAAGTTACATCACTAGCTAGTGCTAAAACAGTTTATTGCCATGTGATAATAATGTACATTTTGCATTATAACTTATTTTAAGTGGGATACGTCTTAATTACCCGTATGCATTAAATGCAGATGAGTGCGTAAATGACAAGAAGAAACATCTCACTCATACCTGATTGATACACCTATCCTTGCTCCCTGGGAGACCCTGAAATCTGCTAAAATCCTATGAGACACTAACATGATCCCAGACAGGAGAGTGGCTCTTTCTGCAGGAGATATGTGCAGTAGAGCGCCAAGTGATGGGGATGCAAGAGCGAGACTGACAGCAGAAGAGATGAGGCGCCAAGGAAGATGCTAGTTTAACTTTGTTTTGAACAGTTATTTTGTGCTTCATGCACACACCTTCCTCATGGAAAACACACAAAGAAATGCATATTTTATGTTAAAGGCAATCGATTTGGCTGTTGAAGAAGGAAATGGAGCTGCTGCACGTGAGCTCAATGGTGAGATGTTGACCACGGCAGCGTGACAAACTGACTTGATGCAAAAAGATGAAAAAAGCTTTCAGAGGCAATAAAAGCAGATGCTCCGAACTTGAAAACATTCTTGAAGACGTGGACACCTGCGGCTTAGACAAGTGTGGCCTATATATGTACAAAAATAAAATTCTTTGAAAATTTAGGCTTCTATTCAGGTGCACTCAATAGTAAGGAAATTACAGTACATTAGGTTCAAAAACTATTTAAATGCCATGTTGAGGTTTGAAAAAGGATCAGTGTACCTTGTCAGACTGGCTGAGCAGGAAGTGGTGGAAATGTGGATCATCCTTCATAGACTGCAACACAACCCAGAGTGAGACACAAAAAGAACAGGAAAAAAAAATAAAAATCACAAATCTAAACAAAGTGGGCAAGAAAAACATGAGACTTGTGTGCACATTTCCAATGAGCCATATGATTGGCCATCCAGTTGTGCAGCAGGGGCATACACCGCACAGGTGTGAGTCGTACCCAACTTGCCTACCTATTCTAATGCTTTAGTTACTGTATAGTACATATTTTTTATTTGAAGTTTAAATTTACATTTAATGTTCTTTTAAAAGTTTACATTTTAGAAGACCCATTTGTGCTGCACCATAATCATATTTCAATGTGGTACACATTCCTAACAGTGGTAACAAGAACGACTGAGTGAAACCCCACCATATGGCTCAATGAAAACCAATCTTGAGAGGATCTACAGTTGCCTTGAAGACAAAGTAATTTGTTTTAGTTAGAAAGGTCCCCGGGCTGCTACATCCCAAAGGAGCTGTGAGAACAAAAGCATAGAGCCTCTGAGCACAGGAGCACACACATACACACACGCGCGCAAGAGGGGGAGCGCTGCAGAGTGGACACCAGCCACAGGGTTAAGTGCAGGAGGAAGAGAGCAAAGCCAGGCTGGGACTAGGTCACCTACACTGCTGTCCCACTTGAATGCTGAGTCCGTCGCACTGCCCAGCCTCTCTAGAGCGGACGGCTCGGGGTCAGAGTCTGTTAAGTCCTTAGGGGAAGACAGAAAAATATTCACTATGACAAGGCTAGCCCCTTGCTGGAGCCAGCTGCATAGGAACCAACCACTGACAACTTAGGAACATAATTTAAAACATTCATACTCGTCTCTTGGCCAGGGCATATTCATTTATTTATTTTGAAAAGTGTGAACTTTAGTACAACTCAAAGAAGAAGAAGACAGACTTTATTCATCCCCGTAGGGAAATTATTTCTCTGCATTTGACCCATCCTTCAGGAGCAGTGGGCAGCTCTTCTTTCAGGCGCCCGGGGACCCATCTCCATGGTCTTATTGCTCGGCTTGGTCAGGACCTAAGCCGGAGGATTTTACCTGGAGCATGTTTTGGGTTGATGGGGGAAACCGGAGTGCCCGGAGGAAACCCATCCAGACATGGGGAGAACATGCAAACTCCACACAGAAAGGCTCGGGCGACCCGGGGATCGAACCCGGAACCTTCTAGCTGTGAAGCATGAGTGCTAGCCACTCAGCCACCGGGCCACCGGCGTGACTGGGCCTTGCCTTAGATTTTAAAATATTAACATAAACTTGGGACTTGGGACCGATCCAGCGTTTTCAGTTCTGATACCGATAAATACTTTAGCTTTAGGTATCTGCCGATACCCGATATTACCAATACCAGTGAAGGAATTTCTAATTTCCTCAAAACACAGCAAACTGATTACACTATCCAATTGTGTTAAGCAGCTGTTATTTCTCAAGACAAATGACCACTGAATAACAGCTGTTGGACAGCTGTCAACACTGACGGATATTCAAATAACTGAAAACAAACGCACAAATGAACCAGGGGCAGCCCATTTCGACAGAACACCGGCCCCAGGTCCTAACTATAACTTTCAGACCACTTTGAAAGGTAATACCTCTAGAGCTGTTAGCCTTAAAAGTAGGCGGTATGGAGTCCATCACTTTACCGTTTTTTTTTTATTTATTTATTTTTAAACACTCGTTTGACCCGGGTTTATTTTTTTTTTTTTACGTTTTACACCTTTTTCATAGATAAATAACTTAAATATATTTTATTATTTCATATTTTTTTAGTCAGCATAAACCCTCTCTTACAGGTGCAGGCAGCGCACCGGCCTTAAATCTTCTACCAGTGCGCAGCACCGCCTCGCAATGGTTTAGGCTACTTTTACGGCTACAGTCAGATAAGTTTTGACAATCCTTGCTTAACAGACTGCAGATATCTCTGCACGAGAGTTTCGGGTAGCTTTCAGTTATTCTCGAATGGCATAGTGTGGTTGTTTGTGTTTTCTACTTAAATAGCACACCTTACTTTTTTTTTCAAATGTGGGTTTTGGCCACCATTAACCATATTCTCTTAGCGGTGTTGCTGTGAATTTTATACCGGTGCTGCGTTCCGGTGCGCACCGCTTTACTTTCACCACTGCTCTTTTCTTACGTGGTTACGAGGATGGAGATGGAGGAATATGAAGAACTCTACATGGTCTCATTTTGGCTGCATCTTCATGCACATGTGCTCCACATTGGATATATACACCTTGTTTGGGAATTGTGCCATTACCACACACACAGAACACTTGGGCTGTGAGACACTGTTAAGGCCCTGCACTGGAGACTGGACATGTTTTCAGGTGGATAGTTTCATGCATGCCGTTTTGTTTTACCAGGTTAAGTGAGCATCCGCACAGTTGTTAGAATAGCAACTTAGGTCCCCTAAAAGGGGGTGGTACAGATCACTTTATGCAGTGGAAACAGTCAGGGTCCACACCATATAGCTTGAGCCTTAACACCAGTAAGACAAAGATGGTGATCGACTTCAGGAGAAGACCACTACCTCACTCACCGGTGAACATCCAGGGTGAGGGCATAGAGACTGGACAGTTTCAAGTACCTGGGTGTTCACCTCAACAATAAACTGGACTGGTCCCACAACACCGACGTCCTGTACAAGAAGGGCCAAAGTCGCCTCCACCTCCTGAGCAGACTGAGGTCCTTTGGAGTGTGCAGGCCTCTGCACAAGACTTTTTATGACTCTGTGGTGGCCTCTGCTTTCCTCTTATGCCTCTGCTGGGCCCCGAGCAGCACAGAGCAGGACAGGAAGAGACTTAACAAGCTGGTCAGGAGGGCCAGCTCTGTCCTGGGCTGTCCTCTGGACTCTGTAGAGGAGGTGGCTGAGCGGAGGGTGCTGGCCAAATTTACATCCATCATGGACGACACCTCTCATCCTCTGCACCGGACTGTAGAGGAGCTGAGCAGCTCCTTTAGCAGCCGACTGAGGCACCCTCAGTGCAAGAAGGAGCGCTACCACAGATCCTTCATCGCCACCACTATCAGGCTATATAACTCCACTATATAGTCCAAACGTGCAATATTTTTCTATACGCTTATTTACTTATTTTATTATTATTTACTTATCTTGTCTGCATGCACTTTCTTGTTCAAACTTCCTTCACACTAAACTGCCTGTAGCTAATGTGGCAAGTGAGTCAATAAAGTCTCATCTATGGAAATGAGGTCAACAAGGACCAAGAAGGATTAAGGAGCAGTGAGGAGAAGGAACTCTTGCTGCTTTTGGTGGATCCAGATCCTCCTAACCAGCGACGGGAACAAAAGCTGTTCAGTAAAATCTATCTTTTTACCAACCATTTTTACAACTCCCAAAAAATGAACTCCAACAAGTGTAACGTCCTCCACTACAGTGTTGTGAGTGTTATTTTAAACCTTTCAGTCCTTTCATCACAATGGTAGTCGACAAAGTGACAAAGTACATGAGTGAAATGACTGCTGTTAATAAAAAGCTGTGCTAAACCTGCACAGGTATGATCTGTACACATATGATCTGCACAGATACAATCTTTAAAAAGATAAAAGGAGAAGTTCAATTTGTCAACTGCACAAAGTTTGTTTGGTTGAAAACGTTTCGCCGCTCATCCGAGAGGCTTCGTCAGCTCTGAGCTCATGAGCTGACGAAGCCTCTCAGCAGAAGGAGAAAACACAGATGAACTGTTCCATCCCTTCTGTGGGACCCCCCTGGCACTGGATAACATTGCGAAAAATGGATATGGAACTGTGGGGAACAGCAGTGCAGTCCATATTCATTATCATACGTGCCAGGGGGAGGATTTCGAGTCGCACAGACCTGCAGGAATTGGGGGCCTGGCAGAAACCAGAGTTCTGGCAAACTGTTCGCCTGGGTTATAAAATGTATCGATTATGTTAAATTCCCCTTTCGTAATCAATTCTCCTGAAAAATGTGAACTGTCCAACTGAACTGGACTCTTTGTTTTGACTGCATCTTCTGCACAACACGTCCAAGGCCGACAGCTGCGGCTTATCTCACGGAGTACAAAAAAATTGGCACACACTATTCGGACTCACACCGACATGTACCAAGTAATACTGCCCTGTCTATATTTAGGATGTCTGCTTCTACTTCAGTTTTCAATCAATTTAATTGATTTCTGATCTGTTCCCTTGCCCCACCCTTCCCTTTGTCGCCAAAGAAAAAAAAACACCGTACATTACTTGGCCAATTGTTTTTCTGTCATTACATGTTGTGAATAATTGTCATTGATGTAATTGCATCTTTTCTACTCTGCATCTCCCAGTCGGCGGCTCGCACATGCGCAGCGGCCCCTCCCCTAGCCAATCTATCACTGTCCTGCCTGGCTAAAGGGGAAACAGAATTTCGAATTACTCTATGTACATGTACATATGGTTTTTCGACAATAAAGCAAACTATGACTATGATCACAAAGAGAGAGCCGTTTCTTCAGTGCATAGTTTATGCATATTAGCCACGTAGTTTTAGGTTTTGTAAAAGGTAATCAATCATAAAGGGATATTCCATGATTTTTGACATGGGGGGCTCATTTCCGAGTTAGCCAGAGTGTTGCAGAGATGTGGAGACACTTTTTAGCGAATTTCATGCAGTCCTTCCAGCTGCAGAGTTTTCAGTTGCTAGACTAGCGCAAGTCAATGGTAAATGGTAGCCTGATTTTAATCAGGCTTACCCACTCCATAGTGCACCCAAGACAAGTCAATTATAACAGCAGACTGTCGATGTAAATATATGTTGATTAAGTAATTTTTGAAATAAAACTGACTGCGAATAGCATGAATCATTCCATATCTGAGGGACTAGCTTCGCAGCAGCAGCAGAATTTTACTTTACTCTAGTTTAGGGTTGCAACTAACTTAGTAGTCGATTAATCTATTAGATCCAGTGACGATTAGTCACGAAAAAAAAAATTACTAGGATAATGGACACGACACTAACGTTGGTATTTAGTGAGCGCAGATACGCGTGCGTGCTTTAAGCATTCCGTTTCAAAGCGGAATATTGTCAGTATCCAGTTTAAAAAAAGTTGAAGTATTCTGTGAAACAGCGTTCTGTTAAGGGAATACTGCCAAAACACGACTAGACTACATTCGGAATGAAAAAGATTGTCCATGACTCGTGAGCAAATTGCGTATGGCCACCATTCCGTTTAGCACTAGTGCTAATATTGGAATATTCCTCACATGCAGATACAGTGACTGGCGCGAGCTAGCTGCTCATCACAACACTCCCGCACTTTTCCGTAACTTTCCTAACTTTTTGCCTTTAAACCGCCCCACTTTTGTAAATATTTTTGTCAACACTGTTCGTTAAGCTTGGGCTGCACTTGACGCTGCATTTTTTCCGCACCTTTGGTGGATTATTTACCTGTCTCGGCTTAAGATGTGTAAGGAACCCCGTCCTCCGCTCGTCTACACAAAGGATCAGCTGATGGCGCAGCGCTGTTGTGTTCCCCCGAGACAGGCATGTTATCCCTGACGAGATCCTGCGGACGACACGCCGTGGACGCCGCGCGGGACGTAAACTCCGGGAAAAGAAGAGATGCTGCAGGCCGGTCGAGGGTGCGCACATTCCCCGTTACGAGGGAGGGGAGCTCCGTCGTAACGGGGAATGTGCGCGCCCTCGCCAACAAGACAGACGAGCTCGCGGCGCTCGTTAGATTTCAGAGGGAGTACAGAGAAGCTAGCGTCATTGTTTTTACAGAGACATGGCTAACACCGCAAATCATGGAGAGCAGGAAGAAGAAGGGAGGTGGACTAGCGCCGTTTCTGAACGAGAAATGGTGTAAACCTGGACACTGTACAGTGAAGGAGCAGATGTGTAACAAAGACATTGAACTGTTTGCTGTCGGCCCTGCGGATTCTTGACACAGACGAGTATCAAGTTCCAAATTAAAATGATACTTAAATACGACTAGTTGACAATGAAATTTCATGTCGACAAAATTTTATTGTCGTCGTCGACTAATCGTTGCAGCCCTACTCTAGTTGGTTGTGAAGTGACCAATCACATAAACAGAAGCGAGAAAAGTCGTAGTAGGGAAGACCACAGTGTGAAGAGGTGAATTTTAAAGGGACAGTGTGTAGGATTCGTGGCGCATAGGTGGTTACTAGCTATTCCACTTCCTCTTTTGGCTACGGCAGACCTCGAGGGTCACCCGGACGCGACGTACCGCCGACATCGCGCGTGCCCGCGCACGAACCGCGCACCGCTGTATACATAAAACGGTCCCCCGTTCACTTTTTTTTTTCTTTTCGCATGAAAACACACAATCCCGATCATGATTCATGACAATCTACACATCAAATGAAACCTTACAGTCTCCTCTTTTTGACTATGCAATTCATTTCCCTGCAAAACAATCACTCCCCGAGCACATGGGGCTTTTATACAGAAAAGCACAAAACTTAGCTTACTTAGCTTACCTTTGAAGGCTTTGCACAGGTCAAACTCTGTATTTCATCATAAACTTGGTCTCAATCTGTCCATAAGGATCCAGCGAATAAAATCCAGTAAAACAATTTAGTCCAAAATACGTGTTAGATCCATTACGATGTGTGATCCGGCAGCATGCTCCCCCTCCCCCCCTCCCCTTCCCCTTCTCTCCTTGGCTCCTGGCTGCATATGGGGGCAGAGGACGGAAGGAGAGAAGGGGAAGGGGAGGGGGGGAGGGGCGAGCCATCTGCAGCGCGGCTAAGCAGCTGTTAGCCGGAGCCGAGGCAAAGGATGAGCCCAAATGTCCTTCTGCGGCTCTCGTATTCAAAATGGCTGCCTCTATATGGGGAAGATCCCCCTTTTATGTGACTATATCTAAGTCCAAAAGAATACTTTGATTTCATGATGGAAGTGAAAAGGCTTGGAAAACAATGTATTTTTGAATGGGTATCTTCAATTTCAGTAATTAACAGGTAAAAATCTTACACACTGTCCCTTTAAAAGAACTACCGGGCAAAATGGTGTTTCAGTGTGCATTTCGAAAATGTACAAATAAAGCCTGCAGGTGGGCACCACAAAGTTTTCACAGCTTTCCAGTGCACGATCGAGAAAGGACTCGACTGTGGCTTGTAGCTGCTGGCTTAAGACATCAACACACCGGTGGGGACGCTACATAAACAGAAGATTTGCAGTGATCATTTCGGACCAGACTACTACAGCAAATCCCTTGGAAAGCCTAGTCTGACAACCACTGCAGTACCATCTGTCTTTCCAAGCGCAAGATCCCGTGATGAAGAACAGGTTTATACATTTTTTACCCAAGCTTGCTCCTGTCGTTATGTTAGCCTGCTGGTCGATTATTGAAGACTGTGCTGGAGCTTTTGCTTCACTCTTGTAGTCTACCCGGCTGACAGAAAAGGCACGCTCATAAAGATGTTGCTAGCCCGTGAACATTTGTCTGTATATTCTGGCTTGTACAGGTACGGTTCAGTGGAGAAAGCAAATTGCTCAGCATCGTCTTCAAAAGTTATCGGGAAGACCTCCAAACGTGGCCATGTCTGGATTGTAGAACAGGGCAGGCTACTGTACTCTATGGCTAACGATGACAGCTGAAGGTAAACAAAAATCAGCTGGAAACCTAGCTGCAAGGTGATATCACTCCGCCCATGCCTAGCTTGATCAGGAAAAAAAACACGCTGTTGCATAAGGACATAAATCCTTTAAAGTACAAGGTTGATTATATTTCTAAAATTGTTTCATCAACACAGACATTTACATCGACAGTCTGGCGTTATAGTTGACTGGCCTCGAGTGTCCTTTGGTGTGGGTAAGCCTGATTAAAATCAGGCTACCATTTACCATTGACTTGCGCTAGCCTAGCAACTGAAAACTCTGCAGCTGGAAGGACTGCATGAAATTCGCTAAAAAGTGTCTCCACATCTCTGCAACACTCTGGCTAACTCGGAAATGAGACCCCATGTCAAAAATCCTGGAATATGCCTTTAATGTATGGAATAGATTTTATCTAAGCTACTGCAGTGTAACTTGTACATTTTTGGAAACTCAGTTTGATTTGTGCAGTGAATTGTAGGATGCCTCATAGCTCCTTCCCGCTGGTTGGGACACTCCCGATGTTCCCATTAGGGTTGGGCGGTAATACGGTAATACGGTATACTGCGGTATCTAAAAATAGCAACGGTATCAGATTCATTACCGTCATTAAAAAAAAATAAAAATCTTGCCCTAATATAATATTAACTATAATTAATTTAATGCCTAAATAAAGAGTGTTTGTCCAGCACCTATGTATATGTGGTTGTGTTTGTTAATTTAATACTATTACAGTTTAAAACTATTACTATCGGAGAGATGACGTTCGGTTATAAAGTCACTGCTTCTGATAATAGTTGCGGTCCCTTTAAGAAAGGCGTGACGTTTGACACGCTGCTTTTGTGTTCTAACGCAGCGCCTTTTCTGATATTCTCGCGTGTTAATAAAAACAACTCTCAGTTTTTGAGTCTGAAATGTGAGAAGTTTTCGGGTTTCTTATTACAAACGCAACTTCCACACGAGGCTGTTATTCTGGGAGATGAAGACCCCCTTCTTTGGTGGAACGAGGGTTGCCCGAAAATACTTGTGCTCTCCATCGGAACGGGTCTTCAGCACCGCGGGCAAAGTTGTCAATCCACAACGTGCCCTACTCAAGCCGGAAAAAGTGAACATGCTGGTTTTGCATTCAATAGCTTAATATTTTTATTTTCAATAAGGAGTAGCTTTTTCTGACGGACGAAAATGGTTCGGGATGTTGTATAGTTGTACGTTTAATTTATTTGATTCATGTTAATAGATTTTAAAAATATACAAACGAGCAGTATTTTCCACTGCGTTCTCAGGACAGGGTTATATATGCACATTTTCGGTTATGTCTTGTTATTTATTGTTCAGATTTTCTTATTTGATAAGATCAAGTATTTTATTTGATTCCTGTTGGTTTGTTAGCTTTAGCCCACAGACAATGTAATTTCGTTCCATCAGTTGGCTGCTGTATTTGCACTTTAAACATTTGTTAATAAAAGTTACTAATTTTGTACATGTTTTGTTATGTTTTCAGTATCATTAGGCCTATGTAATGCTTGCTATTCCGTTTCTGAACGGTATAGGTGCAAGCTGCCATTTGCCGAGGCGACTCCACTGTAGTGCTACGAAGTGTTTTTTTTTTTTTTAGCCTTAGCAACGGTAATACCGTATACCCCGGGAAAATGTGGACACGATTTAACGGTATCAAAATTTGGATACCGCCCAACTCTAGTTCCCATGTTAAAGGAGCTATGAAAGGAAGCATAATGTCTCCTTTCCTTACTCCTTCCTAACCTCAATGGTCAATTCAGATGGTCCTTAACAATGACATGATTCATTGTCATGGATGACAATGACGCATGCCCGAGTTAAGAAAAGGAAAGAAACTTCAGAGGCACATTTAACCAATTTCAGATAGGCTCGATGTCAACCTTGAGGGTATACAAAAGCCATTACTTCAGCACTCTTCTCTTGAGTATACCTTCATTACTGCAGTGTTGTATGTGAATGTTTGATGTACTCCAACCAAAATAGAAAAGTAATTCTTTGGCAGATCTGCGATACCTTTTCAGAGGGGTCCTTCAAAGCACTAAGATCTTCATCATCCTCATCCAGGATTTTCAAAGGTTTCTTTTTTCCTTTGGACTCTGCTTTTCCTTCGGAGTTCTGTTTGAAAACAATTTTCCTTAAATAGGAGTTTGACATTAAAACATATTTATGAATCCTGCAGCCACACTTTATACGTTTTAAAAAGACAAAGGTTACAGATTAACTAGGAAAGGTCATGTGTTACAGAAAGACCTGCAACAAGCAACATTTGAGTCTTTAGTGGCCCTTTTACTGCAATACCTCTGCGTATCTTCACCTTAAGATGGTGACACACTATGCGACTTTCAGAGTTGTGAGATTTAGAATTGTGCAGTCTAACAAAACACTGAGTAGAGAGTGAGGGCCCATACTTAAGAAATTACACAACACCCTTCTACAGCCCAAAACAATCTAGTTCGTTTTAGTAAGTGTGCATCCCAATCTAGTTGGGATGCACACTTAACTAAAACGCAACTCGAATTGTAACTTCTCCACACTACAAGGCTAAAGTAGATGTGACTGCGCCCGCAACTAGTGATGTCGTGGCTGAAAATTATAGTAAAATCTGGCTAAAATGGTGTATGTGTTGCCAGCTCCAGGTGAAAAATGTGCTTAAGTCCTCCTTCGCAGAGAACTTACTTATTTTAGCTGTATAATAAATGAATACTACATAGACTGTAGGCCTAACATTAATTAGCTCAGGTGCTGAAATACAGCATTTTAATAGCCCATCACTCTCCAAGAATCAAATTCAAAGTAGTTCAGTATTCCTTTACCAATTTGATATTGTAGAATCTTTGTATAAAGGCCTCATCCACTAGTCACCCGGCCCTTTATAAAAAGCAGATCAAGCTAAAAAAAAAGAAAAGAAGGTTGCCTTCCATTGGATTGAAGGAAGAAAAACAAATCTAGCTGTGCAAAAGCTGACCTAGTGCTTCACACTTTTAAAAAAACAAGCTCAAATCTACAAAAGCCTGTAATGAACAAAGGAAATAAAAGGAGACCTGGTCTTTGCTTTTGGCCTTCTTCAAGTAGTCTTCCACAGCATCCACCGCCTGCTGAAACCTCTTCCCTTTATTGATCTTGATCATCTCGTCTTTGTGAGGATGGTAAGGCTTGAGCTGTTCCACTTTTATCCATGCACTAGGCAGATAAGGGAACATGTGCATTTAGCAAACTGGAGCACATTTAAAATTGTCATAAGATTAAAAAGCCTGGTTAGAATGGTGACAAATTACTGTATGCTAAAATTTAATTATGTAAACAATAAATCGTCATATCTCAAGAAGACATGATGATAAACGATAAATATGTGGCTCTGGATTCTAAATAATCTGTATCAGCCATGAAAAAGCCCTCGATCTCTAGCCTCTTCTACAGTTTTGTTCATTATACTTACTGGTCTTCAGTTCCAAAGAATTTGACAAAGTGACATTTCTTTCCCCGGGGTTTTTTCAAATCCTTTGGAGGACTTACGATCTGATATTTAAAGCAAAAATGAAAAGCAAGTTAAGAGTTAGAAAAGTGTGCTCCATCCTAGCGCAAAAAATATGACTAGTGATTAAAGTAGCTGTACCTTCCCGGGCCATGGTGGATATCGACCCAGCTTTCCCCTAAAAACACAAGTTCAAACAGAATAATATGCTTGCAACTTTCGATTTGCCATTAGCAAAATCACAAAGTTTTTTCTTCACCTTAATTCGCTATTTAACCAGAGCAATATCTGAAAATTATAGAGCAATTACAAAACAGGAAGTGGCCTGCTAGCAGACCTCTGAACGCTTGGTTACCCTCATCATTTTCAACATTTAGAAAAATGTTGAACTCGTACAATACTGGATGCATTATTTTTTGTTTTCATTGACAAACATTTCATATTTATACAAGAGGACAACGGTGCAGCTGCTAAAAACAACGATTTAAGATTAACAATTTTAGGGGCAGCGCTAGCAAGCACAGTCAGAAAACCGCTGCATGCGGATGTTAAATGGTCGATCGTGTTAATAAAGATGGGTTTCTAATATTGATAAGCTATACTAATTTGCCTGCCCAAAATGATGAAGCAGAAAAAGCCGCTTTTCTGCTGCCGATCATTTAGCCAAGTAGCTGCTAACTCCGCCTCTGTCAGCTCACTTGACGATTTGTTTGGGTTTACCGTCAGCGGAGACATCACCGCCGCTACAGCAGACAGCCCCGGCCCAAATCCGTTATCTCCAGGCCCAGAGCGGCGCAAACTCACCCTAGTTCCTATGGACATGTTCACGGATTATCTTACCAGACAAGATCGCCAATCCGCAGATGCACCGTCGCCATTTTACAACTTTAAATAAAACGTCGCAGTGAATGAACAACACACACCCACCGCCCCACGTGAGCGCTGCTTTTCCGGGGCCCGCTGCGTCACATCCGTCGTATTGGTTCATTTTTTTAAAGTCATTTTTATTAATTGTTGTTATTTATTTAGATGGTTCCTCTTGCCTGTTTGATTATAATTCAAAATCATGTGCAGTTCGTAATGAATCTATTTTTTGTGAGATTTTGTCTCCCTTTTTGCTTTTATTGCGCAGTCATTAAAGAAATGCTTTATACATTATTGGTATGGAAAATGATAAAGATAATGAGTATGACACAGTAAAATAACATGGCATAATAATTAAAATACATGTATTTGAAGGAATTGATCTGTATTGTGGCATATTTGTCCACTTTGTACGTCTTTCAAAGGAACATTTTTATCAATTAATATGAGTGAGGGGACTGTAGGCCTATCATCCCCCTCAGAAAAAGTCTCTGTCCAAACGATAAAAGGAGAATGTTACAATGTATGTGTTCTACCCGGTGCGGTGAGACAGGTGCACCAATGTGTAATGGAGGCACTCAAGTTTCGGTAAAGCTGATGAACATACCTCCGTGTGCGAGTCTTCATTTAAATATAATATCTAACATAAAACATGGTGGCAGCGGTGTTAGCGAACTCATAGACGCTAACAGATGTCGAATGACGAAGGTGAGGTGAAAGAAGAAGCGGAGGAGAGCGTAAACGAACGTAAAAAGACAATGGATGCATTCGGTCTGAAACCTCCCGCCACTTTGGATTGGCATTCCACCTGCCTGGCGAAAACATGGAAGACGTGGAAAGATGAGTTTTCATTGTATGTGGACATAACTTTAGCGGAGTCAGACGACAAGACAAAGGTAAAAGTGTTCAAATACTTGATTGGAGAAACCGGCAGGGAACTGGGGAAAACCTTGTGGACTACACTCACACCGGAAGAGCAAAGGGAGGAAACTTTAGCCAAGTTGATAGCGTTGTTCGACAAACACTGTAATCCTAAACCAAATGAAACTGTTGAGAGGTACAGGTTTTTCTCCAGAAACCAGAACGCTAATGAAACGATTGACAAGTACGTTACTGACTTAAGAGTACTTGCGGACACTTGCAACTTTGGGACCGCAAAAGACTCATTGATAAGAGATAAAATTGTGTGCGGAATCCACGATTCGCATGTGAGAGAGCGCTTGCTGCGCGAGGCAGATCTGACGTTGGAAAGAAGCATCGAAATATGCAGAGCAGCGGATCTATCGAAGGAAAATGTGAAAACAATCGAGGGACAAGTAGGCGAAGGGGTGCATGCAGTTAAAAAAATGACTGAAGCGCAGGGGGCGAGGCCGAGAATAATTAAGAACTGCAGGTACTGTGGTAAACAACATGAGTGGAAAAAAGAGAGCTGTCCTGCTTATGGGAAAGTCTGCAGCAAATGCAAGAAAAACAACCACTTTGCTTCCAAATGCAAAACGTCAGATACACAAACTAAACGAATACACAGTGTGGCAGAAACCGAGGAGGAGTATGAGGAAATCATGAGCCTTCACGCAGAGGGACAGGCGAACGCGCAGGGGAGACAACTGTTTGCGACCATGCTGCTGGGGGATAGGTCAGTAAAGTTTCAATTGGACTGTGGGGCGAGCTGCAATATTCTTCCAATTCATCTGCTGAATCCCGACATGAAATTGGAGCAGACCCAACAGGTCCTTGTCATGTACAATAAAAGCACTCTGAAGCCTTTGGGCAAATGCAGGATTAAAATAAGAAATCCGAGAAACAGGAAACTGTACAAACTTGAATTCATAGTGATTGACGATCAGTCATCTGTGCCTTTGCTGGGGAACAGGGCAGTGCAGGGCATGGATCTAGTGAGGATACAAAGAGAAAATATCATGGCCATTGATGACATCGTTCAACAAGCAGAGAGCAAAGGACAAACACTGGAGAAAGAGCAGATCAGGGAGCAATACCCACAGGTGTTTGAGGGTGATGGCTGTTTGTCTGGGACATATGAGCTCGAAGTGGATCCAAACATAGCACCAGTGAAACTGCCCTAGCGGAGAGTTCCAGTGGCTCTGATGAACCCGCTAAAGCAGGAACTGACAAGCCTGGTGGCAAGAGAAATAATTACACCTGTTGAAAAGAGCACAGATTGGATCAGTAACATGGTCCTGGTTAGGAAACCATCAGGAAAGCTGAGGATCTGTATGGATCCCAAACCTCTAAACAGAGCACTGAAAAGACAGCACTTTCCACTACCAACTATTGAGGATGTCCTGCCAGACCTGGCAAATGCCAGGGTATTCACGGTGTGTGATGTAAAAAATGGATTCTGGCATGTGAAACTGACAGAGCGCTCCAGCTACATGACAACATTTGCGACGCCATTCGGAAGGTTCAGGTGGAGGAGAATGCCAATGGGGATCAGCCCAGCTCCTGAGGTGTTTCAGCACAGGCTGACACAGGCGCTTGAGGGGCTACCAGGGGTACGCATTATAGCTGACGATATCCTGATCATTGGCGAAGGAGAAGATCAGGACATGGCAGTAAGAGACCATGACGAGAAACTGAAAAAACTCCTTGAGCGATGCAGAACATGCAACATCAAACTGAATTTTGACAAACTGAAGCTGAGGCAGAAGGAGGTGCCGTACATAGGTCACAGGCTGACATCTCAGGGCTTGAAAATTGACCCGGAGAAGGTACGCGCCGTACAGGAAATGCCTAGACCCACCGACATCAAGGGCCTACAGAGATTGCTCGGAATGGTGAACTATCTTGCAAAATTCTGCCCACACCTATCGGATAGCTGTGAGGTCCTGAGGCAACTGACACACAAGGATGTGATCTGGGAATGGACTGACATACAGGAATCTGCCTTTGGGACAATAAAAGAGATGATAGCCACAGCACCAGTATTGAAGTATTACAATCCTACGGAGGAACTCACTCTCCAATGTGATTCATCCGAAACTGGGCTGGGCGCAGCACTTCTGCAGGTAGGCCAACCTATAGCGTATGCCAGTAGGGCACTCACCTCTACAGAGAGAGGATATGCACAAATAGAAAAGGAGTGCCTCGCCATTCTATTTGGTATGGAAAAATTTCACCAATACACATATGGCAGAAAGGTAGTGGTACACTCTGACCATAAACCACTCGAAACCATCACACAGAAGCCTTTGCTTAGTGCCCCAAAGAGGCTACAAAGAATGCTATTGAGGCTTCAGAAATATGACATAGATGTAGTGTTTGTTCCAGGCAGACTGATGCTTGTTGCAGATACACTGAGCAGAGCATACCTACCGGAATATTCAGCTGAGGGTTCTGTTGAAGCTGAAATTGAAACTGTTAATATGATTAATTACTTACCCATTTCAGAGGAGAGACGACAGAAAATCCAAGGTGAGACGGAACGGGACCAGGCTCTCCAGGTGCTGAAACAGAGAATACTGAAAGGATGGCCAGAGGATAAAGGACAGGTTGAGCTCGAGGTGAGGCCGTATTTTTCCATGCGAGATGAGCTAACTGTACAGAACAATGTCATCTTTAGGGGAGAGAGGGCTGTCGTCCCAACAGCTCTAAGACAAGAAATTATGGAAAAGATTCATGCCTCACATTTAGGGATTGAAAACTGCATCAGAAGAGCAAGAGAATGTGTGTATTGGCCGGGTATGCATGAACAGCTTAAGACATATATTGGGAAGTGCCAAGTGTGCAGGGAAGTAGACACACGACAACAGAAAGAACCATTACAGAGCCACGACTTCCCATTGAGGCCATGGGCAAAGGTGGGCACAGACATTTTCACCTTTAATAATAAAGACTACTTGGTGACTGTGGACTATTTCTCGAATTTTTGGGAAGTTGATTATCTGCCCGATACCAAGTCCACCACAGTCATCCACAAATTAAAGGCACATTTCGCTCGCCATGGGGTGCCTGATGTGGTGTTTTCGGACAATGGCCCACAATATAGCTCACAGGAGTTTAAGAGATTCAGCCAGTCTTGGGAATTTGAACATGTAACATCATCGCCTACATATCCCCAAAGTAATGGAAAAGCAGAGTCTGCCGTCAAGACGGCCAAAAGATTAATGGGGAAAGCCCTGCAGGCAAAGTCGGACCCTTACTTAGCCATACTGGCTCATAGAAACACTCCTGCACAGGGTTTCCAGGCCAGTCCTGCTCAAAGACTGATGAGCCGAAGGACAAAGACATTACTGCCCATGTGTGAAAATCTGCTGAAACCTGCAATTGTGGACACTGATAACGCTGTGCAGGAAAATAAGCTCAGACAGGCCCGCTATTACAATAGAGGGGCTAAGGGACTACGGCCTCTGCAGAATGGAGAACAGGTGCGAGTACAGTCACAAGTGGCCGGACGTACTGTCTGGAAATCTGCATCGGTGGTACGACAGGACCAGAGTAGGTCCTATTCGGTGAAGCTGGATAATGGGACTGTGCTGAGACGCAACCGTAGACACCTGAGGCCAACACCAGGGGTCTCACCATCAGCAGAGACGGTCAGCGGGGTCCCGCCCACCTCAGCCCCTAGTGGGGGTGATCACGTCACAGACACACCTCAACCCTGCTCACCAGCTGTGCCAGATCCCCAGATGGCCCAGACTGGCGTCACCACCACCAGATGTGGAAGGGTTGTGAGGAGGCCTGCACACCTCCGGGACTTTGTTTAACACAATGTGACGATTTACTTGAAAATGTTTGATTGGGTAAAGCACTGTTGTTTTGGGTTTACCTCATGAGCCCTTGCTTTCAATGTTCATGTGGGGGGTTGATTTAATAAAAAAAAAAAAATAAAAATAAAAAAAAAAGGGGAGATGTTACAATGTATGTGTTCTACCCGGTGCGGTGAGACAGGTGCACCAATGTGTAATGGAGGCACTCAAGTTTCGGTAAAGCTGATGAACATACCTCCGTGTGCGAGTCTTCATTTAAATATAATATCTAACATAAAACAGAGAAGTTCAATTTGTCAACTGGACAAAGTTTGTTTGGTTGAAAACGTTTCGCCGCTCATCTGAGAGGCTTCATCAGCTCTGGTTATTGTACTGGTTAGACACTGCTTATATCTAGCTGCCGGAAGGCGCTCCCTACACTGAAAAAGCTCTGAAAACGATCCCCCCTAATCTGTCTCTTTGTTTTTCAAATTACTATGGCGACTAGTTTCGGCCCCCTATTCAACGTCTAACGACCCTCTCCACCCCTCTGCCCTGGCTCGTCTGCCCTAATGTTTCTTTGTCTGTTTTGACTTGGTTTAAGAATCGAATTATAAATGGGAGACAAGTTATGTCTAACTCCCCCATTTCTGTTTAACGACGGATTCTCTTTTTTGACAAAAATAGCCTCTTTAACCCCCCTCTCAAACCAGTTCTTTTCCCTGGCTAAGATCTGAACCTCACTGTCCTCAAAAGAATGGCCCGTGGCTTCTAGGTGAAGATGTACGGCAGATGACGGTCCACTCTGGCACGCCCGCCTGTGTTGGTACATCCTCTTGTGAAGTGGCTGTTTGGTTTCCCCAATGCAGCGCTCACTGCAGTCTTCACTACACTGAATGGAGTAGACCACATTGCTTTGTTTGTGGCTCGGTGTTCTGTCCTTTGGGTGGACGAGTTTTTGTCTTAAAGTGTTTGTGGGTTTGAAATAAACTGGAATTTCATATTGTAAAAATCCTCTGTAGTTTTTCCGAAACGCCGGCCAGGTACGGAATCGCTACCCCTTTCCTCCTGGATTCGGATTCTCTGTTGTCTTGTTTCTTGCCCTTGTCTCTCTTGGTTTTGTTAACAGCCCATTTAGGATATCCACAAACCGAGAGGGCTTCCTGCACATGTTGTTCTTCTTTCTCCTTACCCTCTGTGCTTGTGGGAACCACTTGGGCCCTGTGTTGTAATGTCCGAATAACACCCAGTTTGTGCTGCAGTGGGTGGTGTGAATCAAAAAGCAGGTATTGGTCTGTGTGTGTGGGCTTCCTGAAGACTTCTACTTGGAGTCCCCGGTCTCCTCCTATCGTCACCGGGGAGGAGACCGGGGACTCCAAGTAGAAGTCTTCAGCGGCAAAACGTTTTCAACCAAACAAACTTTGTCCAGTTGACAAATTGAACTTCTCCTTTTATCATGGATTCTACCTGGACGACTGAGGGACTTTTCACGCATCTTTGTCCAAACCACCTTCTCTGTGCAAGCTGCTCATGCCTGGAACACCACCCCCACCCCCATTTAGAAGCCTCCCCACTTACATCTCATTCAAATTCCAGTTAAAGAAATGATTAATTGAGAATCAGTGTGACCTATATGGTGGCAGTGTTTTCAATGTACTGTCCCTGTCAAATAAATAAATAAATAAAATAAATAAAAAATTAGGAATACACTGTATATGATTAATAGAAAAAGTGTAAATAATTATTTCATCATATGGTGAATAACATACAGTTCCGTTTCAGCTCAAACTTTTTTCATATGAAGTGAAATACCCATCCTGTTATTAGGAGCAGTGGGCACCACATTACTGCACCCAGGGACCATCTCCATGATCTTCTTGCTTCGCTTTGGTCAGGACCTCAGCTGGAGGATTTCTACCCATGGTGCATGTTTTTTGGGTTGATGGGGGAAACCGGAGTGCCCGGAGGAAACCCACCCAGACACGGGGAGAACATGCAAACTCCACACAGAAAGGCCCGACCCGAGTAGGGTTGCCAACTCCCTGAAAAAAAAAAAAGGGACACCTCATCGGCCGGCCCGATTGCCTTCACCCTTCGTGGTGTAGTGAATCTTTTTAACACTTTTGTATGTGTGAAGCGATTTTTTTAAACTATTTGACTCAAACCTGAATTTAATTAGATGCATATTTGAGTGATATGAACACAGGGAAAATAAATAATTATCAGCAATTTATTTTTTATACAAAATAACAAAATTAACAGAATTAAAGAAATATCTGTCCTGCTTAACTTAATGCTGTATAAATTAATATAAACAGGGATGAAAGTGACCAGTAATGGAAAAAAGCTGAAAGTCACTGAAAAGCTAGGGGGGTGCATGCTCCCCCGGAAAATTTTTGAGATGCAATCTGGGGTCATTCCAGCCAATAAAAACTAAGATGTCAACCACCCATTTTGGGGGTTCTCACAAAATGTGACTTGCACTGGATGGAATCAGCTCGGGATGTGTAGTCCGGACAGTAGCTGCTGACAGCCAGACTCAAGCATATTTCTAAATGATCATCAGTCATGGTGGAACAGTACTTAATGATCTTCATGTGGGAAAAGGCTGACTCACATAAATAATTTTTCATAAATCTATCTCAATTTTATCTGATGAATGTTAATTTTAATCTTAAAATAAGCCAAGCAAACTGTACTGCACTTAAATACCCTGTGCCCCGTTTTTGGACCCTCACCCACAGTTTGAGGACTCCTTTGATTTTTTATTTTTATTTTTTTAACCTGTTTTTTCAACTTCCTACCTGGAGTCGCATTCTCTTACTGGTTTTGTAGTGGTATTTACCAGCCTCTGCACATTTACCAAATGCATGTGACAAACAGATTTGTGCATTTGTGCACTTTTATTAGGCAAAATTCAACCAACCACATGTCACAGTAGACCTGCTCTGTGCGGACGCTGTAACATAAATTTAGATTAGTTTTTGCTTTGCATTTCGTCTTGCTCTTCTAATCAAAGGCATTGAGGAGGAGCCTGTGTGCACTATACGCGGGGAAGAGTGAGTGTGAAAAGGAGGACGTGAGGTGAAGGTACACGCTGTAGCGAACAAGCTGCGTGCGCTGGCGGCGCGCGTGGTGTCTGCTGCTCCAGCCGAGCAAGCAGGCTGCAGCGCGCAGGCTGCAGTGAGAAGGCTGCAGTGAGAAGCGCCGCGCGGTCCCGCACACCGGTAAAAGTTTATTGCTAACGGCAGCGGCTGTAATAATCCGTGTATCATTCGTTCTTTCGTTTTTCAATATAAAACCAAAAATAAGAAAACGAAAAAACAACAGTTTTTTCATTATTTGTCTCCAAAACCAAAATGAAAAAACGGATAACGATTGTTTTTTTTTCAGTTTTCGATTTTGTGTTTAAATGAAAAATGGAAAAAAACGGATAACAGCTGTTTCCTACGACGGCGTATAAGGGCCACATGAAGAAAAAAAAATAAAGCTACTACGAGATTAAAGTCGTAATATTACGAGAATAAAGTCGTAATATTACGAGAATAAAGTCGTAATATTTCGAGAAGAAAAAAAAAATGCTACTACGAGAAGAAAAAATAATAATGCTACTGCGAGATTAAAGTCGTAATATTACGAGATTAAAGTCGTAATATTTCGAGAATAAAGTCGTAATATTACGAGATTAAAGTCGTAATATTACGAGATTAAAGTCGTAATATTACGAGAATAAAGTCGTAATATTTCGAGAATAAAGTCGTAATGTTTCGAGAATAAAGTCGTGATGTTTCGAGAATAAAGTCGTAAACACAACTGCAACTCCTTCGGTTGGACCCCTCATCCATACAGGTAAATATTCAGACTAGTCAATTATCTATAGACTAATATTTATAATAAGTACGTGAATAAATATCCTATCCACCTTTTTACATCAGTGTCTTCAGGGATCTCAATATAATGCGCCTTACCTAGCGGCGTAATGGTAAGGCGCATTATAGCGCCTTACTTAACTTAGAGATGCTAAGTCACACGTGCTATTAGCACACACCCAAACATAAGTGATCTGTACATTTAGGTGCTTCATGTTTTAGTGATGGGAGCACGCAAGATGCTAGGTCTCTTCATCGTTAGAGAAGCATGCTTTAGTTGTGCATTAACAAGATGCTATTGACAGACTAGTTGAGATTAAAATATAAAATATTTTTCCGTAAATGCTGTTTATCTATCATTAATAAATAAAAACTAGTTATTTATATGAATTATATATTTTACAGATCCATGATGACTGACGTTGTGGCTTTCTTAAGAGGGCGCTATGTGTCAGAGGAAGTCATCAAGCGCATTGAGGACCAGAAGGTATATTTATGTTATATTCTGTTCTAAGTTTAATGCTTTAATGCTGTTTAATGTGCAAATCACATCCAAACTCCTCAAAGCGAAAACAGGGACTTTTTGAGAAACTGAGGGAGAAACTTAAAGGCATAGTAACGTTATTTTACAATCTGAGCCTTCTTTCGGTAATAAAACAAGTCGTTTGACTCACCCATATCACGTTCGTGTCATTTGGAGCTGTTTGAAGAAAGTTATGTTGTAGCGTAACCATTAGCATTTGTTTTCGGGGCATTACTTTGCGGTCTCCAAATAACACAAACTTTAGCACTTTTCAAATCATAGAAGCCCGATGTCTTAATGTAAGAAATCGTTTGAAGCAAAAGTGGCCTGTAATCCGAGATTTATCCATAGTTTTCAGCTTTGCGTTTCATGTTTGGGGCCTAGCAGCACTCCGCACATGCACACTGGCGTCCTCATCTACTCGAAACTATGGCTAAATCTCGGATTACAGGCCACTTTTGCTTCAAACGATTTCTTACATTAAGACATCGGGCTTCTATGATTTGAAAAGTGCTAAAGTTTGTGTTATTTGGACACCGCAAAGTAATGCCCCGAGCATATGATACAGCACCATGTTAAAAGATACGGGATCATTAGTAGAACAGAACGGCTCAACATAAGTTCTGCGATACTGCTCCAATTGACATAAAAATGCTATGGGTGAGTAAAACTACTTGTTTTATTGCCGAAAGAAGGCTCAGATTGTAAAAAAACGTTAATTTGCCTTTAAAGTTAGAAATAAAACCCATGGGGAAGAAGAGCCAGAAACATCCAACAGAACCAAAAGAAGAGCTAAGCATTCCACGCGAATAATTGAAATAGGCTGGATCCACACTGAAAACAATATATCAAAACAGGTCAGAGCAAAGCAGGGAGGGGGGACAAGAAAGATCACAATTAACACCCAAGCAGGTTTTAGTGAGATTCTAAATCAAGGAAAAGCATTGTTTTTTCCACAAGGGGAATCTAACAAAGGTCATGAAAGCGACTTTGAATTTGATGTTTGGGACTTTAAACAAAATTCTCTTCCCGACAATGTGTCTGTTGAGGAGATATACAATACTGTGAAACTGCCAATTCTAAGGTTTTACTTGGCTACAAAACCAAAATCAGTGAGTGTAGAGATTGATGACACACTCTTTGAGGGAGTTGAAGGGCAACCACCAGATGAATTCACACTGCATTTAAGAAATCAACAGCAAGAACCAGCAGACTTGCTTCAGGAGGTGATTATTGTTTCAGAAAACATGAGGGCAGACATAAGGCCTTCAGTAAATACACAAAATGATATTCCTACTGAATTAGCAACATTTGTCATTAATCCCATGGCTTTCACTGTGAATACATCAGATTATGTTGAGGGTGTTTCAGTAGTGAATGCAGACACGTCTGACCCCGAGATTACATTTGGTCCAGACCTAACTAATAATGAGGACTCCCTCAGTGACACACTCATTTACCAAAATGATGATATGCCTCCATCCAGTCCACATGATATACCTGAAGTAGTTTTGGTGTTACATTCTGCAAACAGCTTTGGTGAAATGATAGGGGCATTTTCTGATAATGATATTATAAACAAAAGAATAAAAGTGCATCGTATCCTTCCTGACAACTCACTTGAAAATGGTTGTGGTTCAGGTTTACTCAGAGATGTTTTTACTAGCTTTGGGGAAGAGTTTTATGAATGCTGTACCCTTGGTACAACATTGAAAGTGCCATTTCTCAGACATGATTTTACTGCAGTAACATGGAAAGCTATTGGTAGGATCCTTCTTAAGGGATTTCAGGAGTGTGGCTACCTGCCTCTGAAGCTTGCCCCACCTTTCCTTGAAGAAATATTTTTTGGGAAAATTTACAGTGACCTGAAGACAAATTTTCTCCAGTTTTTAAGCTCTCATGAGCAAGATGTGATCAAAAAGGCACTTGATGATTTTGATTCTGTAGATGCTGATGATCTTCTTGATGTGCTCAACAATTATGAATGTAGAAAAAAAGTCAGCTCTGAAAGTTTCTCTGAGATACTGGCTGAATTATCACACAAAGAACTAGTACAAAAGCCAATGTTTGTGATAGACTGTTGGAGAGAGATCTTGCAGCCACAAATACAGCTCAGTTCTGATAAACTGATTAAGATATACATGGAGCTAAAACCTTCATCCAAAAAAGTAGTTGACAAGTTGCACTTTCCCAACACAATGTCACCAAAGGAGGCAGAGACTGCACAACACTTAAAAAAATACATCAAGGAACTCAATGAAGAAAGACTAGGGAAATTCTTGAGGTTTTGTACAGGTTCAGATTTATTGGTGTCTGCTTTTATTCAAGTAGAGTTTATTGTTCAGACCAGTTTCACACGCAGACCAATTGGACGTACAGTACATGTGCTTCTCTACTACAACTGTCTGACAGTTATGATAATTTTCCAGACTTCCGCAGCGAGTTCAATTCTATTCTAGACAGTAACATCTTGATAATGGATATTGTGTAAAGAAACTACACTATTTTTGTTATTTTTCACTGAAGTGTTTCATGTTGAAAAGTTTGTATTATTTGTCAATGGCAAATGTCAAAGACATTTAAAAATTATTTTGTGAATTTGTTTCACACATGTTAATTTTTGTTATTTGTTATTTTTTGTTATTTGTTATTACACATGTTAATTGTAATACCAATGTTTTTACATTGTCTTTTGAACTGCACTTTCTACAAAAGAGATTTAAAACATTTTCAATGCAGTGTTATTCAGGAATATAAATTACTGTACTAGAACTTCAGTGGCCACGGTTCACATTTTGGGCAATAAAAGTGATATAGTTGAATTATCTTTGCTCACTCTCTTTATAAATTAACTTTAATGTACTTTAAACTATCTTGTACAATAATTTAACATTACAAATATAGTTACTATCTAGAAGTAGAAAAGGTTTTCTGTTCAAATATCTGTTCAAGTATCTCATTTCTTAAACCTAAATATAGTTCTATTCCAGTGGACGCATCCACTGGAGCATCCCAACCATGTTCTTCCATGAGGAGAGTACAAAGTTCAAAGACAGTTTGATCACAAGGATATTGTCCTTTAGGGGTGCACTCCTCCTTGCATATTTCTGTCTCTTCTGGTATCACTGGCTGCAGCTTGTCCTCTCCCCCATACAGCTGTGGCACTGGGTACATGAGAACTGGTCTTCCTCCAAGCATCCCATAGCCAGGCCTGGTCTTTATGCGATGTGAATTCCAGGTTCTGACGACAGCATCCACTTCATCCTGAACAACGGTAGCCAAATTTTCAATGATGTAACTGTGGCTGTAGTGTTTTGGGTCTGATTATAAAATGTAATGTTGTTAGGCTATAGATTTGCATATATGTCACCTGAATGTCAATGACACTATTACCTGTATAATGTTGAGGAAGCAGAATTCCATCAAGTTTATGTCCAAGTAGTCACCAGTATAGTGTCCATCTTCTCTTAGGGTTTTGAAAATGTCCATCCAAAACTGAATGCATTGTTTGCGCAAGACACCCCACCATGACTCAATTCGCTGATTAGCGGTGCTGCAGCCGAAGGCGACGTCTTCTTCGCAGTTCAAGGCCAACTGGATCCAAAACTTTCAGTATGATCCTCACCGTTTCTTGGGAAACAACAAATCCCCTCTGAATTGCTTTCAGGTGCAACCACCGATAGCCTTGTAGTCGACCACTCCCAGTAAGTTCCTCCTCTACAAAAGAGGCTATCTGCTCCAAACTCGTCTGATTCTTTCGTCGGAATAAACGCAAACGTTTGCAAAGTCGCTTTAAAGTCCTTATACTAATGATAATCTGGTGATGATGGGCCAAAAGGCTGAGCATTTCACCATGTGTGAAGCCTAAATGAAAGTATAACCGCCCAAAATGCTCAAAATCCTCCATAATGAATGCAGACTGCAGCTCAAGCTCATAAACATTCTCTAAATTTTACGACTTTATTCTCGAAATATTACGACTTTAATCTCGTAATATTACGACTTTAATCTCGTAGCATTTTTTTCTCTCGAAATATTACGACTTTAATCTTGTAATATTACGACTTTAATCTCGTAGTAGCATTTTTTTTTCTTCATCTGGCCCTTATACGCCGTCGTAGTTTCCCGTTTTGTCCAATTTTCAAGATCAAAATTGGACAAAATTCAGCTGTTATCCGCTTTTCCATGTTTCATTTAAACACAAAATCGAAAACTGAAAAAACGAATCGTTATCCGTTTTTTCATTTTGGTTTTGGAGACAAATAATGAAAAAAACTGTTGTTTTTTCGTTTTCTTATTTTTGGTTTTATATTGAAAAACGAAAGAACGAATTTGTAATGATTGCACTCATCTCGAGACTGGTGTCGTAGTATTCGCCACTAGTCGACTGGTAGATAGAAGTATTGGGCACTCCTGTTTTAGACACTATTTTTGATTCACATGGAAATACAGGACAAAGTGCGTCCCTTTTTAGCTCAATACGGGACGCGCAGTTTTGTTTCTGAATACGGGACGATTCCGTTTTTCAAGGGACGGTTGGCAACCCTAGGCCCGAGTGACCCGGGGATCGAACCCTGAACCTTCTTGCTGTGAAGCGTGAGTGCTAGCCACTCAGCCACTGGTTTGAGTTTACTGTATGTTTTCTATCATTAATCATTAAAGGTGTTTATTTTCTGGTGACATGTATTTTTTTAGGCAAAAAATAAATAAATAAATAAAATGATAAAATGAATGCTAGAAATAAGTTTAGGCTATACTGTGAAAAACATCAGGCAAAGCAAAAGAACTTTGTCTATTTGCATACGCTATCCATCAATATGTGAAATTATCTCAGATATTTACACCTCAATACAGCTTCATTTGTTCACTCGATATATTCAAATTTATTTTCTTTATCCCCTAGGGGAAATCTATATTTGTTGCTACTTGCCCATTATTAAATTCTATCCATGTATACTAACAGCTCAAACACAGTTTGAGCAGCTAAAATTGCCATGGATAACGCGCCTGACTACGGATCAGAAGATTCTAGGTTTGACTCCTGGCTAGCTCGATGTAGTTTAACGGGCTGGTTAGCTCAACTGGTAAGTCACTGACTTTCCCCCTGGGGGTTGTGGGTTCTAATCCCCCCCGGCAATGAGCTAACCAGTGTGTGTCCTTGGGCAAGACCCTTCACGGTACTGCCCCCTGGGCACCGAAAAGATGGCTGCTCACTGCTCCTGAAAAAGGATGGGTCAAATGCAGAAGTCAAATTTCTCCCATGTGTCATTGTGTGTGAGACCAATAAAGGCTTAATCATCTAAATCTGCCATTGTGATTTTGCCAAATCTACTGTACAATTACAGTGTTGGCTACTATTATACATTTTTTGAATATACTCAGTTAGAGTGCAAGAAAAAAAACAAACAAATGAGTTAGCATCTCAATGGACTTTATTGAAGCTTATTAGAAATATCATAAGAACACGGAATAACCCACATAAAGCTGCATTTGAAAAGATAAAAAGATTTAAAAAAAAAAAAAGCTGCATTTGATTTCCAAGTACAGTATAATCTTGGACAGACCCCCAGCAATCTCCACTCAACAGCCATATTATAACAATATTGTATTGTTTCTTAAAAGTATTGATAAATCAGCATAATTATCATCATGATCAAAGCACATCACAGGCATAAATAAATATAGAGAGCATTTAAAGAAGGGCACAGAATTGTATTATTCCACCATAAAATGAAAGCATCAAAATACAGGAATAGAAAGCAAATTTTAAAAGATCACTTTTTCCCTGACACCAATGCACCAAATTCCTGGATTGAGATTTCTTTCTTTAAATATTGCTGGTACTGATAATTAGTGATATGGCCGTAGCGCAGAGCATCTTCAATGGAGAACTTTTTACCAGACTTGCGGTCGTGTAGAACACAGGACTCTCCAGAAGGGCCCTTAACAGTAATCTCCTCCCAGTCGCACTCCTGGCTCTGCAGGTTCACAAACATCTTCCAGTCGATGAGGCCCAGCTTGTAGGCCTCCTCTGGCCTCATCTCTTTGCCTGTGTCAGGGTCAATAACCACAATGGACCTACGCAGGTGGCTCTCCCGCTGCTCCCTCTTAATGCGCACTGCAGCCAGGTTCTTCTGGAGCCTCTCAATCTCCTCATCTTTCAGCAGGGTGATGCGACGCAGCTCAGACAGCTCCCTCTGCAGAGAGTCCAGGCGCATCTCAAGGCTCCGGCCATCCTCTCTCGGGGCCGACTCTGTGATCAGACGTGTCTCCTTACTAGTGATCTCGATCTCAGACTTTAGTTTGCGGATCTCATTCTGCAGCCTCTGGTTCTCTTGCTGCAGCCGGCTGCTTTCATCGCGTATGTAGTCCAACTCTTTGGTGGACTTGGTGTTAGTGAACTCCATTTCAGAATATTTAGAAGTGAGGCTTGCCAGCTCGACATCAAGCTCACGCTTTCTTCTTTTCTCCTCTTCGAGAGCTCTCTTCAGAGTGTCAATTTCATGCTGAGCCTCCGGGTCTGATTCTACTTGGACTTTCTCTGTACGGACCACCCTCTCCTTTACATCCATCTTCTCCAGGGTCATCTGCTGCTGGATCAGAGCATTGAGCTCTTTCTCCAGCAATGTACGTTTGTGCCTCTCCTCATCAAGTTGGAGCTTCAAGATGGAGTGCTCCTTTTCTTGCTGAGGGTCCTGCTGCAGCACCACCTTCTGTTTGACTGTCACTTTCTCGCGGTTCTCTTTGTCACGGATCTCCAGCTCACTCAGCCTGATCCGGAGCCGCTGAATCTCCAGCTCAGCATCACGTCTGGCTTTGCGCTCACGTTCCAATTCCTCCAATTGCATATCCAGGTCAGATATCTTCCTCTGCAGCTGGTAGAGCTCGGTTTTCAGACTTTCTTTCTGCTTCTGCTCATTGTTGATGTTGTGTAGGAATGTGTCACACTCAGATCGGAGAACTGGATCCTCCTCCATCTTGACCACCTCCTGTTGAACAATCCTTTCCCGAACTTGGGACAGATCCAGTTTCTTCAGCCTGATCCTTTCCTCTTGTTCAGCTCGTTCTCTCTCCAGGTCAAGACGTTTCCTTTGCTCATCTGACAGCTTTCGTTTGAGAGTCTCGATTTCTTCTTTTGTTTTGGGGTCTTCTCTAAACTGCACTACTTCATTAACCACCTCTTTGGTTTGCACTTGGGGCTTGGTATCCCTCCATCTTTGAATGTCATCTCGAAGCTGCCGGATCTCCATCTCAGACTTCTCAGTCTGGTGTGTTTTGTCCACTATCTCATTACGGAGCCTCTCCAGCTCACTTTCGGTTTCAGGATCAGTCTTGTATTTGATGACTTCTTTGATAATTTCCCTTACTTCCACTTGAGGACCACGGTTCCTCAGCATGGTCAGCTCATCTTGCAAGGATCGAAGCTGAAGCTCTGAGTCTTTAAAGCGTCTTTGGTGCTCCACAAGTTCTAGTCGAAGATTGGCCACTTCATTCTCTGCTTTTGGGTCTGGACGGACAATTTCACGCACCTTTTCTTGAACAATGACTTTGGACTTCTCCTCTTCCAAACTGGCGATCTTTCTTTGGAGGTCAGTCTTCTCTCTCATTGATGCTCTTCGTTTGGCCTGCTCGTCCGCATATTGTCTGCGGAGGTTCTCTACTTCCCGTTCCAGGGCTACATCCTTCTCCACTTTGAGGACCTCTTTAATGGAAATGGACTCTTCTGCAATGGCTTTCTCCTTCTCTAGCCTCTTGAGTTTGTCCTGGAGGAAGGTCAGCTCATCTTCCAGTTGCTTTCTATTGTCCATCTCCTTCTGCCTTCTGTCGAGAAGGATACGATACTCACTCTCCAGCTGTGGATCATTTTGGACTTTTATAACCTCCTCTTCAGTGATGATCTCCTGTTCTTTGTTTTTCTCTTCAGCCAGGAGCACCACCTGCTTCTGAATTTGGACCAGCTCATTGTCTTTAACAATCTTCTGCCTCCTGAGTTCATCCAGTTCTTCGCGGAGCTTACGGATCTCCTCCTCCTGGGCGCGGTCTCGCTCTATACGCAGCACCTCTTTGACTGTGTACTGCTGAGCCCCTTCTTTCAGCTCAGTCTCTAGACCACGCAGTTTAAGCTTGAGCACCTCCAGGTCATTCTCCAGAACATGTGTGGTACGACGTTCTTCTGAGAGTTTCTGTTGGACTTTATGGACCTCCTCATCCAGCTGTGGGTCAGGAACCTTCTTGATCAGCTCCTTCTTGACAATGGTATCCTGGGGTTTCTGTCCCTCAAGCCTGTAGATCTCAGCTTGGATGGTTTGCACTTCTTTCTCCATCTGCTCTCTTCTTTGGATCTCATCTTCTAGCTGCTTCCTGATTCTCCAGGGCTCCTCTCCAGGGACCGTGGCTTGCACTGACTGGACATTGGTGCTCTTTATTGTGATCTCTGGTTGCTGTATGGAAGAATCTGTGTTATTAATGTTGTCAGCATTTTAGATATCTAGCGACTTTTTTGGTATGTCACCTGCTTGAGAAGACTGTTTGTGAACTCCAGATTCTGCAGCTTTTGGTTGTTAATAGCATTTACTTCAGTAAACTTTGCTTCAATAGCAGCTTCCTGTTTCAACATAGCAAATAATCACAAGAAGTACACTGCAAATAAGTCATATTTATTTTACTGTAACATTGAAAAAGGTAAATTATTTCTCTTTCTATCATTCAAAGACAAATTAGAACCAGTACCACTGCATTACCTCTGCTCTGACAGCAAGTGCGGGAGACTCCAGTCTACTCCTCTTATATGTCTGTGGCACAAGCCCATCTTCAAGGTCAAGAAAAGCCCGAAACTTTTCAGTTTCATTCTCATAGTCCTAAAGATATGCAAAGCACTTAAAATGGTACAAAAACTCCTTTTAAATGAATGATTATAGTTCAAGTTTTTACTTTGACAGCATGTTGGTAAAGCTGGGCATTTTTGGAAACATTGTTTAGATCTGATTCCTTTCTAGCTATATCCGAAAGCAGGTTCTAAGGAATAGGAAACAAGTCTTAATTAAGAAAATAATATGTAGCAATACTAATTTGTTAATTGTGTTGCGTTGCTACCTTCTGGTTCTTCAGCTTGGTCTCCACCTCAACGGCAGTATCTGTTTCACGTGGCTCATAATTTGGAATGCGAGACAGCCAATTGTTCAAGTTGTCATAATCATTGTGGTAATTCTTATATGCCATCTTAGCTCTTTGCAAACACTG
Source organism: Paratrypauchen microcephalus (assembly GCA_036785185.1). NCBI lineage: Eukaryota > Metazoa > Chordata > Actinopteri > Gobiiformes > Gobiidae > Paratrypauchen > Paratrypauchen microcephalus. The sequence continues at coordinate 3,186,321 of JAVJIX010000029.1, forward strand.
GGACCTGCAAAGAAATTTGGGTTAAATTGGGTAGTACTCAGTTATAATGACTGATCTTATACTCGAGTACAGTGGTTCCTCGCTCTATCGCGATTCACTTTCCGCAGCTTCGCTGTTTTGCGGATTTTTTTTTTTTTATAGTGTATCAGCGGAGACGTGAGTCACTGGATCCGTAGGAAGTCCAGACCAGGACTAAGACATGATGACCAGACTGGGACCAGACCGGGACCAGACCGGGACTAGACTGGAACTAGACCAGGACTAGACCAGGACTAAATGTGGACTAAACCAGGACTAAACCAGGTCTAAACCTGGACTAAACCAGGACTAGACCAGGTTTAAACCTGGGATGGTCACACAGAGTGGTTGGGACACTCTATGATGTCCTTCACGAGAGCGCCTGGACGACAGGAGGTGTGGTCTTTGTTTACTTGCACGAGCTGGACCATGGAAGAGCCAAGAATCAACATGGATGGGCCTGGGGGGGGAACTCGCGTGTGGAGAGGGGACAGTGGGTCTTCCCCCGTCACGCCTAGCGGACGAACCCGGCACGTGCAAGGCCAGATCTCCGGGCGGCACTGGGGCCGTAGTTGGGCAAAAACTCAGGTTTGGGAGGACTATCGGACGGCCTTAAAGAAATTCTGGCAAACAGTTCGGCGCCTCAGGAGGGGGAAGCAGTGCTTCACCAACACTGTTTACGGTGCGGGTGGGGAGCTCTTGACTCTCGACTGGGGATGTTATTGAACGGTGGAAGGAATACTTTGAGGATCTCCTCAATCCCGTCGTCACGTCTTCCGAGGACTCATTCATCACCCTGGCTGAAGTTACTGAGGTGGTTGGAAAGCTCCATTTAATTTCATCAACTCACCAGGCTTCGCAAATTGATTGTTATTATTCAAGATCTATATATTTTTTCCACATCAAGGGTGACAGTAAAGGTCATGGGATGATTATGAGAGGAGGTGGGGGGGGGGGGGGGTGTCAAATAATGAAATTATAGTAGAAGTCAACTGTAACAATGATTCTGACCTGGTGTCAATTTGTCGGTTCAGGTTGTTGAAGCGCTTGTTGAGTTTCTGCACCTCAGCCTCCTGCCTCTCGATGTCTGGACAGTGCTCCTGGAACTTGCTGGCTATCGTGTCACAGCTGCCTTTAGCCAGGCGTAGGTTTTGCTCTGTCTCTGTGATGGCTGCCCTATTGGCCCTCAGGTCAGAGGCTATGTCCTGCAAATAAAGATGTGCATTACACCACTACACCATGACTGATCATGTTGTGATGTGTGTTGCAGATTGGCTAGACCCAAAGCTTAACTACAGCGCTCTCCTGGCATTTTACGGCCATCATCCTGAGACAGTTTTGAGACACAGGTCAAATCAGAGTGTTTTTGTGTTTAGACCACTCTTCTCCCGGTCTACATACAAGTCCAAAGGTTAAATGGGTAATAATAGATGGCTTAAGGACATCCAGTAATTTTAGCATTAGCATTAAAATTTTGTACCTGCTAATTTAAGCTTGCTCTTTCTAGCACACTTAATTTCAATGAAGCTCTGGTAGTTTTTACTTTAATGTAAGGCTTTCAAACAAAAACACTGAGACCACACAAGTGAGGTTGCGGTGAAGGGATCGTATTTTGTGTCATTGCTTCCTCACAAGTGAATTCTCTTAGATAATAAGGAATAATTTCACGTCAGTAACATTTGATGAAACTCTGATAAAAGCATTCAAACTTACCCCAAGCTCACGCTGTGTCTTCTCCAGAGAGGAGATGTCGGCTGGGGCTACCTCCTCACGGGCCAGCTTGTTCTCGTAGCTGGAGAGCAGATTCTTCCCATTTTGCAGGGAGTTCTCTAGTTGGTTGGAGTTCTTGAGCCTGCAACAATCAGTGGTTTAGTCCCTCCAGGCTCATCTGTAACCCCCTCACCTCCACACTGCCTGATACTTACTTTTCCTGTGAGCATTGTAGAAGCTCCAAGATTTTGCTATGCTTCTTGTTTGTTTCATCCATTTTGCTGTGCAGCTGGGGGGCACTGGCACTGTTGGGGCTGGACACCAGGAAGCTCTTGGCTTCCTCAACTTTGGAGTGCTTCTCTGGCTCAATCCTGCTAACAGCGTTTGCAATATCCTGTGACAGCCCAAAAACAGGGTTTACAGTGTGCACATGCTGGCTGCACTGAGATTTTGTTGTTGGGATTAGTGAATGACAATTGATTGGTTTCTCACCACATAATGAAATGCATTTTAGCAGAATAAATGGACACATTTTATATGTAAGCATGCAAGATCAAATTCCAATATCATGAGATTTTTATCCATCATCCATATCTGGTTGGCACACCTCTGGCCATTCTAGTGGTTCTATCAGCACTCCTGTGAGAGCTGATACCTTTTTTTTTTTTACCTTCATGTCCTGTAGGCGGTCGGCACTGTCTTGCAGTGGCCTGTTTTGCTCCAGCGGGGGGCGCACTCGGCTGTAAATGGCCTTCTCCTGTTTGTCCAAGTCACTAATGACCTTATCCAGACCAGCCATCATCTGACGGCACTGCTGCTCCTGGGAGTCTGTAAATATCACGGCAGTTTATGCTTTGCAGTGAAAAGGTGTTTTCATTTTCAACAGAGCTCACCCTGCGGTAAGTACCTGTGCATTGATAAGAGTACCTGTGTAGTTAGTACCTGTGATGACGAGAGTAGCTGTGCATGGAGTACTACTAGGGATGCAAATTATCGATTAATTCATTAATTGATAGTTGACTGACCTTATTAACGATTAACTGATAAGCGGCGTTTTTCACCTGAATTTTAGTGTTTCAATAGGGTCTTTAAGAATATAAGATATAGTAACATAACACTGAGTCAAAAATATATCATAGTAGTATTATATTGTATATTCCTCAATTAATTATTCCTTAGTAAAAAGCATGTATTGATGCTGAATAACAAAATACATTCTTTATTGAAAATAAATTGAGGACGTTTTTTGTAAAAGCTCCCTGATATGAAATGATAAAAAAATGAATTGATCGGGGAAAACATTTCACTCACACACGCACAGTCGCACACACACGCACACGGGCCAGACAGCGGGCTGCTTCCACTGCGCTTTCACGTGGAGCCTGCTACGCGGTCCGAAGAGGAGGAGCACGTGCAGCACGCCGCGCACGTGTTCGCGCAGACAGCGGGACACGGAGCGAACACAGCCGCAAAAATTGGGTTCGCAGGAGAACATTTTGCACTGCTTCTAGATCCGGCCGCGGATGTAACGCTATGGTCCTTCTCGCGAGTGGGTTTGCATCTCGTGTTCACATTCCAGAGTAGCGCCCTCTCCTCTAGCGATTAGTTACAATTAATGCATTTTAATCGACCAACGTCTTGATCGACAATTAATTGTAAGTCGATTAATTGTTGACATCCCTAAGTACTACTAATGTGATGTGATGGGGACTGTAACATATTGCCTAATAGAGTATGGTTACTACATGTACATAGTTTTTCTTGTGTACTGTAGTGTCCTAAAGAATTTTTGTGATGAGAGTACCCTTAGTGAACAGTGAATACCTGTGCCTGTAGTGCTGTCTTTCCTCAGTTCATCATAGCGCTTCTGCAGTGTGGCTCTGCTGCTGGACATCTTCTGCCTCAGGGCCTTCTGTTGGCTAGCAAGACTGCACAACACACACGCACACACATTTTTTTGTTTTTTTGTTAAAACACAGTTTTCAAAATAGAAAAAATAGGCTTTACATTTGGGTATTTTGTTTGTTGTTACATTGGGTAAATGTTCAGTCCTGGATGTTTAGTCCTCCAGACCCGCCTCTCCTTCCCCCCTCATTCCTTAACCCTTACTCCCTTGTAGTCCTCTAGACCCCGTCTCTCCTCCCCCTTCAGTCTCCTTTCTAGTCCTCCAGACCCACCTCTCCTCCACCCTCACTCCTCACCCCTCACTCCCTTTTAGTCTTTCAGGCACTGCCCACTTTAACAGCTCTGTTTGACCTGTTGTTGTGTGGGTGTGTTGAGCGTGTGTCCCTCACTTGTCAGCGATGGCCATAGCCTCGGGGTCGGTGGGTGGGATCATGAAGCACACTGCGGGGGCGCTGATCTTCCTGCCCGCTGCATCCTTCACGTCCCACTTGGTGCCATTGTTTCTCAGAAGTGTGTACCTCTCTCCTCGCTGGATCTGACCCTGCAGCACCAGCACCCACACAATCAGCCTCACTGCATATGGTTACCACATATTGGAAAACGTTCAAGAGATGTGGATGTTACTTTACAATTTAACAGTTAAAAAAAAATTAAAAGATATGTGGATCTCACAGTGGAAGAACTTAAGATGCAAAGTGCAGACTCAGTTACATTCACTTGAGTAACTTTTACTTTTCAGAGTAGTTTTCTAGCAGCATACTTCTACTCCTACATAACAGTAAAAGTTCTGGTTAGTCTTCCCATTGTGAGTCTACAAGTCACAATGCACTCTACAAGCTTTATGTTGACAATATTTAATGATTTAAACATTAGTGTTTCTTGAACCGTGGGCGGCAGTAGCTCAGTTGACTTCAGGGTTCAGGGTTCAGGGTTGACTGCGTGTGATCCCAACTCCCACAGATGAGTGCTGCTATTTGTGACGTGGGCCGTAGACCCACCACCCACAGAAGGATTCATGGGGGCTGGTGCATTGTGTTCTGGGAAGATGTTTGGACTGCTGCCCCCGTGAAACGGAAAGGGGAAGCAGATGGATGTTTCTTGAGCTGCTTGTTCATATATGGTTTAATTTGTCTCATTTTCTGTATTATTTAATGTTCAGTCCTTCCAATGACATTAACTTCAATTTATAAATCAGATGTTACACTGGGACAGTTTCTCTTTTTTGTCTTGAGCCCAAGATAAATTGTTTGTCTTGAGCCCAAGACAAATTTCCCTTTGGGACGATAAAGTTTATCTTATCTTATCTTTCAGTTTATCTTACTCTGACTTGAGTAAGTTCTTGGGCCACTACTTTGTACTTGTACTTGAGTAAAATGATTTTGAAATGGTTACTCTACCCACCTCTAAGTGCAGATAATTATAAAAGAGTGAATGAACTTAAAAGAAAGAACATGCTGTTTGCATATTACCATTGTATTAGAAATACACAGGACACATTCAAAAGGGATGGGACAAGATCTCAGGAGATAAAATTGCAACAAGACTAGACACGATCTTATCAGAATTTTGTAGTCTTTCTCCCCATGAGTTTACATTCAGCTTGGACAAAAAAAGGGTTACACATTTTCAGAAGGAACAATGACAGCAAAAATATAAAATATATAAAAAATATGATCCTAAAATTGAGCTGAGCTGATCTCCAGATATTTATTATAAATTTATTATAAAATATGTATGTCAAAATCTTGTCTTGTGGCATTCTCGTGGACCCAATTTCATGTCTGGAATAATGTCTCATCCCACAGCTAAAGATAAGATAAGATAAGACTTTATTGATCTCACACAGGAGAAATTTACTTGCCACAGTAGCTCCAGGACAGTTTGAAAAACAAGAAAGAAAAGTGCATGCAGGCAAGAATGGAATAAAGTAAGTAATAATAAAAATAAGTAATAATAATAATAATAATTATCATTATTATTATAAATAAAAAGAGAAATGTACTGAAGGTGTTTACAGAGAGCTTACATCATCAGTGTCAAGCTCGCACAGGGCCTCTATGGGCAGCAGTTTCTGTGGGGTCTCCCGTCGATACTTGAGGGGCAGAACCTGGAGGCCGCGCTTCTGCAAAGCTTTCACTCGCTCATCAAAGTGCTCCAGAGCCTTAGACTGGTCCTGCACATACCATACTGCATTAGAAAACAGCCGTGCTTTGAGAAGAAAAAAGGTGCAACAGTTATTTTTCATAGAGTTATTAAAGCTGTTGTCATAACAATTAATAGAGGATAATAAGAAGATATTTTTTTGAAAGGTCTTCAAAATAGCACCCATAACAGGTAACTGTATCCCATAAATATGAATGTTTGTATTCTGTTCGCAATGCTGTAGCAAGGTTGTGTAACCAACAATTTGAATACTATTTTTTGTCTTTTTTTGTTTCCTTTAGATTAGTGTTGTCACAATACTAAAATTTTGACCTTGTTTTCGATACTAAGGAATTGATACCAATTATGGTACTAAAGTGAATGAAAAAATGCCTATTGTAATTGTAAAAAAAAAAAAACCTGGTTGGATGGGTGGAAGGAAATGTGGGTTGTTTTTAATCACTTAGTGTGATTAGTGCTTTATAAATAAAGTTTTGATTGATTGATTGATTAATTGATTGATTGATCGATTTTTTGTATATCATTACCACCACATTACAATAGTATGCAGTTCTAGTGTGGTAGTAATTATCATTATTAGTGGTGGTAAGGTAGAAATTATACTACTTGTTAGCAGTATTAGCACATAGCAGTATATAGCAGTCATACTTGCGATACAGTGATAGTATTAAATTTAGGGATAGCTGTGATGGTGGTGGTGGTGGTGGTAGTATCAGCGGTAGTAGTAGTAGTAGCATGTATCTTAGTATTTTAGCATGTGTGCATGCACGTTACTGTTTGGGTTGCTTGGTTGTGTGGTGTCGGGCAGCTGTGGGGCTGGCTGGGTGAGTGGAAGGAAATGTGGGATTGTTTTTAATAACTGTAAGGTGCTTTGTGTTAAATTTTTTTGTATGAAAATATATTTTAAATAATGTTTGATTGATTGATTGATGTTACCAAGAGGTCTTATACTTGTTCAAATTAAGCTCAAAATCATACTAAAACTGTTCAGGAAAGATAATATTTTTTTCCCTGTTAATGTTTTTTGCAGTATGGATACCTGCTCAAATGAGTATCTAGTTTTCATATTAGTTTTACTACTGATTAGTGATTTTCAATACCATATAAAACTTTACTTTAGATATGTACTATTATACACTAAACAGTATAAAGCCAGCCTGGGACACCACTGTTCTAAATCCCTGATTTTTTTTTGAGACTACACAACATCTACAGCGTATAGAAATTACATGCAGCCCCCTAATTCACATTATGATTTGTCATGTAAATAACACAACAGTATACTTTTCCTTGTGTTGTTTCAGTTCAAACAGTAAAGTGATGGTGACAGACTCACATCCAGCTCGCAAAGCAGCCCCTCGGTCTGGTACATGTCCTTGAACTCTGGGTTGTACTTCTGACTGACCTCCGTGTCCAGACGGCGGAGTAGGTCCTGGGTGTCGTGTGCCTCCTTGTGGTACTGCACAGAAACAACAATCACAAAATTTATCTCAGGATCACCGTATTCAGCAGTGAGTTTGTTATGTTTGTTTCATCTTTATAGCTGGGGTTTATTTGACTTTAACACATAATTGTACATGTTCATCCAAATAGCATGAAATCTGTGGAAGTTGTGTTTTTTTGTTGTGTTTTTTTTTGGATGATATTTAAACTTTATGCTCAACAACCATATCAGACCATATGGGTATGCATGTAAATTAGGATACAGACAAAAAAAAATAGCCTTTTGAAGCCCCTTTAAATGGGGTGGCCACAGAGGCTGTAGATGGTGTAAACCTGTAAATCACTGTTGTGGAATTTCTATTCTAAGAGAATAAAACTGGAAAGTTGTCTTGAATCAAAGAGTGGATTTATTTAAAGCAATTGTGCGCACAATCACAACCTCTCCCTGACAGGGGATCTCTGTCCCTAGATCTGTGTTCATAACAAAACATACCAAGTCCTTATACCCCACGGGGGAGGGGGGGGGGGCATGAGCAAATGCGTACATGCATAATCAAGACATAACATGTAACATAACAATAACAGGCAGACTGGAACTAGACCAGGACCAGACCGGGACTAGACAAAGACTAAACCTGGACTAAACCAGGACTGGACCAGGTCTAGACCTGGACTAAACCAGGACTAGACCAGGTCTAAACTGGGATTAAACCACAGCGGCTCTTTGCCTGGTTTCATGCAGCTCTTGCGTTCGTTCATGTCGAGGTTCGATGTGCTCGGACTGCGAGCTTCCTCCTCAGGGCCGCGTACGGTCCTGAAAAGAGGGAGCCACTGTCTGTGTTCACGTATGTTAGTCCTGAGGAGGAGGCACGGTTTGGGCACGGGTCTCATGCCCTCACGGATTTGAGCACAATGAACGCACGTGTCCGTGCGCACACTTCGCCGCCACGCTTCACTATTAATACATTTTGTTGAAAACCTACGAAAGTTTGAGTGTTTAAACGAGAGAGAAATGTGAGAAAACGTTAATTCGAGGGATTACTGTACTGACAAATATCGGTTGTTAATATCGGCCCACTTTTACACATCAGGCCGATACCGATATGTAAAAAAAAAAAAAATTGGCAATATTGGCTGATACCGATGTTAATGCTGATATATCGTGCATCACTAATTACAGCCATTCCATTCCAGCGTCTGTTGAATTCCAACACAAACACAAAGCTGAGCTACTTCAGTTCTTGCACCAGGAGTGGAATAAAGTCACCCAGGAACAATGTGAAAGATTTGTGGCGAGCATGCAAAGATGCATGAAAGCTGTGATTAAAAATAAGGGCTACTGCACCAAATATTGATTTCTGAACTATTCTTAAGTGTAAACATTAGTATTATTATCTTGTAGTTCTTTGCATTGTTTGAGGTCTGAAAACATGTATCTTTTTTGTTATTTTGACCATTAGTCATTTTCTGCAAATAAATGCTCTAAACAATAATATTTTTATTTGGAATTTGGTGGAAATGTTGTCAGTAGTTTACAGACTCAAACAAAAATGTTCCTATATATATATATATATATACACACATATATATATATAGAGAGAGAGAGTAAATCATTTGTATATCAAATAATTATAATTTAAACAATAAATTAAAATACAAAAAAATACATAAGACCTAGTGGTGGTGCCAATTATTAACCTACTCCAGGTCAATAACCTACTTTGCATTTACAATATTAGAAAAATATATATTTTTTGGTCTTTTTATGATAAGAAATGGCATTTAAAGTGTTAAAATCATTCAAATCAAAATAGTTTATACCAAAATGTTATGTGCTAAACCAGTATTTCCCAACCACGGGTACAAGTACCCCTAGGGGTACGCGAGCACATTGCAGGGGGTACTCGGCAGTGTCGCTGCCAGGCGCAGGGGGAGATTTTTTTGAATTTTTAAATTCTAATTTGAGTAAATTTGAGTTAAAGAAAAGAGAGAAAATGCCTGAGAATTAAATTTTCAAATTAAGGAGATGAAATAAAATGATTTTCATCTAATAATCCGTTGTGTCACGTTCTACTTTTGGAGAAGTATGAGTGAGGGGGTACTTGAGGTATGTCAAAAAGGCTCAGGGGGTACATAAGACACAAAAAGGTTGGGAAACACTGTGCTAAACGATATGAACGTGATGTTATTTTTTTTTTTCCAGGCCAATATTTATGTTAGATAGTTATTTCAAAAACAGTGAATCTCCCACAGGGACAGAGGCCCCTGCCCTCCATCATAATCTAGAATGTGGCTGCAATAATCAATATTTTATACTGTCAAAAGTTAACCCATTGAAATAGCATAGAACCACTGTACATTAGACCATTTTGCTATAGGTTTTGAGGGGTTCCCATATCATACAGAATGTGGTGTCATTGTTGTTGTTGTTGTTTTTTGTGTGTGTGTGTAATTGATTGAAGGAATAATTATCACAATTAAGCTATTATTGGGTTGCTGACCTTGTGGTATTCGTCCATGTGCTTGAGGTGGGTCTCCTCACAGATGAGCAGGTTCAGGTACTCCTTCCAGTCAGCATGGACAGCTCCCATGTGAGCCTGCACATACCACTGTTATAATATAGCCAGAGGCAAGGTGTTATGTCCCCCATGTGTTTGCTGTGTGTGAGAAGAGTCTCCTGTATGTGAAGTAGGGCTGGGCAATATGGGGAAAAAAAGAATCACAATCCCCCCATATTGATCAATCCCAACAGAAAAAAATGTGTAACATAAACTGTGAGAAAATAGTCATTTACTTTCCATAACTTGCATTAAAAAAATGGCTGGATCAGAGAGGGAGAGCGAGTGGGGGAGACAGCACAATACACATAGAGGTAGAGAGAGAGCGAGACTGGAATTTTAGTCAAATTGTACAGATTTAAGTCAAAACTGGTGAACACGTGATGAAGACAAAGGGGCTGTGGCTCAGTCTATTTTTTCCTAAACAAGAGAGTAAATCCTTGTCTGCACTATACACTTTTACTGCCACATTCTATTATTTTGGCACAGCCCTAATATGAAGTGTATATAGTGCCATCCAAAGAACCCAGTGTGTGGTGCACCTCTATGACATTCTTCCCAGGATGGTCAGCAGCAATGAGCTTCTCTCCATCATCGTTCAGTTTGGTGATTGTCCCTTCCTTTGACTCCAGACATTTACTTATGAAGTTCTGTGGGAACACACAATTTATATAGCACTATGGAGCTGTTATGGGGCCAGGCCACCATTGGTTCTGACCAAACACAGGACAGAACTGTGGTATGGACTGAAGCCAAAGGTGAAGTGCACAAATAAACCAAAACAAACAAATTGTGAATGTACTTCAGCCTGTTTTGGGGAAATATAGACTACACGTCCGTTCTGTATTTCTGTACATTTGTTTCTACATACTGTTTGTACGCTAGAGCAGTGGTCCCAAACCACCGGGCCATGGACCGGTACCGGGCCATGAGCCCTTTGGTACCCGGCCACGGCAGCTCATTCCCCCTCCCCTTAATTTTGAGTGGCCGAAAGGAGCACATCGACGTGCGCATGGGCTTGTCTTAGGCACGTGATACATTAACACTAATATTAAACCCACAAGCAGCAAAATGAGTAAAAAACAGACGTCTTTGGAAACTTTCTTTGCAAGGAGGAAAAGGCCCAGTGAGGAGACAGAAGAAGAGCCTACTTAGCTTTTGGAAAGAAATGACGTCGCGATGCTGTAATCATCTGCTTTGGCAGGACTCCCAGTCGCCGTTCTGCTGATACTGACATGTTTTGTAATCCAACGTAACTCGTAGAATAACTCCACTTCATCGTCGGTCCAAACGAGAGAGTCGGCTTTTGTACGTGTGTTCGCTATCATTATTATCTTCTTGTGTTTGTTTGTTTGTTTGCGGAAGAGAAAGCACATTATACGCATGCGCTCTTTGTAGTATTGTGTTTCCGGTGGCTCTGGTTGTTTTTATATATTGGTGTGGCATATGTATTACAATGTTTTCACTCAGCTCTCCGTTTTCATCTGGACGCAAATACTGTATTTACTTACAATACCAGGAGACCTACTTAAAATATGGATTTATCGCAACAGGTGATTCTCAAGCACCAAGCCTGCTCTGCATAACATGCGGCGACCAGCTCTCCAATGAAGCAGCCTTAACAGTATGTTCAAGACATCAACTCTGCTGGTATTCTGGATAAAAATTACGGAGTAGACTGGACATAAGCAACAGACTTTGGATGTCATTGTCTCCCATTACGCCTAGATGCGACCATCTCGTTGCAGAGAAACAAGCTCAGGGCTCTCATTGATTCAGCATTATGGTGGGTTTTGTGGTCTATCTTATGTTGAAGGCATGTTTAAGCATAGCGACCAGAGAGCGTAGTTGTTGGCGCATGTCATGAGGACGCTGTTATTAAAGTTACATACAAGTACACAGTGGATTCACATTTATTATTATATTTACAACATACCACAGTTCTTGTGTTGTTTGTATAATTTTATTTTGTGGTATTTATCCGCCGATATCCACGCGCCCCACCCTCCTCCACCCCCCACCGGTCCGTGAAAATTTTGGGTGACATTAACCAGTCCGCGGTGCAAAAAACGTTGGGGACCACTGCCTAGAGGGTATAAATAATATTGATGTTTTAGGATGATGCGAAGAAAATTATGGTAGCACAAGTGCTGGTCATAAGTGCATCACTACCATTATACCATCGTGTCTATCACAGTGGTACCTCATACTGCCTTTGACGTGCAGGGTAGTCCAGGTTGGTGTCACTCCAGTCGTAATTGATCCTCTCCTCAGCCTGTTGATCCATCCAGTAGAGCTCATTGGTGCAGCGTTGCATGTAGTCCCTCAGGCTCAGGAGGTTCTTCTGCCGGGTGCTGGAGCTGGCCTGCACAAAGTCCATTTAATTTAATTTCACTATTTTTATGTTTATCAAATGTAAAAATGGTGAAATTATATTTATAGTATGATCTGGTAAGGAGTATGCAAAGGTTAATAAGCTAAATATGGTTAAGTTAAATCAAAGTACAGTGGTCCCTCGTTCTATCGTGGTTCATTTTCGCGGCATCGCTGTTTCACAGATTTATTATTTTTTTAATTTAAATTTTTTTTAAATAGTGTATCAATATTGTGTTCTGCGGGACGCAGCAGGGCGCACCGCACTCATCCAACGGCACTGCCACGTCTTGGGATCCACAGGTTATGAACTGAAATGAAAACGTTTCTGTGCGCTCTCAGGACTGGTTCCGCCACCTGGATTCCAGGTTCCACCAGTTCGTTCTGCAGAAACAGACCGTGTTTCTTCTCGGGACCGTGGCCTTGGTCTCGTACTCGCAGCCCCAGGTGAGGCGCACGGATTTGACCACGATGAGCAGGTGCACGTGTCCGCGCGTACACTTCTCCAGGTGGTCAATGCGGGAAGTAGCGGCAGTGTTTCCGGAACCAGTCCTGAGAGCGCACAGATGCGTTCCCACTACAGTTCAGAACCTGCGCCTCCCAAGATGTGGCAGTGCTGTGGGATGAGCGCGGTGCGCCCTGCTCGTCCCTCTATGTTCACACTGTGTTTGAATGAGAAGCAGTCCGAGCCACACCGGGCTCCGGGGCCGGATGCATGAGGAGACATGAGTCACTGGATCCGTAGGAAGTCCAGACCGGGACTAAGACATGAGGACCAGACCGGGACCAGACTGGGACTAGACCGGAACTAGACCAGGACTAGACCAGGACTAAACCAGGTCTAAACCAGGTCTAAACCTAACCTGGGAAATCCCAGGCTGCTTTCGCTCGTTCCGATCTGAAAGACAGCCTGGCAACTATGGCAAGCGAGCTCTCCCGATTCTGGGAGCCAATCAGAGAGCGGGGAGGGGTGGCAAGACGGTGACGCGTACTACGTGACAAACGGAAACTTGTAATTTGAACTGACAACTGACATGATTGGCTATGGGCTACGTATACGTCAAATGATAGACATTCGTAACGTCCAATAAAGGGCCGTTGGCGATCGTAAACCACACCTCCGCTACGAGATATTTCGAAGGTGGCTCCCAGACCATATATCACTTGTGATATGGTCAGGTGTAAACCAGCCCAGTCTAAACCAGGTCTAAACCAGGTCTAAACCTGGACTAAACCAGGACTAGACCAGGTCTAAACCAGGATAAACCTCTTTGCCTTGTTTTCGTTGAAAATTTTGTTCATTTTGTTGAAAATCTACGACAATTTGAGTGTTTCAACAAGAGAGAAATGTGAGAAAATGTTAATACCAGTCTGAGAAAAGTGTATAATGTGTGTGGTGAGGCGTTTACAGACTTAAAACATGTACAATAATTGTAAAATATAAAGTTGTCCTACTTCGCGGATTTCACGTATTGCGGGTTATTTCTAGAACCTAACCCCCGCGATAAACGAGGGACCACTGTACACATATTTTTCATCTCTTAAAAAAGCAATAGTGAAATGTTTAGAATAATGTTAAAGACTTAACATTGTCAGATTTTTGTAACACTTTATTTTATACTACACTTGAAAAATACTATGTATGTATACTATATCTTATTAAGTACAATGTAGTATATAACCAAATAATACTATTTCACATATTTTGAGTGAGTCACTATTGGAAAGATGTGACTCACCCCTACATAAATAAGCTCCTGGCCCTTGTGTGAAAGTAAACATGTGGTGTTTGTCTGCAAACAGGAGCTGCAGGTTACAGCAGGCTGCTCTTCCGCTCCAAAATGTGTCCTATTTGCTTTCATCTTCCCTTGTCCCTGAAGCTAGAGTCAACATTTGTGTCTGTGGACTTGTTTTGGAGATTGTTCTGGAGTTCTTACCAGGAGTTTGCTGTACTTGCTCTGGAGGCTGTTGACATATTCCTGAAAAAGACAACAAATACATTTAAGTGAAACTGTGGGAAGTTTTGTCAGACAATGCTAAATAAAAGTAATAAAACAGTTTTAGAGATGAGTTAAACTTGACCTGTATAAGTATGCCAATTCTAGGTTTGAAAATGTACAACTGTAATCACTGTGACGATATGCTATATCATGGTGAAATCTTCATTCAGTGCTGCTTTGTTTAGTGCTGATACATTTAATCTCAGAAACTTAGCAACATGAATAGAGGGGACCCATACAAAGTAAATCCAAGCTATGTTCTGATTGAATTACAATCACGACCATATACAACTCAGCATGTAGGAGAAGGTTCATGAAGCAGTTAAGAGCAGTTAAGAGTTATCCTAGTAGTCACAATTTAGTTCACTCAATTATCATTACATTCTGTTAACTAAAACTAGACAAAATGCTTAAAGGTCCTATATTAAACTTGGATGCAACACAATTTCCTACAACTAAACTGTGACAAAACTGACTTAATCATTATTGGCCCCAAAAACATCACCAAATCCACTCAAGACTTCAGCCTGACCATAGACAACACAACCCTCACTCCATCCCCACTCATCCGAAACCTTGGCATTCTTTTTGACACCACACTCTCATACCAACAACACATAAACTACATAACCCGGACTGCTTTCTTCCATCTCAAAAACATTGCACGACTCCGCCCATCCCTTTCTTTCTCTGCTGCCGAAACACTCATCCATGCATTCATCACCTCTCGAATCGACTACTGCAATAGCCTTTTCTATGGTCTACCCTCCAAAACTCTCAATAAACTCCAATACATTCAAAACTCTGCTGCCCGCCTCCTCACCCACACCCGCTCCCGAGACCACATCACTCCTGTCCTCCAAAACCTCCACTGGCTCCCCATCCCTCAGCGTATCCAATTCAAAGTCCTCCTCATGACCTACAAAGCCCTCCATAACCTGGCCCCATCATACCTCTCTGACCTTCTGCACCGCCACACCCCATCCCGCTCCCTCCGTTCCTCCGACACCAACCTCCTGTCCCTCCCCTACAGGACCAAGCTCCGAACCTGGGGTGACAGAGCCTTCTCCATTGCTGCCCCCACCCTCTGGAACTCACTCCCACAACCTCTCCGTGACTGCTCTGACCTCCCCACCTTCAAAAAATTGCTCAAGACTCACCTTTTTAAAACTGCTTTTAATGTTTCTTAATGTTTAATGTTTTTCTGATTGTTTATTGTTTTGTTACTTGTTTTATTACTGATTTTACCTCTTGTACAGCGTCTTTGAGTGTCTTGAAAAGCGCTTTATAAATAAAATGTATTATTATTTATTATTATTTAATTAATAATTGAATAAAGTATCTATCTATAACGCGAAACTGTGAGCTTTAAACATCTGTAAATAAAACAAAACACATCTCCGGGTATGTTTTTGATGAGGATAATACATTATAACATCATATATCAGAAATAATGTAATGTAAATAATGTAGGCCTTTTAAAATGAAAACTAAAGGATGCTCTGTAGGAAGCTCTAACAGGAACAGCTGAGTACCTTGTCTCCAGTCTTTGTGAGGTGAGGAGCTAGTGCTTCTACTTCACTGTGGAAGATGTTGTGCTCCTCCACCTCCTGCTCCACAGAAGGTAGGTCCTGGCCAAAACCCTTATTATTCAGGTTGTCCTGTGAACAAGAGCAAACAGCTGTCAGTGTGCAGGCTTATGAACTGCACTGTCAAAACCGAACATCTACATGAGTTCAAATGTGCGCGATGTAATTTTTCTGCTACCTGCTTGTCCATGGAGATGTTATTGCTTTGGTTGGAAAGCGCCACAATTTTGGCATAAAACACGAAGGTGACATCACCAGTCCGATTTAAATGTCAGATCTGTGGAGAGGTGACCCCGCTCATAGTAAGAATATATGTTTTACATTTACAGTTATTTTCTAATTAAATACAAATACAAAATAGCAAAATAGATTATTTTAATACAATACTGTGGAACATTCCACGCAAAGCAGTAAGATATTCATGAAGCCATGTAGATTTAGATTTACAGGAAAAGTCTATTATTATTATTATTATTATTATTATTATTATTATTATTATTCATAGCATTTATATAGCGCCTTTCATGACACCCAAAGCGCTTTACAGTTCATTGTTCATTCACTCCACACTTGGTAGTGGTAAGCTACTTTTGTAGCCACAGCTGCTCTGGGGCAGACTGACGCACCTTTAAACAGAATGTAATTTAGATTTGATTTGAGGATCTTAAACTAGTTTCAATTATTTATTAAAAGTATTTTTTTTTACTCTTGTTTAAAGCTAAACTTAACTCATTGGCTATAGATGTCTATAGACGTTCGGGCGAACCCAACCGTTGATTGCTAGAACGTCTACGCTTTCAACGCGTTTTTCAGCGGGAGTTGCTAGGATACGTCCGGGAGCAACTTTTAAGGTGTAATTCACACCTCTCAACCTGTAGGTGGCGATCTTGTATCATTATTTGCCGATCAGAGACGCGGAAGAGAGGAGGAGTGCAGTGTGTGTATGGTGTATTGGCCAGAGAAGCAAGATGGCGAGGCCAGAGAACCCGGAAAAGCAGATAACTGTTGATCAGCGCCTATGGAGCGATCTGATCGTTCTTGGGACCCATGATCCTGGATCAGAGGATCGCAGAGACAAGCCGGATCAAGCAGCGAGGTCGGTGCCGAGATCTGCTGGGGGCGTGTCATGTGTGCGCTGCGCGGAGCAGGGACTCTGATCAGAATTACGACAGCGCCAAAGAAGAAGTTTACTGACTTGGAGCAGTGATGCTGCTGTGTGGTAATTGTAATGAATGAAGTTATATGTGTGTGTAGCTGTGTGTGTGTGTAAAGGTTTATGCATGGGCTTGTGTGTATGTACATATATATGTGTGTGTGTGTGTATATTAGTTTTTATTATGGGTGTGTACTCTGGGCCTCAGACAAAGCCTCAACAAAGTTCTATTTTATATGAAAAGATATTATTATATCCTGTAAACATCTCTTGCCACTATTGATTTGAACGAATTTTCAATTCACAGAGCCTTATATTCTTATATTTGTAAATAAAAAATGTACTTTGTCATCAAAAATCTTTCTCTGTTATTTTAGATGTTTGAGGTGTCACTAAATCGATAAATATTGATGTCAAAGTCACTGATCTGCTCGAAATCCTTCTTTGAACAAAATGCTCGTTTTCTCAATTTTTTTGTCAAAAACCAGTGTTTTTGCTGAAACTTCCCTATGTTCTACTATCAGTTATTTGAGAACCGAAAAGTCTACGCTTTATTTTGATGTGTGCCATGTTTATATAATAATTTTAAGAACTCAGAACTCAGAACTCAGTATTCTGTGAGTCTTGTAAAATCAGTGAAAATCCACTGAAACCTCCGGCAGTCTGAGGGATACAATTCTGAAAACAGGCCGGCAGTGAATGAGTTAAAGGGATATGCCACCCCCAGGTCAAACTTGGGCATCTCCCCACAGTCCAGAGACTAAAATAAGTGTGAAAGCGTTTTTCTGGTGACCCAGCCATTGTCCAGGTCTGTCAGCACTGACCGCCGCGGTATCTGCAGCTACTCCGCGTTAGACTGGAGTCTAACGTCGCCAGAGAAAGATTTCAGCCAAAAGGAATTAATTTGCATATGGGAAAGGGAGGCATCACATAACACCGATGCACAGTGGCTGGTGGCTCTGAGGAAAGACCACAGCAACCTCCCTGAACAAGATCCAGTCACCATCACAGTGGCAGACATTCAGGAAAGAGTCTCAGGCATGAAAAATTGGATAGCACCGGGCCCTGACATGATCCACACATACTGGCTAAAGAAGCTCACTGCTCTCCATGAGCGCCTGGCAGCACAAATGAACCAGCTGCTAAGGGATGGGACTCACCCTGAATGGCTAACCCAAGGGCATACGATCCTGATCCTGAAGGATCCCTCGAAGGGTACAGTCCCACCCAACTATCGGCCAATAACCTGTCTCTCCACAACATGGAAGCTCATGTCAAGCATCATGGCGACTAAGATAAGTGGGCACATGGATCAATACATGAGCGCAGCACAGAAGGGCATTGGCAAAAACTCCAGGGGAGCCAAACACCAACTCCTGGAATCATAAGCTGGCCAAAGGAGGAGATACAGACCACAGACGTTAAGACACGAAAGCTCCTGACCATGCATGGAGGGTTCCATCCCAAATCCAGCACCCTGAGACTGTACACGAGCCGGAAGGAAGGAGGCCGAGGACTAGTGAGTGTGGGAACCACTGTCCAGGATGAAACATCCAAAATCCATAAGTACATCAAGGACAAGGCCCCAACAGATGATGTGCTCAAGGAATGCCTCAGACAGTGGAGTGCAGAGGAAGAGGTGCTGGAGGGACCATCATGGCAGGACAAACCCCTACATGGGGCGTACCACCGAAACTTAACTGAAGTGGCTGATATCAAGAAATCCTACCAATGGCTGGAGAGGGCTGGTCTGAAGGACAGCACAGAGGCCCTCATCCTGGCTGCACAGGAGCAGGCCACACCTCCGCTACGAGATATTTCGAAGGAGCAGCACCCGAGCAATAGAGGCCCAGATCTACCACACCAGACAAGACCCAAGGTGTAGGCTGTGCAAAGAGGCTCCTGAGACAGTCCAGCACATAACTGCAGGGTGTAAAATGCTGGCAGGGAAAGTATACATGGAGCGACACAACCAAGTGGCGGGCATAGTGTACAGAAACATCTGTACAGAGTACGGGCTGGAGACCCCAAGGTCAAGGTGGGAAACACCTCCGAAGGTTGCGGAGAATGACCGAGCCAAGATCCTGTGGGACTTCCAGATACAGACTGACAGAATGGTGATGATGAACCAACCAGACATAGTGGTGGTGGATAAGCAACAGAACAGAGCCGTGGTGGTGGACATTGCAATACCAAGCGATGGTAACATCAGGAAAAAGGAACACGAGAAACTAGAGAAATACCATAGGCTCAAGGAAGGGCTGGTGAAGGCCTGAAAAGTGAAGGCATCAGTGGTGCCCGTGGTGGTCGGAGCACTCGGGGCTGTAACCCCCAAACTGGAGGAGTGGCTACAACAGATCCCAGGAAAAACGTCAGACATCTCAGTCCAGAAAAGTGCAGTACTAGGAACAGCAAAGATACTGCGCAGAACTCTCAAGCTCCCAGGCCTCTGGTAGAGGACCCAAGCTGGATGAGAGTGAGAGACCAACCACCGTGGAAGGTGAGGGATTGTGAGTGAGTGAGTGCGATTTGTGATTGAGTTTGTAATTTTTCACGTGGTCACTGCTCATTCATTTCCCAAATTCTGCGAGCGTGGTTTGGTGGATTGTTGGTTTGGTAGTTTGTTGGTTTGTTGGTTTGGTGGTTTGTTGGTTTGGTGGTTTGGTGAAGTGCGCTCACGCTCACTCTATCACCGCTAACAATGGAACTTGTTAGCGTGTTGGAACAATGGAACATGGAGGTGTTTATTGTTCAAATGATCCGTCAGGGTGGAGCAGCTTCGGTGATTGGAAAATTATTTTTGACAGAAGCTCCAAATCATGGCGTTCTTGTTGATTGTCCCGTCTTTGTTCTTTTTATAAATAAACTTGCCATTCAAAGGCCCTGGCAGCGATTCACTCGCCGCATGCCAAATTTAAAATGCGCATTGAATTGCCACTCATAATTAATTGCGATAATTTGCAGTGTAATTAAGTAATCTAATTAATGTGTTAAACTGACAGCCCGAGTATGTATGTATATATATATATATATATATATATATATATATATATATATATATATATATATATATATATATATATACAGGGAGTCCTCGGGTTACGACGTAGATCCGTTCTTAAGACGCGTCGTAACCCGAATTTCGTCGTAAACCGGATTTTGCCTTTGATCTTCCAACCAAAGCACCAATAACCTTTCCATCTCAATAATTAGACCACTACGCTGCTTGGTTATCACTGCCGCTTTCATAGGAGCAGATCAGAGCCCACATCAGGTACTTCCGCCCACATTGGACACACACACGAGGCTGTCTTCTTCTCCCTACAACCACAACAGAGCGTGTTCTTCCGCCGTGCGCCGCGCGCCGTTCGTGTTTGTTTACATCTCTTACCACGCTAAACCGCGTAAGACGGAATGACGCGTAATATATACATATTTTTTTTAATGGGGGCGCGTTCGTAACCACGAAACGTCGTAACCCGAGACCGTCGTAACCCGAGGACCCCCTGTATATGGGGGACCCGTATATACTGCGCAGAACTCTCAAGCTCCCAGGATATATATATATATATATATATATACACACATATATATATATATATATACACATATATATATATATACACATATATATATATTGTTCGATGTTCGACCAACGTCTTGATGATCGACAATTAATTGTAAGTCGATTAATTGTTGACATCCCTAATATATATATATATATATATATATATATATATACGTATAAACTCTCAGCCCGAGCCACAAACCAGCCGTGTATATCTATATATATATATATATATATATATATATATATATATATATATATATATATATATATACGTATATTAGGGGCGGGACATTAACGCGTTAATTACGATTAATTAATTTGCTTGTCGTTAATTAATTCAAAATATTCCCCCTTAAACCACGCTCTGAACTGTGCACTCTGAGAATTGAGACACAGCTAAAGACTGTAGACCACTATCAGTGGTAGAAGACAAAGGTCTAGAAGATGTTCTACAGATAGCTGCGTGTGATCCAACGTTTAAAATGCCGTGCAGAAAGACAAAAAATGCCGTGCAGAGTTTTGCACAGAGCCTTAAATTTGTATTCTACTTTGACATGCAATTAAGTGTATTTTTTCAAGACATTTTTTCCAGCCATTAAATGAGCTTTAGTTTAAGTCATGTCTGTGTGTATTATTTGATTAAGTCATCCAATACAATTTATTTGCATAAAATGTTGCTTTTGGGTGAAATGTGGTCATGCGATTAATTAATTACAAAGCCTGTGATTAATTAGTTAATTTTTTTTAATCAAGTCCCACCCCTTATATATATATATATATATATATATATATATATATATATATATATATATATATATATATAAATAAATATATATAAATATATAAATATATATATATATATATATATCGGTCTGTGACCTCTGCGATCCGAGTGTACCGATCAGAGCCCGGATCGGTAAAAATGCACTACGAACGGTCCGATGGCCTGGATTTACGGCCGCAAATCGGTTTCCTAGGTCCTGTGACCATGAGCGGTCTCTCTCATAGACAGGAGAAGCGGCCCTGCCACTGTGTGTGTGTGTGTGTGTGTGTTTGAACTCGAATGAGACTACAGTATTGACCTTTTACCTGTGATGTCGGCTGATGTATTTGGAGCAGGCAGCGCGGGATACTTTCTTTGACTTTGCTATGGAACCAACTAACCATGTCAGACAACGCGGATGCAATTTACAACGCCTCTCACCTAACATCCAAGGTTTGGAAATCACACACACACACACACACACCCGAACCCACACAGGTGCGCACGTGCGCACACACACACACACACACACACACACACCTGAACCCACTCTGGCGCGCGCCCACACACACACACACCTGAACCCACTCTGGCGCGCGCACACACAAAAACACACACACCTGAACCCACTCTGGCACACACACACACACACATACACACACAAACCTACTCTGGCACACACACACACACACACACACACATTGAAGCACTGATGATTTTTGTCTCAAAGGAGACTGAGGAAATGTCATGAGATGGAGAGAAAGTATTAGTTATTCAGTGTTAAGAGCTTTCTCTGACTTTCTTTTTTTGTTAAGAAAAGTTCATTACAGGCATAAAAAAAGACATGTTGGATTTAACATGCTGTGTGAAGAATCCCTCAGTCGTCCAGGTAGAATCCATGGTAAAAGGAGAAATTCAATTTGTCAACTGGACAAAATTTATTTGGTCGAAAACGTTTCGCAGCTCATCTGTGCTGCTTCGTCAGTTCTGGTTAAGGGTGCTGATGGACACTGCTTATATTTAGCTGCAGGGAGGAGCTAACTACACTGAAATTACTCTGAAACTCTCTGGCACGCCCGATGTACCAACACAGACGAGCGTGTGCATCTGCCGTACATCTCCACCTAGAAGCCACGGACCACTCCTTTGAGGACAGTGAGGTTCAGCTCTTAGCCAGGGAAAAGAACTGGTTTGAGAGGGGAGTTAAAGAGGCTATTTTTGTCAAAAAAGAGAATCCTTCTTTAAACAGGAATGAGGGAGTCAGACATAATTTCTCTCCCATATATAATTCCATTCTCAAACCTAAATCAAAACAAACAAAGGAAGCAATAGGGCAGCCAGGTCAGGTCCAGAGGTGTGAAAACAGCCATTAGGGCTTTGAATGGGTATGCTAAACCGCCAGAGAGAAACTGTAAAACAAAAGACAGAAAGCTGAAAACAAATAGGTGTGATAGTTTCAGAGTAATTTCAGTGTAGTTAGCTCCTCCCTGCAGCTAGATATAAGCAGAGTCCATCAGCACCCTTAACCAGAACTGACAAAGCAGCGCGGATGAGCTGTGAAACGTTTTCGACCAAATAAACTTTGTCCAGTTGACAAATTGAATTTCTTCTTTTATCATTTAACATGCTAGCGTTTTCTATAAAACATACAGACCCCGGGTGAGGGTCTCCAAACCGGTTCTGAAGCAGATCCAGGTGTGGCCAGAGGGGGCCTCGACTGCACTACAGCACTGCCTCGGTACAACAGACTGGGCAGTGTTCAAACAGGCTGCCACATACAACAACCACACAGACATTGAGGGGTACGCTGTGACTTCCTACATCACCAAATGCATTGGTGATGTCACACACACCAGTACTATCATCACCAGAGCTAACCAGAAGCCATGGCTGACAGGGGAGGTTCACAGACTGTTGAGAGCCAGGAACGCTGCCTTCAGAGCCGGGGATGTCACACATCTGAAGGCAGCAAGAACCAACCTGTCCCGTGGCATCAAGGAAGCAAAACACAATTACACACAGAAAATAACCGGACACTTTAAAGACAGCAGGGACACACGGAGTCTGTGGCAGGGCATCCAGAACATCACGGACTACAAACCCTCACCAGAGAACTGTGACAACAACACCACCCTGCTCAATGACCTCAACAGCTTCTTTCCACGGTTTGAGGCACGAAATGACACTGGGCGCCAGAAAACTCCACCACCTCCCCAAGACCAGCCCCTGTGTGTGTCCAGCCAGCGTGAAGAGAACACTCTCCAGGATCAACACCCGCAAGGCTGCAGGCCCGGACAACATCCCTGGTCGTGTGTTGAAGGACTGTGCAGAGGAACTCAAGGATCTCTTCACAGACATCTTTAATACTTCTCTGAGCCAGGCTGTCGTTCCCACCTGCTTCAAAACTACCACCACATTGTTCCTGTGCCAAAGAAGTCCACTCCAGCCACTTTTAATGACTATCGCCCTGTTGCACTGACCCCCATCATAATGAAGTACTTTGAACGGCTAGTCATGGCACACATTAAATCCATCTTCCCCCCCACCCTGGACCCATTCCAGTTTGCATACCGGGCCAACCGCTCTACTGAGGATGCAATCTGCTCTGCTCTTCACCCAGCCCTCACCCCCCTGGACAATAAGGACTTATATGTAAGAATGCTGTTCATAGATTTCAGTTCAGCATTCAACACCATAATCCCACAGCAGCTCATTATCAAACCGGACCACCTGGGGCTTCAGACCTCACTGTGTAATTGGCTGCTGGACTTCCTCAGTGAGAGGCCACAGGCAGTGCGGGTCGGCAGAAACACCTCAAGCTGCATTAGACTGAGCACAGGAGCCCCCCAGGGCTGTGTGCTCAGTCCGATGCTCTTCACTCTGCTGATCCACGACTGCGCACCAACCTTCAGCACCAATCACATTGTGACGTTTGCGGACGATACGACTGTGGTGGGTCTCATCTCTAATAACGATGAGACAAATTACAGGAGTGAAGTGAGCCTTTTGACCAAGTGGTGCAGCGATAACAATCTCCTTCTTAATGTTGAAAAGACCAAGGAGATTGTTATTGACTTCCGGAGAGGCCCCACCCGGCACCACCCACTGTCCATCAATGGTGCTGCTGTAGAGAGGGTGAGCAGCACCAAATTCCTGGGGGTGCACATCAGTGAGGACCTCTCCTGGACAGCGAACACTGCATCACTGGCAAAGAGGGCTCAGAAGCACCTCTATTTCCTCCGCAAACTGAGGAGAGCTGAAGCCCCCCCCACCCATCATGACCACCTTCTACCGAGGCACCATTGAGAGCGTTCTGACCAGCTGCATCACTGTGTGGTATGGGAGCTGCACTGAACAGAACAGGAAAGCCCTGCAGCGCATAGTGAATGCAGCTGGGAGGATCGCTGGTGTCTCTCTCCCCTCCTGGACATTTTTAACACCCGGCTCACCCGCAGAGCGTCTAGCATTGTGGGTGACCCGAGCCACCCCTCACACAGCTTCTTTAGTAAAAGCCGGCTTACCTTAAGTTTGATACGTTGTCTGCTAGTCCACGGACGTCGTAGGCTACAGTTTAATATCGCATTTGCAACACTTTAATTACGTCTTTCCAGCCAAACATATCGTTGAATTCGAGCAATATCACTATTTCAGTAAAGAGGACTCGAACTTCGTTGTGTGTACTGTATACTGAGGAGGTGACCTGCTGCGATGGAATGTTGGATGTATCATTTTTGTGGGGGGAGGGGGCATGACCCAGTTCACTTGGGCTCTCCATCTCACACATTCTATTTATATTAAAACATTCAATTTCTATTAAAAAAAATCATTTTTATTCGCTTAATGTTGTCTTGCAAGTGCCAAACAGGAATTAAAAAAAAAAAAAAATCTCTCCAAGGCATGCCTAGTGCGTACGGCCGTACGCCTGGCGGCGCCACTGGTTGAACACATATGGCAGAATTGACAATAAAGCTGACTTTGATCTTTGATCTATAACTGCCTAGTAATACCTATCTTCTTGTCAGTGATATGTTGCACTTGTTTTACAGTTACTGAAACTCATATGAGTGACTGAAACACTAATCATTCTGATTCATTCTGATTTTTGCCTTTAATAGGCAACTTGCTTGTTTTATAATGACTTAAATTTTTGATATTTAACCTTATTGTTTTGAGTTGCTTGAGGGAAGGAATGTATTGTATTTTAAGTATGAGCAGAGTTTTGCAAACCGGATTGCCAGTTTTTCAGTAGGCCTGGTGTATTGTATTGAAATTTCATTTCTGTTTCTCTCTTTTTCTTCTCAATAACTTTAAAGCACTTGGGAGTAAAGTTGTGAATTTGCATTGAATCGAAATTAACCGGATCGGATCGAATCGAATCGTACCGGATCGTTTACAAATTTTATGAATCATCCCTAAATCGAATCGTAGCCTGTGAATCAAAATACGAATCGAACTGTTTTGTGAGTGAAAGATTCACACCCCTAAATATTATATATATATATATATATATATATATATATATATATACACACAGGGAAGGTGTCCACGGGCTGTGAGGCGTGCTCCTACCAGCTTCTCGTCAATCATGTTGCCCCAGTTGATGGTGGGCATGCCCTCAGTGCGGATTAGGTGGTAGATGCGGTCATGGTCCTCTCTCAGTTTCATGACTCTCTCCCGAAGCTGTTTCATGCTGAAACAATACATACCAGTTCAACACAGGCTTACTAACTCTTTATTTTTACAAGGACGTATTCTATTGAACCATAGTAAAAGATGGACCACATCTGACAATGTGTTGATTTTAAAGGTGTACTAAGCAACTTTTCCACCTGCTTGTCCATGGACATGTTATTGCTTTATCTGTGTTCCACTGTGGCATTAATCTTGTTTATTTCCACAAGCACAGACAGGTGACACCATCATATTAAGTTATGGGTAATACAACTCACACTGTGGAACATTCCAGGCAAACAATAACATCTCCATTGGCAGACCCACTATAAGTTACAAAGTGCACCCTTGAATACATAAGAAATTAGCCAAACCATTATGCGTATCCTTTGTATAAGATCTGTTAAAGAAAAATAATAATAATAAAAGTTTGGCGTAATATTAGTATTCAAGTATTTTTTGTGGGCTTTGTGCACTTCGCTGGTTAATTTTACAACTCCTTTCACAATTGTGTGAAAGTTAATCAAGACTGCCACATTTCTGAAGAATTGCAAAAGCATGTGCTTATCAATAACAAAAAAGGTGCACTAAGCAACTCATCATAAAGGGCTTTTATCTAATAGAAAATATTTTGATAATTTATGACCTTTTTATTGTTGGTAGCATTGTGACTAGAAAATCCAAGCTTTGGCCTCTAAATGGTTGGACTGCTGCTGACAGTTAAAATGAACAGCTTTGTCTTTCCGGGTTTAAAGGTCCAATATTACAGAAAATTGACTCTTGTGACCTTTATGTCATGTTGGAATGTTGTTCCAACATCAAAAACATACCTGGAGCAGTTTTTTTTTTTCATACACACGCCAGTAACCTTTTATTATTAGTCTGTCTACATCTCCAAAGCTCTAAATGTTTTATTCCACCTTGTGATGTCATCAAGTGGTAGTTTTCAAGTTAACAGCTACTTTTTACCTTTTGTTTAGTAGAGACTGGCAATTCTAGGGATGAAATTATCCAAATTATTCTCGTGGTGTATGGAGTTAAAAACTCAGCGGAGCACTACCTGTATTTCTATAAACTTTTTGATGTGGAAACATTATGACATAGATCAGAAAATAGTTTAATATGGGCCCTTTAAAATATGTCAGGTACAGCTCCTTTAAATTTGATTATGTAACAACCCATCCTGGCTCTGTGGTGTGTGTGTGTAGTGTGTGGGCCTTACTCTTGCCCAATCATCTCTGCCTGGGGGTGCTGGAGCTTCTTGGCATTGGCTGCATCTTCGTCCAGCCCCGTCAGCAGCTCCAGAGAATTGAGGATGCGCTTGTTGGTGTCATCCTGGTACAGCGGCTGTTTGCCTTCATTGATTTTGGCCACATCCTGCAGTAAGCATAGAGCATGTTATGGGTTATGTGGGTGTGTAGTACTGTTTCATTTACTCTGCTACAGTTATTTGAGTAACTATATACATAACACTTTTGACACTTGTAGACTTACTCACAGTGGGAAGAGTTACCAAAACATCCAACAAACCTGTCCCGTGGCATCAGGAAAGCAAAACACAAATACACACAGAAAATAACCGGACATTTTAAAGACAGCAGGGACACACCTCCCTGTCTGTGGCAAGGCATCCAGAACATCACGGACTATAAATCCTCGCCACAGACCTGTGACAGCAACATCAGCCTGCTCCACAACCTTAACAGCTTCTTTGCACAGGTTGAGGCACAAAACCACACCCAGCCCGTGTGCCTGTTCACCCGCAGAGCATCCAGCATTGTGGGTGACCCGAGCCGGAATTTACTACTGTTGTTGTACTGGAATTACTACTGTTGCACATTTATTTTTATCTTTCCTTTCAATGCATATTCTATTGCACATTACTGCACATTTCACTGCTGCATCTTCCATTGCACATTTTGATGCACACTGCCCATTTTGGACATCTGTAAATAGGTATTTATTCTTTTGCACTGCTTTTAGATTTTTGATTTTTGTCTTTATATTGTATTTTGTACACTGTATTTTTGCACTGCTTGACCAGACAAAAATGAAATTTCGATTCACTGTTTGTTGAAAACAGAATTGACAATAAAGCTGACTTTGAACTAAGTAACAAAACTCTCACCTTGTTGAGGTTCTGCTCCACCTCATAGATGTTCTTCTCCACTTTGTCAGCATTTTTCTGCAGCTTCTCAATCAGAACGCTGAGTTCTGTAGATGGAGCCCTGTGGACACACATGACAAACACTTCAGCCCAACTGTCAAACTTATAAACTTCCCATCTGGTTACATGGAGACAGTGGAGAGAGGCTTTGCTAGTGTTGCTAGTGAAGACCCCCCCCCCTTCTGCATTTAACCCATCCTGTTATTAGGAGCAGTGGGCAGCACATTACTGCACCCCGGGGACCATCTCCATGATCTTCTTGCTTCAGTTTGGTCAGGACCTCAGCTGAAGGATTTTACCTATGGTGTATGTTTTGGGTTGATGGGGGAAACCGGAGTGCCCGGAGGAACCCCCCCAGACACGGGGAGAACTCCACACAGAAAGGCTCGGGTGACCCAAATCTTACGGCCATATCAAAGTGCAGCACGAGGATTGAACCCAGAACCTTCTTGCTGTGAAATGCTATATTCCATTGTGGTGCATTAAGCAACTTGGACCCATGCATTCTGCCATTTTAAAACAGCAGAAATTCTCACTGACCACGATAGAACCGTGATATAACACTTAATAATGTCTTCCTTCATCTATTTGTGCTGCCATGTCTGCCATGTCAGGCAGAAGCTGCTCTCCTATCACTTGTTCACTATTGGTGCACTGTGGTACTTTTCTGAGAGAGGACTTTTCCAGCCACCTGCTTGTAGGGGGGTGGGGGTTATCATGTGCCATTCTTCATGATATTTTATTGTCTATATTTTCTTCACCAGTATGCCTTTCAAATTGTGTTATCATGACAGGCCTACTTGCTTGTCTTCATGATGTTATTGCTTTGACTTGAGTGTTCCAAAATATGGCTTTGCAGTTACTATTTATTGCTCAAAAATACCTTGAAAACATGCATTTTTACTGTGAGTGGGCTCGTCTCTCCACAAATCTGACCTGTAACCTGGCACTACTTTTTTGTCTCAGTTCCAATGGAGACTGATCAATTTAATGCCCTACTGTGCAACATTCTAGGCAAAGCAATAACATCTCCATGGAAACAAGCAGTTAGCCAACCCTCCACCAGAAAAGTTACATCTTGAATGAAGAGAATAGTTATAATTTAGGAGGGGAAAAAACAGCTCTATTTCAAAATAAGAAAATGAAGAATCCCCTTTGAACCTTGAATTATGATCTACATTGTAGCACTTTGAATTGAGTTCTACACTCACACACTACAATCGGGAAAAGCTCTTGCTGAAAGCAATCAGAAAACATGATGATTATTTGAATCCCAACCAACAAATCAAACTTTTTTAACATCCAGTTGAGAGAAAAGATAGAAAAAGGTAGAGTGTTTGTCCACTGATCGAAAGGATGGCGGTCTCGACATCTCAACAAAAAAAAACAACATCATTGGTTGAGCGATCAGATCCACTGACCCACAGGTTGGCAGTATGATTCCAGCTCCCACAGATGAATGCTGCCATTGTGTCCTTGGGCAAGACACTTAACCCACCTCGCCCCCAGTGTCTGCGTACACTGGTGTGTGAATGTGTATGTGAATGTTGTAAAGTGCTTTGAGTGCCTTCAAGGTGAAAAAAGCGCTGTATAAAAATGTGACCATTTACCATAACTGTCCACAAATGCACAAAGTACTTCTCCCTGCAGTTTTTCACAACAAAATGGTCTGTCTATCATGTCATGAGTCATGTCCTGCTGATCAATTGGTCGACCAAAAACGTGGGGGTGACAAAAGCTCTCAAAACTATTATGTACTGTATCTCTATGTGTCTGCCCCAAACTACACAAAATTTTAAAGACAGATTCAACTTTACATTTAAATACCAAAATATACCAAATCTCAAGCCAATTTACTCACTTCTCCTTCTGCTGTTGTCTCATATAAATCCTTACAATCTAAATAAATTGATTGGTTGACTGATAAAAATTTTGGCCAACTAAGATTGATGAAATGACTAAAGGCCCTGGTCTCTGTCAAATATATTGTGTTTTGTGCAAAATGATGGGTGTTTGCTCTCAGTGATTCTGCCTGTCACTTCCAGCTTTTACACAATCCCTTAACAATGCACACACTGCTTTCATTTTAAACACACCAACTGTTTTATATAAAAAAAACATCCGTACATGTTTGAACTGGAATTCTACTGGCACTGATACAAATGAAGCATAGTTTCGACAATTCCAGATGACAGGAGCTGACAGGAGCTGCAGGGGCTTTCTGTCACAGCAGAGTCACAGCTCACTGTTCTTCTTAAAGGGCCCACAACATAACTGGAGTCACATGTGTCTCATTCACATGTTTATGAAAATTTGCTGGCGGAGCTGCTTCTCTCTATGGAGATATTATTGCTATGTTTATATTTTATCTTTAATGTATTATTTTATTACAAGTATGCTTATTGCTAAAAACACACACACACACACACACACAAAGAGCTCAACAGTCCCATCCGCTCTGAAGTATGCTCCTGTTCCACAAGTAAATTTTCCATTTATTTTTCAAATATGTACATTTTAAGCAGATAATTGGTAACTAATATATGTTGTTTTAAGTCTAAAAAGAATGCTATACAAGATTCTGCAAAATGTTTTAATAACTTGGCAGGGTATAAAGTTTCAGAAACAGATTTTAAATAAAATTATGGGTCATTATAGGACTTGTAGTCATTTGTCTCCACATACAGTAGCATAGTTTTTGATATCACTTTTTACGGGAAAATGAATGAGGAATTTACTTTCAGAACTGGGGGTGCACAGTCACTGTTGAGCTCTATAGTATGTGGATAATACGAAATTTGCAATATAATTATGCATGCATTAGGAAGCTGTTTCCAAGAAAACAATTATAACATGGTTAAAAGATCTGTACGTCCATTTACATAACACCCAGCCTTTAAACTCCAGCACATGTAAAGTCACAACACGTGTGCCAGAGAAAACATGATTGTCTTTAATGTGGAACAGATGATCAGTGCAAAGTGAAATCATTTTATTCCCCAAACACACTTTTTGGGACACTGGCATTGTTCAAACTGAGCTTACTTCTCTAACATGTCTACACATCACAAAATCCCTAGGTGTGGTTCACAGATAACCTTTCTATAGCAGAAAGAACAACTTGGAAGTTCTGCTGCAGTGATAGACAGACTTTCTTTATCATTACAAAGATAAAGTCATACACATTGTCACATAAAAATGCCATATATATTATTTTCTTAAAAAAAAACCCACATATGCTTTTTTAAGTGTAATTGTATACTTTTTATTGCGAGCCATCCAGATAGGATCTGGAAGATGTTTCATACGTGTTTTGTTTCAGTTCAGAACTGAACAAGCTGCTTAGATGAGCTGTGAAATGTCTTCATTAAAAAATAAATAAATAAAATAAAAACTTTGTCCAGTTGACACTGCTTAAACATACTTATGATATATGCCAAAACATATTGTGCAATTGCTCATTGTCATGTAACAGTCAGTGAAAACTGTAACTAAGCAACAGGCCTGTTTGTTTTGATGTAGGACATATGAGGAGTGGCTTTGTCTCTTCTCTTGTACCAGCAAAATACATTCTCCCCTGTTCCCTGTAAGACTCTGACTTCACGCAGATGGCGCAGCAGTGCTTTTCTTCCAGAATCAGAGATTGGTAAAATTACAACAACATAGCTAATCCAAACATTACAATGACTGCATATGACTGTGGTTCTCTAGGTGAATTGACACATATGTGTGCAGGTCTGTTTATAACCACAACCCTTTAAGAGAAATTAACCACCTCAAAGCAGGTGGTGGCCTCTGTGTTACTGATCCCACAGGCCAGTTCTGTGAAGGAGTGTCAGTGTTGTATGAGTACCAGCAAGAGACTGAAACTACACTCCTTTGACCTCTGTGGTCAACCTGGGGATTTAGTCTGGAACACTTTTGATGAGGGATGCACTGATCCATCTCTTTCATTTCTATATTGTTTCCAGTATTATATCGTTAAGTATCTGCTGATATCTGAAATCAACTGATAGCAGTGCAGAGAATGAAAACAGCATTTTTTTCACAACAAAAATACGACAAAACTGATCCAAATGTGTTATTTAACTATTATCTCTCAAGTAACTACAGAACAACTTTACAAATAAAAGTTTATCATAAAGTTCAACATTATGAGACTTTCTGGGGCAACTACCAACTTCCTAATATTGGCTAAACCGATATTAGGAAGCCAGTATCCAATGCAGAAAAATGTTCAGTATATGCGCTAGTACTTGATACTAGTTTCGGACCAATCCAAGATGGACTTTCATTAGAGAGCCTTAAAGTGAATAGAAAAGGACATGAAGCCTGTGATACGGGCAGGTATCAAACAGGTGCATAGAGTCATAAGGAAATGTGTGGAATGTGGATGGTACAGTGACTCAAAGGCATGCAGCTGGATGCTTGTGTTGTTTATGCTACTCCCCTGTCTCAAACAATAGAAATGAGATAGGTGGAGTAGCATTCTTCAGATTCTTACCTTGCCCAGTTGAAGGGTCACTTTGCAGAAATGGGAGGGGCTCCATACCTGTTCAGTGACAGACACACAAGGGTGTGCTGCTGATAGCACTAACAGTACTATGCATGCACTTGCAGCATTTGAGAAACAGGAACAGACACAAGTCCAGTCTCATTTTTCAATCTCAATTGGACACCAGTCTGGTCACAATAATAACATTTCAAACTCAATGTCAGTACAAAGACTATTATTGTTCATTTTATATTACTTTGATAATAAAAACATTTTGACAGAAAACAATAATAGTTTATTTAATTAACTATAGTGATATTCTGATAAGAGAGACCTTCTGGATATATTCAGCAAAGGTTCAAATGTATCATATTTATGTGATTTTGTTTTTCAGTATAAATACTTGTTGAAATTAGTACCTATTTCCAATAACATTTTTAAAATCAGCATCTGGGTATCGTTTTTGACAACTATACTGAACATGCAGTGTTCAGCTAAGATGCCACCTTCTGATTAACTTCACTTCTGTCAGCCTCTCAATCTTGCATCTTTATAGAGAATAACTTATTGTCATGTATTATGTATATGTATTATGTTTGGTCATTCCTGTTTTAAAAGCCACCGTATGAGATGAGGGGCGCAAACAAGCATAAGGCTTGTCGAAACTCAAAACCCAGATAATCAATACAAAAACTACTATCACAAGTATTGATAGAGTAGCAGGTTTCTTATTTTTTTACTCTTATTTAAGTCATGTGTTGAACCAGTACTGGTTACCCACTTTTAAATTCAATGTATTATTTTACAGTAGAATTGTTTTTGCAGGTTTCAATTGTGAACTCTCTACTGTATATTAGAATTTAAAGTGGTAGTAAATACAGCAAATGAGCAGAGAGAGGAGAGGCTACTGCTAATCATTCCTCACATAGTCCTTGAACAGCGGTGGACTTATCAAACAGGTTCACACTACACCACACCTCCACGAAACCTTGAGCCTGTATTACACAACAGGGAATCACTATCTGGCTATGCAGAGAAAACCTGCCTTCTTAACATGATCTTAAATCTAATGTTGCAACATATTTGTGTAAGTGGTTATTTGCTTCTGACTGTGTAATAGCACAATGATAAAGACGCCATTTCTCCGCCATTAAAATAAGTTCCTGTATTATGAAAAATTAGTCTTGTGAGATTTAAGACATGTTATAATGCTGTTATATCATCAAAAACATTTCTGGAGTTGTGTTTTCTTTCATTCACACCTGTTTAAGTAACCCTTCATTATTATTCTGTCTACATCTCCAAAGCTCAAGATGCTCTGTTCCACCTTGTGATATTATGAAGCCGTAGTTTTCAAGTTAACAGCTCCTTTTACCCTTTTTTCAATAGAAATTGGCAATTCCAGGGCTGAGATTAACCAGATGCTAGTGAAGGTGTATGGAGTTTAAAAACACAGTGGAGCACTTCCTGTATTATAACATGACATTACAAAGTGGAACAGAGTCAGTGAAGAACTCAGCCTAAATATGCAGGGTTGGTGAGTTAAACATGTGTGAATGAAATAAGTCACAACTCTGGTATGTTTTCAAAGAGGAAACTTCATTATAACGAATATCAGAAAATAGTGTGATATGGGCCCTTTAAAGCATTCTTAATGAGAAATAGAGCAATCCTTCAAAACCTACACAACGTTTATACTTTTCTGAAGGTGGACGGCTTTGTGTAGGCTGTGATTTAAGGGTATGAAACAAGCTCATATTTATGACATAATGGATAATTACAATAGCCTATTTTGAATTACAACTAATTTTATTTTTTACATTTTTTCACAACTTACACAGACTAGTCAAACGACCCAAGACAGGGCGCCATCGTAACACAGAACTAACTCACGCGGACACAAGGAAACGAAGGATAGACTGTCACAAACTTATTTAAAGACTTCTACGGCAATGCGCACGTCATCATAACATACAAAATGTTAACAAGGTGACGTGATAGAGTTAATACGACGCAACACAATCGATTCCGGGGGAACTTACGTGCTTTTGGGCTGCGTTATGGGAGTGGATTTCTTCTTGAACATGGTACCAGGTTAGGTGAGCTGCCCCGATCCCGGCAGGTAAAGCTGGAGCGAACGTCGAGTGCGCGGCTGTAGGTCGCAGTGGCGCGGCGCTGTGTGAGTGTGGAGTATTTAGTCCCGGCATCACAGCTTCCCTCCCACAACACGCAGAGGACCGCCCGTCCAGTCCGGGAGCATACACCCGTTCCACCTGCTCGGTTACAGGGTTGGGCGTTCCAGCAGGAAGACCAAAGAGTAGCCTCCTGCGCCAAGATTACGCTCTACTTGAATTTGTTGAAGACAGTGTAGTCAAAAACTGATGTGGGTAGAGAAACCCAAATTTTTTTTTACCATTACTTCAAAAATAATTTCTCAAGTAGAAGTAGGCATACAAAGTAGCGCTCCAAGAACTTACTCAAGTAGGCGAAGAGTAAAACATGTATGCAAATTAAAAGAGTAACTATCTATCTTAAAGAGTAGAATCTGATTTCTAATTTAAAGTTAATGTAATATGAAGGACAAACCATTGAATAATCTGATATTTTCTAAGGACAGACACAAAAAAATAAATATATAAAAATAATATATATATATTATATTTTC
Organism: Paratrypauchen microcephalus; assembly: GCA_036785185.1. Classification (NCBI taxonomy): domain Eukaryota; kingdom Metazoa; phylum Chordata; class Actinopteri; order Gobiiformes; family Gobiidae; genus Paratrypauchen; species Paratrypauchen microcephalus. The sequence goes on from JAVJIX010000029.1 coordinate 3,221,565, forward strand.
AACATAAAGCTTCTGGCACAATTGGATTTATTCACAGTGGAAGACAGTCACTAAAACGTTTACTCAAGTGTGATGTGATATGAAGTTTATTAGTTCTTAGTAAATGCATAATGCGTACCAGTTACGTCAGTACGTCACGCTAAGACTTCTGGGTAGCCACCTGTTCAGTTTTAGGTTCGTGAAGATGCTAGGCTAGGCCAGCAATGCATGTGTGTTCGAGTTGCACTATTGTATAAATAAAAGACCCTTTGAGAATTAAGCCTGGCATTTCATGACATCAAGTAACAGTACTGTTACTTCCACAAATATTACACAAGTAGGAATAAAAGTATGCTGCTAAAAACTACTCCGAAAAGTATTACTTAAAAAGTTACTCAAGTAAATGTAACTGAGTGCTACCCACCTCCCACAAGATTTTAGAGGATATTCAAAATTATCAGACTACATTTGGATAGTTAAAAAAAAAAGAGTTTATACCTGATACCTGATAACCTGATAATTAGAATGATTTGTAAAAAGCGGAGATACAAGTTTAACTATCACAAAAAAAGCCTTTGGCCAAGTAAAAGTACTGAAGTACCTTTAAAATGTTAACAGGCTTTGAGAACAAAAGGTAAAAGTACAAATTTTGAACTGTTTGGTTGAATTATGCAGGCTACTGATAACACATACATTTTCTTGTGAATTTTATTGTACATATGTTTGCTCAAATTTGGGACTTGAACTCAAAAGCTTTAGGTCAACATGAACATGCTATAAATGAACCCCTCAAACCATAGTGCCTACTACTTTTCAGTCCACTTAAAAATGTAGTATCTTCATACTCATACCTGATACCTGCTTTCAAATGCAGTGAAGTAAAAGATTCAAGATAGTTTATTTATCATATGCAGGATCAACACAGGGTCAACAATGCAATGAAATACTTTGGATCAGAAAGAACCATTGACTCCCTAAGATAGTCAAAAGTACTAATAGCGTGCAATAACAGTACATGGTAAAAATGTGTTGCAAAAAGTGCAGGGGGAGAAGTATTGATGTATTGATGAGAAGTATGATTATTGATAATCATGGTTTTGTCCTCAAATTCAAACTCAAACATCATACATGAAAATGTTATAGACTAAAGCTACACTCCACAACTAAACTATGGTTACTTTAAAGTAATATTCTGCAAGTAGAAAACAAAAAATAAAATAAAATCTTGGGCTTGAAGAAGATACCTCAGCCTTGCTCAGACTGCATGCAGAGCAACTGTGCAACTGTGGCAAATGGAGAAATACAGTTTGTCAACTGGACAAAAGTTTATTTGGTCGAATACGTTTCGCAGCTCATCCAAGCTCTCACAAGTTCTGACAACTGTGCAACTGTGGTAATACCACTCAGCAAAATGACTGGTCAGCTATGTGGAGAGATAAATACATGAGAGATATGCATAATTTCATTCTGTAAAACATTCAGTGCAAATAAATAATATCTACATTTGGAAAAGCAGGTGGCAAACCTTCTACCAAAAATGGTTAGCTTACAGTCACCTTGATTTTTGAGGAGGACTTGCGAAAGTAAGAAGACTTGCGGCAGAACAGTGAGGATAGGGCACACCTTTATTAGTCCATGGCTGTCTGGATGGGTGTGTTCCACCTGCAGTTGCCAAACCAGCCCAGCGAGTCCTCTGCAGGAGCTGTGTGTGCTGAAGTAGGCCACAGCTCAAAGAGATGAGCAGCAGTAACTTTCTCATACACTGAAATATTTCCTCTACCAACTTCTACCAACTGAAGTTTGAATGAATCATGCTCATGTTATCAATAATATTTTTGAGCAGTTGCATTTTTTGCATCTAACTTTCAAATCTAGTAGTAAAATGTTAATGGTCTCTCTAGGAAATTTCATGAATTATGTCAATCAGATTAGACATAAATCCGACAGTCAGATTAGACATAAATCATAAATCAGGTGTACATTCACTTACCTGTCTGTCTATAATCCACCAATGCTTTATATATATATATATATATATATATATATATATATATATATATATATATATATATATATATATATATATATATATATTTTTTTTTTTTTTCAAACACGTTTTCAAGTATTGTGTTTGATATTGATAGTACTGATGGAAAAGTCACAGGACGTGCATCTCTTTTCCATTAAACATGGAATAAGTTTTCAGCCATATTAGATAGGAACATGCTTATCTTCTTTCTTTATTATGTTTTCATAGTTGGGCCCAAGCACCGAAGGTGCGAGGCACCCATAGTGTTTCTACTGATTCCTATTATTGGGGACAAGCAGCGAAGCTGCGAGGCACCCATAGTGTTTCTACTGATTCTTATTATTGGGGACAAACAGCGCTAAGCTGCGTAGGCACCTATAGTGTTTCTACTGATTCTTATTGGAGCAAAGCAGCGAAAGCTGCGAGGCACCTATAGTGTTTCTACTGATTCTTATTATTGGGGCCAAGCAGCGCTAAGTTGCAAGGCACCTATAGTGTTTGTACTGATTCTTATTGGGGCAAAGCAGCGAAAGCTGCGAGGCACCTATAGTGTTTCTACTGATTCTTATTCTTATTATTATTATTGGGGCCAAGCAGCGCTAAGCTGCAAGGCACCTATAGTGTTTGTATTGATTCCTATTATTATTATAAAATATTCGTCCGCCTCTGGGAGTCTATGGCAACCCCTAGAACCGTCTGGTAAAAAGTTGTGAAATTTTGCATGCACATTCCAGCCAGTCTCTTCATTACCCACAGCAATTTATAGGCCCCCACCCCCAACCCTCTAGCGCCACCAGCAGGTCAAAGTTGCAGGAATTTTCACGTACATTTCTGCGTGTAACTTTTGAACCGTATGTCTTGGCATCCCTGGACTCCTTGGGCCAAGCCGAATCCAACGCACCCTATGACGTCATTTTCTGCCAGGGTCGATTTTCCGCCATTTTGAATTTTATGAAAAACACTCAAAATGCTTCTCCTCCCTCAATTTTGGACCAATTTTGCTCAAATTTGGTACCTTGCATCTTTGGACTGAGCCTCATCAGAAACTTGGCCGGCGTTTTGATATCTCTTATCGTTTTGTCGTGACAGCCAATCAAACGCGTCCGAAAAGTCGCCAAACAGGAAGTGAGCTCATATCTCGGGAACCCTTCATAGGATTATTTTCAAACTTTTCACAGATGTTCGCATCCTTCCCAGGATTCCCCACAAAAAATTACAGGGCCCCCAGCTCAAACCCTCTAGTGCCACCAACAGGTCAATTATGAAAAACACTCAAAATCCTTCTCCTCCCTCAATTTTGGACCAATTTTGCTCATCGTGACAGCCAATCAAACGCGTCTGTCCGAAAGCCGATGCACCCGATACTGACCTTTCACGCGCGTTGCTAGTTAACGCCCTGATCAAAGATTTTTGATCTTTATGTACCTTTGATCTGATATAGCTGCAAGCAGCAATGTGGGGCCAAGCACCGAAGGTGCATGTAGGCCTCAGCATGTATTATTAAAATTCCTGCAACTTTGACCTTAACAGGGTCTAACAGGGTCTAACAGGGTCTAACAGGGTCTGTTAGCCAGGCTTCCCAGGCTCCCAGGCTTCCTATGAAGGATTCCCAAGATATGAGCTCACTTCGGCTAGATCAAAGACACATCAAAGACAGACGGTTCTAGGGGTTGCCATAGACTCCTATCCTAACAGTCGCCAAACAGGACGTGAGCTCATATCTTGGGAACCCTTCATAGGATTATTTTCAAACTTTTCACATGTATTCTAGTCTATCCCAGGATTCCCCACAAAAAATTACAGGTCCCCAGCTCAAACCCTCTAGCGCCACTAACAGGTCAAAATTTGAGGGACATTTCTGCTTGTAACTTTTGAACCGTAAGTCCGATTTTCAAAAACTTGGTATCTCTGGGATCCTTGGGCGAAGACTGATCCAATGCACATAATCAAATTAGGCTGGGTCACTGCTTGGCCCCACATTGCTGCTTGCAGCTATATTTAGGGACCGAGCCCGAAGGGGGACGAGGTCCCTATTGTTGTTGCTTCGTTTCCGTATTATTATTATTTTTCGTGTTCGCACATGCTGGGGCAATTTTGAGCATGTTCCCATGCTTCAAAACAAACAAAACTTTGCACGGGCATCACAAAGTGCGGCCAGTACCACCACAAAAAGACCCGTCCCCTGGTGACCCCCAGGAGCTCGATAGCGCCCCCTAGCGCGTTGTCTTTCGGGGCTGTCATACCGTTTAAGATAGGCGCACGAAATTCGGTAGGGACGTGTATCTCAATAAGACGAACAAACGCCTCACTGCAATGTCATGGCCACGCCCAACAGGAAGTGAGATAATTGGCCTTTTGTGTGATTTTGGGGTATTTGACATAGAATGGAATTTGAAACACTTCTCCTACACCGTAACTCAGATGGGCTTAAATTTTGGTGAACATAATCTTAAGACATTGGAGATGTTAAATTGCGAAGGATTTTCAAATAGGCGGTAATATGACGATACAGCGGATCGATAAAAAAGCGCCACCAACAGGTCAATTATGAACAACACACAAAATGCTTCTCCTCCCTCAATTTTGGACCAATTTTGCTCATATTTGGTACATAGCATCTTTGGACCGAGCCTCATCAGAAATATCGCTGGATTTTAAAAATATCTCTTATCGTTTTGTCGTGACAGCCAATCAAACGCGTCTGTCCGAAAGCCGATCCACCCGATACTGACCTTTGTTGCTAGGCAACGCCCTGATCAAAGATCTTTGATCTTTATGTTCCTTTGATCTAATATACAGTAGCTGCAAGCAGCAATGTGGGGCCCAGCACCGAAGGTGCATGTAGGCCTCAGCATGTATTATTAAAATTCCTGCAACTTTGACCTTAACAGGGTCTAACAGGGTCTGTTAGCCAGGCTTCCCAGGCTCCCGTGCTTCCTATCCCAAGATATGAGCTCACTTTAAAAACTTGGTATCTCTGGGATCCTTGGGCGAAGACTGATCCAGCCCACATCATCAAATTAGGCTGGGTGTGGTAAAAAGTTGTGAAATTTGGCATGCACATTCCAGCCAGTCTCCTCATTACCCACAGCAATTTATAGGCTCCCACCCCAAACTCTCTAGCGCCACCAGCAGGTCAAAGTTGCAGGAATTTTCAGGTACATTTCTGCGTGTAACTTTTGAACCATATGTTCGGGGCTGGCATACCGTTTAAGATAGGCGCACGAAATTCCACTACCCATTGGAAATGCATTAAGAAAGCAGAGACTACATTGGCGAGAGCATTGTGTCTAAAAGTGAACTCATGCCTGAATTCATGTCTATTTGACTGGAGAAGCCCCTATATAGTCTAGTTTGCACATCCTTTTACTTCTAAGGTAGGATTATATAGTTGGTCTAAAAGGGCAGTTTAGCCTCTGAAACGCAAAATGCACGCATAAAAAAATAACCCTGTGAGACCTGAACTATGAAAGAATGGTCAGAAAATTCTAATTTTTTGGATATGAACTCTTTATTTGACCCTTTGACAAAATGTAAAAAAAAAATGCAAAAATAATTCCTAAGTATATATTCTTGTTTGTATCACATCTGATACTATAGGTATTAAACACAAAATCCGACACTATCATATATAATGCACTTAGGGCATTTTGGCACTACAAAGAACTGTGCCATCTGTAAAATAATTAGACATCCATAGCATCTTAATAATTTTGTATAACATCTTAACATAGCCTTGTCAAGCAGTCTCTCATTTCTTTTACTTTGCCAAATGATAAGCGTGGAAGCAGTTTCGGTCCTTGTTCAGACAGAGGTGGACACCGCATTTCCCACAAAACACAGGAAAAGTGAGGCAAGCCCTTGCAGTGCTTGCACCTTTGTCGTTTGCCCCATGTTGGGAAGTGGTCAACCCCATCCTTCCTCACATCAGCAGGCACACTGCGCACTTGCTTCCTCCGTGGTGGGGTATGAGATGGTGACGACTGTAGTGAGCTGAAGGGAGACTGTGATGGAGAGGCAAGAGGAGAGGACATTGGCCTACCAGGCCTGGCCTTTGGTTTTCCTGCGCTTGTCAAGCAGTTGCCAACTGAGACCTGAAATCTTCGGAGTGGCAGGGCATCTTTCTCCTGGTTGTTTGCCCGCAGGTCTCTTCGGTACAGGATCCAGGCGTTTATCAGTGCCACAGTGACACTATGCCACCAAATCAGCAAGTACCATCTTCTGGTTCTCAGAGTGTATTTGTACAGGGCAGCCAGCATATCCAGAAGATCCACACCACCCATAAATTGGTTGTAGGTCTCCACAATGGCTGGTCTGGGAACCATGATGTATTTCTTGGTCTTCCGATCCCAGCGTTTCACCTGACCTTGTGGAGTAATCCAGTAAAAGAGGACACCAGGTTGACAGGCTTGTTGTCACACCACCGGACAATGATCATGCCATTTTGGCTCACTCTGTGATCCATGGAAAACGGTCTTAGATAGTTTTCGTTGTGTTTTGTCTTCATATTGTATCTTGTACACTGTCTTTTTGCACTACCTGGCCAGAGAGAAACGAAATTTCGATTCACTGTATGTTGAACACATATGGCAGAATTGACAATAAAGCTGACTTTGATCTTTTGATCTTGGACCCTCTTCCCTGTGCCTTCAGGGCTTTTTCATCCATCATCTTGCAGTTGGGAACCCTCTTCATTCTGACAGTGCCAACATAGTAAATCCCTCTCTCACGTGGATGTTCCAGCAGTGGAAGTGATGTAAAGTAGTTGTCTGCAAACACTTTGTGGTTCTTTCCTGCAGGAAGAGTTGATGTCAATTTGAGAACCACATCTCCACTCACACCAACATCAGATTTCTCCTTTTCTGGATCTGCTGGCCCTTGACAGATATCAAAATCATACAGGAAACCGCTTTGACCTGCACGTCCCCACACAAATTAGCCAATATCCATACAATATCCATATATTGTCAGTGAAGTTATTTGTTAGAAATGCCATTTAAACCTATAAAATGTTTAATTGATTCCATAAAACACTGTATGATGGCCTATGGAAGACATAATCTATGTAACACCCGGGAAAAATATATCAATGATGATCGTTAATTTTACGGCTAAATACCCAAAGTATCAAATTTGATACAACCATTTTCCACTCAATATAACTACAAACTACAATTATTAAAATGAGTAATACCACGTTTTATGGACAAAGTAACTGTTCATTTAAAAATATTGATAAGTATTTTAGAGAAAATCTTACCATAAAAGCATGAAATGGCCAAGTTTCTTGACCCTCAGACACACAGATGTGTGCTAGTGCGATGCAGCCATTTTGAATGCCAGAAAAAACACATGTCCAAATGGTTGTAGAGCAAAGAGTGTCCACCAGTGGGCAGAATACAAGAATAAGATTTGATACAAAAGGGTTTAATGCAAAGTTTATGTTTGATGGTGATGCAATGAGTCCCAGAAATGCATGTATCAAATATGTTACGTAGGGGCTCACAGGGATAAAATGCTTATAACTTTGGAATAGAAGCAGATAGAACCAAAATTCCAAATGTATTTTGTACAGGTTTAGAAGCCCTACCTGCACAGCAAACATTTAGGTGATACCTCTTGTAGATTTTTCACAATTTCACTTTTTAATTTTTCCACTACCCACTGGAAATGCATTAAGAGAGCAGAGACTACATTGGCTAGAGCATTGTGTCTAAAAGTGAACTCATGCCTGAATTCATGTCTATTTGACTGGAGAAGCCCCTATATATAGTCTAGTTTGCACATCCTTTTACTTCTAAGGTAGGATTATATAGTTGGTCTAAAAGGGCAGTTTAGCCTCTGAAACGCAAAATGCATGAATAAAAAAAATAAAATGCTTATAACTTTGGAATAGAAGCAGATAGAACCAAAATTCCAAATGTATTTTGTACAGGTTTAGAAGCCCTACTTGCACAGCAAAAAGTGAGGTGATACCTCTTGTAGTTTTTTCACAATTTCACTTTTTAATTTTTCCACTACCCATTGTATATGCATTAAGAAAGCAGAGACTACATTGGCTAGAGCATTGTGTCTAAAAGTGAACTCATGCCTGAATTCATGTCTATTTGACTGGGGAAGCCCCTATATAGTCTAGTTTGCACATTCTTTTACTTCTAAGGTAGGATTATATAGTTGGTAAAAAAGTGCAGTTTAGCCTCTGAAACGCAAATGCATGCATAAAAAAATAAAATGCTTATAACTTTGGAATAGAAGCACATAGAACCAAAATTCCAAATGTATTTTGTACAGGTTTAGAAGCCCTACCTGCACAGCAAAAATTTAGGTGATACCTCTTGTAGATTTTTCACAATTTCACTTTTTAATTTTTCCACTACCCATTGGAAATGCATTAAGAGAGCAGAGACTACATTGGCTAGAGCATTGTGTCTAAAAGTGAACTCATGCCTGAATTCATGTCTATTTGACAGGAGAAGCCCCTATATAGTCTAGTTTGCACATCCTTTTACTTCTAAGGTAGGATTATATAGTTGGTCTAAAAGGGCAGTTTAGCCTCTGAAATGCAAAATGCACGCATAAAAAAATAAAATGCTTATAACTTTGGAATAGAAGCAGATAGAACCAAAATTCCAAATGTATTTTGTACAGGTTTAAAAGCCCTACCGGCACAGCAAAAATTTAGGTGATACCTCTTGTAGATTTTTCACAATTTCACTTTTTAATTTTTCCACTACCCACTGGAAATGCATTAAGAGAGCAGAGACTACATTGTCTAGAGCATTGTGTCTAAAAGTGAACTCATGCCTGAATTCATGTCTATTTGACTGGAGAAGCCCCTATATAGTCAAGTTTGCACATCCTTTTACTTCTAAGGTCGGATTATATAGTTGGTCTAAAAGGGCAGTTTAGCCTCTGAAACGCAAAATGCATGAATAAAAAAAATAAAATGCTTATAACTTTGGAATAGAAGCAGATAGAACCAAAATTCCAAATGTATTTTGTACAGGTTTAGAAGCCCTACTTGCACAGCAAAAAGTGAGGTGATACCTCTTGTAGTTTTTTCACAATTTCACTTTTTAATTTTTCCACTACCCATTGTATATGCATTAAGAAAGCAGAGACTACATTGGCGAGAGCATTGTGTCTAAAAGTGAACTCATGCCTGAATTCATGTCTATTTGACTGGAGAAGCCCCTATATAGTCTAGTTTGCACATTCTTTTACTTCTAAGGTAGGATTATATAGTTGGTAAAAAAGTGCAGTTTAGCCTCTGAAACGCAAATGCATGCATAAAAAAATAAAATGCTTATAACTTTGGAATAGAAGCAGATAGAACCAAAATTCCAAATGTATTTTGTACAGGTTTAGAAGCCCTACCTGCACAGCAAACATTTAGGTGATACCTCTTGTAGATTTTTCACAATTTCACTTTTTAATTTTTCCACTACCCACTGGAAATGCATTAAGAGAGCAGAGACTACATTGGCTAGAGCATTGTGTCTAAAAGTGAACTCATGCCTGAATTCATGTCTATTTGACTGGGGAAGCCCCTATATAGTCTAGTTTGCACATTCTTTTACTTCTAAGGTAGGATTATATAGTTGGTAAAAAAGTGCAGTTTAGCCTCTGAAACGCAAATGCATGCATAAAAAAATAAAATGCTTATAACTTTGGAATAGAAGCAGATAGAACCAAAATTCCAAATGTATTTTGTACAGGTTTAGAAGCCCTACCTGCACAGCAAAAATTTAGGTGATACCTCTTGTAGATTTTTCACAATTTCACTTTTTAATTTTTCCACTACCCATTGGAAATGCATTAAGAGAGCAGAGACTACATTGGCTAGAGCATTGTGTCTAAAAGTGAACTCATGCCTGAATTCATGTCTATTTGACAGGAGAAGCCCCTATATAGTCTAGTTTGCACATCCTTTTACTTCTAAGGTAGGATTATATAGTTGGTAAAAAAGTGCAGTTTAGCCTCTGAAACGCAAAATGCACACATAAAAAAATAAAATGCTTATAACTTTGGAATAGAAGCAGATAGAACCAAAATTCCAAATGTATTTTGTACAGGTTTAGAAACCCTACCTGCACAGCAAAAAATTAGGTGATACCTCTTGTAGATTTTTCACAATTTCACTTTTTAATTTTTCCACTACCCACTGGAAATGCATTAAGAGAGCAGAGACTACATTGGCTAGAGCATTGTGTCTAAAAGTGAACTCATGCCTGAATTCATGTCTATTTGACAGGAGAAGCTCTATATAGTCTAGTTTGCACATTCTTTTACTTTTAAGGTAGGATTATATAGTTGGTAAAAAAGTGCAGTTTAGCCTCTGAAACGCAAAATGCATGCATAAAAAAATAAAATGCTTATAACTTTGGAATAGAAGCAGATAGAACCAAAATTCCAAATGTATTTTGTACAGGTTTAGAAGCCCTACCTGCACAGCAAAAATTTAGGTGATACCTCTTGTAGATTTTTCACAATTTCACTTTTTAATTTTTCCACTACCCATTGGAAATGCATTAAGAGAGCAGAGACTACATTGGCTAGAGCATTGTGTCTAAGGCTACGTTCACACTGCAGGGCTTAATGCTCAATTCCGATTTTTTTGTGAATTCCGATTTTTTTGCGAGGCCGTTCACATTTCCAATTAAATCCGATTTGTATGTGATCTCCAGTGTGAACGCTAAACGCCCCAAAAGTGTCCCGCATGCGCATTGGAGGACACGATGACGTCACACGCAGCGAGCGTGCTCAGTGTTTACGGAAGTGAACATGGACGCTATGAGTGAGCGTCTAGTTTTGTTAAAGTTCCTGTCCTACCGGAGCCAGCACACGTACAATACATTTGTTTTAATTAGGAGATTAAGAAGGAGAAGAGCAAGGTTGTTGGCCATGGCGTTTTGTGGGGCAGTGGCAGCAACCTCCATAGAAAGGAACTTGTGGGTGCGGAATCGTAGCCAAGAGTGGTGGGATTTTGTGAGCCGTTTCACAGACATGGAATTCATACAAAATTTTCGTATGACAAGACGAACATATAGGTACATTTGTGAGCGCCTACTTTTGCCACTCTCGCGGGAGGAAACACGTCTTCGGCGGCCTATTTCAGTGGACAAACGCGTTGGCGTTGGGCTGTATTGGCTCGCAACCGGAGCTTGTTACCGCACAATAGCCAACTTGTTTGGCATAGCCAAGTCCACCGTTTGCTTCATTGTGCACGAGTTTTGCAGGGCAGTTCGACAGGTTCTCATGCCTGAGTACATAAAACTGCCTCAGGGAGATGAACTGCAAGAGGTCGTAGAAGGCTTCAAACAGAGATGGGGCTTCCCTCAGTGCGGAGGCGCAGTCGATGGGAGCCATATTCCAATTATTGCTCCAGAAGAAAACCACGCTGACTATTTCAATCGCAAAGGATGGCACTCTGTTATCCTGCAGGGTGTCGTTGATCATCGATTTTGGTAAATACTTATATTTTTTAATAGCTGCGGTTTATAATATTTTCTCAATTTCTCACAAGTTTAGTTCAGCCATATATATCTAGTACAATACTGCCTTAAAATATGTTAAATCTTCAACGATATTTAGGAATATATTACTGTCTTGTAACAGCTTTACAAACATAAATGCTGGCTGGCCAGGAAGTGTCCATGATGCCAGGGTTCTCCGAAATTCCCAAATCTACTCACTGGCAGAGAGAGGGGAGCTTTTTCCTCTGGTGAGTGTGTAGCAATCTAGTAATGTCTATCCCATACCAGCTGTTTCACCAAAGATCTCACCACCACAGATTATGGTGTGAGTTAATGATGTGATATAATTTTTTTTGGTTATCTCAAAAAGTGCTGTATAAAACCTATGCATTATTATTGTTATATGCATTGGGTCCTAATTACTTTCATCTGTGTACTTAAGGACACTGAAGACATCATGGGTGTTCAAGTGCCTATCCTGCTGCTTGGTGACCCTGCTTATCCTCTCCGAAGCTGGCTCTTAAAAGGATATTCTGACACAGGACAGCTGACAGCTGAGCAGAGGTACTTCAATGAGCGCCACAGCAGAGCCAGGATGACTGTCGAGTGTGCTTTCGGCCGGCTGAAAGGCCGGTGGAGATGCCTTGGTAAACGCTTGGATGTGGACATCTCCATCGTCCCCACGATTATAAGTGCATGCTGCACACTCCACAATGTGTGTGAAATGCACGGTGAGGCCTATGAAGAAACTGCTGGAGCTCTTCCTCATGTTGAGAGAGAAGCTGAAGGAGTGGCTTTGGCAGATGTGCAGCCAACAAGAGTCAGAGAAGCACTGACTCAACTTTTTAATAGCCAAAGATGAACCATAAATCAACATATTTTTATTGTTGTTACCACAGTTGCTTCAAACATTTATAAAATAAAAAGGTAAATCCTATTCTTTTTGTGTTGCTTATTTAAAACAGTAGTGTAGCAAAAGTAACAGTACAAAACAACTTCCCCATAAAAAAAAAAACTTTTTCCAAAAGTACAAAATATTTCTCAGGGTATTAGAAAATGAATTGCAACAAAAAACTACTATACAGTAATAAATATAACTTTGCATAGCAATCACTTTCAAGTAAACATTGTGCAAACGTGCATAGTTCAGTGAACACTTCAGAACTATTCAGAACTTAAATCTGGTCTACATTTTATCTTTATCTTTAGGCTGAAAGGGTGGAGGATGATCCTGGAGGAAAGCATCCTGATCTGTGTTTGCCGGTGTTTGGAAAAAAGGCTGAGTGAGCGACTGATGTGGATGGGCATTGTTGAAGGGCAGTGGCTGATTTAAATCTTGGAGAAAGGACAGAGGCTGGGTGGGAGATGGAGCTGAAGCCATAGGAAACAGTGAGGAATGATGAGAAGGAGGGTGTCTTGGGTTGTACAGCTGAGCGGACTGCATTGGTGCCTGGTAGTGGGGTGGCTGTGGAGGATGGCTTGATCTCTCCATGAACTGTGAGAACATCATGAACATTCTGCGATCATGCTCATGCTGAGCTGCTTGCATTTTCAACAGGAGGTCACCGTCTTCGTTTCTGAAGGCACTGGTGATCTTGTCAGCAAAGACCTCCAGAGTTGCCTCCATTTTAGATTTTCTTTTCCTGGTCTTTGCAGATGTAGCTGAAAAAGAAGAATAGATTAGTTGGATAACATTTAATTGAATGCCTTTTTGTTGTTAATTTCATTTATTTATTTATTTAATTTGTTAAAACAAATAAAAAAATAACAGATGCAACACAATTGCATCTATACAATTCTAACTTAAATATGATATATATGTTATGTTTGTAAGATATGGCATAACAAAAACAGTTAACATACAGTTATAAATACCAGAAAGATAAGTTTTGACCATTTTAAATATAGTAATATTAATTAATTTTTTTTTAGAAGACAATAATAATAAAAATAATAATAAATAATAACAAGTTCAACTTTCATGGCCAAGTGCTGCAAAGTATTTCTATATAGACATATTTCAGGTACAGTGTTGCCCAAACATTTATCTTAAGTTAATTTGGCAAAAGAGCACAGTTAATTCCTTACAGCCAGTGGGTGCAGAGGATGCACTGCTGTTTATAGATGTATCTTCACTTTGAGTAGAACTTCCTTCTGTGGAAGAGGCAGGAGAGGGTGATGCAAGGGTCCCATCACCTGTGCATGCATTGAACAAAATAATACGGTCATTCTCCTAAATGCAATATAATCCAGCACCTCGACCAGTATGTAAATAGCCCACCTGTATCACCGTTTGTACTGCTAGCTGGGCTAGCTGCGGGAACCGGGCTCTTCTCCTCGGAGCAGGGCTCCTCTTCAGTAACGCAGCTATCCAGCAATTCTATCGGGTCAACGCTGGGCTTGTCTCCCAAAATACGGTCCAGCTCTTCGTAAAATGGACAGGTAGCACGTCCACGGCCGCTTCGCTTGTTCAAGTCTTTAGCCTCTTTGTATTTGGTTCGCAGGCTCTTTATTTTTCTTTGGCACTGGAGCCAAGACCGCTTGTAGCCGCGCTCGGCCATTTCTTTTGAAATAATTTCAAAAACCGCCCGGTTTCGATAGCATCCCTCCAGCTTGGCCTGAATACAGTTATCCCCCCAAACATGAATTAACGTAGAAACCTCACTGTCCCTCCACTGATTACTGTTATCGTTATCATCCGCCATTGTTTTTTTTACCTGCTTACACCTACTTCAGAGCAGAATGATGACGTTTGTGTCACTTGTTGATGACGTGTAGGTCGGATGAACGGGCTGAATGCGACCTGGCCGTTCAGACTGCAGTCGCATGTCAAAAGATCGGATATGTATCGGATTTAGGACCACATATCCAAGTGGCCTGGATCGCATTTGAAAAAATCGGATCTGTGTCGTTCACACTGTCATTAGAAGATCAGATACAGGTCGCATAGAGGCAAAAAAATCGGATTTGGGTCGTTTCAGGCTGCAGTGTGAACGTAGCCTAAAAGTGAACTCATGCCTGAATTCATGTCTATTTGACTGGAGAAGCCCCTATATAGTCTAGTTTGCACATCCTTTTACTTCTAAGGTAGGATTATATAGTTGGTAAAAAAGTGCAGTTTAGCCTCTGAAACGCAAAATGCACGCATAAAAAAATAAAATGCTTATAACTTTGGAATAGAAGCAGATAGAAAAAAAATTCCAAATGTATTTTGTACAGGTTTAGAAGCCCTACCTGCACAGCAAAAATTTAGGTGATACCTCTTGTAGATTTTTCACAATTTCACTTTTTAATTTTTCCACTACCCATTGGAAATGCATTAAGAAAGCAGAGACTACATTGGCTAGAGCATTGTGTCTAAAAGTGAACTCATGCCTGAATTCATGTCTATTTGACAGGAGAAGCTCTATATAGTCTAGTTTGCACATTCTTTTACTTCTAAGGTAGGATTATATAGTTGGTCTAAAAGGGCAGTTTAGCCTCTGAAACGCAAAATGCACGCATAAAAAAATAAAATGCTTATAACTTTGGAATAGAAGCAGATAGAACCAAAATTCCAAATGTATTTTGTACAGGTTTAGAAGCCCTACCTGCACAGCAAAAATTTAGGTGATACCTCTTGTAGATTTTTCACAATTTCACTTTTTAATTTTTCCACTACCCATTGGAAATGCATTAAGAGAGCAGAGACTACATTGGCTAGAGCATTGTGTCTAAAAGTGAACTCATGCCTGAATTCATGTCTATTTGACAGGAGAAGCCCCTATATAGTCTAGTTTGCACATCCTTTTACTTCTAAGGTAGGATTATATAGTTGGTCTAAAAGTGCAGTTTAGCCTCTGAAACGCAAAATGCACGCATAAAAAAATAAAATGCTTATAACTTTGGAATAGAAGCAGATAGAACCAAAATTCCAAATGTATTTTGTACAGGTTTAGAAGCCCTACTTGCACAGCAAGAATTGAGGTGATACCTCTTGTAGTTTTTTCACAATTTCACTTTTTAATTTTTCCACTACCCATTGGAAATGCATTAAGAGAGCAGAGACTACATTGGCTAGAGCATTGTGTCTAAAAGTGAACTCATGCCTGAATTCATGTCTATTTGACAGGAGAAGCCCCTATATAGTCTAGTTTGCACATCCTTTTACTTCTAAGGTAGGATTATATAGTTGGTCTAAAAGGGCAGTTTAGCCTCTGAAACGCAAAATGCACGCATAAAAAAATAAAATGCTTATAACTTTGGAATAGAAGCAGATAGAACCAAAATTCCAAATGTATTTTGTACAGGTTTAGAAGCCCTACCTGCACAGCAAAAATTTAGGTGATACCTCTTGTAGATTTTTCACAATTTCACTTTTTAATTTTTCCACTACCCATTGGAAATGTATTAAGAAAGCAGAGACTACATTGGCTAGAGCATTGTGTCTAAAAGTGAACTCATGCCTGAATTCATGTCTATTTGACTGGAGAAGCCCCTATATAGTCTAGTTTGCACATCCTTTTACTTCTAAGGTAGGATTATATAGTTGGTCTAAAAGGGCAGTTTAGCCTCTGAAACGCAAAATGCACGCATAAAAAAATAAAATGCTTATAACTTTGGAATAGAAGCAGATAGAACCAAAATTCCAAATGTATTTTGTACAGGTTTAGAAGCCCTACCTGCACAGCAAAAATTTAGGTGATACCTCTTGTAGATTTTTCACAATTTCACTTTTTAATTTTTCCACTACCCATTGGAAATGCATTAAGAGAGCAGAGACTACATTGGCTAGAGCATTGTGTCTAAAAGTGAACTCATGCCTGAATTCATGTCTATTTGACAGGAGAAGCTCTATATAGTCTAGTTTGCACATTCTTTTACTTTTAAGGTAGGATTATATAGTTGGTAAAAAAGTGCAGTTTAGCCTCTGAAACGCAAAATGCACGCATAAAAAAATAAAATGCTTATAACTTTGGAATAGAAGCAGATAGAACCAAAATTCCAAATGTATTTTGTACAGGTTTAGAAGCCCTACTTGCACAGCAAAAATTGAGGTGATACCTCTTGTAGTTTTTTCACAATTTCACTTTTTAATTTTTCCACTACCCATTGGAAATGCATTAAGAAAGCAGAGACTACATTGGCGAGAGCATTGTGTCTAAAAGTGAACTCATGCCTGAATTCATGTCTATTTGACTGGAGAAGCCCCTATATAGTCTAGTTTGCACATCCTTTTACTTCTAAGGTAGGATTATATAGTTGGTCTAAAAGGGCAGTTTAGCCTCTGAAACGCAAAATGCACGCATAAAAAAATAAAATGCTTATAACTTTGGAATAGAAGCAGATAGAACCAAAATTCCAAATGTATTTTGTACAGGTTTAGAAGCCCTACCTGCACAGCTAAAATTTAGGTGATACCTCTTGTAGATTTTTCACAATTTCACTTTTTAATTTTTCCACTACCCACTGGAAATGCATTAAGAGAGCAGAGACTACATTGGCTAGAGCATTGTGTCTAAAAGTGAACTCATGCCTGAATTCATGTCTATTTGACAGGAGAAGCCCGTATATAGTCTAGTTTGCACATCCTTTTACTTCTAAGGTAGGATTATATAGTTGGTCTAAAAGGGCAGTTTAGCCTCTGAAACGCAAAATGCACGCATAAAAAAATAAAATGCTTATAACTTTGGAATAGAAGCAGATAGAACCAAAATTCCAAATGTATTTTGTACAGGTTTAGAAGCCCTACCTGCACAGCAAAAATTTAGGTGATACCTCTTGTAGATTTTTCACAATTTCACTTTTTAATTTTTCCACTACCCATTGGAAATGCATTAAGAGAGCAGAGACTACATTGGCTAGAGCATTGTGTCTAAAAGTGAACTCATGCCTGAATTCATGTCTATTTGACAGGAGAAGCCCCTATATAGTCTAGTTTGCACATTCTTTTACTTCTAAGGTAGGATTATATAGTTGGTAAAAAAGTGCAGTTTAGCCTCTGAAACGCAAAATGCACGCATAAAAAAATAAAATGCTTATAACTTTGGAATAGAAGCAGATAGAACCAAAATTCCAAATGTATTTTGTACAGGTTTAGAAGCCCTACTTGCACAGCAAGAATTGAGGTGATACCTCTTGTAGTTTTTTCACAATTTCACTTTTTAATTTTTCCACTACCCATTGGAAATGCATTAAGAAAGCAGAGACTACATTGGCTAGAGCATTGTGTCTAAAAGTGAACTCATGCCTGAATTCATGTCTATTTGACTGGAGAAGCCCCTATATAGTCTAGTTTGCACATCCTTTTACTTCTAAGGTAGGATTATATAGTTGGTCTAAAAGGGCAGTTTAGCCTCTGAAACGCAAAATGCACGCATAAAAAAATAAAATGCTTATAACTTTGGAATAGAAGCAGATAGAACCAAAATTCCAAATGTATTTTGTACAGGTTTAGAAGCCCTACCTGCACAGCAAAAATTTAGGTGATACCTCTTGTAGATTTTTCACAATTTCACTTTTTAATTTTTCCACTACCCATTGGAAATGCATTAAGAGAGCAGAGACTACATTGGCTAGAGCATTGTGTCTAAAAGTGAACTCATGCCTGAATTCATGTCTATTTGACAGGAGAAGCTCTATATAGTCTAGTTTGCACATTCTTTTACTTTTAAGGTAGGATTATATAGTTGGTCTAAAAGGGCAGTTTAGCCTCTGAAACGCAAAATGCACGCATAAAAAAATAAAATGCTTATAACTTTGGAATAGAAGCAGATAGAACCAAAATTCCAAATGTATTTTGTACAGGTTTAGAAGCCCTACTTGCACAGCAAAAATTTAGGTGATACCTCTTGTAGTTTTTTCACAATTTCACTTTTTAATTTTTCCACTACCCATTGGAAATGCATTAAGAAAGCAGAGACTACATTGGCTAGAGCATTGTGTCTAAAAGTGAACTCATGCCTGAATTCATGTCTATTTGACTGGAGAAGCCCCTATATAGTCTAGTTTGCACATCCTTTTACTTCTAAGGTAGGATTATATAGTTGGTCTAAAAGGGCAGTTTAGCCTCTGAAACGCAAAATGCATGCATAAAAAAATAAAATGCTTATAACTTTGGAATAGAAGCAGATAGAACCAAAATTCCAAATGTATTTTGTACAGGTTTAGAAGCCCTACCTGCACAGCAAAAATTTAGGTGATACCTCTTGTAGATTTTTCACAATTTCACTTTTTAATTTTTCCACTACCCATTGGAAATGCATTAAGAGAGCAGAGACTACATTGGCTAGAGCATTGTGTCTAAAAGTGAACTCATGCCTGAATTCATGTCTATTTGACAGGAGAAGCTCTATATAGTCTAGTTTGCACATTCTTTTACTTTTAAGGTAGGATTATATAGTTGGTCTAAAAGGGCAGTTTAGCCTCTGAAACGCAAAATGCACGCATAAAAAAATAAAATGCTTATAACTTTGGAATAGAAGCAGATAGAACCAAAATTCCAAATGTATTTTGTACAGGTTTAGAAGCCCTAGTTGCACAGCAAAAATTTAGGTGATACCTCTTGTAGTTTTTTCACAATTTCACTTTTTAATTTTTCCACTACCCATTGGAAATGCATTAAGAAAGCAGAGACTACATTGGCTAGAGCATTGGGTCTAAAAGTGAACTCATGCCTGAATTCATGTCTATTTGACTGGAGAAGCCCCTATATAGTCTAGTTTGCACATCCTTTTACTTCTAAGGTAGGATTATATAGTTGGTCTAAAAGGGCAGTTTAGCCTCTGAAACGCAAAATGCACGCATAAAAAAATAAAATGCTTATAACTTTGGAATAGAAGCAGATAGAACCAAAATTCCAAATGTATTTTGTACAGGTTTAGAAGCCCTACCTGCACAGCAAAAATTTAGGTGATACCTCTTGTAGATTTTTCACAATTTCACTTTTTAATTTTTCCACTACCCATTGGAAATGCATTAAGAGAGCAGAGACTACATTGGCTAGAGCATTGTGTCTAAAAGTGAACTCATGCCTGAATTCATGTCTATTTGACAGGAGAAGCTCTATATAGTCTAGTTTGCACATTCTTTTACTTTTAAGGTAGGATTATATAGTTGGTAAAAAAGTGCAGTTTAGCCTCTGAAACGCAAAATGCACGCATAAAAAAATAAAATGCTTATAACTTTGGAATAGAAGCAGATAGAACCAAAATTCCAAATGTATTTTGTACAGGTTTAGAAGCCCTAGTGGCACAGCAAAAATTTAGGTGATACCTCTTGTAGTTTTTTCACAATTTCACTTTTTAATTTTTCCACTACCCATTGGAAATGCATTAAGAAAGCAGAGACTACATTGGCTAGAGCCAATTGTGTCTAAAAGTGAACTCATGCCTGAATTCATGTCTATTTGACTGGAGAAGCCCCTATATAGTCTAGTTTGCACATCCTTTTACTTCTAAGGTAGGATTATATAGTTGGTCTAAAAGGGCAGTTTAGCCTCTGAAACGCAAAATGCACGCATAAAAAAATAAAATGCTTATAACTTTGGAATAGAAGCAGATAGAACCAAAATTCCAAATGTATTTTGTACAGGTTTAGAAGCCCTACCTGCACAGCTAAAATTTAGGTGATACCTCTTGTAGATTTTTCACAATTTCACTTTTTAATTTTTCCACTACCCACTGGAAATGCATTAAGAGAGCAGAGACTACATTGGCTAGAGCATTGTGTCTAAAAGTGAACTCATGCCTGAATTCATGTCTATTTGACAGGAGAAGCCCGTATATAGTCTAGTTTGCACATCCTTTTACTTCTAAGGTAGGATTATATAGTTGGTCTAAAAGGGCAGTTTAGCCTCTGAAACGCAAAATGCACGCATAAAAAAATAAAATGCTTATAACTTTGGAATAGAAGCAGATAGAACCAAAATTCCAAATGTATTTTGTACAGGTTTAGAAGCCCTACCTGCACAGCAAAAATTTAGGTGATACCTCTTGTAGATTTTTCACAATTTCACTTTTTAATTTTTCCACTACCCATTGGAAATGCATTAAGAGAGCAGAGACTACATTGGCTAGAGCATTGTGTCTAAAAGTGAACTCATGCCTGAATTCATGTCTATTTGACTGGAGAAGCCCCTATATAGTCTAGTTTGCACATCCTTTTACTTCTAAGGTAGGATTATATAGTTGGTCTAAAAGGGCAGTTTAGCCTCTGAAACGCAAAATGCACGCATAAAAAAATAAAATGCTTATAACTTTGGAATAGAAGCAGATAGAACCAAAATTCCAAATGTATTTTGTACAGGTTTAGAAGCCCTACCTGCACAGCAAAAATTTAGGTGATACCTCTTGTAGATTTTTCACAATTTCACTTTTTAATTTTTCCACTACCCACTGGAAATGCATTAAGAGAGCAGAGACTACATTGGCTAGAGCATTGTGTCTAAAAGTGAACTCATGCCTGAATTCATGTCTATTTGACAGGAGAAGCCCGTATATAGTCTAGTTTGCACATCCTTTTACTTCTAAGGTAGGATTATATAGTTGGTCTAAAAGGGCAGTTTAGCCTCTGAAACGCAAAATGCACGCATAAAAAAATAAAATGCTTATAACTTTGGAATAGAAGCAGATAGAACCAAAATTCCAAATGTATTTTGTACAGGTTTAGAAGCCCTACCTGCACAGCAAAAATTTAGGTGATACCTCTTGTAGATTTTTCACAATTTCACTTTTTAATTTTTCCACTACCCATTGGAAATGCATTAAGAGAGCAGAGACTACATTGGCTAGAGCATTGTGTCTAAAAGTGAACTCATGCCTGAATTCATGTCTATTTGACAGGAGAAGCTCTATATAGTCTAGTTTGCACATTCTTTTACTTTTAAGGTAGGATTATATAGTTGGTAAAAAAGTGCAGTTTAGCCTCTGAAACGCAAAATGCACGCATAAAAAAATAAAATGCTTATAACTTTGGAATAGAAGCAGATAGAACCAAAATTCCAAATGTATTTTGTACAGGTTTAGAAGCCCTACTTGCACAGCAAGAATTGAGGTGATACCTCTTGTAGTTTTTTCACAATTTCACTTTTTAATTTTTCCACTACCCATTGGAAATGCATTAAGAAAGCAGAGACTACATTGGCTAGAGCATTGTGTCTAAAAGTGAACTCATGCCTGAATTCATGTCTATTTGACTGGAGAAGCCCCTATATAGTCTAGTTTGCACATCCTTTTACTTCTAAGGTAGGATTATATAGTTGGTCTAAAAGGGCAGTTTAGCCTCTGAAACGCAAAATGCACGCATAAAAAAATAAAATGCTTATAACTTTGGAATAGAAGCAGATAGAACCAAAATTCCAAATGTATTTTGTACAGGTTTAGAAGCCCTACCTGCACAGCTAAAATTTAGGTGATACCTCTTGTAGATTTTTCACAATTTCACTTTTTAATTTTTCCACTACCCATTGGAAATGCATTAAGAGAGCAGAGACTACATTGGCTAGAGCATTGTGTCTAAAAGTGAACTCATGCCTGAATTCATGTCTATTTGACAGGAGAAGCCCGTATATAGTCTAGTTTGCACATCCTTTTACTTCTAAGGTAGGATTATATAGTTGGTCTAAAAGGGCAGTTTAGCCTCTGAAACGCAAAATGCACGCATAAAAAAATAAAATGCTTATAACTTTGGAATAGAAGCAGATAGAACCAAAATTCCAAATGTATTTTGTACAGGTTTAGAAGCCCTACCTGCACAGCAAAAATTTAGGTGATACCTCTTGTAGATTTTTCACAATTTCACTTTTTAATTTTTCCACTACCCATTGGAAATGCATTAAGAGAGCAGAGACTACATTGGCTAGAGCATTGTGTCTAAAAGTGAACTCATGCCTGAATTCATGTCTATTTGACAGGAGAAGCCCCTATATAGTCTAGTTTGCACATCCTTTTACTTCTAAGGTAGGATTATATAGTTGGTCTAAAAGGGCAGTTTAGCCTCTGAAACGCAAAATGCACGCATAAAAAAATAAAATGCTTATAACTTTGGAATAGAAGCAGATAGAACCAAACATCCAAATGTATTTTGTACAGGTTTAGAAGCCCTACTTGCACAGCAAGAATTGAGGTGATACCTCTTGTAGTTTTTTCACAATTTCACTTTTTAATTTTTCCACTACCCATTGGAAATGCATTAAGAAAGCAGAGACTACATTGGCTAGAGCATTGTGTCTAAAAGTGAACTCATGCCTGAATTCATGTCTATTTGACTGGAGAAGCCCCTATATAGTCTAGTTTGCACATCCTTTTACTTCTAAGGTAGGATTATATAGTTGGTCTAAAAGGGCAGTTTAGCCTCTGAAACGCAAAATGCACGCATAAAAAAATAAAATGCTTATAACTTTGGAATAGAAGCAGATAGAACCAAAATTCCAAATGTATTTTGTACAGGTTTAGAAGCCCTACCTGCACAGCAAAAATTTAGGTGATACCTCTTGTAGATTTTTCACAATTTCACTTTTTAATTTTTCCACTACCCATTGGAAATGCATTAAGAGAGCAGAGACTACATTGGCTAGAGCATTGTGTCTAAAAGTGAACTCATGCCTGAATTCATGTCTATTTGACAGGAGAAGCCCATTTATAGTGTAGTTTGCACATTCTTTTACATCTAAGGTAGGATTATATAGTGGGTCTAAAAGGGCAGTTTAGCCTCTGAAACGCAAAATGCACGCATAAAAAAATAAAATGCTTATAACTTTGGAATAGAAGCAGATAGAACCAAAATTCCAAATGTATTTTGTACAGGTTTAGAAGCCCTACTTGCACAGCAAAAATTTAGGTGATACCTCTTGTAGTTTTTTCACAATTTCACTTTTTAATTTTTCCACTACCCATTGGAAATGCATTAAGAAAGCAGAGACTACATTGGCGAGAGCATTGTGTCTAAAAGTGAACTCATGCCTGAATTCATGTCTATTTGACTGGAGAAGCCCCTATATAGTCTAGTTTGCACATCCTTTTACTTCTAAGGTAGGATTATATAGTTGGTCTAAAAGGGCAGTTTAGCCTCTGAAACGCAAAATGCATGCATAAAAAAATAAAATGCTTATAACTTTGGAATAGAAGCAGATAGAACCAAAATTCCAAATGTATTTTGTACAGGTTTAGAAGCCCTACCTGCACAGCAAAAATTTAGGTGATACCTCTTGTAGATTTTTCACAATTTCACTTTTTAATTTTTCCACTACCCATTGGAAATGCATTAAGAGAGCAGAGACTACATTGGCTAGAGCATTGTGTCTAAAAGTGAACTCATGCCTGAATTCATGTCTATTTGACAGGAGAAGCTCTATATAGTCTAGTTTGCACATCCTTTTACTTCTAAGGTAGGATTATATAGTTGGTCTAAAAGGGCAGTTTAGCCTCTGAAACGCAAAATGCACGCATAAAAAAATAAAATGCTTATAACTTTGGAATAGAAGCAGATAGAACCAAAATTCCAAATGTATTTTGTACAGGTTTAGAAGCCCTACTTGCACAGCAAGAATTGAGGTGATACCTCTTGTAGTTTTTTCACAATTTCACTTTTTAATTTTTCCACTACCCATTGGAAATGCATTAAGAAAGCAGAGACTACATTGGCTAGAGCATTGTGTCTAAAAGTGAACTCATGCCTGAATTCATGTCTATTTGACTGGAGAAGCCCCTATATAGTCTAGTTTGCACATCCTTTTACTTCTAAGGTAGGATTATATAGTTGGTCTAAAAGGGCAGTTTAGCCTCTGAAACGCAAAATGCACGCATAAAAAAATAAAATGCTTATAACTTTGGAATAGAAGCAGATAGAACCAAAATTCCAAATGTATTTTGTACAGGTTTAGAAGCCCTACCTGCACAGCAAAAATTTAGGTGATACCTCTTGTAGATTTTTCACAATTTCACTTTTTAATTTTTCCACTACCCATTGGAAATGCATTAAGAGAGCAGAGACTACATTGGCTAGAGCATTGTGTCTAAAAGTGAACTCATGCCTGAATTCATGTCTATTTGACAGGAGAAGCCCATTTATAGTCTAGTTTGCACATTCTTTTACTTTTAAGGTAGGATTATATAGTTGGTAAAAAAGTGCAGTTTAGCCTCTGAAACGCAAAATGCACGCATAAAAAAATAAAATGCTTATAACTTTGGAATAGAAGCAGATAGAACCAAAATTCCAAATGTATTTTGTACAGGTTTAGAAGCCCTACTTGCACAGCAAGAATTGAGGTGATACCTCTTGTAGTTTTTTCACAATTTCACTTTTTAATTTTTCCACTACCCATTGGAAATGCATTAAGAAAGCAGAGACTACATTGGCTAGAGCATTGTGTCTAAAAGTGAACTCATGCCTGAATTCATGTCTATTTGACTGGAGAAGCCCCTATATAGTCTAGTTTGCACATCCTTTTACTTCTAAGGTAGGATTATATAGTTGGTCTAAAAGGGCAGTTTAGCCTCTGAAACGCAAAATGCACGCATAAAAAAATAAAATGCTTATAACTTTGGAATAGAAGCAGATAGAACCAAAATTCCAAATGTATTTTGTACAGGTTTAGAAGCCCTACCTGCACAGCTAAAATTTAGGTGATACCTCTTGTAGATTTTTCACAATTTCACTTTTTAATTTTTCCACTACCCACTGGAAATGCATTAAGAGAGCAGAGACTACATTGGCTAGAGCATTGTGTCTAAAATTGAACTCATGCCTGAATTCATGTCTATTTGACAGGAGAAGCCCGTATATAGTCTAGTTTGCACATCCTTTTACTTCTAAGGTAGGATTATATAGTTGGTCTAAAAGGGCAGTTTAGCCTCTGAAACGCAAAATGCACGCATAAAAAAATAAAATGCTTATAACTTTGGAATAGAAGCAGATAGAACCAAAATTCCAAATGTATTTTGTACAGGTTTAGAAGCCCTACCTGCACAGCTAAAATTTAGGTGATACCTCTTGTAGATTTTTCACAATTTCACTTTTTAATTTTTCCACTACCCACTGGAAATGCATTAAGAGAGC
Source organism: Paratrypauchen microcephalus (assembly GCA_036785185.1). Lineage (NCBI taxonomy): Eukaryota > Metazoa > Chordata > Actinopteri > Gobiiformes > Gobiidae > Paratrypauchen > Paratrypauchen microcephalus. The sequence continues at coordinate 3,247,083 of JAVJIX010000029.1, forward strand.
AGAGACTACATTGGCTAGAGCATTGTGTCTAAAAGTGAACTCATGCCTGAATTCATGTCTATTTGACAGGAGAAGCCCGTATATAGTCTAGTTTGCACATCCTTTTACTTCTAAGGTAGGATTATATAGTTGGTCTAAAAGGGCAGTTTAGCCTCTGAAACGCAAAATGCACGCATAAAAAAATAAAATGCTTATAACTTTGGAATAGAAGCAGATAGAACCAAAATTCCAAATGTATTTTGTACAGGTTTAGAAGCCCTACCTGCACAGCAAAAATTTAGGTGATACCTCTTGTAGATTTTTCACAATTTCACTTTTTAATTTTTCCACTACCCATTGGAAATGCATTAAGAGAGCAGAGACTACATTGGCTAGAGCATTGTGTCTAAAAGTGAACTCATGCCTGAATTCATGTCTATTTGACAGGAGAAGCCCCTATATAGTCTAGTTTGCACATTCTTTTACTTCTAAGGTAGGATTATATAGTTGGTTAAAAATTGCAGTTTAGCCTCTGAAACGCAAAATGCACGCATAAAAAAATAAAATGCTTATAACTTTGGAATAGAAGCAGATAGAACCAAAATTCCAAATGTATTTTGTACAGGTTTAGAAGCCCTACCTGCACAGCAAAAATTTAGGTGATACCTCTTGTAGATTTTTCACAATTTCACTTTTTAATTTTTCCACTACCAATTGGAAATGTATTAAGAAAGCAGAGACTACATTGGCTAGAGCATTGTGTCTAAAAGTGAACTCATGCCTGAATTCATGTCTATTTGACTGGAGAAGCCCCTATATAGTCTAGTTTGCACATCCTTTTACTTCTAAGGTAGGATTATATAGTTGGTCTAAAAGGGCAGTTTAGCCTCTGAAACGCAAAATGCACGCATAAAAAAATAAAATGCTTATAACTTTGGAATAGAAGCAGATAGAACCAAAATTCCAAATGTATTTTGTACAGGTTTATAAGCCCTACTTGCACAGCAAAAATTTAGGTGATACCTCTTGTAGTTTTTTCACAATTTCACTTTTTAATTTTTCCACTACCCATTGGAAATGCATTAAGAAAGCAGAGACTACATTGGCTAGAGCATTGTGTCTAAAAGTGAACTCATGCCTGAATTCATGTCTATTTGACTGGAGAAGCCCCTATATAGTCTAGTTTGCACATCCTTTTACTTCTAAGGTAGGATTATATAGTTGGTCTAAAAGGGCAGTTTAGCCTCTGAAACGCAAAATGCACGCATAAAAAAATAAAATGCTTATAACTTTGGAATAGAAGCAGATAGAACCAAAATTCCAAATGTATTTTGTACAGGTTTAGAAGCCCTACCTGCACAGCAAAAATTTAGGTGATACCTCTTGTAGATTTTTCACAATTTCACTTTTTAATTTTTCCACTACCCATTGGAAATGCATTAAGAGAGCAGAGACTACATTGGCTAGAGCATTGTGTCTAAAAGTGAACTCATGCCTGAATTCATGTCTATTTGACAGGAGAAGCCCCTATATAGTCTAGTTTGCACATTCTTTTACTTCTAAGGTAGGATTATATAGTTGGTCTAAAAGTGCAGTTTAGCCTCTGAAACGCAAAATGCACGCATAAAAAAATAAAATGCTTATAACTTTGGAATAGAAGCAGATAGAACCAAAATTCCAAATGTATTTTGTACAGGTTTAGAAGCCCTACTTGCACAGCAAGAATTGAGGTGATACCTCTTGTAGTTTTTTCACAATTTCACTTTTTAATTTTTCCACTACCCATTGGAAATGCATTAAGAAAGCAGAGACTACATTGGCTAGAGCATTGTGTCTAAAAGTGAACTCATGCCTGAATTCATGTCTATTTGACTGGAGAAGCCCCTATATAGTCTAGTTTGCACATCCTTTTACTTCTAAGGTAGGATTATATAGTTGGTCTAAAAGGGCAGTTTAGCCTCTGAAACGCAAAATGCACGCATAAAAAAATAAAATGCTTATAACTTTGGAATAGAAGCAGATAGAACCAAAATTCCAAATGTATTTTGTACAGGTTTAGAAGCCCTACCTGCACAGCAAAAATTTAGGTGATACCTCTTGTAGATTTTTCACAATTTCACTTTTTAATTTTTCCACTACCCATTGGAAATGCATTAAGAGAGCAGAGACTACATTGGCTAGAGCATTGTGTCTAAAAGTGAACTCATGCCTGAATTCATGTCTATTTGACAGGAGAAGCCCCTATATAGTCTAGTTTGCACATCCTTTTACTTCTAAGGTAGGATTATATAGTGGGTAAAAAAGTGCAGTTTAGCCTCTGAAACGCAAAATGCACGCATAAAAAAATAAAATGCTTATAACTTTGGAATAGAAGCAGATAGAACCAAACATCCAAATGTATTTTGTACAGGTTTAGAAGCCCTACTTGCACAGCAAGAATTGAGGTGATACCTCTTGTAGTTTTTTCACAATTTCACTTTTTAATTTTTCCACTACCCATTGGAAATGCATTAAGAAAGCAGAGACTACATTGGCTAGAGCATTGTGTCTAAAAGTGAACTCATGCCTGAATTCATGTCTATTTGACTGGAGAAGCCCCTATATAGTCTAGTTTGCACATCCTTTTACTTCTAAGGTAGGATTATATAGTTGGTCTAAAAGGGCAGTTTAGCCTCTGAAACGCAAAATGCACGCATAAAAAAATAAAATGCTTATAACTTTGGAATAGAAGCAGATAGAACCAAAATTCCAAATGTATTTTGTACAGGTTTATAAGCCCTACTTGCACAGCAAGAATTGAGGAGATACCTCTTGTAGTCTTTTCACAATTTCACTTTTTAATTTTTCCACTACCCATTGGAAATGTATTAAGAAAGCAGAGACTACATTGGCTAGAGCATTGGGTCTAAAAGTGAACTCATGCCTGAATTCATGTCTATTTGACTGGAGAAGCCCCTATATAGTCTAGTTTGCACATCCTTTTACTTCTAAGGTAGGATTATATAGTTGGTCTAAAAGGGCAGTTTAGCCTCTGAAACGCAAAATGCACGCATAAAAAAATAAAATGCTTATAACTTTGGAATAGAAGCAGATAGAACCAAAATTCCAAATGTATTTTGTACAGGTTTAGAAGCCCTACCTGCACAGCTAAAATTTAGGTGATACCTCTTGTAGATTTTTCACAATTTCACTTTTTAATTTTTCCACTACCCACTGGAAATGCATTAAGAGAGCAGAGACTACATTGGCTAGAGCATTGTGTCTAAAAGTGAACTCATGCCTGAATTCATGTCTATTTGACAGGAGAAGCCCCTATATAGTCTAGTTTGCACATCCTTTTACTTCTAAGGTAGGATTATATAGTTGGTCTAAAAGGGCAGTTTAGCCTCTGAAACGCAAAATGCACGCATAAAAAAATAAAATGCTTATAACTTTGGAATAGAAGCAGATAGAACCAAAATTCCAAATGTATTTTGTACAGGTTTAGAAGCCCTACCTGCACAGCTAAAATTTAGGTGATACCTCTTGTAGATTTTTCACAATTTCACTTTTTAATTTTTCCACTACCCACTGGAAATGCATTAAGAGAGCAGAGACTACATTGGCTAGAGCATTGTGTCTAAAAGTGAACTCATGCCTGAATTCATGTCTATTTGACAGGAGAAGCTCTATATAGTCTAGTTTGCACATTCTTTTACTTTTAAGGTAGGATTATATAGTTGGTAAAAAAGTGCAGTTTAGCCTCTGAAACGCAAAATGCACGCATAAAAAAATAAAATGCTTATAACTTTGGAATAGAAGCAGATAGAACCAAAATTCCAAATGTATTTTGTACAGGTTTAGAAGCCCTACTTGCACAGCAAGAATTGAGGTGATACCTCTTGTAGTTTTTTCACAATTTCACTTTTTAATTTTTCCACTACCCATTGGAAATGCATTAAGAAAGCAGAGACTACATTGGCTAGAGCATTGTGTCTAAAAGTGAACTCATGCCTGAATTCATGTCTATTTGACTGGAGAAGCCCCTATATAGTCTAGTTTGCACATCCTTTTACTTCTAAGGTAGGATTATATAGTTGGTCTAAAAGGGCAGTTTAGCCTCTGAAACGCAAAATGCACGCATAAAAAAATAAAATGCTTATAACTTTGGAATAGAAGCAGATAGAACCAAAATTCCAAATGTATTTTGTACAGGTTTAGAAGCCCTACCTGCACAGCTAAAATTTAGGTGATACCTCTTGTAGATTTTTCACAATTTCACTTTTTAATTTTTCCACTACCCACTGGAAATGCATTAAGAGAGCAGAGACTACATTGGCTAGAGCATTGTGTCTAAAAGTGAACTCATGCCTGAATTCATGTCTATTTGACAGGAGAAGCCCGTATATAGTCTAGTTTGCACATCCTTTTACTTCTAAGGTAGGATTATATAGTTGGTCTAAAAGGGCAGTTTAGCCTCTGAAACGCAAAATGCACGCATAAAAAAATAAAATGCTTATAACTTTGGAATAGAAGCAGATAGAACCAAAATTCCAAATGTATTTTGTACAGGTTTAGAAGCCCTACCTGCACAGCTAAAATTTAGGTGATACCTCTTGTAGATTTTTCACAATTTCACTTTTTAATTTTTCCACTACCCACTGGAAATGCATTAAGAGAGCAGAGACTACATTGGCTAGAGCATTGTGTCTAAAAGTGAACTCATGCCTGAATTCATGTCTATTTGACAGGAGAAGCCCGTATATAGTCTAGTTTGCACATCCTTTTACTTCTAAGGTAGGATTATATAGTTGGTCTAAAAGGGCAGTTTAGCCTCTGAAACGCAAAATGCACGCATAAAAAAATAAAATGCTTATAACTTTGGAATAGAAGCAGATAGAACCAAAATTCCAAATGTATTTTGTACAGGTTTAGAAGCCCTACCTGCACAGCAAAAATTTAGGTGATACCTCTTGTAGATTTTTCACAATTTCACTTTTTAATTTTTCCACTACCCATTGGAAATGCATTAAGAGAGCAGAGACTACATTGGCTAGAGCATTGTGTCTAAAAGTGAACTCATGCCTGAATTCATGTCTATTTGACAGGAGAAGCCCCTATATAGTCTAGTTTGCACATTCTTTTACTTCTAAGGTAGGATTATATAGTTGGTCTAAAAGGGCAGTTTAGCCTCTGAAACGCAAAATGCACGCATAAAAAAATAAAATGCTTATAACTTTGGAATAGAAGCAGATAGAACCAAAATTCCAAATGTATTTTGTACAGGTTTAGAAGCCCTACTTGCACAGCAAGAATTGAGGTGATACCTCTTGTAGTTTTTTCACAATTTCACTTTTTAATTTTTCCACTACCCATTGGAAATGCATTAAGAAAGCAGAGACTACATTGGCTAGAGCATTGTGTCTAAAAGTGAACTCATGCCTGAATTCATGTCTATTTGACTGGAGAAGCCCCTATATAGTCTAGTTTGCACATCCTTTTACTTCTAAGGTAGGATTATATAGTTGGTCTAAAAGGGCAGTTTAGCCTCTGAAACGCAAAATGCACGCATAAAAAAATAAAATGCTTATAACTTTGGAATAGAAGCAGATAGAACCAAAATTCCAAATGTATTTTGTACAGGTTTAGAAGCCCTACCTGCACAGCAAAAATTTAGGTGATACCTCTTGTAGATTTTTCACAATTTCACTTTTTAATTTTTCCACTACCCATTGGAAATGCATTAAGAGAGCAGAGACTACATTGGCTAGAGCATTGTGTCTAAAAGTGAACTCATGCCTGAATTCATGTCTATTTGACAGGAGAAGCCCCTATATAGTCTAGTTTGCACATTCTTTTACTTCTAAGGTAGGATTATATAGTTGGTCTAAAAGTGCAGTTTAGCCTCTGAAACGCAAAATGCACGCATAAAAAAATAAAATGCTTATAACTTTGGAATAGAAGCAGATAGAACCAAAATTCCAAATGTATTTTGTACAGGTTTAGAAGCCCTACTTGCACAGCAAGAATTGAGGTGATACCTCTTGTAGTTTTTTCACAATTTCACTTTTTAATTTTTCCACTACCCATTGGAAATGCATTAAGAAAGCAGAGACTACATTGGCTAGAGCATTGTGTCTAAAAGTGAACTCATGCCTGAATTCATGTCTATTTGACAGGAGAAGCCCCTATATAGTCTAGTTTGCACATCCTTTTACTTCTAAGGTAGGATTATATAGTTGGTCTAAAAGGGCAGTTTAGCCTCTGAAACGCAAAATGCACGCATAAAAAAATAAAATGCTTATAACTTTGGAATAGAAGCAGATAGAACCAAAATTCCAAATGTATTTTGTACAGGTTTAGAAGCCCTACTTGCACAGCAAGAATTGAGGTGATACCTCTTGTAGTTTTTTCACAATTTCACTTTTTAATTTTTCCACTACCCATTGGAAATGCATTAAGAGAGCAGAGACTACATTGGCTAGAGCATTGTGTCTAAAAGTGAACTCATGCCTGAATTCATGTCTATTTGACAGGAGAAGCCCCTATATAGTCTAGTTTGCACATCCTTTTACTTCTAAGGTAGGATTATATAGTTGGTCTAAAAGGGCAGTTTAGCCTCTGAAACGCAAAATGCACGCATAAAAAAATAAAATGCTTATAACTTTGGAATAGAAGCAGATAGAACCAAAATTCCAAATGTATTTTGTACAGGTTTAGAAGCCCTACCTGCACAGCTAAAATTTAGGTGATACCTCTTGTAGATTTTTCACAATTTCACTTTTTAATTTTTCCACTACCCACTGGAAATGCATTAAGAGAGCAGAGACTACATTGGCTAGAGCATTGTGTCTAAAAGTGAACTCATGCCTGAATTCATGTCTATTTGACAGGAGAAGCCCGTATATAGTCTAGTTTGCACATCCTTTTACTTCTAAGGTAGGATTATATAGTTGGTCTAAAAGGGCAGTTTAGCCTCTGAAACGCAAAATGCACGCATAAAAAAATAAAATGCTTATAACTTTGGAATAGAAGCAGATAGAACCAAAATTCCAAATGTATTTTGTACAGGTTTAGAAGCCCTACCTGCACAGCAAAAATTTAGGTGATACCTCTTGTAGATTTTTCACAATTTCACTTTTTAATTTTTCCACTACCCATTGGAAATGTATTAAGAAAGCAGAGACTACATTGGCTAGAGCATTGTGTCTAAAAGTGAACTCATGCCTGAATTCATGTCTATTTGACTGGAGAAGCCCCTATATAGTCTAGTTTGCACATCCTTTTACTTCTAAGGTAGGATTATATAGTTGGTCTAAAAGGGCAGTTTAGCCTCTGAAACGCAAAATGCACGCATAAAAAAATAAAATGCTTATAACTTTGGAATAGAAGCAGATAGAACCAAAATTCCAAATGTATTTTGTACAGGTTTAGAAGCCCTACCTGCACAGCAAAAATTTAGGTGATACCTCTTGTAGATTTTTCACAATTTCACTTTTTAATTTTTCCACTACCCACTGGAAATGCATTAAGAGAGCAGAGACTACATTGGCTAGAGCATTGTGTCTAAAAGTGAACTCATGCCTGAATTCATGTCTATTTGACAGGAGAAGCCCGTATATAGTCTAGTTTGCACATCCTTTTACTTCTAAGGTAGGATTATATAGTTGGTCTAAAAGGGCAGTTTAGCCTCTGAAACGCAAAATGCACGCATAAAAAAATAAAATGCTTATAACTTTGGAATAGAAGCAGATAGAACCAAAATTCCAAATGTATTTTGTACAGGTTTAGAAGCCCTACCTGCACAGTTAAAATTTAGGTGATACCTCTTGTAGATTTTTCACAATTTCACTTTTTAATTTTTCCACTACCCATTGGAAATGCATTAAGAGAGCAGAGACTACATTGGCTAGAGCATTGTGTCTAAAAGTGAACTCATGCCTGAATTCATGTCTATTTGACAGGAGAAGCCCATTTATAGTGTAGTTTGCACATTCTTTTACATCTAAGGTAGGATTATATAGTGGGTCTAAAAGGGCAGTTTAGCCTCTGAAACGCAAAATCCATGCATAAAAAAATAAAATGCTTATAACTTTGGAATAGAAGCAGATAGAACCAAAATTCCAAATGTATTTTGTACAGGTTTAGAAGCCCTACTTGCACAGCAAGAATTGAGGTGATACCTCTTGTAGTTTTTTCACAATTTCACTTTTTAATTTTTCCACTACCCATTGGAAATGCATTAAGAAAGCAGAGACTACATTGGCTAGAGCATTGTGTCTAAAAGTGAACTCATGCCTGAATTCATGTCTATTTGACAGGAGAAGCCCCTATATAGTCTAGTTTGCACATCCTTTTACTTCTAAGGTAGGATTATATAGTTGGTCTAAAAGGGCAGTTTAGCCTCTGAAACGCAAAATGCACGCATAAAAAAATAAAATGCTTATAACTTTGGAATAGAAGCAGATAGAACCAAAATTCCAAATGTATTTTGTACAGGTTTAGAAGCCCTACCTGCACAGCAAAAATTTAGGTGATACCTCTTGTAGTTTTTTCACAATTTCACTTTTTAATTTTTCCACTACCCATTGGAAATGCATTAAGAAAGCAGAGACTACATTGGCTAGAGCATTGTGTCTAAAAGTGAACTCATGCCTGAATTCATGTCTATTTGACAGGAGAAGCCCCTATATAGTCTAGTTTGCACATCCTTTTACTTCTAAGGTAGGATTATATAGTTGGTCTAAAAGGGCAGTTTAGCCTCTGAAACGCAAAATGCACGCATAAAAAAATAAAATGCTTATAACTTTGGAATAGAAGCAGATAGAACCAAAATTCCAAATGTATTTTGTACAGGTTTATAAGCCCTACTGGCACAGCAAGAATTGAGGAGATACCTCTTGTAGTCTTTTCACAATTTCACTTTTTAATTTTTCCAATACCCATTGGAAATGCATTAAGAGAGCAGAGACTACATTGGCTAGAGCATTGTGTCTAAAAGTGAACTCATGCCTGAATTCATGTCTATTTGACAGGAGAAGCCCGTATATAGTCTAGTTTGCACATCCTTTTACTTCTAAGGTAGGATTATATAGTTGGTCTAAAAGGGCAGTTTAGCCTCTGAAACGCAAAATGCACGCATAAAAAAATAAAATGCTTATAACTTTGGAATAGAAGCAGATAGAACCAAAATTCCAAATGTATTTTGTACAGGTTTAGAAGCCCTACCTGCACAGCTAAAATTTAGGTGATACCTCTTGTAGATTTTTCACAATTTCACTTTTTAATTTTTCCACTACCCATTGGAAATGCATTAAGAGAGCAGAGACTACATTGGCTAGAGCATTGTGTCTAAAAGTGAACTCATGCCTGAATTCATGTCTATTTGACAGGAGAAGCCCATTTATAGTGTAGTTTGCACATTCTTTTACATCTAAGGTAGGATTATATAGTGGGTAAAAAAGTGCAGTTTAGCCTCTGAAACGCAAAATGCACGCATAAAAAAATAAAATGCTTATAACTTTGGAATAGAAGCAGATAGAACCAAACATCCAAATGTATTTTGTACAGGTTTAGAAGCCCTACTTGCACAGCAAGAATTGAGGTGATACCTCTTGTAGTTTTTTCACAATTTCACTTTTTAATTTTTCCACTACCCATTGGAAATGCATTAAGAAAGCAGAGACTACATTGGCTAGAGCATTGTGTCTAAAAGTGAACTCATGCCTGAATTCATGTCTATTTGACTGGAGAAGCCCCTATATAGTCTAGTTTGCACATCCTTTTACTTCTAAGGTAGGATTATATAGTTGGTCTAAAAGGGCAGTTTAGCCTCTGAAACGCAAAATGCACGCATAAAAAAATAAAATGCTTATAACTTTGGAATAGAAGCAGATAGAACCAAAATTCCAAATGTATTTTGTACAGGTTTAGAAGCCCTACCTGCACAGCTAAAATTTAGGTGATACCTCTTGTAGATTTTTCACAATTTCACTTTTTAATTTTTCCACTACCCACTGGAAATGCATTAAGAGAGCAGAGACTACATTGGCTAGAGCATTGTGTCTAAAAGTGAACTCATGCCTGAATTCATGTCTATTTGACAGGAGAAGCCCGTATATAGTCTAGTTTGCACATCCTTTTACTTCTAAGGTAGGATTATATAGTTGGTCTAAAAGGGCAGTTTAGCCTCTGAAACGCAAAATGCACGCATAAAAAAATAAAATGCTTATAACTTTGGAATAGAAGCAGATAGAACCAAAATTCCAAATGTATTTTGTACAGGTTTAGAAGCCCTACCTGCACAGCTAAAATTTAGGTGATACCTCTTGTAGATTTTTCACAATTTCACTTTTTAATTTTTCCACTACCCACTGGAAATGCATTAAGAGAGCAGAGACTACATTGGCTAGAGCATTGTGTCTAAAAGTGAACTCATGCCTGAATTCATGTCTATTTGACAGGAGAAGCCCCTATATAGTCTAGTTTGCACATCCTTTTACTTCTAAGGTAGGATTATATAGTTGGTCTAAAAGGGCAGTTTAGCCTCTGAAACGCAAAATGCACGCATAAAAAAATAAAATGCTTATAACTTTGGAATAGAAGCAGATAGAACCAAAATTCCAAATGTATTTTGTACAGGTTTAGAAGCCCTACCTCCACAGCAAAAATTTAGGTGATACCTCTTGTAGATTTTTCACAATTTCACTTTTTAATTTTTCCACTACCCATTGGAAATGCATTAAGAGAGCAGAGACTACATTGGCTAGAGCATTGTGTCTAAAAGTGAACTCATGCCTGAATTCATGTCTATTTGACAGGAGAAGCCCATTTATAGTGTAGTTTGCACATTCTTTTACATCTAAGGTAGGATTATATAGTGGGTAAAAAAGTGCAGTTTAGCCTCTGAAACGCAAAATGCACGCATAAAAAAATAAAATGCTTATAACTTTGGAATAGAAGCAGATAGAACCAAACATCCAAATGTATTTTGTACAGGTTTAGAAGCCCTACTTGCACAGCAAGAATTGAGGTGATACCTCTTGTAGTTTTTTCACAATTTCACTTTTTAATTTTTCCACTACCCATTGGAAATGCATTAAGAAAGCAGAGACTACATTGGCTAGAGCATTGTGTCTAAAAGTGAACTCATGCCTGAATTCATGTCTATTTGACTGGAGAAGCCCCTATATAGTCTAGTTTGCACATCCTTTTACTTCTAAGGTAGGATTATATAGTTGGTCTAAAAGGGCAGTTTAGCCTCTGAAACGCAAAATGCACGCATAAAAAAATAAAATGCTTATAACTTTGGAATAGAAGCAGATAGAACCAAAATTCCAAATGTATTTTGTACAGGTTTATAAGCCCTACTTGCACAGCAAGAATTGAGGAGATACCTCTTGTAGTCTTTTCACAATTTCACTTTTTAATTTTTCCAATACCCATTGGAAATGCATTAAGAGAGCAGAGACTACATTGGCTAGAGCATTGTGTCTAAAATTGAACTCATGCCTGAATTCATGTCTATTTGACAGGAGAAGCCCGTATATAGTCTAGTTTGCACATCCTTTTACTTCTAAGGTAGGATTATATAGTTGGTCTAAAAGGGCAGTTTAGCCTCTGAAACGCAAAATGCACGCATAAAAAAATAAAATGCTTATAACTTTGGAATAGAAGCAGATAGAACCAAAATTCCAAATGTATTTTGTACAGGTTTAGAAGCCCTACCTGCACAGCTAAAATTTAGGTGATACCTCTTGTAGATTTTTCACAATTTCACTTTTTAATTTTTCCACTACCCATTGGAAATGCATTAAGAGAGCAGAGACTACATTGGCTAGAGCATTGTGTCTAAAAGTGAACTCATGCCTGAATTCATGTCTATTTGACAGGAGAAGCCCATTTATAGTGTAGTTTGCACATTCTTTTACATCTAAGGTAGGATTATATAGTGGGTAAAAAAGTGCAGTTTAGCCTCTGAAACGCAAAATGCACGCATAAAAAAATAAAATGCTTATAACTTTGGAATAGAAGCAGATAGAACCAAAATTCCAAATGTATTTTGTACAGGTTTAGAAGCCCTACTTGCACAGCAAGAATTGAGGTGATACCTCTTGTAGTTTTTTCACAATTTCACTTTTTAATTTTTCCACTACCCATTGGAAATGCATTAAGAAAGCAGAGACTACATTGGCTAGAGCATTGTGTCTAAAAGTGAACTCATGCCTGAATTCATGTCTATTTGACTGGAGAAGCCCCTATATAGTCTAGTTTGCACATCCTTTTACTTCTAAGGTAGGATTATATAGTTGGTCTAAAAGGGCAGTTTAGCCTCTGAAACGCAAAATGCACGCATAAAAAAATAAAATGCTTATAACTTTGGAATAGAAGCAGATAGAACCAAAATTCCAAATGTATTTTGTACAGGTTTAGAAGCCCTACTTGCACAGCAAGAATTGAGGTGATACCTCTTGTAGTTTTTTCACAATTTCACTTTTTAATTTTTCCACTACCCACTGGAAATGCATTAAGAGAGCAGAGACTACATTGGCTAGAGCATTGTGTCTAAAATTGAACTCATGCCTGAATTCATGTCTATTTGACAGGAGAAGCCCGTATATAGTCTAGTTTGCACATCCTTTTACTTCTAAGGTAGGATTATATAGTTGGTCTAAAAGGGCAGTTTAGCCTCTGAAACGCAAAATGCACGCATAAAAAAATAAAATGCTTATAACTTTGGAATAGAAGCAGATAGAACCAAAATTCCAAATGTATTTTGTACAGGTTTAGAAGCCCTACCTGCACAGCAAAAATTTAGGTGATACCTCTTGTAGATTTTTCACAATTTCACTTTTTAATTTTTCCACTACCCATTGGAAATGCATTAAGAAAGCAGAGACTACATTGGCTAGAGCATTGTGTCTAAAAGTGAACTCATGCCTGAATTCATGTCTATTTGACTGGAGAAGCCCCTATATAGTCTAGTTTGCACATCCTTTTACTTCTAAGGTAGGATTATATAGTTGGTCTAAAAGGGCAGTTTAGCCTCTGAAACGCAAAATGCACGCATAAAAAAATAAAATGCTTATAACTTTGGAATAGAAGCAGATAGAACCAAAATTCCAAATGTATTTTGTACAGGTTTAGAAGCCCTACCTGCACAGCAAAAATTTAGGTGATACCTCTTGTAGATTTTTCACAATTTCACTTTTTAATTTTTCCACTACCCATTGGAAATGTATTAAGAAAGCAGAGACTACATTGGCTAGAGCATTGGGTCTAAAAGTGAACTCATGCCTGAATTCATGTCTATTTGACTGGAGAAGCCCCTATATAGTCTAGTTTGCACATCCTTTTACTTCTAAGGTAGGATTATATAGTTGGTCTAAAAGGGCAGTTTAGCCTCTGAAACGCAAAATGCATGCATAAAAAAATAAAATGCTTATAACTTTGGAATAGAAGCAGATAGAACCAAAATTCCAAATGTATTTTGTACAGGTTTAGAAGCCCTACCTGCACAGCAAAAATTTAGGTGATACCTCTTGTAGATTTTTCACAATTTCACTTTTTAATTTTTCCACTACCCATTGGAAATGCAATAAAGCTGCACTTTGAGCAAAAAAACACAAGCCACAGAATTCACACGCATGTGGCCTTTCCCCGCCGGCCGCCGCTGTGTCAATTCATATATGCGCTTTTCAGTTCAGTTCATTCTCATATAGTTCAGTCATTTTTTTATTTTTATTTTTATTTTTTTTCCCCGTAGATATTTATATGGTTGTGCAGAGAGTCATTACTGGTACAAAAACCAAAAAAAAAAAAAAAAAGTTTATTATTGCAGTGTTGTGTTGCTAGTTTCAGTGTTCACAGCTGCCTCTCTTGTTCTCTTGATAGATTTATTTGCACGTGTGCTTTTGGAGTTGTACGTTCGTTTTAAATGCTTTCCCACACTCGGCACACACATGCGAGGGTTTTAGATGCGCACGTCTGTGTTGATCGAAATTGAATGCCCTAACGAACCATTTTCCACAGGTTTCACATTGATACACGTCCTGTCCAATATGCAGGACGTGTATCAATAAGTTGGTGTTGTTGTAGATTCCATTTATAGAAAAAGGCCTTATCACACTGGTCACAAACATGCGTCCTCTCTGCGCTGTGGATGACCTGTGGATGATGACTTGATGCCTTTTCAATTGTCCGGCACGTTTATATGTTTTCCCACATTCATCACAGGTAAAAGGTCTTTTGTCGGAGTGAACCAGTGCATGTGCTTTCAGTTTGCCTCTCCATCGAAAGTTCACCCTGCATAATTCACACTCAAACTCCTTCTCTTGGTGGCAGGCCTGGACTGGCCATCTGGCATACCGGGCATTTTCCCAGTGGGCCGACAGTCCTCGGGGGCCGGTACCGGTGCTGTTTTTTTTTTTTTTAACTTAGAGCCCGGTCACCGGCCCACAATTTAAAGGAGGCGGCCCATTGGTCCATCTTCAATATAGACAGTGGACTAAACCAATCAGGATATAGAGAGCGGTCCCACCCCTCTCTCTGCGCTGAGCCCCGCCAGTTTCATAATCATAACTGTTGAGCGAATGAGCGGTAAACAAGGAAACGCGCAAGAAAGGAGGTGCGGAGAATTAGCGGACTGCACCGGCTATGGATCCTACACACTGGCCGTGACTTTCATCTATCCATCTCTATATAACACAATGCACAAGAGGAATAAAACAGCAACACAATCAACAGCACTGTCAACAGGACTTATTATCGCCATATGTTTGATGTTATCTGGGGACATCCACCCGTGCCCGGGCCCACACCACTTCAAAACGCCGGTAGAGGCTCACCCACTCGCGGAGGAGACACGCGTCACTCCTACCTTACAGGTTTGCTCTTTAGGTACTCCTCCGTGTTCTTCGGCACAACATCCTAATCCTCTGCTTACTCTGTGCCCGTCGCCAAACGCGACTGAGCTGTTTGTCCGGGGAGTTGACGGCGATGTTGTGGATGGCGCGGTACCGGGACGGTCTGTCGGCGAGCTGCACGGGGAACGGCCGGGCCCGCGGGTGTGTGGCGGCGCATCGGATAGTAGCTTCAGTCGGGAGTCCGTGGGAAAGCTGCGCGCTATAGCCTCTGCATCAGCGGCTGACAGCAGACCAGCTGCACCAGGCGGGGTCGTGCCGACGGTAAACCCCAGAAACCCAGTTTTTAAAAAACACCGCATGTTCAAGTTTTCTCAAACACTCAACCAGTCCAAAATGATCTGGGACCCCAGTGCCGAGCCAAAGGGATTATTATGTGGACATCTAAATGTTAGAAGTATATGTAACAAACGTGAACAGGTTGAACATCTCTTATGCGAATCTAATATCGACTGTTTTGGTATGTCTGAATCTTGGTTAAAACAAACATCTGCAGAAGCTTTAATAAATATGCCGGGATATCAAGTCTTTAGAAAAGACAGAGAGAGGGGCAATGGTGGGGGAGTCCTCCTGTACATTAAGAATACCCTAAAATGTAAACAGTTAGACTGGCCAAACAATACTCAATTTGATTCCATTGGTGTGGAAGTCACACTATCCAATGAAATGTACGTGAATGTAGATTAAATGAGGAAAAACACTTCGTTTCCGCAGGATGAAATCCAAGTTCTCGGCGAATTTCGCCTGGGGGTGTGGTCGCAAAAAAGGCATGAATAATAAATGAATGTTGCTGTACTGTGCGAGTAAGTGGTTGCGATGCAGTAGCCGGTCAGCTAACTCTAAAGTTTGAGTGCTCGAAGTATCTGCAGTGAGGTACTAGCCTGGACTATGTTGTAAAAGCTCTAGTGATTATTTGCCTCTACTAAGAACATAATTCATATTAACAAGAATCCATGATCATGGTTACAACAAGGTCACCCTAAATCATTTAATAATTTATTGTTTCCCTCATGATATTAGCCCACTTCAGCACACAGTAAATGGATTGGAAACGTAGTTAACTAGCTAATGGGCAGCTAACTAAAAAAATAAAGGTTTAGATGGCAATCTACAGTGGTCTATTTGCTTGATTATATTTACATCGAGTCTAAACAAACCATGTTGATTGAATAGATAATACTCCCTACAACTGTATACAGCTGGTACTGAACATCATATTTGATACTGTATTTTATATTTGACTACTACTTTTCTATTTAAATCTGATTGTACATATATATTTATTATCATTATCTTATGTATATAATTCTGTCTCATCTGACACAGGTCTATTGCTCTTTGGTGCTTTTCCATCTATTTTTCTTTTTGTTCTTTTACCCTCTGTTATATATCATATATCATATATTATATTTGATGAGTGAGCTACTGTACCCAAAACAATTTCCCTTGTGGATCAATAAAGTCTAAGAATACACTTTAGGTTAACAAGAAACCTTTTAATCATGTAAATGTTTCCACACTACTGACTCCACTGGGGGCATCCATATTGGTCAGACTTTTTTTGATAAACAACAAATTCCATACACATCATACATTGAATAGGCCGATTTAAGAGGATCGTTACTTCCGGTCAGACATCTTGTCTTGCCTCGTGCTGCCTTAGTATGAGATTTATCTGATCATTCATTATCAAAAGTAAAAATGTAACCTAAAGATACTAAATGTTTTGATGGTTTAGAGAGTTCCACAGTTTTTCCAGGTAGTTCCCAATATTTTTATTTTTAATTTAGGTTTTCTATTTATCTCTTAATAAACTGAGAAGAGAGAGTAGACTACTTTTCCCATCTAGAGCCTGATAGAATGTAAGAATTTTTAAATCACCCCCCAAAGCGAGATGCTACAAACCCTGTAGTGAAGAAGGTGTTTCCCCTCGGCCAAGACGTAACAATAGTAAAATACATTACTTTGGGGAACACAAACATAAATTAGTCCGTTGTGCTCCGCTAACTATGAGGGGGCCGTTCTGAGCCAAAAATGCCAGGGCCGTTTTTTTGTCCCAGTCCAGCCCTGCTTGGTGGTTTCTTTTAATGTGCTTCATGTGCAGGTTTTCGTGAATTGCTTCGTGCACGGCTGCATACATGCTGCAGACGTGCAGCAGCTGCAGCAGCAGCAGCAGCTGCTGCTGCTTCTGCTGCTGCGTCTTCTCGTGTAATTTTAATTCATCCTGGGATTTGAAGCCGGGCCCGGAGGGCCCGCAGTCCTCACGCGTCGTTTCTGAAGCCATATTGTCTCACTCACAGCAGGTGCGCCGGTGTGCTCAGTCTCCCTGTAAAATATAAAAGTAATTGTTAAAGGTGCATTGTGTAACTTTTCCGTGTGGCTTTTCTTCATATACATGTTATTGCTTTGTCTGGAATGTTTCAGTGTGGTATTAAACCTTCTCTCTGTCTCTCTCTCTCTCTCCCTGTCTCTCGCTCTCTCTCTGTCTTTCACTCACTCACTCACTCAGTGTGTGTGTGTGTGTGTGTATGTGCGTGCGTGTGTGTGTGAGACATGTATATTGCGCCCTCTGGTGGTCAAAGTCTCAGTTCTCTGTGGTCCATCTCTTTATTTATTTGGAAACAGTTTTACCCCAAGATGGGTACATTTGTACATTCAGGAGCGCACCAGGGTTATTTGAGTGATAAGAACACATGGAAGATAAATAATTATTAGCAATTTATTTTTAATGCAAAATAATAAGATTAACAGAATAAAATATCTGTCCTGCTTAACTATTTTCTCTGTCCTCTCTTTCTCTCTCTCTCTGTCCTCTCTCTTTCTCTCTGTCCTCTCTCTCTTTCTGTCCTCCCTCTCTCTCTGTCCTCTCTCTCTCTGTATGTCCTCTCTCTCTCTGTCCTCTCTCTCTCTGTGTCCTCTCTCGCTGTCCTCTCTCTCTCGCTGTCCTCTCTCTCTCGCTGTCCTCTCTCTCTCTCTCTCTCTCTGTCTCTCTCTGTCCTCTCTCTGTAAAGAAAAGTTCCAACACTTGCTTAACAATAAAAGCAGTTGTTTGGTTTTCTTACATTTCCTCAGTAAAAAATACTCAATACATATCTAATATGTTAAAAGTAAAAACAAATTTCAAACAAATCATTTTAACATGTATATTGCGCCCTCTGGTGGTCAAAGTCTCAGTTCTCCGTTTTCCATCTCTTTATTTATTTGGAAAGTTTTAACCCAAGATGGGTACATTTGTACATTTACACATTCAGGAGCGCACCAGGGTTAAACCCTGTTAGACCCTGTCAGACTCCGTTAGACCCCGTCAGGGTCAGATTGTTAGACCCTGTCACTGTTAGACCCTGTCAGACCCTGTCAGACTCTGTTAGACCCTGTCAGACCTTGTTAGACCCTGTCAGACCCTGTTGGGGTCTCTAGCGCCACCAACAGGACAAAATTTGAAGGACATTTCTGCTTATAACGTAGCGTTTGATTGGCTGTCATGACAAAATGATAATACATGCTGAGGCCTACATGCACTTTTGGTGCTTGCCCCCACATTGCTGCTTGCAGCTATATTATTGGTCTTCTTGCTGGAGTGTACACATCCTGCACTGAGTCTCTGGGATGCATCGACAAGAAGAAATATTTTCCGGGCAACAATGTCATGTCAGACCTTTTAAATGAGATCGAAAGTCTTCAGATTTGACAACAGAGATACCAGAGCAAGATCTGACAAGCTTTCCCCCATCAGATATGTCTGGGAGAAATGGGTGCAGCTCCTTCCAATAATGTTCAAGCCATATGACACACCTGTAAAGGTACACTTCTAATCTGCTCCTGAAACACAATGCGCCTCATTCCAAGAGGAAAGAAAAGCTCAAGTGAAACCTGCTCCCCCTCCCTTCACTTGACCTTTGTTATACAGGTCAAGGTCAGTGACTTTAAAAGTAATGCAATTACTTCTGATTACTTCATTTCAAAAGTAATTAATTACTGACTACTAGAAGTTACTTTGAAAAAAAGTAAATGGGGCAGACTATTCTAAAGGCCTGGGCAGAAGTGGAGAGCAGAGAAAAGAGTGCGAGGAGGAGTGGACCCAATGCGGAGACAAACAGACCAGGAAGAGAAGGTACAAGATGCTTCAAGATGTATGAATATAAATTTATCATACTATTGTAGACTTGCCACATTCAGGTGTTAGTAATAAAAAAAGGAGTTACTCCTCTTGGATCAGACCCAGACAGTATTGTTCAATCTGTTTTGTAAAATTTAAGTCCTGTCCTGCTTTGTCCTGTCTGCCCAGGCCTTCAGGCTGTAGGACAGCAGCAGTGAAAGCCCCATCTCTTCTGGTTTCCAGGCAAGTGCAAGGTTCATCCAAGAGGAGCACGTCCAAATTGAAGAGTTAGAGTAATAATAAAAATACACAAAACAAGATTTAGGCCAACATCTCTTTATTTATGCCAAACTGTATTCAATTGTGACAGGCCACATTTGGTCAGGAGTATTTCCTCTTCAGTTCTCTTCATCTGAAATGAGACAATACAAATATACAGCATTAGTAATCGAAATACAGATAAACTAAAAAAAAATTGTATTTTCATTGTGGGTGGTGTATTTGTACTACATTGAAAAGTTCAGCATTTTCCATAAACCAGGGCTAAACCTTCAGATATCCCCTTGCTGACCTATGGTATGTTCTAACTACTAACTACTTTTAAATACTACCACATTGTTATGCACAGATTTGCAACAAATTAGACATTGTCACAGTGCTATAATTTCAAACAAAATCCCAATAACATAAGTGTTTATGGTAAATTGACTCCAATTCACTTTACATTTGAAAAATTGTCACACCCTCTCTGCTGCCTTGTCATTTTGGTCTTAAAATGTCCGTATTAACCCGCTCTACGTGTTCCTGTTTTTTATTTTTGCAATTTTGTCTGTTAATAAATTCCTATTCCTAATATGAAGCTCCAAATTCGCAACATAACTGCAAGCATCTTGAGCTTCGTTTGAATGGAGCCGAACTACGGGTGACGTCACACTTCCTTCTTTTGTTTCTTTATACAGTCTAGGCTCATCCCCTAAATGAGAGATGTCTGTGAGGCTCATGCCTTCTGACTGGATAATAGTCTTGAGAACCACCAATCAAATTATTCACGCATCAAATCATAACAAAAACCTCATGTCCACGTTTTTTATAAAAGCTGTAATTGAGGATTTTTACCTTACCTACAAATACAGTAGCTTGGCTGGGGTTTAGGTAGTGACCATTCAAATCAGAGAGGCATTTTAGATTTAAACTAACTGGATTTCAGCACTGGAACTGGCAACGCAAAATGAGAGACTCGCATAAATAACATGTCCAATGTTTTTGTTATTAAGAGTAAATCAACATTAAAATGGTTCTCAGTAAAAGGTATGATTTAAAACACGTTTATCTCATGTCTGGGAACTGTTTATAAAAATGGACTTGGCTAACCCTCTAGCCGCCATGTTCCATCGAATCGAAGTGTTCATGGGGGTGCTTCTGGTCCATCACCCTCTCTAACTGCTGCTGTGAGCCTGGTCCTTTAAAAGGGTCATATTAATTGGGGCCAAGCACCGAAGGTGCGAGGCACCCATAGTGTTTCTACTGATTCTTATTATTATTGGGGCCAAGCAGCGCTAAGCTGCAAGGCACCTATAGTGTTTCTATTGATTCTTCTTCTTATTGGGGCAAAGCAGCGCTAAGCTGCAAGGCACCTATAGTGTTTGTACTGATTCCTATTATTGGGGCAAAGCAGCGGTAGCTGCAAGGCACCTATAGTGTTTCTATTGATTCCTATTATTATTGGGGACAAGCAGCGGTAGCTGCAAGGCACCTAAAGTGTTTCTATTGATTCTTATTATTATTGGGGCCAAGCAGCTATAGTGATTGTACTGATTATTATGCAATATTCTTCCGCCTCTGGGAGTCTATGGCAACCCCTAGAACCCCTGGTAAAAAGTTGTGAAATTTGGCATGCACATTCCAGCCAGTCTCCTCATTACACACAGCAATTTATAGGCCCCCAACCCCAACCCTCTAGCGCCACCAGCAGCTCAAAGTTGCAGGAATTTTCAGGTACATTTCTGCGTGTAACTTTTGAACCGTATGTCCAATATTCAAAATCTTGGTATCCCTGACTCCTTGGGCCAAGCCGAATCCAACGCACCATATGACGTCATTTTCCGTCAGGGTGGATTTTCCGCCATTTTGAATTTTATGAAAAACACTCAAAATGCTTCTCCTCCCTCAATTTTGGACCAATTTTGCTCAAATTTGGTACATAGCATCTTTGGACTGAGCCTCATCAGAAACTTGCCCGGCGTTTTGATATCTTTTATCGTTTTGTCGTGACAGCCAATCAAACGCGTCCGAAAAGTTGCCAAACAGGAAGTGAGCTTATATCTCGGGAACCCTTCATAGGATTATTTTCAAACTTTTCACACGTATTCTAGTCTGTCCCAGGATTCCCCACAACAAATTACAGGTCCCCAGCTCAAACCCTCTAGCGCCACCAACAGGTCAAAATTTGAGGGACATTTCTGCTTGTAACTTTTGAACCGTAAGTCTGATTTTGAAAAATTTCGTATCCCTGGGATCCGTGGACGAAGACTGATCCAACGCATCCCATGACGTCATGTCTGCCGGAATAGAATGTCCGCCATCTTGGATTTTGTGAAAATCAATAAAATTCTTCTGTTTCTACAACTTGTAATTTCCACAACAAATGGTGTGCACCCACATTCTAGACAGTCTCATGATGCCCTTCAACAAATTTTACGTCCCCACCCCCAACCCTCTAGCGCCACCAGCAGGTCAAAGTTGCAGGTACATTTCGGCATTCTGTGACGTCATTTTCCGCGGGTAAGATTTTCCGCCATTTTGAATTTTATGAAAAACACTTAAAATGCTTCTCCTCCCTCAATTTTGGACCAATTTTGTTCCAATTTGGTACATAGCATCTTTGGACTGAGCCTCATCAGAAACTTGCCCGGAGTTTTGATATCTCTTATCGTAACAGCCAATCAAACACGTCCTAAAAGTCGTCAAACAGGAAGTGAGCTCATATCTCGGGAACCCTTCATAGGATTATTTTCAAACTTTTCACACGTATTCTAGTCTGTCCCAGGATTGGCCACAAAAAATGACAGGGCCCCAGCTCAAACCCTCTAGCGCTACCAACAGGTCAAAATTTGAGGG
Source organism: Paratrypauchen microcephalus (assembly GCA_036785185.1). NCBI lineage: Eukaryota > Metazoa > Chordata > Actinopteri > Gobiiformes > Gobiidae > Paratrypauchen > Paratrypauchen microcephalus. The sequence goes on from JAVJIX010000029.1 coordinate 3,269,175, forward strand.
GCATTTCTGCTTGTAACTTTTGAACCGCAAGTCAGATTTTCAAAAACTTGGTATCTCTACAATCCTTGGGCCTAGTCAAATCAAACGCACCCCATGACGTCATGTTCGCCGGAATAGAATGTCCGCCATTTTGGATTTTGTGAAAATCAATAAAATGCTTCTGCTTGTACAATTTAACTTGTATTTTCCATGACAAGTGGTCTGCACACACATTCTAGACAGTCTCATGATTCCCCTCAAGAAATTGTACGTTACCACCCCCAAACCTCTAGCGTCACCAGCAGGTCATTGTTGCAGGTACATTTCTGCTTGTTCCTTTTGAACCGCAAGTCCGATTTTCAGAAACTTGGTATCCCTGGGATCCTCGGGCGAAGACTGATCCAACGCATCTCATCAAATTAGGCTGGGTCGCTGCTTGGCCCCACATTGCTGCTTGCAGCTATATTTATTATATATTCTTCCGCCTCTGGAAGTCTATGGCAACCCCTAGAACCGTCTGGTAAAAAGTTGTGAAATTTGGCATGCACATTCCAGCCAGTCTCCTCATTACACACAGCAATTTATAGGCCCCCAACCCCAACCCTCTAGCGCCACCAGCAGCTCAAAGTTGCAGGAATTTTCAGGTACATTTCTGCGTGTAACTTTTGAACCGTATGTCCAATTTTCAAAAACTTGGTATCCCTGGACTCCTTGGGCCAAGCCGAATCCAACGCACCCTATGACATCATTTTCCGTCAGGGTAGATTTTCCGCCATTTTGAATTTTATGACAAACACTCAAAATGCTTCTCCTCCAATTTTGCTAAAATTTGGTACATAGCATCTTTGGACTGAGCCTCATCAGAAATTTACCCGGTTTTTTGATATCTCTTATCGTTTTGTCGTGACAGCCAATCAAACGTGTCCGAAAAGTCGCCAAACAGGAAGTGAGCTCATATCTCGGGAACCCTTCATAGGATTATTTTCAAACTTTTCTCACGTATTCTAGTCTGTCCCAGGATTCCCCACAAAAAATTACAGGTCCCCACCTCAAACCCTCTAGCGCCACCAACAGGTCAAAATTTGAGGGACATTTCTGCTTGTAACTTTTGAATCGTAAGTCCGTCTACCCCAGGGTAGATTTTCGGCCATTTACAATTTTATGAAAAACACTCAAAATGCTTCTCCCTCAATTTTCGGCCAATTTTGCTCAAATTTGGTACATAGCATCTTTGGACTGAACCTCATCAGAAATATTGCTGTATTTTTTATATCTATTTTTTGATATTTCTTATCGTTTTGTCGTGACAGCCAATCAAACACGTCCTAAAAGTCGCCAGACAGGAAGTGAGCTCATATCTCGGGAACCCTTCATAGGATTATTTTCAAACTTTTCACAGATGTTCGCATCCTTCCCAGGATTCCCCACAAAAAATTACAGGGCCCCAGCTCAAACCCTCTAGCGCCACCAACAGATCAATTATGAAAACCACTCAAAATGCTTCTCCCTCAATTTTGGACCAATTTTGCTTAAATTTGGTACATAGCATCTTTGGACTGAGCCTCATCAGAAATATTGCTGTATTTTTTATATCTCTTATCGTTTTGGCGTGACTGCCAATCAAACGCGTCTGTCCGAAAGCCGATGCACCTGATACTGACCTTTCACGCGCGTTGCTAGGCAACGCCCTGATCAAAGATCTTTGATCTTTATGTACCTTTGATCTGATATAGCTGCAAGCAGCAATGTGGAGCCAAGCACCGAAGGTGCATGTAGGCCTCAGCATGTATTATTAAAATTCCTGCAACTTTGACCTTAACAGGGTCTAACAGGGTTTAACCGGGTCTAACAGGGTCTGTTAGCCAGGCTTCCCAGGCTTCCTATGAAGGGTTCCCAAGATATGAGCTCACTTTAAAAACTTGGTATCTCTGGGATCCTTGGGCGAAGACTGATCCAACGCACATCATCAAATTAGACTGGGTCACTGCTTGTCCCCACATTGCTGCTTGCAGCTATATTTATACATTGTTACTCATCATGGGAGTCTATGGCAACCCCTAGAACAGTCTGGTAAAAAGTTGTGAAATTTTGCATGCACATTCCAGCCAGTCTCCTCATTACCCACAGCAATTTATAGGCCCCCACCCACAACCGTTTAGTGCCACCAGCAGGTCAAAGTTGCAAAAATTTTCAGGAATTTTCTGCGCTGCTAGGCAACGTACCTAGCAACCTTTGATCTGTCTTTGATGTGTCTTTGATCTGTTAGACCTTGTTAGACCCTGTCAGACTCTGTTAGACCCTGTCAGACTCTGTTAGACCCTGTCAGACTGTTAGACCCTGTCAGACTGTTAGACCCTGTCAGACTGTTAGACCCCGTTAGACCCTGTCAGACCCTGCATGCTGCCTACATGCTGAGGCCTACTTGCACCTTCGGTGCTTGGCCCCACATTGCTGCTTGCAGCTATATTTATTATTAGGGGGCCAAGCACCGAAGGTGCTTAGGCACCCTATAGGAATTGCTTTGCGTTGCCTAGGCAAGTTGCCTAGTAACCCTTTGATCTTTCCTTTGATGTTCTGGTCTCTTGATTCCTATTATTAGGGGGAAAAGCACCGAAGGTGCTAGGCACCCCTATAGTGATTGTTCTGCGTAGCCTGGCGAAGTTGCCTAGCAACCCTTTGATCTTTCCTTTGACGTTTTGGTCTCCTGATTCTTATTAGGGGGACAAGCACCGAAGGTGCTTAGGCACCCTATAGGAATTGCTTTGCATTGCCTAGCAAGTTGCCTAGCAACACTTTGATCTTTCCTTTGATGTTCTGGTCTCCTGATTCCTATTATTAGGGGGCCAAGCACCGAAGGTGCTAGGCACCCCTATAGTGATTGTTCTGCGTTGCCTGGCGAAGTTGCCTAGCAACCCTTTGATCTTTCCTTTGACGTTTTGGTCTCCTGATTCTTTTTTTTTTTTTTCTTTATTCCTTTAACCATGGAAGTCTATGGCAACCCCTAGAACCGTCTGGTAAAAAGTTGTGAAATTTTGCATGCACATTCCAGCCAGTCTCCTCATTACCCACAGCAATTTATAGGCCCCCAACCGTCTAGTGCCACCAGCAGGTCAAAGTTGCAGGAATTTTCAGGTACATTTCTGCGTTGCTAAGCAACGCCCTGCTCTTAATTGATTCGGCTAGATCAAAGATCTTTGCACATCTAGCCGAATTGATTCGGCTAGATGTGCTTGGCCCCACATTGCTGCTGGCAGCTATATTTTTAACTTTATTTTGTAATTTTGCATATAAATAAACTATTCCTAATATGGAGGTCCAAATTTACTCCAATAACTTATGGTCTCTGTGAGCTTCATTTGACTGGACTCTCACTCCCTTAGTCCACTTCTTACCCTTTATAAGGTCTATGCCGGGTGGGTCCACAGGTCAAATTTATGTATTTAATGTCATTTAAAATGTAAATCTTACATACAGTTCCTTTAATACAGTAACATTTCAGAGCACCATTTCTCAGATAAAATGACCACAGATGCAGAGTACACGCAGTACTTTAGTTTTATTGTCCTTTTACACGTTTGGCTCCATAAATACTTGGATAACATGAACTGTGCCCTGAATCAAACTGACACTTTGGCAGAGCTGGAAGGAAAGGAAATTTCAGAGGGTTTTTCCACACTGCCTCCTACACCTAAACACCTAATATTTTATTGTGAAGGGGGACGGCAAGTGTTTTCTATTGTTTAATGCTTGAGCAGTAGTCTTTGTGTAACTTATGATGGAGAATCTGCCCACTGCTGGTCTTTATAGGTTTTAAATGAATGGGTGTATTTTATTGAAGTTATTGTGCATCTTTCATGGGGAAAGTTAAGAAATGGACTAAGCTTAGACACAGTAGCTCTCAGATTCTCAACAACAAATAACAAACAAAAATATAGCCGCAAGCGGCGATGATCGGCCCTCGCTTGCACTCGCGGGGGGGTGGCGCTAACGCGCCATTTTCCTATTCCCATGAACCATCTATGTGCCAAATTAGGTGTGGCTACACCAAAGTTTTTGCCGGGCATCCTAATGGCAGGGACAGATGTTTGACCTGTTACCATGGCAACATGATGTGAGATGGAGTGGGGGTGTCACTGTGTTTTTTGATCGAGACCATGTCACGAATATGTGGTCCAAATTTGGTGTGTCTACGGCAAAGTAAAATTTTTCTGTTCCATGCAATCTCCCTAAGGGGGCGCTATTACAGCCAATTGAGATTTTCTTATATCAATCTGTGTAGGGCCGGGGTGTTCACCAACAATTAAAGTTTGAGTAAAATCGGCCAAAGTATGTGCGAATTATCACTCGTCGAAGTTTGACAGGAAATGGCGTCTTCGCCACCAGGTCACATGGTCTATCCAAAATGGCTGGTTGGTTGCCTAGCAACGGTATAATATAATTTTTTGTTTATCTTCCCATGATGCATCTGTGTACCAAATTTTGTTGGACTACACCAAAGTTTTTCCAGAGAATCCTAATGACAAGGACAGATGTTTGGCCTGTTGCCATGGCAACACGATGGGAGATGGCGCGGGGTCATCTTTGAGATTTTTGATCGAGACCCTGTCACGAATGTGTGTACCAAATTTGGTATGTCTACAACAAAGTAAAATTTTGCACTTCCATGCAATCTCCGTAGGTGGCGCTATAGCACCCATTTCAGATTTTCTTATAGCAATCTGTTCAGGGCCGGGGTGTCCACCAACGATTAAAGTTTGAGTGAAATCGGCCAAACTATGTGCAAATTATCACTCGTCGAATTTGATGGCGAGCCATAAAAACAAACCTGAAATTTGTGGCGTTGTCACGGAAACACCGTTCACTCTTTTAGAACCCTTTTAACAACTTTTAATGTCCCACTTGTCTAGATGATACAGCACGATTCTGGTGAGTCTGTGTCAAAAACCCTAGGAGGAGTTCGTTAAAATACGAGGACAGGAAAATGTGCCCTCGGTGACAGGTCACGTGCTCGGTCCAAAATGGCCGACTTCCTGTTGGTCCCCTAGCAACCGCTTAATATACTTTTTTGTTCCTATTCCCATGATGCATCTGTTTACCAAATTTGGTTTGGCTACGACAAAGTTTTTGCCTGCTGTCTCATTGGTGATGACAGATGTTTGGCCTGTTGCCATGGCAACACGATGGGACATGGCGCATTGGCGTCATTGAGTTTTTTGACCGAGACCCCGTCACGAATGTGTGTACCAAATTTGGTATGTCTACGACAAAGTAAAATTTTTCGCTTCTATGCAGTCTCCCTAGATGGCGCTATAGTGTCCATTTCAGATTTTCTTATATCAATCTGTTCAGGGCCGGGGTGTCCACCAACGATTAAAGTTTGAGTGAAATCGGCCAAAGTATGCGCGAATTATCGCTCGTCGAATTTGATGGCGAGCCACAAAAACGAACCTGAAATTTGTGGCATTGTCACGGAAACACCGTTCACTCTTTTAGAACGCTTTTAACAACTTTTAATGTCCCACTTGTCTAGATGATACAGCACAATTCTGGTGAGTCTGGGTCAAAAACTCAAGGAGGAGTTCGTTAAAATACGAGGACAGGAAAATGCGCCCTCAGGGCCAGGTCACGTGCTCGGTCCAAAATGGCCGACTTCCTGTTGGTCGCCTAGCAACCGCTTAATATACTTTTTTGTTCCTCTTCCCATGATGCATCTGTGTACCAAATTTGGTTTGGCTACGGCAAAGTTTTTGCCTGACATCCCATTGGCAAGGAGAGAAGTTTGGCCTGTTGCCATGGCAACACGATGGGATATGGCGTGTTGGCGTCATTGAGTTTTTTGATCGATACCCCTTCACGAATATGTGTACCAAATTTGGTTTGGCTACGACAAAGTTTTTGCCTGACATCCCATTGACAAGGAGAGAAGTTTGGCCTGTTACCATGGCAACACGATGTGAGATGGCATGGGGGTGTCACTATGTTTTTTGATCAAGACCATGTCACGAATGTGTGGTCCAAATTTGGTGTGTCTACGGCAAAGTAAAATTCTTCTTTTCCATGCAATTACCCTAGGGGGCGCTATTATGGCCATTTCAGATTTTTTTATGTCAATCTGTTCAGGGCCAGGGTGTACACCAATGAGTAAAGTTTGAGTGAAATCAGCCAAACTATTAGCACATTATCACTCGTCCAAGTTTGACAGGAAGTAGCGCCATCACCACCAGGTCACATGGTTTATCCTATATGGGTGGTTGGTTGCCAAGCAATGGCGTAATGTACTTTTTTGTTCCTCTTCCCATGATGCATCTGTGTACCAAATTTGGTTTGACTATGACAAAGTTTTTGCCTGGTGTTCCATTGGCGAGGACAGATGTTTGGCCTGTTGCCATGGCAACACGATGGGACATGGCGTGTTGGCGTCATTGAGTTTTTTGATCGAGACCCTGTCATGAATGTGTGTACCAAATTTGGTATGTCTATGACAAAGTAAAATTTTTCTGTTCCATGCAATTACTCTAGGGGGCGTTATAACAGCCATTTTAGATTTTTTTATATCAATCTGTTTAGGGCCAGGGTGTCTAACAACGATTAAAGTTTGAGTTAAATCGGCCAAACTATGAGTGCATTATCACTCGTCGAAGTTTGATCGGAAGTGGCGCCTTCGCCACCAGGTCGCATGGTCTATGCAATATGGCTGGATGGTTGCCTAGCAATGGTATAATATACTTTTTTGTTTCTATACCCATAATGCATCTGTGTACCAAATTTGATTTGACTACACCAAAGTTTTTGCCAGGCGTCCCATTGGCAAGGACAGATGTTTAGCCAGTTACCATGGCAACACAATGGGAGATGGCGCGGGGGCGTCATTGAGTTTTTTGATCGAGACCCTGTCACAAATGTGTGTACCAAATTTGGTATGTCTACAACAAAGTAAAATTTTACACTTCCATGCAATCTCCCTAGGGGGCGCTATAGTGTCCATTTTAGATTTTCTCATATCAATCTGTTCAGGGCCGGGGTGTCCACCAACGATTAAAGTTTGAGTGAAATCGGCCAAAGTATGCGCGAATTATCGCTCGTCGAAGTTTGATGGCGAGCCGCAAAAACGAACACGAAATTTGTGGCGTTGTCACGGAAACACCGTTCACTCTTTTAGAACGCTTTTAACAACTTTTAATGTGACACTTGTCTAGATGATACAGCACGATTCTGGTGAGTCTGGGTCAAAAACCCTAGGAGGAGTTCGTTAAAATACGAAGACAGGAAATTGCGCCTTCGGCGCCGGGTCACGTGCTCGGGTCAATATGGCCAACTTCCTGTTGGTCGCCTAGCAACGGCATAATATATATTTTGGTTTGTAACGACATGACCTATCCACCACCCGAATTTCATTTGTCTACGACAAAGTTCATTTTTCGGGTATAGCCATTGGCGCAATGTATTTTGATTTTCCAGGTGGCGCTGTCGAGCCATTTTTTAAGATTTTTTAATACAGATTATTTGTAAATTCCTTTTTTGGCGTTCTTGAATTTTGTGCAAAATTTCGTGAGTTTTCGTCGGTGGGAAGTACCCGAAACCTGAAAAAAGTGTATAGGAAAATAATAAGAATAAGAAATATAGCCGCAAGCGGCGATGATCGGCCCTCGCTTGCACTCGCAGGGGGGGTGGCGCTAACGCGCCATTTTCCTATTCCCATGAGCCATATATGTACTAAATTAGGTGTGGCTACACCAAAGCTTTTGCCAGCGTCCTAATGGCAGGGACAGCTGTTTGACCTGTTACCATGGCAACATGACGGGAGATGCCGCGGGGTCATCATTGAGATTTTTGATCGAGACCCTGTCACGAATGTGTGGTCCAAATTTGGTGTGTCTACGGCAAAGTAAAATCTTTCTGTTCCATGCAATCTCCCTAGGGGGCGCTATTACGGCCAATTGACATTTTCTTATATCAATCTGTGTAGGGCCGGGGTGTTCAGCAACGATTAAAGTTTGAGTAAAATCGGCCAAAGTATGAGCGAATTATCACTCGTCGAAGTTTGACAGGAAATGACGCCTTTGCCACCAGGTCACATGGTCTATCCAATATGGCTGGTTGGTTGCCTAGCAACGATGTAATATAATTTTTTGTTCCTCTTCCCATGATGCATCTGTGTACCAAATTTGGTTTGACTAGGACAAAGTTTTTGCCTAGCGTCCCATTGATGACGACAGATTTTTGGCCTGTTGCCATGGCAACACAATGGGAGATGCCATGGGGTCATCATTGAGATTTTTGCTCGAGACCCTATCACGAATGTGTGTACCAAATTTGGTATGTCTACGACAAAGTAAAATTTTGCACTTCCATGCAGTCTCCCTAGGTGGCGCTATAGTGTCCATTTCAGATTTTCTTATAGAAATCTGTTCAGGGCCGGGGTGTCCACAAACGATTAAAGTTTGAGTGAAATCGGCCAAAGTATGTGCGAATTATCGCTCATCGAATTTGATGGCGAGTCACAAAAACGAACCTGAAATTTGTGGTGTTGTCACGGAAACACCGTTCACTCTTTTAGAACGCTTTTAACAACTTTTAATGTCCCACTTGTCTAGATGATACAGCACGATTCTGGTGAGTCTGGGTCAAAAACCCTAGGAGGAGTTCGTTAAAATACGTGGACAGGAAAATGCGCTCTCGGTGCCGGGTCACGTGCTCGTTCCAAAATGGCCGACTTCCTGTTGGTCGCCTAGCAACGGTGTAATATAGTTTTTTGTTCCTTTTCCCATGATGCATCTGTGTACCAAATTTGGTTTGGCTACGACAAAGTTTTTGCCAGGCGTCCCATTGGCGATGACAGATGTTTGGCCTGTTGCCATGGCAACACGATGGGACATGGCGTGTTGGCGTCATTGAGTTTTTTGATCGATACCCCGTCACAAATATGTGTACCAAATTTGGTATGTCTACGACAAAGTAAAATTTTGCGCTTCCATGCAATCTCCCTAGGTGGCGCTATAGCACCCATTTCAGATTTTCTTATATCAATGTGTTCAGGGCCGGGGTGTCCACCAACGATTAAAGTTTGAGTGAAATCGGCCAAAGTATGCACGAATTATCGCTCGTCGAAGTTTGATGGCGAGCCGCAAAAACGAACCCGAAATTTGTGGCGTTGTCACGGAAACACCGTTCACTCTTTTAGAACGCTTTTAACAACTTTTAATGTCCCACTTGTCTAGATGATACAGCACGATTCTGGTGAGTCTGGGTCAAAGACCCTAGGAGGAGTTCGTTAAAATACGAAGACAGGAAACTCCGCCTTCGGCGCCGGGTCGCGTGCTCGGGCCAATATGGCCGACTTCCTGTTGGTTGCCTAGCAACGGCGTAATATATTTTTTGGTTTGTAACGACATGACCTATCCACCACCTGAATTTCGTGTGTCTACGACAAAGTTCATTTTTCGGGTATAGCCATTGGCGCAATGTATTTTGATTTTCCAGGTGGCGCTGTCGAGCCATTTTTTAAGATTTTTTAATACAGATTATTTGTAAATTCCTTTTTTGGCGTTCTTGAATTTTGTGCAAAATTTCGTGAGTTTTCGTCGGTGGGAAGTACCCGAAACCTGCAAAAATGGGGGGAGGAAAATAATAATAATAAATATAGCCGCAAGCGGCGATGATCGGCCCTCGCTTGCACTCACTGGGGGGTGGCGCTAACGCGCCATTTTCCTCCCCTTTTTTCTAGCTCAATGCATGTGTGAGTTTGTGCGTTATCTGGATGCATTTGTGTTGAATGCCTGGGGTTGAGGTGGGGAGGGGTTGTTTTTTTGTGCCTTTTAATTTCAATTATTATAAGAGGAGGGTCAATCATAAGCCTTTCCTGCACTGTTCTGTTATTTTATTTTTCTTTTGTGTGTATTTTTGTTCTTTTAAATGCTGGGTGCAAACATTAAAAAAATCAATTGAATAAATAAAAATATGAGGACAGAAAATGGTGCCTTTGACACCAGGTCACATGGCCTATCCAATATGGGTGGCTGGTTGCCTAGCAACGACGTAATATACTTTTTTATTCCTATTCCCATGATGCATCTATGTACAGAATTTGGTGTGGCTATACCAAACTTTGTCGAGCATCCTATTGGCGGGGACAGAGGTTTGGCCTGTTACCATGGCAACACGATGTGAGATGGCATGGGGGTGTCACTATGTTTTTTGATCAAGACCATGTCACGAATGTGTGGTCCAAATTTGGTGTGTCTACGGCAAAGTAAAATTCTTCTTTTCCATGCAATTACCCTAGGGGGCGCTATTATGGCCATTTAAGATTTTTTTTATGTCAATGTGTTCAGGGCCAGGGTGTACACCAACGAGTAAAGTTTGAGTGAAATCAGCCAAACTATTAGCACATTATCACTCGTCCAAGTTTGACAGGAAGTAGCGCCGTCACCACCAGGTCACATGGTTTATCCTATATGGGTGGTTGGTTGCCAAGCAATGGCGTAATGTACTTTTTTGTTCCTCTTCCCATGATGCATCTGTGTACCAAATTTGGTTTGACTATGACAAAGTTTTTGCCTGGCGTTCCATTGGCAAGGACAGATGTTTGGCCTGTTGCCATGGCAACACGATGGGACATGGTGTGTTGGCGTCATTGAGTTTTTTGATCGAGACCCTGTCATGAATGTGTGTACCAAATTTGGTATGTCTATGACAAAGTAAAATTTTTCTGTTCCATGCAATTACTCTAGGGGGCGCTATAACGGCCATTTTAGATTTTTTTATATCAATCTGTTTAGGGCCAGGGTGTCTAACAACGATTAAAGTTTGAGTTAAATCGGCCAAACTATGAGTGCATTATCACTCGTCGAAGTTTGATCGGAAGTGGCGCCTTCGCCACCAGGTCACATGGTCTATGCAATATGGCTGGATGGTTGCCTAGCAATGGTATAATATACTTTTTTGTTTCTATTCCCATAATGCATCTGTGTACCAAATTTGATTTGACTACACCAAAGTTTTTGCCAGGCGTCCCATTGGCAAGGACAGATGTTTAGCCAGTTACCATGGCAACACAATGGGAGATGGCGCGGGGGCGTCATTGAGTTTTTTGATCGAGACCCTGTCACAAATGTGTGTACCAAATTTGGTATGTCTACGACAAAGTAAAATTTTACACTTCCATGCAATCTCCCTAGGGGGCGCTATAGTGTCCATTTTAGATTTTCTCATATCAATCTGTTCAGGGCTGGGGTGTTCATGAACAATTGAAGTTTGAGTGAAATCGGCCAAAGTATGTGCCAATTATCACTCGCCGAATTTGATGGCGAGCCGCAAAAACACACCTGTAATTTGTGGCGTTGTCACGGAAACACCGTTCACTCTTTTAGAACGCTTTTAACAACGTTTAATGTGACACTTGTCTAGATGATACAGCACGATTCTGGTGAGTCTGGGTCAAAAACCCTAGGAGGAGTTCGTTAAAATACGAGGACAGGAAAATACGCCTTCAACTCCGGGTCGCGTGCTCAGGCCAATATGGCTAACTTCCTGTTGGTCACCTAGCAACCGTTTAATATACTTTTTTGTTCCTATTCCCATGATGCATCTGTGTACCAAATTTGGTTTGGCTACGACAAAGTTTTTGCCTGGTGTCTCATTGGTGATGACAGATGTTTGGCCTGTTGCCATGGCAACACGATGGGACATGTTGTATTGGCGTCATTGAGTTTTTTGACCGAGACCCTGTCACGAATGTGTGTACCAAATTTGGTATGTCTATGACAAAGTAAAATTTTGCACTTCCATGCAATCTCCCTAGGGGGCGCTATAGTGTCAATTTCAAATTTTCTTATATTAATCTGTTCAGGGCCGGGGTGTCCACCAACAATTAAAGTTTGAGTGAAATTGGCCAAAGTATGCGCGAATTATCGCTCGTCGAATTTGATGGCGAGCCACAAAAACAAACCTGAAATTTGTGGCGTTGTCACGGAAACACCGTTCACTCTTTTAGAACGCTTTTAACAACTTTTAATGTCCCACTTGTCTAGATGATACAGCACGATTCTGGTGAGTCTGGGTCAAAAACCCTAGGAGGAGTTCGTTAAAATACGAGGACAGGAAACTCCGCCTTCGGCGCCGGGTCACGTGCTCGTTCCAATATGGCCGACTTCCTGTTGGTCGCCTAGCAACGGCATAATATATTTTTTGGTTTGTAACGACATGACCTATCCACCACCCGATTTTCATTTGTCTACGACAAAGTTCATTTTTCGGGTATAGCCATTGGCGCAATGTATTTTGATTTTCTAGGGGGCGCTGTCGAGCCATTTTTTAAGATTTTTTAATACAGATTATTTGTAAATTCCTTTTTTGGCGTTCTTGAATTTTGTGCAAAATTTCGTGAGTTTTCGTCCGTGGGAAGTACCCGAAACCTGCAAAAATGGGGGGAGGAAAATAATAATAATAATAATAAATATAGCCGCAAGCGGCGATGATCGGCCCTCGCTTGCACTCACAGGGGGGGTGGCGCTAACGCGCCATTTTCCTATTCCCATGAGCCATATATGTACTAAATTAGGTGTGGCTACACCAAAGCTTTTGCCGGCGTTCTAATGGCAGGGACAGCTGTTTGACCTGTTACCATGGCAACACAATGGGAGATGCCATGGGGTCATCATTAAGATTTTTGCTCGAGACCCTATCACGAATGTGTGTACCAAATTTGGTATGTCTACGACAAAGTAAAATTTTGCACTTCCATGTAGTCTCCCTAGGGGGCGCTATAGTGTCCATTTCAGATTTTCTTATATCAATCTGTTCAGGGCCGGGGTGTCCACCAATGATTGAAGTTTGACTGAAATCAGCCAAAGTATGCGTGAATTAACACTTGTCGAAGTTTGACAAGAAATGACGCATTTGCCACCAGGTCACATGGTCTATCCAATATGGCTGGTTGGTCGCCTAGCAACCGCTTAATATACTTTTTTGTTCCTATTCCCATGATGCATCTGTGTACCAAATTTGGTATGGCTACGACAAAGTTTTTGCCTGGCGTCCCATTGGTGACGACAGATGTTTGGCCTGTTGCCATGGCAACACGATGGGACATGGCGTGTTGGCGTCATTGAGTTTTTTGATCAAGACCCCGTCACGAATGTGTGTACCAAATTTGGTATGTCTACGACAAAGTAAAATTTTGCACTTCCATGCAATCTCCCTAGGTGGCGCTATAGTGTCCATTTCAGATTTTCTTAAAGAAATCTGTTCAGGGCCGGGGTGTCCACCAACGATTAAAGTTTGAGTGAAATCGGCCAAAGTATGCGTGAATTATCGCTCATCGAATTTGATGGCGAGTCTCAAAAACGAACCCGAATCACGGAAACACCGTTCACTCTTTTAGAACGCTTTTAACAACTTTTAATGTCCCACTTGTCTAGATGATACAACACGATTCTGGTGAGTCTGGGTCAAAAACCCTAGGAGGAGTTCGTTAAATTACGAAGACAGGAAAATGCGCCCTCGGTGTCAGGTCACGTGCTCGGTCCAAAATGGCCGACTTCCTGTTGGTCGCCTAGCAACCGCATAATATACTTTTTTGTTCCTATTCCCATGATGCATCTGTGTACCAAATTTGGTTTGGCTATGACAAAGTTTATGCCGGACGTCCCATTGGCGACGACAGATGTTTGGCCTGTTGCCATGGCAACACGATGGGACATGGCGTGTTGACGTCATTAAGTTTTTTGATCGATACCCCGTCACGAATATGTGTACCAAATTTGGTATGTCTAGGACAAAGTTAAATTTTGCGCTTCCATGCAATCTCCCTAGGTGGCGCTATAGCACCTATTTCAGATTTTCTTATATCAATCTGTTCAGGGCCGAGGTGTCAACGAACGATTAAAGTTTGAGTGATATCGGCCAAAGTATGCGCAAATTATCGCTCGTCGAAGTTTGATGGCGAGCCGCAAAAACGAACCCGAAATTTGTGGCGTTGTCACGGAAACACCGTTCACTCTTTTAGAACGCTTTTAACAACTTTTAATGTCCCACTTGTCTAGATGATACAGCACGATTCTGGTGAGTCTGGGTCAAAAACCCTAGGAGGAGTTCGTTAAAATACGAGGACAGGAAAATGCGCCTTCAACTCCGGGTCGCGTGCTCGGTCCAATATGGCTGACTTCCTGTTGGTCGCCTAGCAATGGCGAAATATACTTTTTTGGTCCTATTCCCATGATGCATCTGTGTCCCAAATTTGGTTTGGCTACGACAAAGTTTTTGCTTGACATCCCATTGGTGACGACAGATGTTTGGCCTGTTGCCATGGCAACACGATGGGACATGGCGTGTTGGTGTCATTGAGTTTTTTGATCAAGACCCCGTCAGGAATATATGTACCAAATTTGGTATGTCTACGACAAAGTAAAATTTTGCGCTCCCATGCAATCTCCCTAGGGGGCGCTATAGTGTCCATTTCAGATTTTCTTATGTTAATCTGTTCAGGGCCCGGGTGTCCACCAACGATTAAAGTTTGAGTGAAATCGGCCAAACTATGTGCAAATTATCACTCGTCGAATTTGATGGCGAGCCACAAAAACACACCTGTAATTTGTGGCGTTGTCACGGAAACACCGTTCACTCTTTTAGAACGCTTTTAACAACTTTTAATGTCCCACTTGTCTAGATGATACAGCACGATTCTGGTGAGTCTGGGTCAAAAACCCTAGGAGGAGTTCGTTAAAATACCTGGACAGGAAAATGCGCCCTTGGTGCCAGGTCACGTGCTCGGTCCAAAATGGCCGACTTCCTGTTGGTCGCCTAGCAACCCCATAATATACTTTTTTGTTCCTCTTCCCATGATGCATCTGTGTACCAAATTTGGTTTGGCTATGACAAAGTTTTTGCCTGGCGTCCCATTGGCGAGGACAGATGTTTGGCCTGTTGCCATGGCAACACGATGGGACATGGCGTATTGGCGTCATTGAGTTTTTTGATCGATACCCCGTCATGAATATGTGTACCAAATTTGGTATGTCTACGACAAAGTAAAATTTTGCGCTTCCATGCAATCTCCCTAGGTGGCGCTATAGCACCCATTTCAGATTTTCTTATATCAATCTGTTCAGGGCCCGGGTGTCCACCAACGATTAAAGTTTGACTGAAATCGGCCAAAGTATGCACGAATTATCGCTCGTCGAAGTTTGATGGCGAGCCGCAAAAACGAACCCGAAATTTGTGGCGTTGTCACGGAAACACCGTTCACTCTTTTAGAACGCTTTTAACAACTTTTAATGTCCCACTTGTCTAGATGATACAGCACGATTCTGGTGAGTCTGGGTCAAAAACCCTAGGAGGAGTTCGTTAAAATACGAGGACAGGAAACTCCGCCTTCGGCGCCGGGTCACGTGCTCGTTCCAATATGGCCGACTTCCTGTTGGTCGCCTAGCAACGGCATAATATATTTTTTGGTTTGTAACGACATGACCTATCCACCACCCGAATTTCATTTGTCTACGACAAAGTTCATTTTTCGGGTATAGCCATTGGCGCAATGTATTTTGATTTTCTAGGGGGCGCTGTCGAGCCATTTTTTAAGATTTTTTAATACAGATTATTTGTAAATTCCTTTTTTAGCATTCTTGAATTTTGTGCAAAATTTCGTGAGTTTTCGTCCGTGGGAAGTACCCGAAACCTGCAAAAAGGGGGGGAGGAAAATAATAATAAATATAGCCGCAAGCGGCGATGATCGGCCCTCGCTTGCACTCGCAGCCCCCTGCTAACGCGCCATTTTCCTATTCCCATGAACCATCTATGTACCAAATTAGGTGTGGCTACACCAAAGTTTTTGCCGGGCATCCTAATGGCAGGGACAGATGTTTGACCTGTTACCATGGCAACATGATGTGAGATGGAGTGGGGGTGTCACTGTGTTTTTTGATCGAGACCATGTCACGAATGTGTGGTCCAAATTTGGTGTGTCTACGGCAAAGTAAATTTGTTCTGTTGCATGCAATCTCCCTAGGGGGCGCTATTATCGACAAATGAGATTTTCTTATATCAATCTGTGTAGGGCCGGGGTGTTCACCAACGATTAAAGTTTGAGTAAAATCGGCCAAAGTATGTGCGAATTATCACTCGTCGAAGTTTGACAGGAAATGGCGCCTTCGCCACCAGGTCACATGATCTATCCAAAATGGCTGGTTGGTTGCCTAGCAACGGTATAATATACTTTTTTGTTTATCTTCCCATGATGCATCTGTGTACCAAATTTTGTTTGACTACATGAAAGTTTTTCCAGAGAATCCTAATGACAAGGACAGATGTTTGGCCTGTTGCCATGGCAACACGATGGGAGATGCCCGGGGTCATCATTGAGATTTTTGATCGAGACCCTGTCACGAATGTGTGTATCAAATTTGGTATGTCTACGACAAAGTAAAATTTCGTACTTCCATGCAATCTCCCTAGGGGGCGCTATAGTGTCCATTTCAGATTTTCTTATAGAAATCTGTTCAGGGCCGGGGTGTCCACAAACGATTGAAGTTTGAGTGAAATCGGCCAAAGTATGTGCGAATTATCACTCGTCGAATTTGATGGCGAGCCACAAAAACGAACCTGAAATTTGTGGCGTTGTCACGGAAACACCGTTCACTCTTTTAGAACGCTTTTAACAACTTTTAATGTCACACTTGTCTAGATGATACAGCACGATTCTGGTGAGTCTGGGTCAAAAACCCTAGGAGGAGTTCGTTAAAATACGAGGACAGGAAAATGCACCCTCGGTGCCAGGTCACGTGCTCGATCCAAAATGGCCGACTTCCTGTTGGTCGCTTAGCAACCGCATAATATACTTTTTTGTTCCTTATCCCGTGATGCATCTGTGTACCAAATTTGGTATGGCTACGACAAAGTTTATGCCGGGCGTCCCATTGGCGACGACAGATGTTTGGCCTGTTGCCATGGCAACACGATGGGACATGGCGTGTTGACGTCATTAAGTTTTTTGATCGATACCCCGTCACGAATATGTGTACCAAATTTGGTATGTCTACGACAAAGTAAAATTTTGCGCTTCCATGCAATCTCCCTAGGTGGCGCTATAGCACCTATTTCAGATTTTCTTATATCAATCTGTTCAGGGCCGGGGTGTCAACGAACGATTAAAGTTTGAGTGATATCGGCCAAAGTATGCGTGAATTATCGCTCGTTGAAATTTGATGGCGAGCCGCAAAAACGAACCCGAAATTTGTGGCGTTGTCACGGAAACACCGTTCACTTTTTTAGAACGCTTTTAACAACTTTTAATGTCCCACTTGTCTAGATGATACAGCACGATTCTGGTGAGTCTGGGTCAAAAACCCTAGGAGGAGTTCGTTAAAATACGAGGACAGGAAAATGCTCCCTCGGTGCCGGGTCGCGTGCTCGGCCCAATATAGCTGACTTCCTGTTGGTCGCCTAGCAACGCCATAATATATTTTTTGGTTCGTAACGACATGACCTATCCACCACCCGAATTTCGTTTATCTACGACAAAGTTCATTTATCGGGTATAGCCATAGGCGCAATGTATTTTGATTTTTGAGGTGGCGCTGTGGAGCCATTTTTAAAGATTTTTTAATACAGATTATTTGTAAATTCCTTTTTTGGCGTTCTTGAATTTTGCGCAAAATTTCGTGAGTTTTCGTCAGTGGGAAGTACCCGAAACCTGAAAAAAGTGGTCGGGAAAATAATAATAATAATAAGAAGAAGAAAAACCAGAACAGTAACAATATAGTGCCACGAATGGTAACACAAAATATATCAATGGAAAGGGCGCACGTCCAGTAACCCACCCGTGGGGTCCATTGACACCTACCAGCGCGTTTCACACGTTCCACGCTGGTTCTGCAGTGCTTCGCACCGCAGAACAGTTACAAAAGGCCCTATGCGCTCTTCAGCGCTCGGGCCTAATAATAATAAATATAGCCGCAAGCGGCGATGATCGGCCCTCGCTTGCACTCGCTGGGGGGGTGGCGCTAACGCGCCATTTTCCTCCCCTTTTTTCTAGCTGCATGCATGTGTGAGTTTGTGTGTTATCTGGATGCATTTGTGTTGAATGCCTGGGGTTGAGGTGGGGAGGGGTTGTTTTTTTTGCCTTTTAATTTAAATTATTTTAAGAGGAGGGTCAATTATAAGCCTTTCCTGCACTGTTCTGTTATTTTCTTTTTCTTTTGTGTGTATTTTTGTTCTTTTAAATGCTGGGTGCAAACATTAATAAATAAATTGAATAAATAAAAATATGAGGACAGAAAATGGCGCCTTCAACACCAGGTCACATGTTCTACCCAATATGGTTGG
This sequence comes from Paratrypauchen microcephalus, assembly GCA_036785185.1. Classification (NCBI taxonomy): domain Eukaryota; kingdom Metazoa; phylum Chordata; class Actinopteri; order Gobiiformes; family Gobiidae; genus Paratrypauchen; species Paratrypauchen microcephalus. The sequence goes on from JAVJIX010000029.1 coordinate 3,287,472, forward strand.
TTGCCTAGCAACAGCGTAATATATATTTTTTATTCCTATTCCCATGATGCATCTATGTTCCAGATTTGGTGTGGCTATACCAAAGATTTTGTTAGGTGTCCTATTGGCGGGGAGAGATGTTTGGCCTGTTGCCATGGAAACCCGATGAGGCATGGCATGTGGTCACCATTGACTTTTTTCATTGAAAATATCCCAGGAATATTTGTACCAAATCTTGTATGTGTACAACAAAGTTAAATTTTGCAGTTCTATGCAATTACCCTAGGGGGCGCTATTGTGACCATTTTAGATTTTCTTATATCAATCTGTGTAGGGCTGGGGTGTCCACCACCGATTAAAGTTTGAGTGAAATCGGAGAAAGTATGTGCTAATTATCACTGGGTCGAAGTTTGACAGGAAATGACGCCTTTGCCACCAGGTCACATGGTCTATCTAATATGGCTGGTTGGTTGCCTAGCAATGGTGTAATATACTTTTTTGTTCCTATTCCCATGATGCATCTGTGTACCAAATTAGGTGTGGCTACATCAAAGTTTTTGAAGGACATCCTAATGGCAGGGACCGATGTTTGACCTGTTACCATGGCAACATGATGTGAGATGGAGTGGGGGTGTCACTGTGTTTTTTGATCGAGACGATGTCCCAAATGTGTAGTCCAAATTTGGTGTGTCTATGGCAAAGTAAATATTTTCTATTCCATGCATTCTGCCTAGGGGGCGCTATTATGGCCATTTTAGATTTTCTTGTATCAGTCTGTGTAGGGCCAGGGTGTCCACCAACGATTAAAGTTTGAGTGAAATCGGCCAAAGTATGTGTGAATTATCACTCGTCGAAGATTGACAGAAAATGGCGCCTTCGCCACCAGGTCACATGGTCTATCCAATATGGCTGGTTGGTTGCCTAGCAACAACGTAATATACTTTTTTGTTCCTCTTCCCATGATGCATCTGTGTACCAAATTTGGTTTGACTATGACAAAGTTTTTGCAGAGGATCCTAATGGCGAGGACAGATGTTTGGCCTGTTACCATGACAACACGATGGGAGCTTGCGCGGGAGCGTCATTGAGTTTTTTGATCGAGACCCCGTCACGAATATGTGTACCAAATTTGGTATGTCTACGACAAAGTAAAATTTTGCAATTCCATGCAATCTCCCTAGGGGGCGCTATAGTGTCCATTTCAGATTTTCTTATATCAATCTGTTCAGGGCCGGGGTGTCCACCAACGATTAAAGTTTGAGTGAAATCGGCCAAAGTATGCGTGAATTATCACTCGTCGAATTTGATGGCGAGCCGCAAAAACGATCCTGAAATTTGTGGCGTTGTCATGGAAACACCGTTCACTCTTTTAGAACGCTTTTAACAACTTTTAATGTCCCACTTGTCTAGATGATACAGCACGATTCTGGTGAGTCTGGGTCAAAAACCCTAGGAGGAGTTCGTTAAAATACGAGGACAGGAAAATGCGCCCTCGGTGTCAGGTCACGTGCTCGGTCCAAAATGGCCGACTTCCTGTTGGTCGCCTAGCAACCGCATAATATACTTTTTGTTCCTATTCCCATGATGCATCTGTGTACCAAATTTGGTTTGGCTACGACAAAGTTTTTGCCAGGCGTCCCATTGGCGACGACAGATGTTTGGCCTGTTGCCATGGCAACACGATGGGACATGGCGTGTTGGCGTCATTGAGTTTTTTGATCGATACCCCGTCCCAAATATGTGTACCAAATTTGGTATGTCTACGACAAAGTAAAATTTTGCACTTCCATGCAATCTCCCTAGGTGGCGCTATAGCACCTATTTCAGATTTTCTTATATCAATCTGTTCAGGGCCAGGGTGTCCACCAACGATTAAAGTTTGACTGAAATCGGCCAAAGTATGCACGAATTATCGCTCGTCGAAGTTTGATGGCGAGCCGCAAAAACGAACCCGAAATATGTGGCGTTGTCACGGAAACACCGTTCACTCTTTTAGAACGCTTTTAACAACTTTTAATGTCCCACTTGTCTAGATGATACAGCATGATTCTGGTGAGTCTGGGTCAAAAACCCTAGGAGGAGTTCGTTAAAATACGAAGACAGGAAACTCCGCCTTCGGCGCCGGGTCGCGTGCTCGGGCCAATATGGCCGACTTCCTGTTGGTCGCCTAGCAACGGCGTAATATATTTTTTGGTTTGTAACGACATGACCTATCCACCACCCGAATTTCGTTTGTCTACGACAAAGTTCATTTTTCGGGTATAGCCATTGGCGCAATGTATTTTGATTTTCCAGGTGGCGCTGTCGAGCCATTTTTTAAGATTTTTTAATACAGATTATTTGTAAATTCCTTTTTTGGCGTTCTTGAATTTTGTGCAAAATTTCGTGAGTTTTCGTCGGTGGGAAGTACCCGAAACCTGAAAAAAGGGGTTAGAAAAATAATAATAATAAGAAGAAGAAGAAAAACCAGAACAATAACAATATGGTGCCACCTATGGTGGCAATATATATATCAATGGAAAGGGCTCGCGTCCAGTAACGCACCCGTGGGGTCCATTGTCAATGACGAGCGCGTTGCGCTCGTCATTGACCTCATCGATTACTCACTTGCCCAATACATATTTTTGACGTTTACGATGGTTAACGATTACAATTATGCCGCTTTCGCGGCAATGGGCAGTGCCAGTCTGTGCTATTGGATCCTATGAGTGTCACTATAGTGTGGCATTGAGTGTTTGGAAAAGGGAGAGCGCTTCGCGCTCTGGTTTTGTGGGCACACATGACATCGTGCACTGCGTGCACGATGTCATGTGTGCCCACAAAACAATTACAATTTTGCCGCCACGGGCGGTGCCGCGGTGCCACCGTGCCACGTCAGCGGGCACCAGTCGTTGACATGAGTGCTAGGTGCTTAAAAAGGGGAGAGCGCTTCGCGCTCTGCTGCGTGCGCAAAACAAAGCGCTTCGCGCTTTGTTTTGCGCACGCTGGTGGGCCGAGAATGTTTTGGGGTGAACAATTACAATTTGGCCGCTATCGCGGCCACGGGCGATGCCACCGTGCCAAGTCAGCGGGCACCAGTCGTTGACATGAGTGCTAGGTGTTTAAAAGGGAGAGCGCTTCGGCGTTTCTGCTGCGTGCACAAAACAAAGCGCTTCGCGCTTTGTTTTGTGCACGCTGGTTCTGCAGTGCTTCGCACTGCAGAACAGTAACAAAAGGCCCTACGCTTTAGCGCTCGGGCCTAAATATAGCCGCAAGCGGCGATGATCGGCCCTCGCTTGCACTCGCAGGGGGGGTGGCGCTAACGCGCCATTTTCCTATTCCCATGAGCCATATATGTACTAAATTAGGTGTGGCTACACCAAAGCTTTTGCCGGCGTCCTAATGGCAGGGACAGCTGTTTGACCTGTTACCATGGCAACATGACGGGAGATGCCGCGGGGTCATCATTGAGATTTTTGATCGAGACCCTGTCACGAATGTGTGGTCCAAATTTGGTTTGTCTACGGCAAAGTAAAATCTTTCTGTTCCATGCAATCTCCCTAGGGGGCACTATTACGGCCAATTGAGATTTTCTTATATCAATCTGTGTAGGGCCGGGGTGTTCAGCAACGATCAAAGTTTGAGTAAAATCGGCCAAAGTATGAGCGAATTATCACTCGTCGAAGTTTGACAGGAAATGACCCCTTTGCCACCAGGTCACATGGTCTATCCAACATGGCTGGTTGGTTGCCTAGCAACGATGTAATATAATTTTTTGTTCCTCTTCCCATGATGCATCTGTGTACCAAATTTGGTTTGACTAGGACAAAGTTTTTGCCTAGCGTCCCATTGATGACGACAGATTTTTGGCCTGTTGCCATGGCAACACAATGGGAGATGCCATGGGGTCATCATTGCGATTTTTGCTCGAGACCCTATCACGAATGTGTGTACCAAATTTGGTATGTCTACGACAAAGTAAAATTTTGCACTTCCATGTAGTCTCCCTAGGGGGCGCTATAGTGTCCATTTCAGATTTTCTTATATCAATCTGTTCAGGGCCGGGGTGTCCACCAATGATTGAAGTTTGAGTGAAATCAGCCAAAGTATGCGTGAATTAACACTTGTCGAAGTTTGACAAGAAATGACGCATTTGCCACCAGGTCACATGGTCTATCCAATATGGCTGGTTGGTTGCCTAGCAACGATGTAATATACTTTTTTGTTCCTCTTCCCATGATGCATCTGTGTACCAAATTTGGTTTGACTACGACAAAGTTTTTGCCTGACATCCCATTGGCAAGGAGAGAAGTTTGGCCTGTTGCCATGGCAACACGATGGGACATGGCGTGTTGGCGTCATTGAGTTTTTTGATCGATACCCCATCACAAATATGTGTACCAAATTTGGTATGTCTACGACAAAGTAAAATTTTGCGCTTCCATGCAATCTCCCTAGGTGGCGCTATAGCACCCATTTCAGATTTTCTTATATCAATCTGTTCAGGGCCGGGGTGTCCACCAACGATTAAAGTTTGAGTGAAATCGGCCAAAGTATGCGCAAATTATCGCTCGTCGAAGTTTGATGGCGAGCCGCAAAAACGAACCCAAAATTTGTGGCGTTGTCACGGAAACACCGTTCACTCTTTTATAACGCTTTTAACAACTTTTAATGTCCCACTTGTCTAGATGATACAGCACGATTCTGGTGAGTCTGGGTCAAAAACCCTAGGAGGAGTTCGTTAAAATACGAGGACAGGAAAATGCACCCTCGGTGCCAGGTCACGTGCTCGTTCCAATATGGCCGTCTTCCTGTTTGTCGCCTAGCAACGGTGTAATATAGTTTTTTGTTCCTATTCCCATGATGCATCTGTGTACCAAATTTGGTTTGGCTACGACAAAGTTTTTGCCTGACATCCCATTGGCAAGGAGATAAGTTTGGCCTGTTGCCATGGCAACATGATGGGACATGGCGTGTTGGCGTCATTGAGTTTTTTGATCGAGACCCCGTCATGAATATGTGTACCAAATTTGGTATGTCTACGACAAAGTAAAATTTTGCACTTCCATGCAATCTCCCTAGGTGGCGCTATAGCACCTATTTCAGATTTTCTTATAGAAATCTGTTCAGGGCCGGGGTGTCCACCAACGATTAAAGTTTGAGTGAAATCGGCCAAAGTATGCGCGAATTATCGCTCGTCGAAGGTTGATGGCGAATCGCAAAAACGAACCCGAAATTTGTGGCGTTGTCACGGAAACACCATTCACTCTTTTATAACGCTTTTAACAACTTTTAATGTCCCACTTGTCTAGATGATACAGCACGATTCTGGTGAGTCTGGGTCAAAAAACCTAGGAGGAGTTCGTTAAAATACGAGGACAGGAAACTCCGCCTTCAGCGCCGGGTCACGTGCTCGTTCCAATATGGCCGACTTCCTGTTGGTCGCCTAGCAACGGCATAATATATTTTTTGGTTTGTAACGACATGACCTATCCACCACCCGAATTTCATTTGTCTACGACAAAGTTCATTTTTTGGGTATAGCCATAGGCGCAATGTATTTTGATTTTCTAGGGGGCGCTGTCGAGCCATTTTTTAAGATTTTTTAATACAGATTATTTGTAAATTCCTTTTTTGGCATTCTTGAATTTTGTGCAAAATTTCGTGAGTTTTCGTCCGTGGGAAGTACCCGAAACCTGCAAAAAGGGGGGGAGAAAAATAATAATAAGAATAAATAATAATAATAATAAGAAATATAGCCGCAAGCGGCGATGATCGGCCCTCGCTTGCACTCGCAGGGGGGGTGGCGCTAACGCGCCATTTTCCTCCCCTTTTTTCTAGCTGGATGCATGTGTGAGTTTGTGCGTTATCTGGATGCATTTGAGTTGAATGCCTGGGGTTGAGGTGGGGAGGGGTTGTTTTTTTTGCCTTTTAATTTCAATTATTTTAAGAGGAGGGTCAATCATAAGCCTTTCCTGCACTGTTCTGTTATTTTCTTTTGTGTGTATTTTTGTTGTTTTAAATGCTGGGTGCAAACATTAATAAATCAATTGAATAAATAAAAATATGAGGACAGAAAATGGTGCCTTTGACACCAGGTCACATGGCCTATCCAATATGGCTGGTTAGTTGCCTAGCAACGACGTAATATTCTTTTTTTTATTCCTATGCCCATGATGCATCTATGTACCGAATTTGGTGTGGCTATACCAAACTTTGTCGAGCATCCTATTGGCGGGGACAGACGTTTTGCCTGTTACCATGGCAACACGATGTGAGATGGCATGGGGATGTCACTATGTTTTTTGATCAAGACCGTGTCACGAATGTGTGGTCCAAATTTGGTGTGTCTACGGCAAAGTAAAATGTTTCTTTTCCATGCCAACCCTAGGGGGCGCTTATTACGGCCATTTCAGATTTTTTTATCTAAATCTGTTCAGGGCCAGGGTGTACACCAACGAGTAAAGTTTGAGTGAAATCAGCCAAACTATTAGCACATTATCACTCGTCCAAGTTTGACAGGAAGTAGCGCCGTCACCAATAGGTCACATGGTCTGTCCTATAAGGCTGGTTGGTTGCCTAGCAATGGCGTAATGTACTTTTTTGTTCCTCTTCCCATGATGCATCTGTGTACCAAATTTGGTTTGACTATGACAAAGTTTTTGCCTGGCGTCCCATTGGCGAGGACAGATGTTTGGCCTGTTGCCATGGCAACACGATGGGAGATTGTGTGGGGGCATCTTTAAGTTTTTTGATTGAGACCCTGTCATGAATGTGTGTACCAAATTTGGTATGTCTACGACAAAGTAAAATTTTTCTGTTCCACACAATCTCCCTAGGTGGCGCTATAGCACCCATTTAAGATTTTCTTATATTAATCTGTTCAGGGCCGGTGTGTCCACCAACGATTAAAGTTTGAGTGAAATCAGCCAAAGTATGTGTGAATTATCACTTGTCGAAGTTTGACAGGAAATGACGCCTTTGCCACCAGGTCACATGGTCTATCCAATATGGCTGGTTGGTTGCCTAGCAATGGTGTAATATACTTTTTTGTTCCTATTCCCATGATGCATCTGTGTACCAAATTAGGTGTGGCTACATCAAAGTTTTTGCCGGGCATCCTAATGGCGGGGACAGATGTTTGGCCTGTTACCATGGCAACATGATGCGAGATGGAGTGAGGGTGTCACTGTGTTTTTTGATAGAGACCATGTCCTGAATGTGTGGTCCAAATTTGGTGTGTCTACGGCAAAGTAAATTTTTTCTGTTCCATGCAATCTCCCTAGGGGGCGCTATTATGGCCATTTTAGATTTTCTTATATCAATCTGTGTAGGGCCGGGGTGTCCACCCACGATTAAAGTTTGAGTGAAATCGGCCAAAGTATGAGCGCATTATCATTCGTCGAAGTTTGACAGGAAATGATGGACAGGAAATGATGCCTTTGCCACCAGGTCACATGGTCTATCCAATATGGCTGGTTGGTTGCCTAGCATCGACGTAATATACTTTTTTGTTCCTCTTCCCATGATGCATCTGTGTACCAAATTTGGTTTGACTATGACAAAGTTTTTGCAGAGGATCCTAATGGCGAGTACAGATGTTTGGGGGCGTCATTGAGTTTTTTTATCGAGACCCTATCACAAATGTGTGTACCAAATTTGGTACGTCTACGACAAAGTAAAATTTTACACTTCCATGCAATCTCCCTAGGGGGCGCTATAGTGTCCATTTCCGATTTTCTTATATTAATCTGGTCAGGGCCGCGGTGTCCACCAATGATTGAAGTTTGATTGAAATCAGCCAAAGTATGTGCGAATTAACACTTGTCGAAGTTTGACAAGAAATGACGCATTTGCCACCAGGTCACATGGTCTATCCAATATGGCTGGTTGGTCGCCTAGCAACCGCTTAATATACTTTTTTGTTCCTATTCCCATGATGCATCTGTGTACCAAATTTGGTTTGGCTACGACAAAGTTTTTGCCTGGCGTCCCATTGGTGACAACAGATGTTTGGCCTGTTGCCATGGCAACACGATGGGACATGGCGTGTTGGCGTCATTGAGTTTTTTGATCAAGACCCCGTCACGAATATATGTACCAAATTTGGTATGTCTACGACAAAGTAAAATTTTGCACTTCCATGCAATCTCCCTAGGGGGCGCTATAGTGTCCATTTCCGATTTTCTTAAATCAATCTGTTCAGGGCCTGGGTGTCCACCAACGATTAAAGTTTGAGTGAAATCGGCCAAAGTATGCGCGAATTATCGCTCATCGAAATTTGATGGCGAGCTGCAAAAATGAACCTGAAATTTGTGGCGTTGTCACGGAAACACCGTTCACTCTTTTAGAACGCTTTTAACAACTTTTAATGTCCCACTTGTCTAGATGATACAGCACGATTCTGGTGAGTCTGGGTCAAAAACCCTAGGAGGAGTTCGTTAAAATCCAAGGACAGGAAAATGCGCTCTCGGTGCCGGGTCACGTGCTCGTTCCAATATGGCCGACTTCCTGTTGGTCGCCTAGCAACGGTGTAATATAGTTTTTTGTTCCTATTCCCATGATGCATCTGTGTACCAAATTTGGTTTGGCTACGACAAAGTTTTTCCTGGGTATCCCATTGGCAAGGAGAGAAGTTTGGCCTGTTGCCATGGCAACACGATGGGACATGGCGTGTTGGTGTCATTGAGTTTTTTGATCGAGACCCCGTCATGAATATGTGTACCAAATTTGGTATGTCTACGACAAAGTAAAATTTTGCGCTTCCATGCAATCTCCCTAGGTGGCGCTATAGCACCCATTTCAGATTTTCTTATATTAATCTGTTCAGGGCCGGGGTGTCAACCAACGATTAAAGTTTGAGTGAAATCGGCCAAAGTATGTGCGAATTATCGCTCGTCGAAGGTTGATGGCGAATCGCAAAAACGAACCCGAAATTTGTGGCGTTGTCACGGAAACACCGTTCACTCTTTTAGAACGCTTTTAACAACTTATAATGTCCCACTTGTCTAGATGATAGAGCACGATTCTGGTGAGTCTGGGTCAAAAACCCTAGGAGGAGTTCGTTAAAATACGAGGACAGGAAACTCCGCCTTCGGCGCCGGGTCACGTGCTCGTTCCAATATGGCCGACTTCCTGTTGGTCGCCTAGCAACGGCATAATATATTTTTTGGTTTGTAACGACATGACCTATCCACCACCCGAATTTCGTTTGTCTACGACAAAGTTCATTTTTCGGGTATAGCCATTGGCGCAATGTATTTTGATTTTCCAGGTGGCGCTGTCGAGCCATTTTTTAAGATTTTTTAATACAGATTATTTGTAAATTCCTTTTTGGCATTCTTGAATTTTGTGCAAAATTTCGTGAGTTTTTCGTCGGTGGGAAGTACCCGAACCTTGAAAAAAGTGGTCGTAAAAATAATAATAATAATAATAATAATAAGAATAAGAAAAACCAGAACAATAACAATATGGTGCCACCTATGGTGGCAATATATATATCAATGGAAAGGGCTCGCGTCCAGTAACGCACCCATGGGGTCCATTGTCAATGACGAGCGCGTTGCGCTCGTCATTGACCTCATCGATACTCACTTGCCCAATACACATTTTTGACGTTTTACGATGGTTAACGATTACAATTGTATGCCGCTTTCGCGGCAATGGGCAGTGCCAGTCTGTGCTATTGGATCCTATGAGTGTCACTATAGTGTGGCATTGAGTGTTTGGAAAAGGGAGAGCGCTTCGCGCTCTGGTTTTGTGGGCACACATGACATCGTGCACTGCGTGCACGATGTCATGTGTGCCTAAAACAATTAAAATTTTGCCGCCACAGGCGGTGCCACCGTGCCAGGTCAGCGGGCACCAGTCGTTGACATGAGTGCTAGGTGCTTAAAAAGGGGAGAGCGCTTCGCGCTCTGCTGCGTGCGCAAAACAAAGCGCTTCGCGCTTTGTTTTGCGCACGCTGGTGGGCGAGAATGTTTTGGGGTGAACAATTACAATTTGGCCGCTATCGCGGCCACGGGCGATGCCACCGTGCCAAGTCAGCGGGCACCAGTCGTTGACATGAGTGCTAGGTGTTTAAAAAGGGGAGAGCGCTTCGCGCTCTGCTGCGTGCACAAAACAAAGCGCTTCGCGCTTTGTTTTGTGCACGCTGGTTCTGCAGTGCTTCGCACTGCAGAACAGCTAAAAGGCCCTACGCTTTAGCGCTCGGGCCTAAAAACCAGAACAATAACAATATGGTGCCACCTATGGTGGCAATATATATATCAATGGAAAAGGCTCGCGTCCAGTAACGCACCCGTGGGGTCCATTGTCAATGACCGGCGCGTTGCGCTCGTCATTGACCTCATCGATTACTCACTTGCCCAATACATATTTTTGACGTTTACGATGGTTAACGATTACAATTATGCCGCTTTCGCGGCAATGGGCAGTGCCAGTCTGTGCTATTGGATCCTATGAGTGTCACTATAGTGTGGCATTGAGTGTTTGGAAAAGGGAGAGCGCTTCGCGCTCTGGTTTTGTGGGCACACATGACATCGTGCACTGCGTGCACGATGTCATGTGTGCCCACAAAACAATTACAATTTTGCCGCCACGGGCGGTGCCACCGTGCCAGGTCAGCGGGCACCAGTCGTTGACATGAGTGCTAGGTGCTTAAAAAGGGGAGAGCGCTTCGCGCTCTGCTGCGTGCGCAAAACAAAGCGCTTCGCGCTTTGTTTTGCGCACGCTGTTGGGCCGAGAATGTTTTGGGGTGAACAATTACAATTTGGCCGCTATCGCGGCCACGGGCGATGCCACCGTGCCAAGTCAGCGGGCACCAGTCGTTGACATGAGTGCTAGGTGTTTAAAAAGGGGAGAGCGCTTCGCGCTCTGCTGCGTGCACAAAACAAAGCGCTTCGCGCTTTGTTTTGTGCACGCTGGTTCTGCAGTGCTTCGCACTGCAGAACAGTAACAAAAGGCCCTACGCTTTAGCGCTCGGGCCTAATAAGAAGAAGAAAAACCAGAACAATAACAATATGGTGCCACCTATGGTGGCAATATATATATCAATGGAAAGGGCTCGCGTCCAGTAACGCACCCGTGGGGTCCATTGTCAATGACGAGCGCGTTGCGCTCGTCATTGACCTCATCGATTACTCACTTGCCCAATACATATTTTTGGCATTTACGATGGTTAACGATTACAAATATGCCGCTTTCGCGGCAATGGGCAGTGCCAGTCTGTGCTATTGGATCCTATGAGTGTCACTATAGTGTGGCATTGAGTGTTTGGAAAAGGGAGAGCGCTTCGCGCTCTGGTTTTGTGGGCACACATGACATCGTGCACTGCGTGCACGATGTCATGTGTGCCCACAAAACAATTACAATTTTGCCGCCACGGGCGGTGCCACCGTGCCAGGTCAGCGGGCACAGTCGTTGACATGAGTGCTAGGTGCTTAAAAAGGGGAGAGCGCTTCGCGCTCTGCTGCGTGCGCAAAACAAAGCGCTTCGCGCTTTGTTTTGCGCACGCTGGTGGGCCAAGAATGTTTTGGGGTGAACAATTACAATTTGGCCGCTATCGCGGCCACGGGCGATGCCACCGTGCCAAGTCAGCGGGCACCAGTCGTTGACATGAGTGCTAGGTGTTTAAAAAGGGGAGAGCGCTTCGCGCTCTGCTGCGTGCGCAAAACAAAGCGCTTCGCGCTTTGTTTTGCGCACGCTGGTTCTGCAGTGCACTGCAGAACAGTAACAAAAGGCCCTACGCTTTAGCGCTCGGGCCTAATAATAAGAAGAAGAAAAACCAGAACAATAACAATATGGTGCCACCTATGGTGGCAATATATATATCAATGGAAAGGGCTCGTGTCCAGTAACGCACCCGTGGGGTCCATTGTCAATGACGAGCGCGTTGCGCTCGTCATTGACCTCATCGATTACTCACTTGCCCAATACATATTTTTGACGTTTACGATGGTTAACGATTACAAATATGCCGCTTTCGCGGCAATGGGCAGTGCCAGTCTGTGCTATTGGATCCTATGAGTGTCACTATAGTGTGGCATTGAGTGTTTGGAAAAGGGAGAGCGCTTCGCGCTCTGGTTTTGTGGGCACACATGACATCGTGCACTGCGTGCACGATGTCATGTGTGCCCACAAAACAATTACAATTTTGCCGCCACGGGCGGTGCCACCGTGCCACGTCAGCGGGCACAGTCGTTGACATGAGTGCTAGGTGCTTAAAAAGGGGAGAGCGCTTCGCGCTCTGCTGCGTGCGCAAAACAAAGCGCTTCGCGCTTTGTTTTGCGCACGCTGGTGGGCCAAGAATGTTTTGGGGTGAACAATTACAATTTGGCCGCTATCGCGGCCACGGGCGATGCCACCGTGCCATGTCAGCGGGCACCAGTCGTTGACATGAGTGCTAGGTGTTTAAAAAGGGGAGAGCGCTTCGCGCTCTGCTGCGTGCGCAAAACAAAGCGCTTCGTAACAAAAGGCCCTACGCTTTAGCGCTCGGGCCTAATAATAAGAATAAATAATAAGAAAAACCAGAACAATAACAATATGGTGCCACCTATGGTGGCAATATATATATCAATGGAAAGGGCTCGCGTCCAGTAACGCACCCGTGGGGTCCATTGTCAATGACGAGCGCGTTGCGCTCGTCATTGACCTCATCGATTACTCACTTGCCCAATACATATTTTTAACGTTTACGATGGTTAACGATTACAATTATGCCGCTTTCGCGGCAATGGGCAGTGCCAGTCTGTGCTATTGGATCCTATGAGTGTCACTGTAGTGTGGCATTGAGTGTTTGGAAAAGGGAGAGCGCTTCACGCTCTGGTTTTGTGGGCACACATGACATCGTGCACTGCGTGCACGATGTCATGTGTGCCTAAACAATTACAATTTTGCCTCCACGGGCGGTGCCACCGTGCCAGGTCAGCGGGCACCAGTCGTTGACATGAGTGCTAGGTGCTTAAAAAGGGGAGAGCGCTTCGCGCTCTGCTGCGTGCGCAAAACAAAGCGCTTCGCGCTTTGTTTTGCGCACGCTGGTGGGCCGAGAATGTTTTGGGGTGAACAATTACAATTTGGCCGCTATCGCGGCCACGGGCGATGCCACCGTGCCATGTCAGCGGGCACCAGTCGTTGACATGAGTGCTAGGTGTTTAAAAAGGGGAGAGCGCTTCGCGCTCTGCTGCGTGCACAAAACAAAGCGCTTCGCGCTTTGTTTTGTGCACGCTGGTTCTGCAGTGCTTCGCACTGCAGAACAATTACAATAGGCCCTACGCTTTAGCGCTCGGGCCTAATAAGAAAAACCAGAACAATAACAATATGGTGCCACCTATGGTGGCAATATATATATCAATGGAAAGGGCTTGCGTCCAGTAACGCACCCGTGGGGTCCATTGTCAATGACGAGCGCAACGCGCTCGTCATTGACCTCATCGATTACTCACTTGCCCAATACACATTTTTGGCATTTACGATGGTTAACAATTACAATTATGCCGCTTTCGCGGCAATGGGCAGTGCCAGTCTGTGCTATTGGATCCTATGAGTGTCACTATAGTGTGGCATTGAGTGTTTGGAAAAGGGAGAGCGCTTCGCACAATTACAATTTTGCCGCCACGGGCGGTGCCACCGTGCCAGGTCAGCGGGCACCAGTCGTTGACATGAGTGCTAGGTGCTTAAAAAGGGGAGAGCGCTTTGCGCTCTGCTGCGTGCGCAAAACAAAGCGCGAAGTTGGGCCGAGAATGTTTTGGGGTGAACAATTACAATTTGGCCGCTATCGCGGCCATGGGCGATGCCACCGTGCCATGTCAGCGGGCACCAGTCGTTGACATGAGTGCTAGGTGCTTAAAAAGGGGAGAGCGCTTCGCACTGCAGAACAGTAACAAAAGGCCCTACGCTTTAGCGCTCGGGCCTAATGAATAGGAAAGTTCACATAATAATTTAAAGGAATGAACCATGTAAGATTTTGATTTTAAAGTCTATTAACATAACTGCATCCCAAACATTTTCAAATCAAATATAGCTGGTTTGTTGTAATCCTTGTTAATGTATCTACATCTCCAAAGCTCAATATGCTCTGTTCCACATTGTGATGTCATGAAGCTGTAGTTTTCTAGTTACCTGCTTTCCTTTTGTATTTAATTCAGTCAAGATTGGCAATTCTACGTCTGAAATTATCCAAATTATTCTAGTTTGAGAAAAGAAGTCAACCTAAATATGCAGGATGCGTGTTAAACAAGTGTGAATGAAACAAAACAACTCCAGCTGTGTTTTTGACGAGGAAACTCCATTATAATATCATAAAATAGCGTAACATGGGCCCTTTAACAGTGGAAGTAGTGATAGTAGCTGTAGAGAGAGCCATTTTACAGGGTTGCTGTGACAATACTTTAGTCCTCTTTCGCATTGTTAAAGTCACTTCTTAACCTCTTAAACTGTCTTGGAGCCGTATTACATATTTTTAGGGATGCACCGATGTGAAAATTTTAGCCGATACTGATATTAATGTTGCTGATATCGGCCGATACCGATATTAGCCGATACCTATATTTATTTTTAATTCTGACATAACATTTTATACAGACTGAAAATCATGCAAAATTAATTTCTGAATGTCTTCTTTTATTTTCAAAACGTGTTTTTTTTTTTTTTTTTTCAATTTCAATTTTTTTTTATAGTGCAACTTTTTTTTTTTTTTTTTTTTTTTAATAGTATAACATTGCGTTCTGCTTCCTGATTGGCTAAGGGACGCAGACTAAACCAGGTCTAGACCAGGTCTAAACAAGGTCTAAACCTGGACTGGACCGGGACGAAACCTGGACTAAACCAGGACTAGACCAGGTCTAAACAAGGTCTAAACCTGGACTGGACCAGGACGAAACCTGGACTAAACCAGGACTGGACCAGGTCTAGACCTGGACTAAACCAGGACTAGACCACCGCGTGCGACTCTTTGCCTGGTTTCGTGCTAGCTCTGCTATTAGCAGCAGCAGCTTCACCGGTGTACCCTCAGCCTTTACAACCGAACAGAGGCGAGTGAGTTTGTGGAAATGCAGCCGGCATATGGATCCCTCTGTAAATGATCTCTACCTGTTCTTTTCCTGCCTGATTTGCCCTTAGTCGTGTTTTTGAGTCACGGCTGAGGGTAGCAGCGACGCGGTCCCGAGGGGAGGGGATGTGCCTCCTCCTCGGGGCTGTACCTCGACATGAACGAATGCATGCAAGAGCTGCACGTGGGGGTTTAATCCTGGTTTAGACCTGGTCTAGAGGAGGCACGGTTTGGGCACGGGTCTCGTGCTCGCAGTCCCGGCTCCAGCTATCACGGATTTGAGCACGATGAGCGCACGTGTCACACTTCTCCGCCCTGTACTGACAAATATCGGTCGTTAATATCGGCCCACATTGGGCCAATACAGATATGTTGAAATTTGTGCAATATCGGCCGATACCTATGTTAATGCCGATGTATCGTGCATCCCTACATCGTGCATCCTGGGTGGCAGTAGCTCAGTTGGTAGAGCGTTTGTCCACTGATCCAAAGGTTGGCGATTCAAATCCCGCTCTTGACATAAGAATCAGTGGTTGAGCGGTCAGATCCACTGACCCACAGGTTGGTTGGTACGATTCCAGCTCCCACAGATGAATGCTGCCGTTGCGTCCTTGGGCAAGAGACTTAACCCTCCTCGCCCCCAGTGTCTGCGTACACTGGTGTGTGAATGCGTGTGTGAATGGGTGATTGGTTCCTTGTTGTAAAGCGCTTTGGGTGCCTTGAAGGTGGAAAAGCGCTATATAAAGATGCGACCATTACCATTACCATATTTTCTGAGTCAGAGGTGAAACTATTGTAGGTCAAGTTTATCAAGTTTAAAATAAAAAAAATCTTGCACACAGTTCCTTTAAGTATCATGTCTATTTCAAATGACACCAGACCTTCTTCCTCCTCGTCCTCCTCATCCTCCTCTTCCTCCTCCTCTTCGTCAGAGCTGAAGGTGCCATCTGGAAGGCTGTAGACTCTGATCACTTGCTGTAATCAAACAACAGTGGACAGAAAAGTTGTTATAACAAATTTGATACGGCTTGTCCCAACATGAAATGTAAATGCATAAGACAATATGGTTCTAAAATTGCTTCTTCAAATGTCACATTTGCTGCCTGTTGTTTAAATCATATAATAAAACTAAATGATACCTTTATTTTATTCAATGACACTTTAATAAGGACCATATTAGGTTATTATTTCCTCACCATAAACATACCTGGAGTTGTGTTTTTCGTTTCATTCACACGTTAAAAACACAAACCCTGCATCAGGGATCAAAGTGCCCAGTCATGAAAAAAGCGGAAAGGAACGGCCAACCCCCCCGCCGGAATATTTTTGAATTTTTAAAATTTGGAATTCTACATGCTATATGTTTGCAATAGAGTAAAACTGTAAATCAAAGTACAAAAAAAAAAAACACATTTTATTAACAGGTATTAGTAGTATATATTTAAACATAAATTTTGATTTGTTTTTTGCTTTGCACTTAAGTCTTGCTCTTCTAATCAGAGCGCATTGAGGAGGGAGCTTATGTGCGCTATGAGCAGGAGGAGAGAGAGCATGAAAGGCGCTAAGTGAGGCACGGGCAGGTAGGATGTTTTATAAAGTTTAACCTGCTCTGTGATAGATACACCTTGGTACGCAAAGGTACACGCTGTTGCGAAAGAGCTGCACGCGCGCGCTCACTCGCTCGCTCGGTGACGTGCGGTGTCCGCGGCTCCAGACGAGCACACAGGCTCGCGCGGCCTGCACCCCGGTAGAAGTTTAATATGAGACACGTACTTTTGTTTCTGAATACGGGACGATTCCGTTTTTCAAGGGACGGTTGGCAACCCTAAACACATCCATCCATCCATCCATATATGTATATATGTGTGTGTGCGTATATAATATATATATACATACATATATATACATACATATACATACATATACATACACACATATATATACATACATATATATACATACATATACATACATATACATACACACATATATATATATATATATACACCCCCAAAATCTTTCTCAACGAATTTGCAGATACATTTTTTTTTTAAAAATGACCCCGCGGCTGAAAAAAAAGTGGAGATCCGCTAAAAGGCGGAACTCTTTCATCCCTGCTGCATATTTAGACTGAATTCTTCTCTCAAACAGAAAACACTCCACGTTGTGATGGTATGGTAATACAGGAAGTGCTCCACTGTGTTTTTAAATGCCGAACACCTTCACTAGAATCATTTGGATAATGTCAGCACAACAAAGCAACATCAAAAAGGTAAAAGGAGCTGTGAACTTGAAAACTATTACTTCATGACATCACAAGGTGGAACAGAGCATTTTGAGCTTTGGCGATGTAGTCAGACTAATAATGCAGGGTTACTCATGTGTGAATGAAACAAAACTCCAGGTCCGTTTTTGAGGAGGCAACAACATTATAACATGGCTGAAAGCTCACAGGAGTCAATTTTCTATCATAGGACCTGTAAAGAGCCAGAAAAGCCAGCTCACAGCTATGCACTTTCCTTTTCAAATTTTTCCCCACAAACTGCACCTTAACTTACAGAAATCTATAATAAATATTCACCACACGAGCACTATCCAATCAAACCAAGTAATAATTAGAAAAACATGACAACTTTTCATGTGCATTTTAAACCAGTAATCAAACCCCCTTAAGGTCCTATATTGCGAGCTTTTAATCATGTTGGACTCCTCCTTAAAAACATATCTGGAGTTGTGCTTTCTTTTATTTATACACCCTTTCTTTTATTTATAACCCTTTAAATATTAGTCTGTCTACAACTCCAAAGCTCAAAATGCTCTGTTGTACCTTGTGATGTCATGGAGTGCTAGTTTTCAAGTTAACAGCTACCCTTTACCTTTTGGTAAGTAGAAATAGGCAATTTTAGGGCTGAAATGATCCAAATTATCCAAGTGAAGGTGTATGGAGTATAAAAAGACAGTAGAGTGCTTGCCGTTTTCTCACCTTGTTGGGGTCTTTGAGGATGAGGTACTTCCCTTCGTCCAGTTTGCGACAGATGTCAATGACGCAGCGAAGGATACCCCAGGCGTTCTCCATGCTCAGGTTGATCTGGCTGGCGAACTCATTGGGTTTAAACTGTTGTGTGCCCAAGATCACGTGGCGTGCAGAGTCCTTCACATGGTAACGAGAAACGTACCTGAACAGATACAGGAATTAGCAAATTGCAGTACCACAATTTCGTCAACAAACAAAATCTGTCTTATTCTGCATAAAACTGCTAATCCTGGTAAGTTCAGAGGGCTGGCGGTTCGAATCCCGATCTTGACATAAAAATCACTGGCTGAGCAGTCGGATCCACTGACCCACAGGTCTGACCCACAGCATTCACCTGTGCTCCCACAGGTGAATGCTGTCATTGTGTCCTTGGGCAAGACACTTAACCCACCTTGCCCCTGGTGTCTCCTTACACTGGTGTATGAATGTGTGTGTGGATGGGTGAGTGGGTCCTTGAATTTAGAATTTAGAATCTACTGCTTAGAAAATTTTCATAGACATTCCATATAGGAATGTCCTCCACTAACAAAATCCCCCGTCTTATCCTGCATAAAAACTCTGTTTAGATCTGCTCAAAAATGTTCTGAAATTTTTGTATTAGTTATTACAATCTTTTTGAAAATTCTAGATGTGTTTAAAATGTGCAAATTGAACAGAATCCCATTATTAACAACAGACGTACTGTACCTGAACAGATACAGGAACAGAAGGCTACATTTTTTGATTCATTGCCTTTTATCTCTACCAGACCAGACTGAGAATCCTCTACAAATATACAGAAAACTCCAGTCTGGCTGCCAAGCTAATTGCAGGGATGAAAGTGGCCAATCATGAAAAAAGCGGAAAGTCACGGCGCCGCCCGGGGGAAAAAAAAAATTCCGGGGGGGGGGGGGGGCAAAACTTTAATAAATAGCAATAAAACACATTTTTAAACAATTGTAGTGGTTTTTATTTGAAAGTTGATATCAAAACACGGCACTGACCCCGATTTTGCGACATCAAAGTCTGATAACAAGCCGAGAGAGCGCACTCGCGGCGCAGCTCGGGGCGTGCGGTGTCCGCAGCACCAGAAGAGCACACAAGCTCACGCGGCCCCACACACATGTACAAGTTTAATACGAGGCATGTACTTTTGTTTCTGAATACGGGACGATTACATTTTTCAATGGACGGTTGGCAACCCTAAACACAATTATACATATATAATACACACCCAAAATTTCAACGTATTTGAAAAAAAAAAAAAAAAAAAAATTACCACGCGGCTAAAAAAAAAAGCGGAGATCCGCTAAAAAGCGGAACTCTTTCATCCCTGTAATTGTTGGCAGATGAGCGGTACTTCAGCTCACAATCAAGGAATCAGTTTTAATGGGCCATGTGTGATTGGGGAAGAAAATTGGAGAAAAATGCCAAGAGATTTTGGTCAGTGCTCTAGTCTAGCAGCAAACCAATTAGGAAGATGGCTTGGCAAAGTAGAGGCTGCAGGCACTGGCTGCACTGCAGAGGACAGCCTTGGAAAAGCCATTACCGGTTTCTGGAGGTGTGCTACAAGAAAAATATCATAATATCTGGCTCATTTATTGGAGCCTTTTATAATGATTCATGACTACTTCCTATGTTTGTATTGCCTCTAAGAGGTATTTTAAGCCATCTGCTTTGTTTGAAATGTCATGCTTCACTGTGATTGATTAAATACACCCATCACTCAATAGGGGGCGTGGCATTTGTATTTTGGCATTTTGTGCATAAATCAAGATATGAATATTAATAATAGTTATTACTATTATTATTTAGTGTTTTATGTTCGCACCTTATCACCGAGACAAGTTCCTAGTTGTGAATTCTGTTCACTTGACAATGGCAATAAAAGTCTTTCTGATTCTGATTTCTGATTCTGGTAACAGACAAATAAGGTGTTAACAAGCGTTAGCAACAGGTTTGATTGACAGTGTTGCTAAGCACCCACTCCGGATTGGCTTTTTGGTGGCTATGATGCTCACAGTTGGAATGTCAAATTAATAATTAATCTAATTAATCACATTTTAAGAGTGTGAGGGAGAGACAGAGGGAGAGACAGAGAGAGAGAATGAGGGAGAGAGATTGAGACAGAGAGGGAGAGAGAGAGATTGTGTATGAGTGAGCGATTGAGCGAATGAATGAACAAACCCACTTTGCGATTGAGTTTGTCAGTTTTCAAGTGGTTGCTTTGCTCATTCTTTTTCCAAATTCTGCGAGCGTGGTTTGGTGAAGTGCGCGCTATCACCGGTAACAATGGAACTTGTCTGGACGTGTTTATCGTTTAAATGATCTGTCAGGCTGGAGCAGCTTCAGTGATCGGAAAATTCTTTTTGACAAAAGCTACAAAAGCTATAAATAAACTTGCGGTTCAAAGGCCCTGGCAGCGATATGATCGCTGCACGCCAAATTTAAAATGCGCATTGAATTGCCACTCATAATTAATTGCATTAATTTTTATAACGCGTTAATTTGCAGTGTAATTAATTAATCTAATCAACGTGTTAAGCTGACAGCCCTAGTATTAAATGGTTACTCACCCCAATTTGAGGTACTCTGAGCCGGCGAGCATGGCGCAGCATGTCCATCTGGCCAGTTTGTAGCTGTTGTTCTTCAGTTCTGTGGCCAAAACAGCTCCCCTCTGAGAGTCCAGCTTCTGACGCCAGTCCACCCCGTTACAATGCTGCCCAGAACAGATTACAGGGTTAGTGTTAAAAGACACAATCCAGCAGCATTAAAGGGCTGATTTTTTCCACATATAAATTGCTCTTGGATCAAAATAGGCCCATCTGTATTGGCTGTCCAATTATAAAGCATTTTGCTGTCTGAGAATCAGTAAGTGAATGGTTAGCATGCTGTAGCTGTTAGCATTACCATTACAGCAAAACTAGTTCAGTTTTTTCAGGAAAAATCTGGTACTTTAGGCTAGAACAATAGTAGTAAAAGCAGGAACATGGAGGTTTCTTGATAGAGAATAATTTTTTGTTTGTGTTAAATTATAATTTCTGTGTACATTAGAGCAGTTTGGTGCACTGTACATGATAGTTGCTAGGTAACATGGAATTCCCCTTGTGTGAAGTCATGATTCACAACCATTAAACAACCAGTACATTTTGATACCCAAGCAAAGAATTGCTAATATTTTAGCTAAAATATGTAATAATTTTAAGTGTGCTTTAGCAAAATAAGTGGTACAACCTGTCAAGGGCACTTTAAGCTTAGGGGCTTAGTCATTCCAGTCCTAATGATGGCATGTTTTTTTAAATGTTCGCTGAAGGACAACCAAGCTTCATGCAAGGAATATGAGAACAATTATGTTAAAGAATGTTCTGGACCCCCCCAATAGAGCATTTGTTGTTGGTAAAACCAAGTTGTCACAGTAAACTTTTGCTTAACCTTGTGTGTCTCTGTCTGTGTCTATGTATTAAACTGTCAGTATATGCTTTTGTGGTCCTCATCCCTCTTCTAATACGGCAACCAAAAACTCATGATACAAGTTTACAGATTTAGCAGCCAGATCTTACCCTGGAGTCCCACTCATTCAGGGTCTTGATGTTGATGAAGGACACCTCTCCGTTGGCTCCAGTCATCACTCCATCGTGCTCACAGCGAACAATCAGGTCGATGTCCTCTCCCAGCTTCCAGTGACGGTATCTGAACAACAAAGAAAAGCATAAAATTATGAACAACAAACTTAACTGCACAGTCTGCATATGGAGATTACTGTATTACTGATTACAATAAGGTAAAACATGGAAAAATTTCACATTTCAACCTAGGGCAACATTCAAAATTTGAACGGACGCAATTAGTAAACCACAAAGACTACAATTTTTGAAGTGCCTTCATTTCCTTCACAATCATCAAACTATCCGGTTTTATTCTGCATAAAAAGTGCTACTTAAAACAGAATCCTACTACTTAAATATAGCTGCAAGCAGCAATGTGGGGCCAAGCAGTGACCCAGCCTAATTTGATGACGTGCGTTTTTGAAAATCGGACTTACGGTTCAAAAGTTACAAGTAGAAATGTCCCTCAAATTTTGACCTGTTGGTGGCGCTAGAGGGTTTGAGCTGGGGCCCTGTAATTTTTTGTGGGAAATCCTGGGAAGGACGCGAACATCTGTGAAAAGTTTGAAAATAATCCTATGAAGGGTCCGAGATATAAGCTCACTTCGGCTAGATCAAAGATCTTTGATCTGCTGGTGGCACTAGACGGTTGGGGGGTGGGGGCCTATAAATTGCTGTGGGTAATGAGGAAACTGGCTGGAATGTGCATGCAAAATTTCACAACTTTTTACCAGACGGTTCTAGGGGTTGCCATAGAAGAATATATAATAATCATCATCATCATCATAATAATCATAATAATCATCATCATCAGTAGAAACACTATGGGTGCCTCGCACCTTCGGTGCTTGTCCCCAAATATAATCTAATCGCAACTGACCGCAAACACCTGCAGAGAGTGGTAAAGACTGCCACAAAGGCCGTTTCTCAATTCACCGACGGCACACTTGTGAGCGTCCTTGGAACGGGATATGCATCATATCCGGCGCGACAAGCGCCGTTCCATTAGTTTTTTCCCCCTGCACCGTCGAGACGAGCCCTGAACGGCGCCGTCGTGTCCATGGAAATCGGGGCGTGGACCAAGCAAACATGCACGCTTCACACACTTAAAAGCCCCAGCATGCACAGCGCGGGAGGATATATGACTACAAAGACCGACTCGCCAGCGACATCCACAAGAGAGAGTTGCGACGTCACTATAAAATATACGTACTGGTTCACCTCACCTACAACTATGCTACATGAAACTCTTCATAAACTACCCTAAACATGTGACGGTAGCCGTAACGGCATAGATCACGGCACCTGTATTACCGTTCACATGCTTTTTCCCTTACACTTCTATATTTCCTTTGCTGTTGTAATGCTGGATATTCTACAGTGTAGCCATGTCCAGCGTTTACTCTAAGCTGCGCACTGTTCGCACATTCTCAGCGCACAAGAAAACTTGTGTAGCGCACTGTAAATCAGGGATGAAAGAGCTTTTAGCGGATCTCTGCTTTTTATTCAGCCGCGGGGTCTTTTTTTTTTTATATCTGCAAAGTGTGAGCCGCGCGGGGGGGGGGGGGGGGGGATCAGGGGGAACATTGGCCATGTCCCAATTCTGTCCCAAGTATTACTAGTCGCAATAGTATAATATTTTTGTCTTTAGGGAACAAGGAGCAGACCACCCGGCTCATTGAGCTGAGGCGGGACCTGTTCCATTTCGCAGACGGCCATGTGAGAAACGTAGTGCACTAAGGACAGAGCACGAGTGTGCGCCGTCTCGACGACAGACCAAGTGCACACTCACAAGCGTGCCGTCGGTGAATTGGGAAACGGCCAAAGATCACCAGGACTACTCAACCCTCTCTGCAGAGCATCTAGCATAGATGCAGAGTCCACAAGAGAGCTGCCTCCATCATCAAAGACCCAACCCACCCCCAACATGGACTATTCACACTCCTACCTTCAGGCCAGAGGTTCAGAAGTGTGAAATGCAGGACTACTAAACTTAAGAACTCTTTCTTCCCAACTGCTATCAGACTCTTGAACTGCTGAGCAATAGCCCCCTCTCCTGGACATCGATTGACCTATACTTTGCCCATTAATAATTGCACTTTTATTGATGAACTGTCAAGTTAATCTGTCAGATTACAGATGTACATGTAACTGCCTGAATGTTTACACTTCTGTTTGCACACTATATCAACCATGTATGCACACAGCTTTACTACCGACAGTTGCACATAAAACTAATGTTGCACATTAATTGAGTCATAGCCACCCAACTCAAAGCCCATCTCAAATAGCCTGTTTGAACCATTCCAGTCTGGGTTTCGTCCACAACACAGTACAGAAACAGCCCTTCTCAAAGTTACCAATGATCTCCTCCTCTCCTGACTCCGGCCACTTCAATATCCTCATCCTCCTGGACCTTACAGCAGCATTTGACACTATCAGCCACTCCATCCTCCTCTCCTGTCTCAAGAACTCTTTCAACATCACCGGCTCAGCACTATCCTGGATCAACTCTTACCTCACTAACCGTCAACAATTCATCCATATCAACAACTGCTCCTCCTCCACTGCTCCCCTATTGCAAGGCCAATGTTCGGTGCTTGGTCCCCTCCTGTTCATCCTCCCCCTTGGAAGCATCATTCGCCGCCACGGCCTCCATTTCCACTGCTACGCCGACGATATTCAACTTTACATAACTACCAAATCCATCAACTCCACAACTCACTCTTCCCTCACCCACTGCCTCTCCGAAATCAAAACGTGGGTGCAACACAATTTTCTAAAGCTGAACTGTGACAAATCAGACTTGATCATTATTGGCCCCAAAAACATTACCAAATCCAGCCAAGATTTCAGCCTGACCATAGACAACACAACCCTCACTCCATCCCCACTCATCCGAAACCTTGGCATTCTTTTTGACACCCCACTCTCATACCAACAACACAAACTACATAACCCGGACTGCTTTCTTTCATCTCAAAAACATTGCAGGACTCCGCCCATCCCTTTCTTTCTCTGCTGCCGAAACTCTCATTCATGCATTCATTACCTCTCGAATCGACTACTGCAATAGCCTTTCCTATGGTCTACCCTCCAAAACTCTCAACAAATTCCAATACATCCAAAACTCTGCTGCCCGCCTCCTCACCCACACCCGCTCCCGAGACCACATCACTCCTGTCCTCCAAAATCTCCACTGGCTTCCCATCCCTCAGCATATCCAATTCAAACTCCTCCTCATGACTTACAAAGCCCTCCATAACCTGGCCCCATCATACCTCTCTGACCTCCTGCACCGCCACACCCCATCCCGCTCCCTCCGTTCCTCCGACACCAACCTCCTGTCCCTCCCCTACAGGACCAAGCTCCGAACCTGGGGTGACAGAGCCTTCTCCATTGCTGCCCCCACCCTCTGGAACCCACTCCCACAACCTATCCGTGACTGCTCTGACCTCCCCACCTTTAAAAAACTGCTCAAGACTCGCCTTTTTAAAACTGCTTTTAATGTTTCTTAATGGTTTTTCTGATTGTTTGTTTTATTACTTGTTTTATTACAGATTTTACCTCCTGTACAGCGTCTTTGAGTGTCTTGAAAAGCGCTTTATAAATAAAATATATTATTATTATCTGTAAATATGTACATGGCACCTAGCCTATATTTTCATAGTGTATATTCTGTAAAGATTGTTTGTCTTTGATTATATTTTTTTTACATGCTTCCCTTTATCTTATTTATCTATTTTAATCAGGGATGAAAGTGATGAGTAATGAAAAAAGCTGAAAGTCATCAAAAAGCTAGGGGGGTTCGGAGGCATGCCTTCCCGGAAAATTTTTAAGCTCTAGATGCTCTGAGATGCAATCTGGTAATCTGGGAAAAATTCCCTTTCCCGCTCTTGATGATCCCACTTTGCACTACCTTCTCACAAATTTTTACAAATATATATGTTTACAATAAAGTAAAACTGTAAATCAAAGCACAAACCACATTTTATTCACAGGTACTAGTGATTACATACACATACCTCGTACATACACAAGTATATGTACAGTGGTACCTAACCTTACGAAAGACCCTACATACGAAAGAAAATTCAAGTTACGAAACATGAAATCTCAAAAATTCAATTAATGCGCGCTCAGATGCACGCCCCGAAACGTAAATACACTTTATCAACACACACGGGGTTAGGTTCCAGAGGTGGCCCGCGGTGGGAGAGGTCCACGAGGTAGGACAACTTTGTATTTTGCAATTGTTCTACATGTTTTAGGGCTGTAAATGCCTCACCACACACATTCTACGCTTTTCTCAGACTGGAGTTGGGCTTTTCTCGCATTTCTCTCTCTCGTTTGAACACTTGAACTTTCATAGATTTTCAACGGAATGTGTTGATAGTGAAGCGTGGGGGTAGACACGGCTCAATATAGCGCCGAACACGCAAGGGGAGTGGAGGGACACAGGATTACTATCCTGTGTTCCACGCGCGGGCGAGCACGGGGTGATTTAATCCTGGTCTGGTCCCGGTTTGTTCCGGGTCTGGACCTGGTCCGGTCCTGGTTTAGTCCAGGTCCAGCTCAGGTTTAGACCTGGTTTAGTTCTGGTCTAGACCTGGTTTAGTTCTGCTCTAGACCTGGAAGTCAGATAGAACCAGAGCCCACCCCGCCCTTATTCCCGCTGAAAGAGTGTCTTTCTCGGCCTCTTAGCTCTAGCTCCGTGCTAGATGTGCGGAGACACAAGCAACGAGCAACGCGCTCATCCAACGGCACTGCCATGTTATAATAACAGGGATAATCCTGGTTTAGACCTGGTCTAGTCCCGGTTTAGTCCAGGTCTAGACCTGGTCCAGTCCTGGTTTAGTCCAGGTCCAATCCAGGTTTAGACCTGGTCTAGACCTGGTTTATTCCACGTTTAGTCCTGGGTCTACAGTCTCTTAGCCAATCAGGACGCAGAACACAACGTTACACTATAAAAAAAAATGTTACACTATAAAAAAACAACAACCTTGGAACGGATCAGGCCTTTTCCATTGAAATAGCTACTCAACTTACGAAAAATTCACGTTACGAAACCACTTCTGGAACGAATTAATTTCGTAAGGTGAGGTACCACTGTATTTTAATTTTCATAACCATCTCCATTTTATCTGATAAATGTTAATTTTAATCTTAAAATAAGCCAAGCAAACTGTACTGTATTTAAGCACTCTGTGCCCCGTTTTTGGACCCTCATCCACAGTTTGAGGACCCCTTCTTTGATTTTTTTTTTTTTTAACCCGTTTTTTCGACTTCCTACCTGGAATCACATTCTCTTACTGGTTTTACAGTGGTATTTACCAGCCTCTGCACATTTACCAAACGCATGTCGTGACAAACAGATGCATTTGTGCACTTTTATTAGGCAAAATTCAACCACCTGTCACGGTAGACCTGCTCTGTGCTGTAGACTTGCTCTGTGCTGTAGACCTGCTCTGTGCCAACACTAACATAAATTTAGATTAGTTTTTGCTTCGCGTTTCGTCCATGCTCTTCTAAACAGAGCGCATCGAGGAGGTAAGAAGAAGTGAGAAGTGACTTTATTGATCTCACAGGAGAAATTCTTCTCTGCATTTAAACCCATCCCGTTATTAGGAGCAGTGGGCAGCACATTACTGCGCCCAGGGACCAACTCCATGATCTTCATGCTTCGGCTTGGTCAGGACCTCAGCTGGAGGATTTTACCTATGGTACATGCTTTGGGTTGATGGGGGAAACCGGAGTGCCCGGAGGAAACCCACGGGGAGAACATGCAAACTCCACACAGAAAGGGCGACCCAAAGCTTACGGCCATCAGGGATGAAAGTGGCCAATCATGAAAAAAGCGGAACCCCCCCGGAAAATTTTTAATTTCTGAAATTTGGATTTCTATATGCTAACATAAAGTAAAACTGTACATAAAAGTTAAAAAACACATTTTATTAACTGGTAGGCCTACTAGTAGTATATATTGGATTTGTTTTTGCTTTTGCACTTCGTCTAATCAATTGAGGAGGAGCTTATGCGCGCTAAAAAGGCGCAGGTGAAAAAGCGAGGAGCGATGCGTTAAGTGAGGCACGGGCAGGTAGGATGAGGTATAGGATGTTTTATAAAGTTTAACCTGTGTACACGCAATGGTACAGGCTGTTGCGAGAGCTGCGCTCACTCGCTCGGTCTGCGGCTCCAGACACGGGCTCGCGCGGCCCGCAGTTTAATACGAGGCATGTACTTTTGATCTGAATACGGGACGATTCTGTTTTTCAAGGGACAGTTGGCAACCCTAAACACAATTATACATATATACACCGAAAATCTTTCTCAACGAATTTGCACAGATGTAAAAAAAAAAAACAACAACAACCTGCGGTTGAAAAAAAAAAAAAAAGCGGAGATCCACTAAAAAACTGAACTCTTTAATTCCTGGGCCATACCAGCGCGCCACACGGGGATCGAACCCAGAACCTTCTTGCTGTGAAGCGTGAGCGCTAGCCACTCGGCCACCGTGCCGCCCAGGTAGCATGCCCCATCTACTCGAAATTATGGATAAATCTCGGATTACAGGCCACTTTTGACTCAAACGAAAGTGTAAACTAAGACATTAGCAGTTTTCAAATCATAGAAGCTCAAAGTTTGTGTTATTTGGAGACCGAAAACATATGCCCAGAGAACTCACATTACGGATATCGCAAATCTAAAACATCTCCGTAAATGCTCCAAATGACACCAAAGTGTTATGGGTGAGTAAAACAACTTGTTTTATTACCGAATTAAGGCTCAGATTGTTAAAAAAACGTTAATTCTCCTTTAACCGATTTGGATCGGTTATCGGTCTGTGTATCGGTCAGGTTTCACACCTAAGCGCCTGAGAGTGGCAGCTGGGTACAGTAGCTCCTGCCTAACTACCTTTAAGCTTGTTTGTTTGCACTTTTAGATTTTATTCTATTTTTCTTACTTTACTCACTTTAGCCATCCAATTAGCACTAGCTATGTTTTTTGGGCATTTTTTCTGGATTTCAGCTTGCCTCTTTGTGCCATCTGTATGGTTCAGCAGAGCAGTCTCCCCAATGTGTATTCAAGGGAACAGCTCCTGTCTCTTTCCAAGTCCTCTGCGCTTTCTGGACCTAAACCGGACATTCCTGTGGACCTACGGAGAAGACCACGCAGAGGATGCCGCGCCGGAGCGAAAGTGAAACGGCGGAGAAGAAAATTCCGGCCTGCGGTCCCGTCAGTTCTGATGGGGAACGTAAGGTCACTGGGAAATAAGATGGACGAACTGTGTGCGCTTGTTTGGACCGGTTAGCAGTTAGCTCTATCATGTGCTTCACGAAAACCTGGCTTCATACGAACTTCCCAGACAACAGCGCATCTGTACCCGGCTTTAAGACGGTGCGTGCGGACAGAGACTCGCTTCTTTGCAGTAAGAAGAAGGGCGGCGGGATTGCTGTTTTGGTGAACGAGAGGTGGTGTAATCCTGGCCATATTACTGTGAAGGAGTGTATCTGTGCGCCGGACACTGAACTTATGGTTGTGGGACTGCGTCCATATTATTTACTGTTCATTGGAGTTTACATCCCTCCCCTCGGCGGACGAAGAGGGAGCCTGGGACAGAATACACACGGTGGTTACTGCTCTGCAGTCAAAGTATCCTGAGGCATTACAGTGAACTCTCGCTGTATCGCGGTTCACTGTTCGCGGCCTCGCGGATTTTTTTTTCCTTTTTTTTTTTCCAATTTTTTTTATAGTGTAACTTTTTTTTTTACAGTGTAACATTGTGTCCTGCGCCCTGATTAGCTAAGAGACTAGACCAGGACTAAACCAGGTCTAAATCAGGACTAAACCAGGTCTAAACCAGGACTAAACCAGGTCTAGACCAGGGATGGTGACGCAGGGTGGTAGGGACAGAGTCTCTGATTTCCTTCACGAGAGCGCCTGGGTGACAGGAGGTGTGGCCTTTGTTTACTTGCCATGGAAGAGACTGAGTGCGAGCCGGACAAATGGAAGAGCCAAGAATCAACATGGACGGGCCTGGCCCGGACGCCGCGCGGCCGAGGGAGCCCGCAGCGGGGAGAGCCGCATTCGAGGGAGCCGCAGCGGGGAGAGGACACTCGCGCGCAGAGAGAGGAGACAGTGGGTCTTCACCGTCACGCCGAGAGGACGAACCCGACCCCGTCCTAGAGAGCTGTGGAGTATTGGCGACACATTGATAGCCATGCCCCGAACTCCGGGGCGGACTGATTTTGGAGCCGGGGTGAAATGCAACCAACCCTTGTGAGTGCAGGTTAGTCTTACCTGGTCTTGTGGTGAGGGCTGGTGCTCAGAGGCGTCTGTTAGCGGTTTTGCACTGTTAGCAGTGTCTTGAGTCTTGCCCAAAATGATATCCAGGTCGCTTTCCACTCGACTTTCGCACATGGCATGGATATGTTGTTCCAAAACAAACACACGTGTCCGCGCGCACGTGTCAGCGCGCACGTGTCCGCGTGTCACGTGCCCCCCCCCCCTCAATATTAATATATTTTGATGAAAATCTACAAAAGTTTGAGTGTTTAAACAAGAGAAAAATGTGAGAAAATGTTAATACCAGTCTCAGAAAGGTGTATAATGTGTCTGGTGAAGCGTTTTCAGCCTTAAAACATGTAGAATAATTGTAAAATATAAAATTGTCCTACTTCGCAGATTTCACTGATTGCGGGCTATTTCTGGAACCTAACCCCCGCGATAAACGAGGGTTCACTGTACTACTGATTTCTGGGGACTTTAATCATGCCACATTGGACCGTGATAAAAGGAGAAATTCAATTTGTCAACTGGACAAAGTTTGTTTGGTTGAAAATGTTTCGCCGCTCATCCGCTTTGTCCAGTTGACAAATTGAATTTCTCCTTTTATCATGGATTCTACCTGGACGACTGAGGGTCTTTTCATGCATCACATTGGACAGTGTTTTACCCACATTTCAACAGTATGTGGATTGTAAGACTCGGGACAACAAAACTCTGGACTTACTGTATGCCAATTCCGGGGAGGCATACAGTGCCACTGCCCTGCCCCCACTGGGACGATCTGATCACAATCTGGTCCGGTTAACACCTCAATATGTCCCTGCAGTGAAGAGGCAGCCTGTCACCACTACAACACTGAGAAGGTGGAGTGACAATGCCTAACCTGGGAAATCCCAGGCTGCTTTCGTTTGTTCCGATCTGAAAGACAGCCTGGCAACTATGGCAAGCGAGCTCTCCCGATTCTGGGAGCCAATCAGAGAGCGGGAAGGGGTGGCAAGACGGTGACGTGTACTATGTGACAAACGGAAGCTTGTTTGAACTGACAACTGACATGATTGGCTATGGGCTACGTATACGCCAAATGATAGACATTCGTAACGCCCAATAAACGGCCTTTGGCAATCGTAAACCACACCTCCGCTACAAGATATTTCGAAGGTGGCTCCCAGACCATATATCACTTGTGATATGGTCAGGTGTAAACCAGGCAAGACGATGCCATCAGTGCCCTCCAAGACTGCTATAGGACCACGGACTGGAATGTGCTCTGCTCACCCCATGGGGAAAACATTGACAGCATGACGGACTGTATCACAGATTACATCAACTTCTGTGAGGATACAGCCGTCCCCACACGCACTGTTTGCTGTTACCCCAGCAACAAGCTCTAGATCACCAGCAAGCTGAAGGCTCTATGCAATAAGAAGAAGCGGGCCTTCAACTCTGGTGATAAGGACGAGTTGAGGGGGTGCAGCAACAGCTAAAATCCAAATGAGGCGGGGTCAGGAGGCTTATGGGAGGGAGTTGGAGGCTAAACTCAAAATAATACTAGAGAGGTCTGGAGGGAAATGAAAGCTATTTCTGGTCTCTCCAGACCCAAACAGCAAGACAATAGCCCAGACAGGTCAAACTTACTTAATTTACATTTTAATAGCTTTTCCTCAAGTGGCACCTCCATCTCTACACCTCCCAGATGCCTAAATCCACACCTCTATACAGACCAATCAACAGCCCATCACCTCTGCTCCCACGCCTGCCCCCACCTCCACGGAGAAACCCAGCTCTATCTCCTTGTCACCTGGGCAGGTGAGAAGGCAGCTTGAGAAAGTGCGCCAGAACAAGTCTCCAGGACCTGACAAAATCAACCCGCAGCACAGCTCACTGGGGTCCTGCACTTTCTCTTCGCACTGAGTCTGAAGCTTGAAAGGGTACCGGTGCTGTGGAAGACCTCCTGCATTGTGCCAGTGCCCAAGAAACCTGTCCCATCTGGACTCAATCATTTCAGACCAGTTGCGTTGACATCTCATGTCATGAAAGTGTTTGAGAGACATGTTCTGGCTCAGCTCAGACCCCTGGTGGCACCATCCCTGGACCCTCTCCAATTTGCATATCAGGCCCACATGAGTGTGGAGGACGCGATTATCTTCTGCAGCTGACTCACTCACACCTGGATAGTGTTAAGGGCTCTGTGAGGATACTGTTCTTTGATTTCTCCAGCGCCTTTAACACAATCCAGCCCTCTCTGATGGGTAAGAAACTGCTCAGGATGAGTGTCAGCTCCTCCACTGTCTCCTGGATTACTGACTACCTGTCAGGCAGGCCTCAGTATGTGCGACTGGGGACCACACTGTCTGATACTGTGGTCAGTAATGTACCCTCAGGGTACAGTCCTGTCTCCGTTCCTGTTCACTCTGTACACATGTGATTTCCAGTACAGCTCAGAGTCCTGCCATTTGCAGAAGTTCTCTGATGACTCTGCGGTGGTTGGGTGTATCAGGGATGGACAGGAGATGGAGTACAGGACACTGATTGCAAATTTTGTGGAGTGGTCCCAGGGAAACCATCTGCTCCTGAACTTAGACAAGATCAAGGAACTGGTAATTGACTTCAGGAGGATGAGGTCACCTGTGGAGCCTATTACCATCAAGGGTTACGAGGTGGAGATCGTGGACTGCTACAAGTACCTGGGCGTTCATGTGAACAACAGGCTGGACTGGAGGAACAACTGTAATGCTGTGTACAAGAAGGGCATGAGCAGACTCTACTTCCTGAGGAAGATCTTTTAATGTGTGCAGTAAGTTACTGGAGATCTTCTACCAGTCTGTGGTTGCCAGCGCCCTGTGCTCTGCTGTAGTGTGCTAGGGGAGCAGCACCAGTAAAAGAGACATCGGACAGATTGACAAACTGATCCGCAAAGCTGGTCACGTGATTGGCTGTGAGCTGGAGACATTTGTCACAGTGAGGGACAGGAGGACACTGGACAAACTGCTCTCCATCATGGACACTCCTGCTCACCCACTGCACCAGACTATAGAGGGACAGAGAAGTTCATTCTCCAACAGGCTCCTACAGCTCCGTTCAAACAGTGAGAGATATAGGACTACATTCATTCATTCATCCATACACCTGTACAACAACTCACCCTTGTATAACAGATAATACTCCCTACAACTGTATACAGCTGGTACTGAACATCATATTTAGGGACCGGGCCCGAAGGGGGACGAGGTCCCTATTGTTGTTGCTCTGTTTCTCTATTATTATTAGGGACCGAGCCCGAAGGGGAACGAGGTCCCTATTGAAGTTGCTCTGTTTCTCTATTATTTAAGGACCGAGCCTGAAGGGGCACGAAGGTCCCTATTGTTGTTGCTCTGTTTCTCTATTATTATTCTTGGGACGAATTTGTTCACACGCTTTTGGGCAATTTTGAGCATGTTCCCATGCTTCAAAACGAACGTGACTTTGCATGGGCATCACGTAGGGCGGCAGCTACGCCTCCAAAAAGACCCGTCCCCCGGTGACCCCCTAGCGCGTTGTGTTTCGGGGCTGGCATACCGTTTAAGATAGGCGCACGAAATTTGGTAGGGACGTGTATCTCAATAAGACGAACAAACGCCTCACTGCAATGTCATGTCCACGCCCAACAGGAAGTGAGATGTGTGATTTTCTAAAATTTGACATACAATGGAATTTGAAACACTTCTCCTACAACGTACCTCAGATGGGCTTAAATTTTGGTGAACATAATCTTAAGACGTTGGAGATGTTAAATTGCGAAGGATTTTCAAATAGGCGGTAATATGACGATACGGCGGATCGATAAAGTTAGGTATTTATTGAATGGGAGTTATGAGTTATGAATTGGAGATATTTATTGAATTTGGAGTTCTTCCTCAGACTAAAACTTCACAGGGTAATGTAGACGAGGACTACCAAGATTTTCATGCCAAATAACTGGCAGTCTGACATAGCGCCCCCATATGACAGGCCAGTGAACTGTCAGAAATCTACCGCTAGCTGAGCCCCTAACAGGAAAAATTGTCCGATATGGCTTACCATTTTTGCCAGGCACACGAAATTCGGTATGGGTGTGCGTCTCAGTAAGACGAACAAACGCAGGTGCGAGGTCCCGACCAACACCGCTTGCGGCTTTAATTATTCTTGGGACAGATTTTTTTTCCACACGCTTTTGGGCAATTTTGAGCATGTTCCCATGCTTCAAAACGAACGTGACTTTGCAGGGGCAGGGCAGGGTAGGGCGGCAGCTACGCCTCCAAAAAGACCCGTCCCCCGGTGACCCCCAGGAGCTCGATAGCGCCCCCTAGCGCGTTGTCTTTCGGGGCTGGCATACCGTTTAAGATAGGCGCACGAAATTTGGTAGGGACGTGTATCTCAATAAGATGAACAAACGCCTCACTGCAATGTCATGGCCACGCCCAACAGGAAGTGAGATAATTGGCCTTTTGTGTGATTTGACATACAATGGAATTTGAAACACTACGGCGGATCGATAAACTTAGGTATTTATTGAATGGGAGTTATGAGTTATGAATGGGAGGTATTTATTAGGGACCAAGCCCGAAGGGGGACGAGGTCCCTATTGTTGTTGCTCTGTTTCACTATTATTAGGGACCGAGCTCGAAGGGGGACAAGGTCCCTATTGTTGTTGCTCTGTTTCTCTATTATTATTATTAGGGCCCGAGCCCAAAGGGGGCCTAGCGCCGTTGCCTAGCAACCCTTTGATCTTTCCTTTGATGTGTCTGGTCTCCTGATTCTTATGATTTTATATTCTTTTTACATGGGAGTCTATGGCAACCCCTAGAACAATCTGGTAAAAAAAGGTAAAAGTTAAAGGTAAAAGTTGTGAAATTTTGCATGCACATTCCAGCCAGTCTCCTCATTACCCACAGCAATTTATAGGCCCCCACCCCCAACCGTCTAGTGCCACCAGCAGGTCAAAGTTGCAGGAATTTTCAGGAATTTTCTGCGTTGCTAGACAAAGCAGAAATGTACCTTTGATCTGTCTTTGATGTGTCTTTGATCTAGCCGAAGTGAGCTCATATCTCAGGAACCCTTCATAGGAAGCCTGGGAGCCTGGGAAGCCTGGCTAACAGACCCTGTTAGACCCTGTCAGACCCTGTTAGACCCTGTCAGACCCTGCATGCTGCCTACATGCTGAGGCCTACATGCACCTTCGGTGCTTGGCCCCACATTGCTGCTTGCAGCTATATTAATGCAAATGTTTTTTGTTTCTAATGATGTATTTCAGTCCCTAGGCCATTTTTTTTGGTTACATTTAACTTTTCAGGTGAGGGTCCACCACCTGCTTGTCTCCATAGAGATCTTATTGCTTCGCATCAAACACTCCAAATTGAAAACGTCGTCTCATATTTTCTTGTATCTATTGAACTGCAGTTGCCTGCGATCTAGAGTACACACTTCTTCAATACTTGGTCACACACATGGTCTGTCCGTATTGGGGGGAAAAAAAATCACAGGGGGCTGTAAAACATCACTGATTTCTGCAGAACCAAAGTGTGAGAAGCACCTGTACATACTGTGTGCATCGTGAATGGTACACACAGTATCAGGGCTGTAAAACTATTAATCATCAACTATTACGTTGTTTCTCAGTAAACAGCTCCAAAGAGGCTGAAATATTCTAACAGAGGTTTAATCTTTCAGTCACTTCTTATTTTGCAGTGATAGACCCAGGAATGACAAAAATATGAACTCTTAAATGTTTTAAATCCTTTGGCTTTCCATGACATTAATCAAATGCACACTCAAAATATTCTCAGATTCTATCTCATAGGTTTTATTCAGTTTCATAGGTTTTAAACAGTTTGTTGAAATATTACATTATGATACATTATTTCTTACCTGTACGCAACAGATGCCACTTCACTCTTGTCCATATCCTCTTCTACAAAAGGATTAGGGTTTGGGAACTTGTAGCGTTCTCCTCCCTAAAAATAATAAGACAGAAACAAATGAGAAAACTTTTGGTGCAATAATCATGACAAGTCAGTGTAATGGCTGTGTCAGTGTAGAATAGGGATGGGACAATAAACAATGTTGTGTATTGTGATAAAAAGGGTAGACTTTAGCTTTAAGCCAGGTTATAATGTTTGAACCTCCTCAAAAACATACCTGGAGTTTTTTCTCAGTAACCCTTTATTATTAGTCTATAGCTTCAAAACTCAAAATGTTCCACCTTGTGAGGTCATGTTGTGGTACTTTTCAGGTTAAAAGCTACCTTTTAAATTTTATTCAGTAGAGAGTGACAATTCCAGGCCTGAAATCATCCTAATGATTCTAGTGAAGGTGTATGGAGTTTAAAAACAGTGAAGAATTTCCCTTATTACCAAATAGAATCACTTTTATATAGTGCTTTTCTGGACACTCAAAGACGCTTTACAGTTCATTATTCATTCACTCCACACTCGGTGGTGGCAAGCTACTGTAGCCACAGCTGCCCTAGGGCAGACTGACGGAAATAAGACTGCCAATCTGGGCCATCGGCCCCTCCAACCACCACCACCAACACTCACGCACACTCCACTTTCATACTAGGCAATGTGGGTGAAGTGTCTTGCCTAAGGACACAACAGTTTTTGCGACTGGCGTCCCACTGTGGCACCTGATTTTCCCAGCTGGTATTACCACACAAGGTGTTTTCTGTTTGAGAGAAGAACTAAGAGCCTAAATATGCAGAATGTGTGTGTTAAACATGTGTGAATGAAACAAAACAACTCCAGGCTTGTTTTTGATGAGGAAACAACATTATAATAACATAGATCAGAAAATAGCGTAATATGGGCCCTTATCCTTACCATGCGTAGACACTGCTGGCTGAAGTTGTGGTTAATGTAGGTTGCTTCCATGGCCAGATTTCGTGGAGAGTTGAAGGAGTTTCCTTCGTCCTGGGGAGGTTCATTGGCGGTCTCACTCACAGTCAACAAGTCTGAAAACACAACACAATAAACTGGAGGATGAGAGCAGAGAAAAAAATAATTTGACTAGAATGTTTCACACTGGCATTAAACTTGTGTATCTTTTATAGAAAATCATGATTTCTTACAGAGAGTGGGCTCTCCTCTCCACAGATCTGACCTATAACCTTGTTTCCATGGAGATAAATAAGACCAATGCCATACTGTTGAACCTTCCAAGCAATAACTTCTCCATAAAAGTTACATAGTGAGCATTAAATGGTATAATGAATCAAATAGGCTTACTACTACTACTACTACAAAAAAACTGCTAGTGCAAAGAAAAGTTACTTACGATATTTACTGTGGCTGAAAAGTTAGTTTTTTTTCCTAACATACACTGAGCTTTAAGTCGATTCAGTGTCGATTCTCAATATCAATTCAGATACTATGAAAGGCCCACTTACATGAGAACGATGGGCCATGTTTGCGACTGTCTAATAATCCAAGTGTGTCTTTAAATGTTTGGGTGCATTGTAGACCTGCACGATTTATCGATCAAATCGATTAATTCGAATTTACAGTTCAGGACGATGTGTTTTTATGAAAATCGATTTTTTAGTTATTTTTCACATGTGAGCGGAATGCGCAGGGCTTCTACACGGGTAAGTTAGCGAGGCGTACCCAAACACTGTACAAGCTAGCACGGCTAGCGACTAAGGGAAAGCCGGAGCTTGTACCAAACAAAGGTGTTGCTACTAGCCTGGGAATTCCCAGGCCGCTTCCGTTCGTTTCGAACTGGAAGGCGGCCTGGAAACTCGTCCAAGCGAGAGTCCCAGATTTAGGGCCCCAATCAGAGAGCGGGGGAGGTGTGGCAAGACGGTGACGCGTACTACATGACAAACGGAAGCTTGTAGTTTGAACTGACAACTGACATGATTGGCTATGGACTTACGTATACGCTCAATGATAGACATTCATAACGCCCAATAAACGGCCGTTGGCAATCGCTAACCACACCTCCGCTACGGGATTTTTCGAAGCGAGTTTCCAGACCCATATCTCACTTGTGATATGGTCAGGTGTTAACCAGACTATGTTGCTACATCTGTTATATGGAACTGGTTCGGTTTTCTTGCGTCGGACTTAGAACAAATGAGTGCTCGCTGTAAGGTCTGTTCAAAAGCTGTTGCAGCACGACAAATGTATCCTAGCGCCTAAAGCAGAGGCACGCAGCGGAGTGGAAGAAGTGCAGGTCCGAATGGAATGAAAAACGGCCACAGCGCGAGGACACCGTCTAGTCCATAAAACATTTTCGAATTGTGTGCAATATGATAAGCACGGCCCACGACGGAAGGCAATCACACATGCTGTTGTATGTTTTACCAAAAACATGATGTATATTGTAAAATACATGGTGCCCATATATACTGTGGAAAAGCCTGGATTCATTAACATGGTGAAAGTTTTAGACCCGTATGTATGTATGTATGTAAGTATGTGACGCAAATATTTTTCTCAAGTTGCCTTGCCACAACTGTATACAGACTGCACAATGCTTTTGGTAAGGGTCTTCAAGTTATATATATTTATTTATATTTATTTAGTTATTTTAAAACAATAACAGCTTAATTGATGCAAGGTGTAATGTATTTGTTTTATAAAAGAACGTTGCATTATTTTGAGCCATTTGTCTGTCATCTGTTGTTTTTGAGTAGGGCAGAGAAAAATCGATTAAAATCGGAAATCTGATTTTTTTTTTTTTTTAATCCGAGATTTTATTTTTATGCCATATCGCCCAGCTCTAGTGGCATTGTGTAACTTTTCTGGTGGGCCCGTCACCTCCTTTTCTCCATAGAGAGGTTTCCATCTCCATGGAAAGGCCAGACCAACTTACAGGTCAGATCTGTGGAGATCTTTTGGAGATCTGTGGAGGTATTTTTGAGCTATAAAACCACCTGTGATTGAATAAATGTAAGGGAAAAATTTTCAATATTTTGTATTGTTATCACAAATGTTGATGTCTTTTTATACTTTATGAATGAAATAAACAAATAAATAATAAAATAATAATAATGTCATACTGTGGAACATTCAAAGAAGAGCAATGCCATATCCACAGAAACAAGAAAGTGATGGACCCCCAATTCCTTTTTTTTTTTTATCTGTTTGTGAGTGCGACAATGCGCCCCACTAGCCTCGGCCTCGGCGTTTCTTGAAGTTTCTTTCCGACGCGTCACGTAAAGTAAATAAAGAGTCTTGAATCCAAAGGTTTGTCTTTTCTATCTTTACTAAAGTGAAAGGTCATACAGAGCGGGTACAAATAAGGTGAATAAAGAGGGAAATGGAAAGATGAATTTCTGAGGCTTGTGGTTTTCCTACGTGTTGTGTTAGGCTCTGTATGTGTGGTGATGTCCTTCTTGACGTCTTTGCGTGTCGTATAGCGGTGAGCTCCTGCCTGTCACTGGGAGACCGGGCTTCCTTGTACTCCATGGCTCCCGACAGGACTCGCCCTACGTTGCGTTGTCGACGGTGCTACTGGTTCTTCTTTGCTGTCCGTACGTGCCTTGTAGCGTCGCGTTTTCCCGTCTGTCACTCGGGAGACCGTGCTTCTTCGCTTCTCGGCTCCCGACGGGAACCCGTCTTACTTTCTACCTGCGGCTGTTACGTGACGTTTCACGTGACCTCCTTGTTACGTGACGTCCCACGTGACGTTCTTACGTGACGTTTATGTGACGGTTATGTGACATTTACGTGACGGTCAAAAGACTGTGTAGCTTCTGTGGTCCAGGACGTCCTAATACCCCGTCAACCCTTGACTCGAGGTAACCTCCTGGCCACCAGACCGCGGCTATGTAGCGTGGTCTCTTTCTTCGTGTGCGTGTGTGTGTTATGTGGTGTGTCTTGTCTTGTGTCTTCAGTCTTGTGTCCTCTTCGGTGTCTGTGTCCTCTCTTGCTAGTGTGGTCCCTAGGTCTGTATTTTATAGGTGAGATCAAAGATAAAAGAACAAGGAATAAAGATCAAAGTGGACCAATCACAATGCATTTCATGAACCTGAAGGCGGGACAGGAAGTGCTGTTATAAACAGAATATTCCAGAACACAGAATGTACGAAATGGCTCCTACATATCCCGGCCCCTAATTGGCTAAGCTTTAGCAAGTCAATTACTAACTTAAGATTTAGAGCCATTACTCATTTTAAATTTAGAGCCGTTATATTTCCTGAACATTTTTCTTCAAAAAGGTTAAGAATTCTTGTCTTACATTTTTCTTTTTTTTTTTACAAGCAAGTATACTCTTCACAAATTACAGTTCATATCGGACGTGTAGTTGATCCTTCTCTTCTTCAGTCTTCACCCTGTAAGAGACACAATTTGGTTATGGGTCTTTGTATGATACTCGTCTTCGTCCGGACTTCAGCGCTGCGGACCATCCCCTTGGAGTCTGGCGTAACCTTGGTGATTCTGCCCAACCATCCAGTCATTTCTTGCCAGGGATGGATCAACGACGAGGACGACATCTCCGACCTTAAAGTCTCTTCGTTCCGAGCCACCTTTGCCGTTGCAATGGCAAGTACTCTCGGGTCCACCTCCTCCAGAATAGGTCCGTCATATATTGGACTTGTCTCCAGCGCCGCCGCACGTAGACATCTTCCTTAACAAACACACCAGGTGGCAGTTTGGGCTGCGTCTTCAATAGGAGTAAATGATTTGGAGTCAGTGGTTCTAGGTCGCTGGGATCGTCTGTGTTCGTGGTAAAAGGCGGTTTGTCGGGGAGCAGACGATCTTGCGGAAAATCTGCCATCTTCTGCTCTCCAGCTTTGGCATGCAGCCTTTTACAGAGGTTGCACTCTGCAATCACGGTTCTTGCTGCTGCATTTTCTTTAGGTATCCAATACCGTTGTCTTAACCTTTCCAGAATATGATTTCTGCCACAAAAGCTTTCCTGTTCCTGCTCAGCTGCTGCAGTGTCTCCCTTAAACGCAGAATCCAAGCGGTTGCCTTTTTTAGCTTATGCCAGCTGGAATAATATTACACAAATTGACCTAAGGGGTCCGAATCATTTGACCCCTGGGTTAGACAAGATACTGCTAACGTCTTGAACTCATTGTCAGATTCCGACGAGTACGTAGACTGTTCAGGTTGTTCCGGCCACTCCTTAGGATTACTCAGGAACCCAGGACCTTGTAACCAGATTTTACAAGACATGAAGCTCTCAACCTTTAAGCCTCTTGAAGCGTGATTGGCTGGATTCCGAGAGGTGTTGACATACTTCCACTGAGCTCGAGTAGTAGCTTCTCTGATAAAGGAGACACGGTTTGCTACAAAAAGTCTTGAAACGAAGAGCGTCGTTTTCGATGTATCTTAGTATTGTTGTGCTGTCAGTCCAGAAGACCGAATCCACCAGAGGGAGTTGGAGTTCTTCTTTTAACATCCGGTCAATCTTGACTGAGATCATTGCTGCCGTCAATTCCATTCTAGGAATTGTAACCTGTTTAAGGGGAGCGACCCAGGACTTCCCCATCAAAAGGCAATCGTGTTTCTCCTCCTGCTCGTTCGTTAACAAGAGATACGACACAACTCCATACCCATCTTGACTTGCGTCCGAGAAATGGTGGATTTGCGCACTTGACGGATCCGAAAGCGTAGGGCTTAAAACACCTACTCACGCTGAGGTCCGACAGTTTGTCCAGGTCTTGCAACCATTTCTGCCATGTCCGCTCTAGCTTGTTTGGGATTTCTTCATCCCAGCCCTTTTTCTCCCTACAAGCTTCACGGGAAGGAGCAGAGGAGCCAGAAAACCCATCGGGTCGTACACCGAACTGACGACTGAAAGAATACCTCGCCTTGTGCAGGGCTTGTCCGGCAGTTTGATCTTGAACTTAAAGCTATCTGTACTGGTGCACCATTGCACCCCTAATGCTCGCTCCATGGGCAGCGTGTCATGCTGTAAGTCTAAGTCTTTAACTTCGGCAGCTCTTTCGTCGTTAGGGATGGAACACAGCAGTGCCTTGCTGTTACTTGTCCACTTCGTCAGGCGAAACCCACCGCTGGCACAGAACTTTGTTAACTCCCTTGCAAGACCTATCACTCCATCCTCCGTAGCAACTGACTTCAAACAGTCATCCACATAGAAGTTTTTTAGAACTGCCTGAGTCACTTCTGCGGGCGTTGTGGCAATGGCATCCTGCGCGGTCCTCCTTAATGCGCAAGAAGAGCAACTGGGGGACAACGTAGCTCCAAACAGGTGCACGCACATCCTGTACTCCTCCACTGGCTCATACAGTCCACGGCGCGGCGAGAGCCGGAGCTGGTTGCAACGCGCTCCGTTATTTTCCAACTTTTTTTCTGCTCTTACCTGCTTGTTCGGTTGCACACTTTGAAGATTATGTGTATAAGGATAAGTGCTTCAGAAACACGATGTTTCTGCTCCATTTCAACCTCTATTTTGTCTGGATTTTAACTTTTTCACCGTTGCTATGTGCGTTGCTATGTGCGCTGCGCGGCGCAGTGTGCGCCGGAGGAGCTGCCACGGAGGACGCGCAGAGGCTGACGTTACTTTTTTGTGCTGTTCTTGATCTGTGCGTTGCAACACTGGAATTTCCCCACTGAGGGACTAATAAAGGCATATCTTATCTTATCTTATCTTATCTTATCTTATCTAGTTTACCGTCTGGCCACCAAAGGAAGCGCAGCAAATCTGTCTTCATCGGGAACTCGTACCTGGTAAAACATGGCTTCGATGTCAGCCATCATAGCTACAGGCTCCTGCCTGAACCTAAGCAGCACCCCGATTAAGGAGTTCGTGAGATCGGGCCCTTGTAGCAGCTGGTCATTCAGAGACACTCCTTGATAGGTTGCGGTACAGTCAAACACAACCCTCAAACTTTTCTTTCTCGGGTGGTACACCCCGTGGTGCGGTATGTACCAAACCCTTCCATCTCTGCGGTTCAGCTGCTCATCTGGAACTTTAGCTGCATACCCTTTCACTAAAATCTTAGTCATAAAGTCTTTGTACTCCTGAAAGAAATCCGGGTTCCTGCCGAGCTTCCTCCTCAGAGAGTTAAGCCTCTGCTCGGCCACACCACGGTTGCACGGCATCTTCACGCCATTATCCTTCAGTGGTAGTTTGATGCAGTAATGGCCTTCTGAAAGATGGGCTGATGTGGTCACAGTGTGCATAAACTGCTTATCGTGCCGAGATGGCTCTCGTTTGTCCTCGCACCGACGCTCTGGGAAATCTGCATCGTACTGCCTTACCAGCATGCCCTCTATGGTTGACACCGAGATGCAATTAACGAAAAGGTTCTGTACACCGGCGTCGAACGAATTTTTCCATTTGGCTCTCGTTGCTATTGATTACCTAACCTAGGTCTTCATGGCGTGCGGTCCGTTGTCTTGACTGTTTATTACCTCCCACGGTTCCATAGCTCTGCGAACGTCGGAACCGATCAGAAGGCCGATTTCAGAATCTATTTTTGGAAGATGTACACGA
This sequence comes from Paratrypauchen microcephalus, assembly GCA_036785185.1. NCBI lineage: Eukaryota > Metazoa > Chordata > Actinopteri > Gobiiformes > Gobiidae > Paratrypauchen > Paratrypauchen microcephalus. The sequence continues at coordinate 3,330,814 of JAVJIX010000029.1, forward strand.
TTCAGGTAGGGCCAGTCCTCTATATCCTTCTTTGTTGGTATATTGGCTTTCGTTGCCGGTATGTTAGAGTGCGTATACACATTGGGCAGCTTGATGAAGTCTTGACCATCTAATTCGCACACCTCTATACCTGTTAAGACGCGACTGCACACCCTCTTCACGGATGACATGGTGACATGGTGTGAAGCGTGTACTCCTTTTTTTTTACCTCCAATATTCAAACTTTTCGCCAAGCTTTCGGTGCAGAAGGTCGTTGTGCTTCCTGGATCCAGGAAGGCATACGTTTTGATGATTCTTGTGCCACTCTTGTTTTACTTGTACCGGCCCAATAGGGAGGATACATGCCTTTTCCCCGGCCCCGGTTTGTTCACTTCTTCCATACCCTGCACGTACCAGAGCGCTATTGGCTATGCCAGTTGAGCCGTCGTTTGCTTTGGCCTTTTCCGGAGGTTGATCTCGTTTCGTGACGTGCAAGATGGCAGGATGTTTATAGGAACAGTCAGGGCAGGCGCTCCTTTTCTTACAGTCCTTAGACATGTGACCTGACGTAAGACAGCCAAAACAAAGCCCTTGAGATCTCAGAAAGTCCATTCTCTTATCCAAAGGCTGCTCTTTGATTTTGTTGCACACATTCAACGCATGCTTCCCCTTGCAGTACAGGCAGGGACTTTGGAAGGCGTTGGCTGACTTTACTGCTGGTGCCTTCTTCTCTAATTGGTCCTTACCATCGTGTTATGGCCAACAAGGCTTGCCTCCATTGCCTCCAATGAGCTTACCAGTATTTGATGGAGATCCACTGATGTACAGAAAATGTATGAAAACCTTCGAGTATGTCATTGAAAGCAGGACAGATAGTGATCGGCAACGCCTGCACTACCTTAAGCAGTTTACGAAAGGACCGCCACAAGAAGCTGAACCGGAAGTCAGGGAGGGCTCATCAGGAGGCGAAAGCCATGCTGGATCAATTTTATGGTAACCACCTGACAATAGCCGAACTCTACGTCCAGAAGGTGTAGCTTCTGTGGTCCAGGACGTCCTAATACCCCATCAACCCTTGACTCGAGGTAACCTCCTGGCCACCAGACCTTCTATCCACACTACCTATGTAGCGTGGTCTCTTTCTTCATGTGCGTGTGTGTGTTATGTGGTGTGTCTTGTCTTGTGTCTTCAGTCGTGTGTCCTCTTCGGTGTCTGTGTCCTCTCTGGCTAGTGTGGTCCCTACGTCTGTATTTTATAGTAGGTGAGATCAAAGATAAAAGAACAAGGAATAAAGATCAAAGTGGACCAATCACAATGCATTTCCTGAATCTGAAGGCGGGACAGGAAGTGCTGTTATAAACAGAATATTCCAAAACACAGAATGTACGAAATGGCTCCTACACTGTTTTTTGCTTATTTAACATGGAACTGGTAATACATATTCAAATAATGTGTTACCAGAATACTTTAGCTTGCCATATTTCATTCTTAGCTTAATAATAAATATATTGGGGACCGTCAACGAAAAGAAAAAAGTTACAATGTAGCCAATTTCATGCACATGCTTTTGAACACCTGTGTAGCTATATTTCATGTTTTATGTAAATGTGTGGATTGTGGAAGCACTTAGACAGGGCAAAAAAAAAATACAAGCTGCAATTCTGCAACCGGCTGCTGAGTTATGAGTTAAGAGAACGCTGCTATAGTATTTTGAGTGATGCTTGAGTAATCCTGCATTGCCTTGTATGAGGCTTGAGTGCTATGAAAATGGTTTTTCACCCATGAACTTTTTGAATATCCCAAAAGCTCATGCAGGGTTCAAACTAGAGCTGTAGTCCTTTAGTCGATTAATCAGTTGATGGGGTCTAGTCCACTAAAACTTGTATTACTCGAGTAATTATTTTATTCAGTTTAAAGATTCTATATTATTCAAAATTGACTCCTGTGAGCTTTAAGCCATGTTAAAATGTTGTTACCGCATCAAAAACATACCTGTGTTTTGTTTTAATGACATGTTTGAGAAGTTTTTTAATCTACATCTCCAAAGCTCAAAATGCTCTGTCCACCTTGTGATGTCATGCAGTGGTAGTTTTCAGTTCCCTTTTACCTATTTTACAGTAGAGGTTGGCAGTTTCAGGGCTGAAATCATCCAAATGATTCTAGTGAAGGTGTATGGAGTTTTATGTTTCAGTCACTTTTTATTTTACGTTGATAAGACCCAGAAATTAGAAAAATATGAACTCTTAAATGCTCTACAAATGCTTTTGGCATGTGTGAATGAAATAAAACATAGCTCCTGGTATGTTTTTGAGGGGGTAACTACATTATAACATGGTTTAAAGCTCACAAGAGCCAGTTTTGTCCAATACAGGGTCTTTAATACTAAATAATGTACAAATATAATAAACCCAAGTCTCACCAAAGTCGGAGTTGTCCCTCTTGTCAAAGAACAGCTTGTTTCCGACTCTCTGGACAATGATGTCCCAGGAGTTGACCGAGCGCGTGCAGCACATCAGAGTGGCCAAGATGGCATCAGTGGCAAACACGTTGCCTTGAGTCTTGGCCAACTGCAAAACAAACAATAAAATCAGGGCTACACAAATTAATCCTGTTTTAATTAAGACTGAAATGGAGTCATCTCTATTTTGTTAAAAAGCTCAAGGCTTTTAACGAAGGGGTCTAGAGCAGATTTTCTGTCAGGAAAAGCATGTGGTTTGGAGCTGAAATAAAGGATGAAATAAGAAATTTTAATTTTTTATGGCAATTATTAGAAGTCCCTCTTGTTTCTCTTCAGGAAATCAATATTTTAAAGGTGCACCATATAAATTTTCCAGTTGGGGGTCTGTCACATTGCTCTGATTGGAATTTTCCACAGTATGACATTAAACAGCTCTACCTTACATTTATTCAATTACAGGTTTTTTTTTTAATCACTCACAAATACCTAGAAAAAGCAGGCATTCTGATTTGTTAATTGCTTTGGTCTGGCTTCCACAATGATAGAAAGGTTTATTGCTATACAGTGGTCCCTCACCATCGCGGTCTCGCTGTGTCGCGGATTTTTTTTTTTTTTTTTATAGCGTTACATTTTTTTTTATAGTGTAACATTGTGTTCTGCGTCCTGATTGGCTAAGAAACTAGACCAGGACTAAACCAGGTCTAAACCTGGACTGGCCCTGGACTAAACCAGGACTGGATCAGGTCTAGACCTGGACTAAACCGGGACTAGACCAGGTCTAAACCAGGATTAAATCACGTGCGGCTCTTGCGTTCGTTTATGCGTGTTCGGTTTGTGGCTCGGACTGAAAGGACGCGGTCCGGGAGCCGCGGTTCTATCTCGTGCTCGCAGCCCCGGTATGCGCGCGGCCTCGCGCCGGTCACGTTGCTCTGTCACGGATTTGTCCACGATGAGGGGTGAACGTAGGGCTGGGCGATTAATCGAGATTTGCGATATCTCGAGATGTTTTATGAAATCAAGAAAGATTTTGGCATATCGAAAAACTCGAGATAATGCGCTAAATGAATAAGATTTCGCCACTCTGCTTATTTTCCTCAACTGTTTGTGGAGCTGTCCGCCCCGCCTCCTTCTTGCGTTTCACTGCCGTGTTTCCCCCTCCCCTCCCCGTACGCACACCGCGTGTGTTTGTTGATAACCAGTGTGGCCAACTTAGCGACTTTGTCGGTATTTTTAGCTACTTTCTGGACCCCCATAGCGAGAAAATTAGACAAAAGCGACTAGCGACAAATCTAGCGACTTTTTTGGGTGATCATAGGCTCCAAGATCGCGGGAGGGGGAAAAAAATAATTGCGCTGTTTTCTCTCTTTCCCCGTTCAGAGAACGAGACAGAGACAGGCAGAGAGGGGCGGGGGCGGAGTTGAGAACAGCGTGGACTGACAGACACGGCGCACACACACTCACCAGTCTCTCCTCTGCTCCCTCCCATCTCGTCAGATCGCCTCGGAGTCTGGTCATTCCTCTGCCATAGGCTCTGATTCTCAATAAGTGTATGCCTATGCGCTCTGATTTGTTTTCTTTTTCTTTTTGGCGACACAAAGTCACAAGTAGCACTGCTTAAAAAGCTAGTTGTACAGCACAGAAAAGTTTAAAAAACAAAGCTAGTTCTTTAGCACCAAAAACAAAAATAAATAAATAAAAAGCTATAGTTTGCCCACTATAGCATAACAAAATAAAAAATAAATAAAAAGCTTTAGTTAAACTACAGCACAAAAAAAAAACAAAATAAAAAAGCAAGCTATAGATCTTGGACTACAGCTCCAAAAAAAAAAAAAAATCTAAAAAATAAAAACCAAATAAAAACAAACAAACAAGTATATGTAATAACAACACCAATAAAAGGTTAGTGTCACGGGGTAAGGAAGGTTAGGATGTGCTGTCTACCTTTTTTGTATTAATTACGAAATGAGGGATTTTTTTGTCTCATCTTAAATTTTTTTTCTTTTTTTTATCTTTGCACTATACAACTGTCTACCTTCAGATTTTATGTTTACAATTAAATAAGGCAATATACTACTTCCTTGGTTTGATAATGTTAAAATTGGTACACAAGCACAGCACTTTGTTACTAGTACCCGTCTACCTCTAGGCACTTGGCTACGAATTGAGGGATTTTTTTTTTGTGTCTTTTAAATGTTAAAGAAGCACTTTATAAGAACTGTCTACCCTCAGATTTTATGTTTACAATTAAAATAAGGCAATATACTACTTGGTTTGGTAATGTTAAAAATGGTGCACAAGCAGTTTGTTACTAGTACTTGTCTACCTTTAGGCACTTGGCTGCCTACCTGTTTGCACTTCAATAAAAAAAAAAAAATCCTTGCTGAATTTGGAGCGTTTTTTTTTTCCCCCTGCATAGATAGAGATATATATCGTATATCGAGATATAGCAAAAACAGAGATATTTTTTTTTCTCCATATTGCCCAGCCCTAGGTGAACGTGTCGCGCACTTCTCCAAGGGGTTGGTGCGCGTCGCGTCACGGGACGTGGCAGTGGTCTTGCGTGTCCGGCGGGGCTTCCGGGGCCATGTCTCCCCCCACGCGTCACTATTAATACATTTTGTTGAAAATCTATGAAAGTTTGAGTGTTTATACTAGAGACAAATATAAGAAAAGGTTAATTCCAGTCTGAGAAAAGCGTATAATGTGTGTGGTGAGGCATTTACAGCCTTAAAACATGTAGAATAGTTGTAAAATATAAAGTTGTCCTACTTCGCGGATTTCTCTTATTGCGGGTCATTTCTGGAACCTAACCCCCGCAATAAACAAGGGATTACTGTATTGTGAAACATTACAAAGTACCAACATCTCCATGGAGAAAAGCATTTGACAGACCCCCAGATCAAATAAAATCTAAACAAGTGATATATTCTTTAGAGTAAAACAAATTATAAAAGTCAGAAACTGATGACAAAGGCACTGAGCAATGCACCTTTTAATTTCTCCAACCATTTCTGTTTAAGTATTTAAACCCTCTAGCCAAAAAAGAGAGTTAGTACTTGGTGGCAAAACCCTTGTTTGCAGCACAGAAGTCAGACGTTTCGTTTCTTGTAGTTGATGACCAGGTTTGAGTACATATCAGAAGGAATTTTGGTAGGGATGCACCGATGTGAAAATTTTAGCCGATACCGATATCCGATATTGATGTTGCCGTTATCGGCCGATACCGATATTAACCGATACCGATATTAACCGTTACATATACATATACACTCAACAAAAATATAAACGCAACACTTTTGTTTTTGCTCCCATTTTTCCTGAGATGGACCCAAAGATCCAAAATTCACTCCAGATACACAACACTACCATTTCTCTCAAACATTGTTCACAAATCTGTCCAAATGTGTGACAGCGAGCACCTCTGCCCCGCCGAGACAATCCACCCCACCTCACAGGTGCGCCACATCAAGATGCCGATCCGACATCATGACCAGTGCACAGGTGTGCCCCAGACTGCCCACAATAAAAGGCCACCCCGAAATGTGCATTTTTTTGCTTTATTGGGGGTCTGGGGACTCAGAACCAGTCAGTATCTGGTGTGACCACCATTTGCCTCATGCAGTGCAACACATCTTCTTCGCATAGAGTTTATCAGATTGTCAATTGTGGCCTGTGGAATGTTGGTCCACTCCTCTTCAACGGCTGTTATGGACGAAGAACACAGGTGCATTTTATTGATGGCATTTTGAATGCACAGAGATAACGTGATGAGATCCTGAGGCCCATTGTTGTGCCATACATCCATGAACATCACCTCATGTTTCAGCAAGATAATGCACGGCCCCATGTTGCAAGGATCTGTACACAATTCTTGGAAGCTGAAAATGTCCCAGTTCTTGCATGGCCAGCATACTCACCGGACATGTCACCCATTGAGCATGTTTGGGATGTGCTTGACCGGCGTATACGACAGCGTGTACCAGCTCCCACTAATATCCAGCAACTTTGCACAGCCATTGAAGAGGAGTGGACCAACATTCCACAGGCCACAATTGACAATCTGATAAACTCTATGCGAAGAAGATGTGTTGCACTGCATGAGGCAAATGGTGGTCACACCAGATACTGACTGGTTCTGAGTCCCCAGACCCCCAATAAAGCAAAAAAAAAAAAAGCATAACTTTTAGAAGGAAACCCATACAGATTAACATAAAAAACACACTATCCGTTTAATATCGGCCCACTTTTACACATCGGGCCGATACCGATATGTTAAAATTTTAGCAATATCGGCCGATGCCAATGCCGATATATCATGCATCCCCAAATTTTGGTCCATTCTTCTTTGCAGATCATCTCTAAAACATTAAGGTTTCATGCCCGTCACTTGGCAACTGGAGCTTCAGCTCCCTCCATAGGTTTTCTATAGGGTAAAGATCCGGAGACTGGCTGGACCACTCCATGACCTTAATGTGCTTCTTCTTGAGCCACTAATTCATTGCCTTGGCTGTATGTTTTGAGTCATTGTCGTGTTGGAAGACCCTTCCACGACCCATTTTCAGTTTCCTGGTGGAGGGATGGAAGTTGACCCTCAAAATGTTTCCACCTCCATGCTTAACGGTGAGGATGCTGTTCTTGGGGTCATAGGCAGCATTTCTCCTTCTCTAAACACAGCAAGTTCAGGTACAGTAATCCCTCGTTTATCACAGGGGTTAGGTTCCAGAAATAACCCGCAATAAGAGAAATCCGCGTAGTAGGACAACTTTATATTTTACAATTATTCTACATTTTTTAAGGCTGTAAATGCCTCACCACACACATTATACGCTTTTCTCAGACTGGAATGAACCTTTTCTCACATTTCTCTCTCGTTTAAACACTCAAACTTTCATAGATTTTCAACAAAATGTAGTAATAGTGAAGCATGGGGGGAGACATGGACGCGCCAGGAGCGCGGAGACATGAGTCACTGGATCCGCAGGAAGCACCGCGTTCATCCAACAGCACTGCCACGTCCCGGGACGCGACGTGCACCAACCCCTTGGAGAAGTGCGCGACACGTGCACCCCTCAACGTGGTCAAATCCGTGACAGAGCAGCACGACGGCGCTAGGCCGCGCGTACACCGGAGCTGCGAGCACGAGATCAAACCGCCGCGCCCGGACCGCATCCTCTCAGCCCGAGCCAAAAATCAGCCGCACAAAACCAGTAAAGAGCAGCACGTGGTGGTTTCATCCTGGTTTAGACCTGGTCTAGTCCCGGTTTAGTCCAGGTCTAGACCTGGTCCAGTCCTGGTTTAGTCCAGGTCCAGTCCAGGTTTAGACCTGGTTTAGACCTGGTCTAGACCTGGTTTAGTCCATGTTTAGTCCTGGTCTAGCCCTGGTCTAGCCCCGGTCTGGTCCTGGTCTAGTTCCAGTCTGGTCCCGCCCCCCCCCCCTCCGCGTCCCCCATCTATCAATTGTCAAAAGTTTACAGTCTCTTAGCCAGTCAGGACGCAGAACACAATGTGTTTATAAAAAAATATTACACTATAACATTTTTTTTTTTATTTAAAAAATCCGCGAAACAGCGAGGCCGCGAACAGTGAACCGCGATAGAGCGAGGGACCACTGTAATGCCAAAAAGCTTGATTTTGGTCTCATCTGATCACAGCACCTTCTTCCAATCACTCTCTAAATCAGGGGTGCCCAACCAATCGATCGCAATCTACAGGCAGAGTGTCAGTCGATCTCGTATGGCTACGTTCAGACTGCAGGGCATTTAATGCTTTTTTGTGTGAAATTCGATTTTTTGCGAGGTCGTTCACATTTCCAATTAAATACGAATTGTATGTGATCGCCCCCAAAGTGTCCCACATGCACATTGGGGGACACAACGAGGTCTCATGCAGCTAGCATGCTCAATGTTTACGGGAGTAGCCTAAAGTTGCTGTCGTACCGGAGCCAAAACATGTACAGCTTATTTGTTTTGAGGAGGAGACGGAGAAGGACAAGGTTTTTGGCCACGACGTTTTGAGGTGCAGTGGCAGCAACGTCCGTATGAACGTGTTGGTGCGGAGTCGCAGACAAAAGTGGTGGGATTGCTACGCGCTTCGCCGCTTCACTGCAGGCATGAAAATCCCTCACCTTTCAGCGAAATTCGCCAATACGTTCAGGATATGTCCGTTTCTCCGGAGCTCCGGATAATTAAAGTCCGTGGATATAAGCAATACGCGTATACACATGGATAACACGGCAAACTGTTACAACGGAGCTGACGCGTTCTTATGGGGTGAGCCATATTATCGTATTACAGACGCTCCTCGACATACGAAAATTCGATTTACGAACATTCGGAGTTACGAACAGGGTCGGGAAAAAAAAAAAAAAAAAGTTAAATGTTTGAGTTTTTGTATTTAGGGCCTATTCCGACTTCCGGGTACAGTACGTAGTGCGTATTTCCGCTGACGCACAGGCAGGGCGCTGCGCAGCATCCCCCAAGCGTCACGCCCACTCAGTAGAAGTGTTGAGAACTTCAACTGAGTGGGCGTACTACGGTGTTACTACGGTGCGGTGTTATGAAGAGAGTGAAACTCATGGAAGAGATGGAGAAACTTCTTGGTATTTGGCATGAAAATCCCCAAGAGCTCAAGGAAAATAGGAGGTAAATAGGCTACACACACAATCTCACACATACATTCACACACACACACAGGCTCTCTCTCTCGCTCGCTCTCAGCTGACTGCGTTTGCCTGTGTCCCTCTCTTCTTTTTATCTCATCAGTTTTCCATATTTTTTAAAAAGCATATTAGTATTATTTAGTGTTATTTATTAGTGTTATTGTGTTATTAGTGATATTAGTGTTATTTAAATGCATTACAAATCCATATAGGTAACTTATACAAGCCTTAAACATGTAATAACTTACGAACAAATTCAACTAACGAATGGGCATCCGGAACGTAACTCGTTCGTAGGTTGAGGAGCGTCTGTATTTCTGCATCAAAGGGACATATTAGCTGACAGCAGGGGCCATGTGTCAGCGTGTGTGTACAGGACTAAACCGGGACTAAACCGGGACTAAACCGGGACTAAACCAGGTCTAAACCGGGTCTAAGGTGTGTGTGTGTGTGTGTGTACGTGTGTGATAACATATTATCCTGTGTATTATACAGGATGGGGGGCACACACCATCAACCTCAAAAGTAGATCCCGATTTAAAAAAAATGTTGAGCAACCCTGCTCTAAATCATTTAGGTGTTCATTGGCAAACTTCAGGAGGGCCTGCACATTGATGGTCATTTTGTCTTTCTTAAATTTTCGAACAATTGCACCAACAGTTCCCTCCTTAACACCAGCTTCTTGCTTAATGTTTTTGTAGCCATACATTTTCTAGCCCATTCCAGCCTTGTGCAGGTCTACAATTTTGTCCCTGACATCCTTCAACAGCTCTTTGGTCTTTCCCATGTTGGACAGTTTGGAGTCTGGTTGATTGACTGATTCTATGGACAGGGGTCCTTTATACAGGTCAGTAATACAAGAATAAAATTCACCTAGAAGCCACGGGCCATTCTTTTGAGGACAGTGAGGTTCAGATCTTATCCAGGGAAAAGAACTGGTTTGAGAGGGGAGTTAAAGAGGCAATTTTTGTCAAAAAAGAGAATCCTTCTTTAAACAGAAATGGGAGAGTCAGACATGACTTGTCTCCCATTTATAATTCCATTCTCAAACCAAAGTCAAAACAGACAAAAGAAACAATAGGGCAGACAGGTCAGGGCCAGAGGTGTGGGGACGGTCGTTAGGGTTGAATAGGTATGCTAAACTAGACGCCAGAGAAATTTGCAAAACAAAAGAGAGAATCGCAAAACAAATTAGTTGAGATAGTTTAAGAAGAATTCAGGGTAGTGAGCTCCTCCCTGCAGCTAGATATAAGCAGTGTCTAACCAGCACTCAAACCAGAACTGACGAAGCCTCTCGGATGAGCGGCGAAACGTTTTCGACCAAACAAACTTTGTCCAGTTGACAAATTTCTCCTTTTATCATGGATTCTACCTGGACGACTGAGGGATTCTTTACGCATACAGGTCAGTAGTTAAAACAGGAGTCTAATTCAGGTGACGAGTTATTAGGAGTGTCTAACTGGTCTATGGGAGCCAGAACTTTTAATGGTTGGTAGGGGATCAAATACTTATTTTACACAATGAAATGCAAATCAGTTGATATATTTTCTATGATGTGATGTGGATTTTCTTTTTGATATTTTATGTCTCAATGTTAAAATAAAGGGCAGAACTGCAAAATCAGCAAGGGATCAAATACTTATTTCCACCACTGTATATATTTTGACTGAATAGCTCACATTGGGCTTCATGAATTAATCATTTTTAGTTCTATTTAAAATCGACATTATCAAGTGAGTCACTCAGGCATTCAGAGAAGCCAAGAACAATTCATAACTCACTCTTAGCTGGAAGTGAGGCAACAAAAATTAACCACACCTGTGGACACCGATACACCTGCTGCCCCCTGCTGGCTTCCTGCACTGTACCCATGTATGTCTGCATGTTTTTGTGTGTGTGTGTGTTTTTGTCTGTAATTGTATGATTTGTCTCTTAGGGGTGGTACGAGACAAATTCCACAAGATGAGATAAGACAAGATTGGGTCCACAAGAATGATACAAATGAGAGCCAAAATTAATACTGTTAAAATGCATATTTCTTTTGCAATACAGTGAGTTCTAAGGTCTCATCACCAATAAAAATGATCACTTTCAACATTTGCGAATTTACCTCTTAGACATTTCATAGGAAAGTACAATGTTATCAATAGGAAAATCTGTCTCCACCAATAAGAGTTGGATCCCAAAAAAATACCTTGGTATTCCTGACATAATAACATTCTATAGGCCTAGCATTATTGACTAGACCCCAAAACCACACTATATTGCCACAAAAATCAGCAGTTGAATAATAATAACTTTACCCGCCCCCATCTGTATTAAATAATATTGGCTCATAGAATGTTGTAATGCCATCTGAAATCCAGCAATTCCTCTTTCTTTTAAAATAACAAACAGATTAGTCTAAATGCAGACCTTGCGGATGACCGGGTCGTCCGTGGTGGTGACCGTGTGGAAAATCCTTTTGATGCTTTTGAGCTGCTTCTCATTTCGGGTCGTGATTCGGTCAAACGCCTTGTCATAGTACTCCAGAGCTCCATAGCACTCACTGAAGATAAGGAAGAACTTAACTTTACATTTTAACTATGCACTTTGATTAATATTGAAAGAATAAGGGCACTGACTGGAAATATTTCTTACATTTACTTTTTTTTTGTTTTGTTTTATATTACACAAACAGAATTCCTGTGAGTTTTAAGCCATGTTATAATATTGTTACCTCATCAAAAAACTACCTGGAGTTGTGTTTTAGTCGGTCTACATCTCCAAAGCTCAAAATGCTGTTCCACCTTGTGACGTCATACAGTGGTAGTTTTCAACTGATCAGCTACGATTTAGGGCTAAAATCATCCAAATGATTCTAGTGAAGGCATATGGAGTTTAAAAACACAGCAGAGTAGGGCTATGCAATTAATCAAATTTTGATCACGATTTCGATTTTGGTGTCAAACGATCTCAAAATTCATATAATCGAGTCCAAACGATTATTTTTTCATTTCTCTGTCGAGAGGGATGCGCATGCGCAATACATTCCCTTCCACGCGGGCCAATGCGCAGCGCAGAGACTTGCTGGCACCTACACTGGCGCAAGAGGAAAAGGAAGAGAGAAAGAAAGAGAAGAGAGGGAGAGAGGATTCACCCCCTCCCTCCTGCGGCCAGGAGTCGACCTCACGCTACCACGATTTGACCAATGTCTGCCCGAGTTGCTACCAAGAATTACCAGGAATTGACCGATCACGGCACTAGTTGCTACCAGGAATTGACCAATCACACGACAGGAGTTGCTACCGCGATTTGCTGCCAAGAATTGACCAATGACAGCACGAGCTCCTACCAAGAATGCACACGCTCGCATATGAAGCCAAGAACACGGAAACTACAGAAGACAATAGTAAACGAAGTTAGTATAACGCAACATTTAATCACTTTTAAATCGATCGTTCACCCTCCGTGGTATTTACTATGAATACAGCGTACAAAGACACACTTTAAATGGGACTTTGTAGAGATACGCAATCGGCATTTTCAATAGATGGGCTACGTGAATTACTTATCCCGGACAACACTTCATCTCGGAGCTGCTTCTTTTTTGGGATTTGCTGGACAGTATCTCATCTTTGCTTTTGGCAAGTCATGTCATGAAAAGTGTTTGTCATATCACTATTCTATTTTAGCGCTATATTATATTATATTGTATTAATTATATTATGTTATATTATGTTATATTTATTATATTATATTATGTTATACTGAGGATAATCTGTGTGAGAATCTGTCTGAGGATAGTGAGGAATAGCTGTGTGTGGCAACTTTGTGTGTGTGTGTGTCTGTGTGTGTGTGCCTGTGTGGATATCATAGCAACAGGCTATTTTACGTTTATATTTGTTAGGTTGTATTTTATTAAGTTTAGGGCAATCTGTAGAATAAGACAGAAGAATAATAAATGTTTAAGGGGAGAGTAGCCCGCTTTGTGTGTGTGTCTGTATGTAGGTAGGGGATTTTGAAAAAATCGTTTGAATAATCGTGATTTCAATATTGACTGAGATAATCGTGATTATGATTTTTTCCATAATCGAGCAGCCCTACAGCAGAGCACATCCTGTATTACTACATGACATCACAAGGTGGAACAAAATGTTTAATGCAATGTCCTTTAATGCAAAACTAGGCAAACATCAATTTTTAACTTAAATAATTAGCATGAATACATCATTTAATAATAGTCAGCACTAGAGTCAAACTCACATGTCCACAGGGTCGGCCACCTCCAAGTATCTCATCTTCATCAGTCGGGGGAAGTCCATCTCCTCTTTGACCTCCCAGTCGCTCCTCACCTCCACAGACGAGTCCCTTGGCTTCAGCTGGGCCTAAGCAGAGGGCGTAAGGAACAAGAGTGAGCCAGTGTTTGCCACAGGTTTATGCTGAGACTATGGTGGCACAAGGGATTCATATTTGAATCATAGATAATACAACATTTTGGTGTATAAATGTCACTCATTGACTTTGCTGAACCAAAAAGCACCGAATACATATTTAAAATGGTTACTCCTATACGTTTTGCTTAGCTAGTTTTTTAGACTATAGAGGGCCACTGTCGTCTCCTGTATTAAATGGGTTCTACTATAAACTAGGGATGCACGGTATCGGCCGATTTTGCCAAATTTTTAACATATCGGCATGATGTGTAAAACTGGGACAATATTAATGATCGGTGCTATAGTAGTCCACTTGTTATTTGTGTAGTGTCGGTAGAGGGGGAGGGTGATCTGACCGTGCTGTATTTGTTTGGGCATGTGAGCGTGTCAGCGAGGCAAAGCAGCATGGGATTGTGGGATGTCAAACTGAAGAGAGGAGAAAAATATGTCGGTAGTGTGGTCATTCATTGTGGTCACCGTGTCCAAAGAAGATAACCGAAAAGCTATATGCAACACTTGCAAAGTCGAGGTAATGCGAGGAGGATGCCGCGTCAAGTCATTCAACACCACTAATTTGATTTGCCATTTGAAAAACCGTCACCCAGAAATTCACAAACAATTGCAGGAAGCTAACGCTGCTAATGTCAGCCAGCACAAATCAAAAGCAACAGCAGTTGAGAGGCCAATACATCAATTACTGGAGCAAAGCAAGAAATTTGCCAAGGACAGTGCAAAAGTCAATGATAAGCAAGGTAATGGAAATGATTGCTCTTGACGACCAACCATTTTCCATAGTCGAGGACCGAGGTTTTCGGCGGTTGATAGAGCATACTGAACTCGCTACAGTTTTCCCAAGTCAGAGGTACTTCTCCGACGTTTCCCTCCCGGCGTTCCATGAAGTCGTGGCCACGCATATGCACAAAATGTTGGACAGTGTGACTGACATTAGTTTCCCTACGGATATATGGAGTTCGGACGCAAGTCAGATGAGTTTGTTGAGCCTTACTGCTCAGTGGATTGATGACAACTTTGAAATGAAGAAAGCTGTTTTGCATGCACAGGAGTTCTCGGGATTGCATACGGGGGCTGCCATTGCTATTGCATTTGATTGCATGTTTGCTCAGTGGAAAATTAAAAAAAGACAATGTACATGTTGTGCTTCGTGACAATGCACGGAATATGCAGGAGGGCAATGGACAAGTGCGCCGTTAAAAGCCTGGGCTGCATGGCTCATACAATGCAGTTAGCAGTGCACGATGGAGTGTCAAGACAGCGAAGCATCTCTGACTGTGTGGCTATTGGAAGGAAGATAGTCGGACATTTTCGCCACTCTCAGTTGGCCATCTCGCGACTGAGGGATATACAGCAAAAGTTATGCATGAAACCCAAGACGCTACAACAAGATATCACTACAAGGTGGAATAGCACTTTTTATATGATGCAAAGTCTACTGGATCAGAAGCGTGCACTCAGTGTGCATGGAGCAGATCACGAGCTTCCCGTTTGTTCAGTGGGCCTCGTTGAAAATATGACTACGCTTCTCGCTCCATTTGAACAATTAACGGGGGAGATCAGCTCACACTTGGCTGCTACTGCAAACGTGATTCCCTCTGTTGTGGCACTAAAACGTCTGCCGAGTAAGGCAGCTGACACAGGCTGTGGAGTCCGCACTGCGAAGAACACTCTACTGGAAGCTGTGAGCGAAAGATTTGGAGCCGCTCTCTGAGCCGCTTTACTGTTTGTCAATGATCCTTGACCCAAGGTACAAAGACCGTTATTTTGCCACGGTCACCAAGCAAGTGGCGGTAAATATGCTCCAGAACCAAGTGGATAAAATGATGCCCACCGATAGAGCTACGGAGACACCTGACACAGAAGAACCACAAAAGAAAAGAACGTGTGAAGGTGGTGTGGATGAAATTCTGCAGGAAAACTCTACCATGGAACAGCAGGCTGGCTCGACAAGCTCCACAAATGTGCAGGTAAAAGTCAAACCCCTCGCTTTTATTCAAATAACGAAGCCTGTCAAAATCCTTTGTGATTTTTTTATAGAGTTCCCAAAACAATAGATTTACTTAAAAAACGAATTGTTATAAAATACCATATTTAGTAATGCTACTACTATGCTAATATTGATGGTAATTTATCAGGCATACATAGTAATACACTTGTCTACATTTCTGTAGGTGCATGGCCATCTGAATGAGCCACCCATCCCCAGACATGAGAGCCCACTGCAGTATTGGAAAAGCAACATGTCTCGCTTTCCTGCCCTGGCCAAACCAGCACGCAAGTACCTTTCAGCTCCATGTACAACTGTCGACAGCGAACGTCTCTTCTCTGCTGCATCACACATTGTTGATGAAAAGAGAAACAGGATCCACTGCGAGAAAGCAGAAATGCTTCTCTTTGTTAAAAAAAAAAAAAAGCTACCTTTGATGAAGTAGGTCTAGAATCTAGATTACAGGCCAGTTATGTCACAGTTCAACTTCTTATTTTATTTTGTTCTAATTTATATTTAACATTTTAAAACATTGGACTTGAAAGTGACTTTCACTGATTATTTTTGTTTTTTATTATTGATTTATCATCCTTATTCTATTTTTTTTATCTAAATTCTCTCAAAATAAGTTACATTTTATTTTGATTTACTATTTTCAAAGCAAAGACTTAAATACAAAGCTTTTTTTTTTTTTCACTCCTAGCTGTCATGAGGAGCGGACACACTTGAACTGTTTCATCCATCTGTGGGATCCTCCTGGCGCTAGGTAACATCGCGGATAAATGGATATGGAACTGGGGGGAACAGCGGCTCAGTCTGTATTCATCATCATACGTGCCAGGGGGAGGATTGCGAGTCGCACAGACCTGCAGGAAGTGGGGACCTGACAAAAAACAGGGTTCTGGCAAATTGTCTTTTCGCCTGGGTTCTAAAATGTATTGATTGTTAAATTCCCCTTTTGTAATCAGTTCTTCTGGAAAATGTGATCCAACTGAAATGGACTCTTTTTTTCTGCACAAACACGTCCAAGGCCGACAGCTGCTGCTGGCCTTATCTCAGCACTCTACAAAACAAAACAAGACATTCCATTCGGCTCACACACATGTATTAAGTAATACTGCCCTGTCTATTTTTAGAATGTCTGCTTCTACTTCAGTTTTCAATTAATTTTATTGATTTCTGATCTGCTCCCTTGCCCCACACCCTCCCTCCTTGTCGCCAAAGAAAAAAAAACACCGTATGTTACCTATCCAATTGTTTTTCTGTCATTGCATGTTGTGTATAATTGTCACTGATTGTATTGCATCTTGAACAAGATCCGAGATACTTGAACTCCTCCACTTGAGGCAAGGACCCTCCACCCACTCAGAGAGGGCAAACCACCTTTTTCCGGTCGAGAACCATGGCCTCGGATTTGGAGGAGCTGATCCTCATCCCAGCCGCTTCACACTCGGCTGCGAACCGCCCCAATGAATGCTGGAGGTCCCGGTTCGATGAAGCCATCAAGACAACATCATCTGCAAACAGCAGCGATGAGATCCTGTGGTTCCCAAACCGGATCCCCTCCGGCCCCTAGATATTCTGTCCATAAATATAATGAACAGAACCGGTGACAAAGGGCAGCCCTGGCGGAGCCCAACATGCACCGGGAACAGGTCCGACTTACTACCGCCAATGCGAACAC
Source organism: Paratrypauchen microcephalus (assembly GCA_036785185.1). NCBI lineage: Eukaryota > Metazoa > Chordata > Actinopteri > Gobiiformes > Gobiidae > Paratrypauchen > Paratrypauchen microcephalus. The sequence continues at coordinate 3,348,010 of JAVJIX010000029.1, forward strand.
AGCTCCTGCTCTGTTCATACAGGGACCAAACAGCCCTTAGCAAAGGGCCCCGAACCCCGTACTCCCAGAGCACTCTCCACAGGACCCCACGAGGGACACGGTCGATCTCCAGATCCACAAAGCACATGTGGACTGGTTGGGCAAACTCCCATGCACCCTCGAGCACCCGATGGAGAGTTTAGAGCTGGTCCAGTGTTCCCCGGCCGGGACGAACCACACTGGTCCTCCTGAATTCGAGGTTCAACTATCGGACCAATTCTCCTCCAGCACCCTGGAATAGACCTTACCGGGAAGGCTGAGGAGTGTGATTCCCCGATAGTTGGAACACACCCTCCGGTGTGTTCCAACTATCCTTCTTAAACAGAGGGACCACCACCCCGGACTGCCAGTCCAGAGGTATTGTCCCCGACCGCCACGCGATGTTGCAGAGACGTGTCAGCCAAGACAGCCCTACAACATCCAGAGACTTAAGATACTCAGGAGGGATCTCATTCACCCCTGGGGCCTTGCCACCGAGGAGCTTTTCAACCACCCCAGTAACTTCAGCCAGGGTGATGAATGAGTCCGCCTCCAAGTCCCCAGCCTCTGCTTCCTCCTCGGAAGACGTGACGGCGGGATTGAGGAGATCCTCAAAGTATTCCTTCCACCGTCCGATAACATCCCCAGTCGAGGTCAACAGCTCCCCACTCGCACTGAGGCGTCTAACGGTTTGCCAGAATTTCTTTGAGGCCGTCAGATAGACCTCCTCCATGGCCTCTCCGAACTCCTCCCAAACCAGAGTTTTTGCCTCTGCTACCGACCGGGGGGCTCCAGCATGCTTGGCCCGCCGGTACCCGCCAGCTGCCTCAGGAGTCCCATGAGCCAACAAGGCCCGAGAGGACTCCTTCAGCCTGATGGCATCCCTTACTTCCGGTGTCTACCACCGGGTTCGGGGGTTGCCGCCACGACAGGCACCACAGACCTTACGACCACAGCTACGGGAGGCCGCATCGACAATAGAGGCCGAGAACAAAGCCCACTCGGACTCCATGTCCATAGCCTCCCCCGGACCTTCACGATACGCTTGGGCCTGCCAGGTCTCTCGGGCTTCTGCCCCCACCAGCGGACCCGACTCACAACCAGATGGTGATCAGTTGACAGCTCTGCCCCTCTCTTCACCCGAGTGTCCAAGACACGCCGCCGGAGGTCAGATGACACGGCAACAAAGTCGATCATCGACCTCCGTCCTAGGGTGTCCTGGTGCCACGTGCACTGGTGGACACCCTTGTGCTTGAACATGGTGTTCGTTATGGACAAACTGTGGCTAGCACAGAAGTCCAGTAACAGAACACCGCTCGGGTTCAGTTCAGGGAGGCTGTTCCTCCCAATCACCCCTTTCCAGGCGTCACTGTCGTTGCCCACGTGGGCGTTGAAGTCCCCAGTAGAACAATGGAGTCCCCGGTCGGTGCACTATCCAGTACCCCTCCCAGGCACTCCAAGAAGGCCGGGTACTCTGCACTGCTATTCGGCCTGTAGGCCAACACAACTGTGAGAGACCTGTCCCCAACCCGAAGGCGCAGGGACACGACCCTCTCGTTCACCGGGGTGAACTCCAACATATGGCGGCTGAGCTGTGGGGCAATGAGCAGGCTCACACTGGCCCGCCGCCGTTCCCCGTGGGCAACGCTAGAGAAATGGAGGGTGCAGCTCCCCTCAAGGAGTTGGGTTCCAGAGCCCAAACTGTGTGTGGAGGTGAGGCTGACTATATCTAGTCGGTAACGCCCAACCTCCCGCACGAGCTCAGGCTCCTTCCCCCCCAGCAAGGTGACATTCCATGTCCCCAGAGCTAGTCTCCATGTCCGGAGATCCCGTTGCCAAGGCCCCTGCCTTCGACTGCCACCCAGGTCTCTTTGCACCTGGCCCTTATGGATCCTCCTGCAGGTGGTGGGTCCACAGGAGGACGGCCTCACGTCGCTCCTTCGGGCTTCGCCCGGCCGGGCCCCGTAGGGAAAGGCGCCAGACGCTCGCTCGCGAGCACCCACCCCAGGTCTGGCTCCAGGGTGGGGCGCCGGTAACGCCAGTCCGGGCGACGTATCTGACCTTGATGTAAAACTCATCATAACGGCTTCTGAACCGCTCTTAGTCTGACCATCCCCCAGGACCTGTTTGCCTTGGGTGACCCTACCAGGGGCATAAAGCCGCCGAAAATATAGCTCCCGGGATCATTCGGGCACTCAAACCCCTCCACCAGGTTAAGGTTAAAAAAAATAAAAATAAAAAAAAAAAATAAAAAAAAAAATCGGTTATCGGCCATAACAGCAACATTAATATCGGATATCGGCTAAAATTTTCACATCAGTGCATCCCTACTATAAACCATTTATTTATTTATTTGTTTATTTGACAGGGACTAAGCTAAGAATTTATTTACAGTGGTACCTCACCTTACGAATGACCCAACAAACGAAAATTTCAAGTTACGAAACACCTTCACGTCAAATTTTGGTCTCTAGCTACGAATGAAATTTCAAGATACGAAACGCGAAATCTCCAATCCAATCCAATCCAACGAGTTGAGGAAAGAAGAAGTCATTGATCGACAGCTGTATTACAGATTGTACCCTGGTGATGCTATCCCGTGCTTGCCTGGAAGAATCCATGACTCATCGCTGTACCAGCGAGTGAGTCTGGTAACGTTTGATCCACAGAATGCGCTGCGGTTGCGCGTAGACAGACAGCTAAGTGAACCAATCAGAGATTGCGCCATCTTGATTCAAAACTGAGGCGGAACTTCCGCTGCCTAAGCGTGACTTTGCGGGCAAAGGCGGGTGCACTGACGTCACCATCTTTGAACGAATCAGAATCGCGGAGTCGGTTTGGAACCGGAGGAGCGAGAGTGGATGGAGAGTGTCCAAATGGTATCGCGGTGTATAGGAAATACAGAGAGATATCATTTGGCTGGCCAGGTAAATCCCGTGCATCTATGGCCTCCCGAAGATTCACAAACAAGGAGTACCACTCAGAGATTTAGCCATAGTTTCAAGTAGATGAGGACGCCAGTGCGCATGCACGGAGTGTGCTCTCAGCTCCCGGGACCCAAACATGGAACGCATAGCTGTAAACTATGGATAAACCTCGGATTACAGGCCACTTTTGATTCAAACGAAATCGTAGACTAAAGACATCGAGCTTCTATGATTTGAAAAGTGCTAAAGTTTGTGTTATTTGGAGCCCGCACGGGGCATATTACATGCTCGGGGAATGCCCCGAGCTATGGCTATAAGTCGCGCTAGGCTAACGGCGTTAGCCTAACGCTAATCTAAAACATCTCCGGAAATGCTCCATACGACACCAAAGTGATATGGGTGAGTAAAACAACTTGTTTTATTATCGAAATAAGGCTCAAATTGTAAAAAAACGTTACTTTTCCTTTAATGTACACATGACATACCTGGGATTTCTGGTCCCATTTTTGACGGACACCAAACTGCTTCTGAAACTTCTTCTGGAGTCGCATCCGATCCCTGAAGACATACATTTGTTTTTCTTTCAAAATTTCTAATGGAAAATCTTTACCATTCCTCATGTTACAGAGATGCTCACCTCTCCTTCTGCTTGGCGCTCTTAGGCAGCGTCTGCATGTTGAATGGAGTGAGGTTCCTCCGATCCTTGTCACGACGCAGATTTCTCTGTGAAAGTTTAAATTTCAAGATTAAGATTAACAACCTGACAGGCTAAAATACATGAGGCTGCGTACAGTAAAACATGTTAATTGCTACATCCTGAAGGACAGAATATATTGTGCTTATGAAAATATTTTCTGCTTATCAAGAAAATAGGACCGTAGACCAATTATTTTTAAGTTTTTTTTAAATTTTTTTATTTTTTTTTAAGTTAAGGTCTAAAATATAAACATAACATTACCTGGGCAAATCTCATGCGGTTCCTCTGGTAGGCAGTCTTCTGTGTCTTTGCAGTGTCCACGAGCTGGAAACTTGTCTCATCTTCTTCATGGAAATAGGCATACTGGCTCCCACCTCCAAACTGAGAGGAGTACTTATCTGAACACAACAATAACAACAATCTTTAACATCTTTAATCTGTGATTCAACTCTACAAACTACTGTAGTAGTTACTCCTCCATTTTAAGACTATGACAACCAATAATCACTTTCAAATTTTTAAAAAGAAACTCAACAACATATGGATGCATCTCACTTGTGTATCTCTTGTCCTGATAGGTCGCTCCAGTCCAATCAGCCACCTGATCAACAGAGGGCAACAGAACAGTGAAAACAAGTTTAAGATGTCTGAGAATCATTTCAGAGGTAATCAAACTAATACAAACCTTGCCCAGACGGTCTCCTTTGCTGAAGGGCTGGTAGGGCATGTCCTTGAACTTTTCTGGGACTGCGCAGGGACCCCATCCGGACGGGTTGTCCTGAATGACAGGGGCGTGAAACTTCGCCATGCCCTGCACAGTTACAATTGGAATGAATAAACTCTAAAAGATGAATTCAAGTTTATAAATTTGAAAGTTATATGCAGAGGGCCTCAGCCTTAAAGCAGCACTGATCTCTTCACCAGCAGCACATTGTAATAACATGCTCTGATCAGCTTGCGCAGTGGGCTAGTCATCACAGACCCAAATGTACAAGAGAAACTATTTTTCTACTAACAGGAAGCACACGCAAACTATACAATGAAGTAGGAAGGTCAAGATGATGCCAGACAGGAAAATAAAGTTCTTTTTTCTTTGGCTGTTTTGGCTGCCACATTAACTTGTGTACGAATTGTGCTATAAACTTGTTGCCTTGTTTAAAATGATATTTTTACATTCTTACGAGACAAGTGTAACAGCAGCACTATTGCACTAAGAGTTATTGCAGTAGAAATGTCTGTCATAATCTCCAGTAACATTAATGCTACCACAATATGAAGCCATCAGATAATTGAAGAAACGTCTTCGTACAGATGAGCCCCTGATGAGTGGCTGCAATTTAGGGAACTACCAGTAAAGGCCAAATCAACAAAGACATGTGATAAAAGATAATTCAAACTAATCATTATGACTCCACTATGCTCTCTGAATAAGATGGGGTTTATATTGTGTAACTGTTCTGATTATTTTTTTTTTATCCAGCTGTTAGCAAAGTGGCTAAGTCTCTGTGCTAGTCATGCTGCCAGGTGGCCGTGCTAACAATGCTAAGCTAACAGGGCGGCAGACAGAATACTTCCACAATTTAGGAACGATCTTTCAGTTTCATGCGATGCAAAAGGAGGGTACTATCTACTCTTTCATCGCACAAAATGTAGAGTCTTACCGTGAGTTGTGTGATGCCTTTTCGGAGTTTTTATTTCAGTGGTTCAAACACAGCGCAAAACCAGGACAGAGAGCCGGCGTGAAAGGAAGTGACGCAATGCCGCTAAGCAGTACGTACTTCCGTTTTTTTAAGCCTAAGTCAGGGGTCTTCAACATTTTTCAGGCCAGGGACCCCCAAACAGATGGCGAACTGGGCCAGGGACCCCCTACTATATATACGGCATAGAATTGTGTTTTATATTAAATTGACCTTAGTGTCATGTATAAACATTGCTACTCTGTTATGGTACATCCAATACAAGGAAATAATACACAGGTTAATACTGTATTTTCATGTTGTTGTTTTTTTTATTATTTTAAAGATGGGCCAGATAGGCCCTACGGGGTGGATGTGCTACTGCAATTTTTAAACACAACTTGCATATAACACAAGCCTTAAGATCGTTCACTGATTCAACCAAAAGACAAGTGCAAGGGAGAGGGTGGCTGTGCTTCTGCCATTTACACATACATCTTGCTCAAATACAGAGCTATTCAAATAATGAACAATTAACACAAATCAAGTTAAGCTTTGATCATAACACATCAAGTTAAACTGTGAACATACATGAACATACAGGGAACAGTGAGCCCCCAAGCCATCTGTGAATTCCCACTTCAGTGAGATGTCTGACCCTGATGAGTTGCACATAACATATCTATCCTGGGGTGGATGGAGGCCGCCATGTACGCATTAATGTGCATTTTAAGACACCAAGGAGGGTGGAGGGACAAGGGAGAAATTGATTGGGGAAAAATGAAAAGATATATTGTTTTTAAAAATATTAAAATATAAAATTATATTATTTTAAAGTGAAATCAAAAGATTTCGCGACCCCCCCTGCAGTACCTCCGCGACCCCCCTAGGGGTCGCCACCCCCCTGTTGAAGACCTCTGGCCTAAGTCTATTATTATAATATTATGATGATTATTATTATTATTATTATTATTATTATTATTAACATTTACAGTGTAATCCAATCGTTTCTTTTATCATCATCATTCATAGGATCAATTTGTTTATTTCAAAGAGCCATCCAAAAGACTGCCTCTTTACTATTTATTTATATGACAGAAACCAATGTGATAACACATTTTAACAACAAACTATCACAGAGAGAGCTGACCAAAATGGTTCTAAGTAAGAGTGGAAGTGTGTTTACCCATTGAAATTAGATGAAAGAGCTGTCAAATGTCAAATCACTAAAGCCCATATCAGGGAAGTTGGAAAATGTTACAATTCTGCAGGATGAATTATTTCTTCTGCATAATTTGGGCAGTAAAGCTGTTATATGGTTATTAAATGTGCACTGTGGAACTTTTCTGGTATAGGGTCCGCCACCTGCTTGCCTTGCTTGGAATCTACCACACTTAACTTTTCTACAGTATGTCCATGGAGACCAGCTGGTGGAGCCCCCATGACAAGTTGCAGGCCAGATTTTAAAAAACACTTGTAACTGAATAGGCTAAATGCGAGATTGGCAACTATACTGGTAATGCCATACTGCGGAACATCCCAGGCAAAGAAGCAACATCATACTGAGACAAGATGGCATTCATTCCTCCAGGAAAGTTACATAGTGCACCTTAAAATTAAATTAGCTTCTCCCAGCTATACATCTCAAACATCCACAGTATACAATTGCATGAGAAATATAGAAAGAAAAGATAGATAATTGTGTTTGCTCCTGCAGAATCTGAGCCTTATGCAAGAAAAAAAAACACAAAAAAAACATGTCCTTGCACTCAAATCAAAGCAATCGTATGACACTGATGAGGATAAACAGAGTGAATCAGCTCTCACAGTCCCACTCAGTGTAAATTACCAGAGAAGAGGTCAATGAATTCTGATTATGCCAAGCTTCAAGTGGAGAAACAAACAAATTTATGTACTGTGAAAAAAGCAGTGTGCAATATGGGGAAAAGTCAAAACTCTGATTGATACTTTGCAGTAACATCACTTTGGGGGTGTTCAATATGGATCTTTATGGTGGAACGGTGGAATGTGGTGGAATGGTGAAATCTCAAGAAAGAATACAAAACTACACACTTTGAAGAGCCTATAATCAATACAAGCTTTCATAGTCCTGTTTAGGTTTTTGATTTTCAACAAAAAGGTGAGATTGACTAAATGAAAAAAAAATAGCTGTAATGTTATGTGATAGGAACTTGTTTAACAGTAAAAAATCAGCCCATTTGTTGTAATTTCAATTACGTCAGTTTATGTTCAGACTGTGTAAAATAAAGTCAGTAGCAGAGTAACAAAGCTTCAGACAGAGCAGAGCCACAGTTAGCATCACACCCCCAGAGAATATTGTTGGCATCAGCAGCCGAGTATCAATATAAGATGCGTTTACTGTGTTTGAGTCATACTTCAAGCATTAATAATTGTTTGGCCATGTAAACACTTCATGCCTCTGTAAACAGGGCATAATAGGCTGTTATAGTGTGGTCCATACTGATGGTGGGTGAGCAGCCTGTGGGCTGAGGCTGACTCAAATCACAATGTACAATTATCATCAGGGGGCTATCACAGGGGGGTCCCAGCCATAAATTGTATGAAGTGGCGTAAGGGAGTGTGATATCACCCACAGCATTCGGTTCTCGCAAGTGAATCTCACAATTGGAGCGAATTTGGAGCTGAGTTTCATATTAAGAATACAAATTTATTTATAGGCAATATAGCAAAATAAAAACATCTGGATCATGTAGAGCGGGTTAATACGAACATTTTAAGCCCAAAATGACAAGGCTCACTGACTGCCTGAGCAGCCAGTTCCTTCTACATTCTGTCCAAATCCATAGTGATGTCATGAAGTAGTTTTGAAGTTATCAGTTTTTCCCAGTAGTAGTCAGTAGAGAATGATAATTTTAGCCCTGGAATTGCCAAATGATTCTAATGAAGGTGTACAGAGTTTAAAAAACGCACTCAAGCACTTCCTGTATTCACACATAACACCACAAGGTGGAAGAGTGTTTTGTGATTGAGAGAATAAAGCCTAAATAAATCCTAAATATGCAGGATTTGTGTGTTTAACATGTGTAAATGAAACAAAACACAACTCCAGGTCTGTTTGTGATGAGGAAACAACAGTAAAATAACATAGATACATAGCGTAATGTGAACTGTTTAAACTGGTTTTGGTGGGCTTTTTTAAAATCTATTATTTAAGTTACATATCCTCAAAACCACAATAACATTCACAAAGTACTCAGAAGACACAACGGGGGAATCAAAACAAACATCACTGGGTATAAGGGCCAAGGGGGCAAGGGCGGAGGGGAAGCAGGGGTCAGAAGTCCAACCGAGGGGAACTGGTTCGGGAGACGGAGAAAAGCGTATTGTCTGGGGTGAAGGTGCTCAGTGTTGCCAACTTAGCGACTTTGTCGCTATTTTTAGCTACTTTCTGGACCCCCCTAGAGAGAAAATTAGACAAAAGCGACTAGCGACAAATCTAGCGAGTTTTTTTGGTGATCAGAGGCTCCAAGATCGTGGGAGGGGAAAAAAATAATTGCGCCGTTTTCTCTCTTTCCCCGTTCAGAGAGAGAGACAGAGGGACACAGACAGAGAGGGGCGGGGGCGGAGCTGAGAACAGCGTGGACTGTCGCTTCCTTGTTTTTTTTCCCTCACTCACTCACAGGCAGATAGACACCACTCACCAGTCTCTCCTCTGCTCCCTCCCATCTCGTCAGATCGCCTCGGAGTCTGGTCATTCCTCTGCCATAGGCTCTGATTCTCAATAAGTGCCTGTGCGCTCTCATTTGTTTTCTTTTTCTTTTTGGCGACACAAAGTCACAAGTAGCACTGCTTAAGAAGCTAGTTGTACAGCACAGAAAAGTTTTTAAAAAGCTAGTTCTTTAGCACCAAAAAACAAAAAATAAAAAGCTATAGTTTGCCCACTATAGCTCAAAAAAAATAATAAATAAATAAAAAGCTTTAGTTAAACTACAGCACACAAAAAAAAACACAAAATAAAAAAGCAAGCTATAGATCTTGAACTACAGCTCAAAAAAAAAAAAAATCTAAAAAACAAAAAAACAAAAAACAAAAAAAAAAAACCAAGTATATGTATTTGACAGATTAGGGGGATCGTTTGCAGAGCTTTTGTCATTGTCAGACACGCCTCCCGGCAGCTAGATATAAGCAGGGTCTAACCAGTACAATAACCAGAGCTGACGAAGCCTCTCGGATGAGCGGCGAAACGTTTTCAACCAAACAAACTTTGTCCAGTTGACAAATTGAACTTCTCCTTTGATCAAGTATATGTAATAACAACACCAATAAAAGGTTAGTGTCACGGGGTAAGGAAGGTTAGGACGTGAGCCCCCCCCCCCCGCCGCTCTCACGTTTGGATTGGACCGCTCGCTCGTCTAGCTACTTTTAGCTACTTCTGGGCGGGCCAATAGCTACTTCCGATGCTGGGGAGTTGGCAACACTGAAGGTGCTGCGGAACTCGCTTCTTTTGCGGAGTGGAGATGGTGAACGTGGGCGCTAAGGAGCGCTGTGAAGAGGGGCCAGTGCTCCGCTGCGTGGCCGTCGTGGAGGTGGTGGTTCCGTGCCACGAAGATAGAATACCTGGCCATGGACAGGACGAGGCGGGCGGCGTCCCAATTGACCATGGCGGCGTTCGACCCCCGAGGTCGCTGCTGGATAGGCCCGAAGAGGCAGAACCAGAGCTTTGGGTCATCGATTCCATGGGCCGCCGGCGGTGGGAGCCTCAACGCCAGTCTCCGAGCGAGAAGGTCCAGCAGGCGGGTCCAGAACTGCCGCACGACAGGACACCGGGCAGCCAGATGGAGGAGGTCTTCAGGCGCCTCACCGCATACCGGACAGTCACAGCCGTATCTGTCAGGGTGTATTGCGTGCAATCTGGTGCAAGTGTAAATGATCCTGTGTCAGTTTAAAGTCAAAATTGCTGACTTGGGGTGGGGTGTACCAATTATATATGTGGGCCCAGATGGAGGTAGTGTCATGTGTGGGAAATGTTTGTGACCATCTGTGTTCTGCAGAAGGGCGCCAAGTGACCCCGGCCACCAACAGCCGGTAGAAGGTGTGCGTTTTCGTCTCTGCCAGCCTCGACATCCTCTCCCCCCATACAATATCAAAATCTAGAGAACACTCACCCTCTCCTTCCTCATCTACCTCCTCTGGGTCAGGGGGGCCTCCTCCAAAGAGGACACCCCACTTCACCAGGTTTTGGTGGGCTTCTTGGGTGCACAGTAGATGTCTGTACAAACGAATCTATAAGTATAATGAGCCAAGAATAGTTGGGACCAAAATTAAACACCACAACATAATCTGAATTCAAGTCATAGCTCATACACAAGGCTCAAGTCCCTCTTTTCCAAAGCGCATAGCACGACTCTGCTCCCTGTTTAGTGTCAAGGGTTCTGCGAATCAAGAGCAGTTGAAGGAAATGTCTCCTTAATGTGGCTGTAATGACAGTTTTATGGTCAGCGACGTGGCTGTGCTGAGGGTGTGTGGGCGTGAGAGAGTGAGAGGAGCAGAGACAGCACCAGAGACAGCACCAACAAACTGTGGGAAATCTAATGTGGTCACTTCGCAATCTGAAAAACACTCATATTTTATTTAGCGTTTGTGTGTGTATGTGTACGTGTATGTATATGGCTTTGGGGCTTTGAGTTATAGCTTTAAAGGCACATTGTGTAACTTTTCTGGTTGGGGAGCCGTTGCCTACTTGTGTCCATGAATATGTCATTGCTCTGCCTGGAATATTCCACAGTATGACAGTAAGAGCGTTTTCACGTGACGTCATAATCCGGAAGTTGGCCATGTTGGTGGGTTTTGAAGCACCACGAACGGTGGATTTATGCCGCAAAGTTAAAAAAAAAAAGCAAAATGGTCTTCTATTGTACGGTCCTAGGTTGTCACAATAGACCGGACAGAGAAAAACACCTTCAGTTCTATCATTTACCTAAAGTAGTGACCAACCAGGGTGAACAGACAGAGCAATTATCAAAGGAAAGGAGGCGATTGTGGATCGCCATTCTCCAATAGAACTTGGATGGGAAAAAATCACAACATTCACATATGCTCAGCTCATTTTGCAGCCGGTAGGTATTTCATACTGTTCATTGTGATTGCTAATTTTGAACCAATTTGTAGCGACCATGTTTACATAAACAAACACTGACTAAACTAGATCCAAGGCATAAATGTTAGTTGTAAATACTTGTACATGTACATCATTAGCCTCTATAGTAAATTACAATTTACATTTATATTACAATGTTAATATTTTAATCTTTGCAAAACATGAACAATAAAAAGCAATATACAGTGGTACCTCACCTTATGAATGACCCAACAAACGAAAATGTCAAGTTACGAAACGCCTTCACGGTAAATTTTGGTCTCTAGATATGAAAGAAAATTCAAGTTACGAAACGCGAAATCTCAAAAATTCAAATAATGCGCGCTCAGCCACACACATTATACGCTTTTCTCAGACTGGATTTAAACTTTTCTCACATTTGTCTCTCGTTTAAACACTCAAACTTTCATAGATTTTCAACAAAATGTATTAATAATGAAGTGAAGGGGGAGGGGGGAGAAACACGTGTCAGAGCGCAGGGGCTGGCGCGGGGCTGCCAGCAGGTCTAGACCTGGACTAAACCAGGACTAAACCTGGACTAAACCAGGACTAAACCAGGACTAGACCAGGACTAGACCAGGTGGATTAAAGCGCCGCGTGCGGGTCTATTTCCTGGTTTCGTTTCGAGTTACAGCTGAGGGGAGCAGCGAGGAGGGGACTGCACGCAGTCTGAGCTCATGAACGAGACCCGTGCTCAAACCTCCTCTAGACCTGGTCTAGACCTGGTAGACCTGGTAGACCAGGTCTTTGTTATTGTCATAATTTTTGGGGGTGTAATGAATTAAACTAATGAAAAAGATGTTTTTTCTCATTCATTATTAGTAATATCAAAGGGAACTTTTACTTACTTCATTAAAATTCAGACCAAATAGAAAAAATACTCATATGAATAACAATATCCCTAACTTATTGTGAGTCAACAGAGCACAGGGAGTCAGCAGAGGGAGCATTAACTCCACCTTCTATCACACACACAGGAGTGAGGCAGTTCAACTTTGGTTTAAAGTAACAGCTGCTAACATAATATGGCTTTACAGTAATATTAATCAAATGTAATTACTTCTTTGTGTTAAAAATACTCTTTTATAGAATGGCATTTATGTATTGTTCTTTTTGCTCATGGAGATGGTCCCCGGGCGCAGAAGTGCGCTGCCCACTGCTCCTAATATATATACAGTATATATATATATATATATATATATATATATATATATATATATATATATATATATATATATATATATATATATATATATATATATATATATATATAGGATGGGTTAAAATGCAGAGAAGAATTTCTCCAGTGTGAGATCAATAAAGTCACTTCTTCTTCTTCTTCTTCTTCTTCTTCTTCTTCTTCTTCTTCTTCTTCTTCTTCTTCTTCTAAGTTACTTAAATTCTGTACTCAGTCATTTTCATCTGTGTACTCCCTCAGTTCGGATCCATAGCCCAGAAAATGTAATTATTTCAACCCAGGTTATTGGTGGACGCTGCCTTATATCAGTATGAATGTGAAGGTAGTGTCACTGAAACAAACTTTTGTTTACAGTTTCAGTTCATTAGTGGGTCTATTGAACTACACTGTGAACTGTCCCTAAGCCATTTTAGAGTGATCACTTTTCCTTTAAAGGTGCATTGTGTAACTTTTCTGGTGGAGGGCCCATTAAATGCTATTCTCCATGGAGATGTTATTGCTTTATCTGGAATGTTTCACAGTAAGGCATTAAACCTTTCTATCTTCATGGAGACTAAGACCAAGTTATACGTCAGATCTGTGGAGAGGCGACCCTGCTCACAGTCAGAATGCCTGTTTTTCTAGGTATTCTTCAGCTATATAACCACCTGTAATTGGATAAATGTAAAGTACAGCTGTTTAAAGTCATACTGTGGAACATTCCAGGCAAAGCAATGACATATCCACAGAAACAAGCAGGTGACGGACCCCCAATCAAAAAGTTACATAATGTACTTTTAGGAGAAAACACACAGTTTAACAGGGCATGCAAACTCCACTCACCTGAATTAGACCATGTTACAGCCGTCTGTATCTCTACCCAAGAGAGGCCTTAGAGCATTTCACTTTGCAGATTGACTTTATTGAACCGTTCCTTGGACCCCTCTGGTTTCATTCAATTAAATCACCATGGTTTGTATTCTTTAGTTCTGAGAAACTTTGATCAAACCTTTCTAAATATATCAGGCACTGTTCGATTCTTTGTTCACAAAAGTAGACCATGAACCAATGCAAAACGAGCTGGCCCCGGTGTTTACGGGCATCTTCAACTCCTCACTGCAGGCTTGTCATGTGCCTGCCTGCTTCAAAACCTCCACCATTGTTCCTGTCCCCAAGAAGCCAAGGATCACTGGACTTAATGACTACAGACCTGTGGCTCTAACATCTGTGGTCATGAAGTCCTTTGAGCGCCTGGTTCTGCCCCACCTCAAGACCCTCACGGCCATCCTCCTAGACCCCCTGCAGTTCGCCTACAGAGCCAACAGATCTGTGGACGATGCCATCAACCTGGCTCTACACTTCACCCTGCAGCATCTGGACTCCCCGGGAACCTACGCCAGGATCCTGTTTGTGGACTTCAGCTCTGCCTTCAACACCATCCGCCCAGACCTCCTCCAAGGCAAGCTTTCCCAGATGAACGTGCCTGATCCTCTCTGCAGGTGGATCACTGACTTCCTGATGGACAGGAAGCAGCAAGTGAGGCTGGGGAAGAATGTCTCGGACTCCCGGACCATCAGCACCGGCTCTCCCCAAGGCTGTGTTCTTTCTCCTCTGCTCTTTTCCCTGTACACCAACTGCTGCACCTCCTCCCACCAGTCTGTCAAGCTCATCAAGTTTGCAGATGACACCACGGTCATTGGACTCATCTCGGACGGGGATGAGTCTGCCTATAGGACAGAGGTTGACCGTCTGGCGTCCTGGTGCAGCCAGAACAACCTGGTGCTGAACGCCCAGAAGACAGTGGAGATCATTGTGGACTTTAGGAAGCACACAGCCCCACTCCTCCCCATCATCCTGACCGACTCCCCCATTACCACTGTGGACTCATCCCGCTTCCTGGGGACCACCATCACCCAGGACCTCAAATGGGAGCCCACCATCACCTCCGTCATAAAGAAGGCCCAGCAGAGGATGTACTTCTTGAGGCAGCTGAAGAGATTCAATCTGCCAGCACGGACAATGGTGCAATTCTACACTGCCATCATCGAGTCCATCCTCACCTCCTCCATCACCGTGTGGTATGCTGGAGCCACATCCAGGGACAAACAGAGACTGCAGCGTGTTGTGCGCTCTGCTGAGAAGGTGATTGGTTGCAGCCTTCCATCTCTGCAGGACCTGTACACCTCCAGGACACGGACACGTGCAGGTCGGATTGCATCCGATCCTTCTCACCCTGGACATGGACTCTTTGACCTGCTTCCCTCAGGCAGGAGGCTACGGTCCATTCGGACCAGAACCTCCCGCCATAAAAACAGCTTCTTCCCCTCTGCTGTCGGACTTTTGAACAATAACAACACTAGGACTCTTCTCACCCACACTCCCACCCACCCGCTCTGTGTCAGGCACATGACCCCACCCCCCGCTCTGTGTCAGTCACAAGACCCCACCCCCCGCTCTGTGTCAGTCACATGACCCTGCACCGGTTCTTCTTTTTGCACCTGACCATACCTGCACCTGCACTGCTATATCCTTGTACTCTTGTAAATTTGTTAGATTTAAGTTTTCTGCTACTCTTATTTTATTCTATTTTATTTATTGCATGTTAAGTGTTGGTTTACATTCTGCTCCAAGCACCGCAGCAATTTCCTAATGTTGTGAACTTGTTCAAACATATGGCATTAAAACCTTTCTGATTCTGATTCTGATTGTGAAAAGATTTTGTATTCATCTCCTTCTTTGAGTGACTCATGGGTCCAAGTAGCACCATTTTAGCAATCAAAATTTCCAAATTAAATATTATGTCTCTCAAATATTCAAATGAAATAATCAAAATTCTTCTTTGTTTCTAGACCCATGAATAGACATTCATTAATTTTTTTCTCTTCAGTTTCAGATACTGTTACAGCCAACTGGTGTCAGATTAGCACTCCTGTCTCACAAATGATGAAATTCATTTGAGGATAATTCATATAATTACTTTCAGAAAAAGTACCTCACACATTTTGAGGTCTTTAATAGTCTAGTAAATGACTAGTAAATGGATCATTAAAGGTCATTGTGTAAGTTTTCTGGTGGAGGACCCGTCAAATGCTTTTCCCCATGGAGATGTTATTGCTTTGTCTGGAATGTTTCACAGTATGAGACCAAACTAGACCAAGTTACAGGTCAGATCTGTGAAGAGGCGACCCCGCTCACAGTCAGAATGCCTGTTTTTCTAGGTATTTTTGAGCTCTAAAACCACCTGTAATTGAATTAATGTAAAGTAGAGCTGTTTAACCCTCCGGTCGTGTTCGCCTCCAGCCCCCTACTTTAGTGTTCCCGGTCAAAATTGACCGGTCTGTTTTAACTGCTCTTAAATTAGCACAAACTTTTTTTTTTCCACACCAATTTTTTTTATTAAACATTCTTTAGTTGAGAACAATGTTTCAAAGTAGTGTCTAACAACAATTTATAGAAGTAAACATTAAATAACATCAGTGAAAGTACAATTGGGCACTGAAAATGAACTACAAAATGAACATATAATACAAAAAATAAATGAAAACCAAACACCAAACTCAACAGGGTGTGTGTGTGTGTGTGTGTGTGTGTGTGTGTGTGTGTGTGTGTGTGTGTGTGTGTGTGTGTGTGTGTGTGTGTGTGTATTCATGCACATGAGTGGCATGTGACACTCAGGTCAGAGTGGGCCTTGCAAACATAAGCATGACATTAGCAGCATGTCAGGCTCGTTTTGATATCTCTAGGGGCACAGAGGCCACAACGCTTCCTTTTCTGCCCATGTCCTTGTTGGGGGAGAGCAGCCAGGGCAGCGGCTGGGGCTGGAGCTTGCATGCTCCTAACCAGAATGGCGGAGGCTGGTGTGCGGGGAATGTGCTGGTGTCGCTGTATAAGAGGAGTCACCAAAGCAAGGAAAAGTCTCCTCTTGAAACTTTTCCCCTGATTCCAGGTTGGGTTGATTGCTGTCCACACCACATACGTGTTGAAAGCTGACACATCCAGGATGTTGTGGAACAGTGCCACAGGCCAGCGAGCCGTCATCCGCTTACAGGTGTATGTAACAGTAAGCTGCAATAAAGGAACAATAAATAATAAGAGATTAGGAACAATATTCAATCTGTCGTACACAAAATGCTATGATTCACCTAGATAAAAATAAAATAAAATGCATGATGAGACTTTATATTACCTTATCAAGGCAGTCAACGCCTCCCTTGTTCTTGTTGTAGTCCTGGATCATCAGGGGCTTCCTGTCCTCTGTGGTGCTGACAGCGGCGTCTTTGTGTATTGTGCTCATCAGGATGACATTTCTGTTCTTCTTGGGAACGTATGACACAAGAGTGTGAGTGTCAGTGAATGCAAATTGTGATGAGAGTGCCTGTCTTCCTCTGGTCGATACCAGCGCAGAGGGAAGTGCGGGCTTGTTCTTCCTCACTGTCCCTACCATGGTGAGCTTTCTTTTCAGTAGCTCCTGACCAAGAGCATGTGATGTGAAGAAGTTGTCACGTGTGATATTATGCCCTTGGAGACCGGTTGTCATGTCCAGCACAACACGAATACCCTGGTTTGTATGTGTGTGTGTGTGTGTGTGTGTGTGTGTGTGTGTGTGTGTGTGTGTGTGTGTGTGTGTGTGTGTGTGTGTGTGTGTGTGTGTGTGTGTGTGAGTGTGAGAGTGAGTGAGTGAGCTGGGGCAGTGTGTATGGGGATGTTTTCTGTATGCTGAATGAATTTACTCTGGATACCCATTCATTTCCTATGGCGGTCACTTTTGACCGGGAACACCACAGGTGTAACAAGGTTGATTAAAACACTCAAAATTGAATGAAATAGGTGATCATCACTTTTATATGTTCAAGTCCACAGTGTGGAGGATATCATAAGGTCTTGAGGTAATCAGATGAAAAACATAATATTTATGAATATTATAAGTTGTAAAACGGTCAGATTTGACCCGAACACGACAGGAGGGTTAATGTCATACTGTGGAACGTTCCAGGCAGAGCAATGACATATCCAGCACTATACTTTAAATGAATTATTATCAGAAGCCCTATAAGATTTGTAAGAACTCAAGTCAGTGACCGTATGACTCATAACAACATTTAATCAACATTATTAACACAAATCCTTTTAACACCAATAATGCAATATAAATAGGAGCTTTGTTCATTTCAAAATTAACATTACGTACATAAAATCACAAGGCAAAAGCTTTTTTATAAATCAGAAATCGCTATTTTGAAATATGTTTAAAAATTGTTTGAATCTGCATTTTTGTCAGACACATTAACGTCACAAGCTGCTTTAGGAAATTAATACATGGCTCAGTGCTATGTACAAAATACCATTTATACACAAATAGTAAAAAAATATGAAAATCTGAACATTTTGAATTGTAGAATTTTTGAGTCAGTTTGAATAAACTAGAACAAAGTGTATCTGGGTTAAGATAGCATGACCACTGTGATGGAAGGTGACTTCAGAAAGCAAACTATGAATAATTAACCAAATCAGATGTGAAGGACAGAGAATGGGACCTTTAACTTCTTAAGCGCTACAAATTACATTTAGTACAAGAACAGGTTTGTTCCAGCAGTCCTTGTCTGTGTTTAAAGGTCTTATATTACACAAAATTGACTCTTGTGAGGTTTAAGCCATGTTATAAAGTTGTTATCACCTTAAAAGTAGGTAATCCTCAAGTTTAGGTCCTGACCAAACCAAAGCAAGAAGATCATGGAGATGGTCCCCGGGTGCAGTAATGTGCTGCCCACTGCTCCTAATAACAGGATGGGTTAAATGCAGAGAAGAATTTCTCTGGTGTGAGATCAATAAAGTCACTTCTTCTTCTTCTTCTTCTTCTTCTTCTTCTTCTTCTTCTTCTTCTTCTTCTTCTTCTTCTTCTTCTTCTTCTTCTTCTTCTTCTTCTCAAAAACATACCTAGAGTTGTGTTTTGCTTCATTCACATGTTTGAGTAAGCCTTTATTATTACTCTGCATCTCCAAAACTCAAAATGCTCTTTACGCCTTGTGATGTCATGAAGCTCCTTTTAACTTTAGTACAGTAGCTGAGTTCCATAGCTGAAAATGGTTATAGTGAAGGTGTATGAAGTTTAAAAACACAGTGGATATCAGTGACATCACAAGGTGGAACAGTGTTTTCCTAAATATGCAGGATTTGTGTGTTTAACATGCGTGAATGAAACAAAACACAACTCCAGATACATTTTTGATGTGAGGCCGGATCTAGAAGTGGGCAGGGGTGGGCAATGCCCACCCAAAATGTTCTCCTGCCCACCCAATTGGTCAGCTGTATTTAATGTCATTTCAACCTGCCAATCACGTTTTCTTGTTTGCTTCGCCAAAATGTGCTCATTTTGCTGCTCGTGATTCAGTTCACATCACGTCACCAATCTGTGCAGTCTAGATCTGGGCCTGTTTTGATGAGGAAACAACATTGTAACATAGATCAGGAAATAGGAAAAACTCTTACCTGAATTATTAAAAAAGCCAGTGGGAAAATAAATGGTATTGACTGGAACCTACAGGCTTCAAGGTAAACAATGACATACAATATATACCTTCTTTTACAACGTGTGGGCACTAGTGTTACTTCTTTCAAACAAACAGTTCAGGAGTCTGTACAAAGGCTTAAAAAGTACTGCAAGGGTCTCATCACTTCAGTAAAACACCAAAAGTCAGTGGTGGACTAAGTACTCAATTTTGTATAAAAGTACAGATACGAGGGCAAAAAAAATTACTCAATTAATGCAAAAATATCATAAAATCATACTTAAAATCTACTTAAGCAAAACTATGAAAGTACTGTTAAGAAATGTACTTTAAGAGTAAAAAGTAAAAGTATTTTGCTGTTTTTTGGAACAATTAATGCATCAAATATAGTGATTTTGAAGAATTGAGAATTTAGCTGATTTTAAGTGATTCAATTGATTCCTTATTTTTTCGAGCTGCATATTTGGTTTGCTCGAAATTGGTATAACTTAATTTAAATGTGCTAAAAATAAGTCTCAGACATTTCAGCATGTCCCACAAGTACTTTTTACTTTTTCAGTCCAAATCTAAAATGCAGTGGAGTAGAAAGTACAGATACCTGCTCTCAAATGTAGTGAAGTGAAAGTCCACTGTCCAAAGTACAGATACCTTAAAATTATACTTAAGTATTGTACTTTTACTCTTGTGCTTCATTCCCTTCCAACACTGCTGCTGGTCACACAGTTCTGGTGGTAAAAATAGGCCAGGTTTATGTAAGAATAAGAAAGTGACAATCTGTATCTCTCTAGACAATGATGCATGGCGCCGTAGGGGACAGGGCAAAATCTGACCAGAGAAAAAACACAAGCTAGAAAAAACACAAACTGGAAAATTACAGCTTTTTGGGCAGGAGCTAAAAACAGTTATGACTCCAAGACTTCATTAATCTTCACAAACTTCATTTATCCAAGCTCCAGATTAGCAATTACAGAGGGGGTATTATGGAAAAAATATTTTTTCTTAGCTTTCTACCCTGTTATAATATTGTTCCCTCATTAAAAACATGCCTGAAGAGGTTTTAGATGCCATTCCTGCATGTTAGAGTAATTTAGTGATCTCTCCCATAATTTTGTGATCTCTGTAACATGGTGATCTAAATGTTATAAGTTAGCCGTCAATACCCCATAAAGTAAAATACCCCCCTTTTTAAATATTATAGCTTTCCAGTATTCAACCCTGGTGTTTTGTATAAACTGTGTAACTTTTCAAGTGAAACAACAGGGAACATCTCCTGCGTATCTCCATGGAGATGTTTTGCTGTGCTTGGAATGTTACACAGTAAAGCATTAAGATCAAGGTATATGTATACATAGCTGGATTGCCTATTGTTTATGTCTCCATGGGGAAACACCTGTAATTGAATACATGTAATATAGTCCAATAAGTCCAATGCCATACTGTGGAAAATTTCAGACAAAGCAAGAACATCTCTCTGGAGACAGTTTCTGCACATTTAAAGGTGCATTGTGTAACTTTTCTGGTCGAGGTTCTCCTACCTGCTTTTCTCCATGGAGATGTTTTTGCTTTGTCTTTGGAATGTTTCACAGTATGGCATTAAACTGTTCTATCTTCATGGAGACCAAACCAGGCCAAGTTACAGATCTGTGGAGAGGTGACCCCACTCATAGTCAGAATGCCTGTTTTTCTAGGTATTTTTGAGCTGTAAAACCACCTGTAATTGAATAAATGTGAAGTACAATTGTCTAACATCAAACTGTGGAACATTCCAGGCAGAGCAATCTCCATAGAAACAAGCAGGTGGCGGACACCTAACCAAAACTTACATAGTACACCTTTAATAAACGTTTTTACAAAATATACATCAAATAAATAATGAATGTCTTCTTGTTGCGCTTCAGTTATGTACAGTGTTAGAAAGTGCAGACAATGCTCAAATATATTGCACTAACTACAACTGATGAAGCACCGTGGATGAGCTGCGAAACGTTTTCGACCAAATAAACTTTGTCCAGTTGACAAATTGAATTTCTCCTTTTATCATATATTGCATTACTTTTTTTTTTTTTAAATCTTGGTCAGTTATAAGTAGCTAATCTCTAAAGAGGTGCTCTGCTCAGCTGTGTTCTCCTCTGGTAAAGTTTTAATGCTCCCATTTTTGGTCCCATTCAAAACAAGTGGGGCAGCCAGACTGGACCCATTCATTGCGTTATTTGCACATTCAGCCATTTTGTCCCTCTTTTCTGGTGACGACATCTCCGTCATTCCCGGGACCAGTCTATTCTCTGTGAACAGCATTTGCGAAGTTTGCTGCCGGAAATCACAATTGCCATTTTGGGTGATTCTGTAGATTTCCGTCATTTCTGACATAGCTTCATCATCATCGTCAACATCTCGGATAACTCTTCGTAAACTTTCTCGGGGCATTAATGCACGCCTTCCTTCATCTCTTTGCTCTTGTCGTTCAATCGGTTCGTGATTTTCAACCCTTCGTGTGGATCTGCATAGCGCTTTCCGGAAACCTCTTTTGAAATTGTCGGACAGGAAGCCATACACAATTGGATTAGCACAACTGTTAGCATAGCCTAGGACAACAACAAAGAAGTATAGTCCTTGGTATTCTGGTGGTAGTGCTACTAGCAAGTTTATGATATTGAGGAGATAAAATGGCATCCAGCAAAGCACGAACAACGCAACTACGATTATAACCATGTGCGTAACTTTTCGTTCAGATTTCCTGCGTTTTGTTGATGTAGCGTGGACCTTTTTACCAGAGCTACGGATTTTGAAGACAATTAGCAAGTAGCAAAAGCAGATAATCAAAAGGGGGACAAAAAAGCCAACAGTGGAGGTGTAAATAATGAAAGCAGCTCGCCAAATATTTGATGGTTCAGGCCAGGCAATGTTACAAGTCCCCCCTTTTTTCTGTGTATTCGAAAAAATCACAACAGGCAAAACGACTAAAAACGAAAGCGCCCAGATTGTCCCATTGATAATCTTGGCTATTTGCGGACGCCGCCATTTTGAGGATCGGATGGGGTGGACTACGGCGAGGTACCGATCGATGGTCATGACAGTTAGACAGAAAATACTTGTGAACTGGTTGATGGAGTCCACGGTCAAAACTAACCGACACATGAGGGGTCCAAATGGCCATGATTGGAGCGTATTTTGGATCGCTAAGAAAGGCAGTCCGATCATGAAAAGTTCATCAGCAATCGCCAAGTTCAAAATATAAATATTGGTGACGGATTCGATTTTGGAGTAATGGAGGATTATGTGAATGACGAGCGTATTCCCTCCCAGCCCAATGATACAAACAACAATGTAAATCATCGGAATAAGCACTCCAGTTATGCTAGGTCCCATTGGGTCTGGGGAGTTGGTTGAGTTTAGCAGTGAATCGTTGAAAGAGCTTTCGTTGAACATGAGAAGACACAGCCCGACCGGAGTTGGACTGGCCCAGCTGCTGTTCGCCCACAGATCCTCCGTCATGTCTGCCCTGAGAAATGGCATAGCTTTTTGGACAAGTCGATTGATAGCAGATTGTGAGCCTTTTTTTCAGTCACAATGTGGTTCCCTGCAACGCTTCAACTGTTGCCCATCTGTTCTGCAAAAGGAGAGATATCAGGAGGTTAGAGTAGAAAAGAACACGCATGAAACACATGATACAGGGCAAGTCAGTGATAAAGGTGAACTATGTAACTTTTCTAGTTTTCACCATGAAAACACGCAGGTGATGCTCCTGCCTACTCCTTTTGAGCACTGCTGTATTTTCTGTAGTATGCATTTATTTTAAAATATGTTCTCCTTGTGTAAAAAAGGAGGGGTGTGACCACTTACAGTACGAACACATGTTTTTCACTGTGTTTTTGAGCAATTTCAAACACCTACACCCCTGAGGAGCGGGGAGGGGGGGGGGGGGGGGGGTGCGAGTAGTAGTCGAGTTATAAAATGAAACCAGGGGGGATGGTGGAAGGGCAGGGCAGAATTAGAAGGTACTTTGTTAATATGGAAATGCTTTTATAACTAAAAGTCCATATTATCATTCAATAATGCACAGGATAATATGTTATCACACACAGTCTTGGTTTAGTCTTGGTTTAGTCCTGGTTTAGTCCTGGTTTAGTCCTGGTTTAGACCTGTTTTAGTCCTGGCTTGGTCTTGGTTTAGACCTGATTTAGTTTTGGTTTAGTCCCGGTTTAGTCCTGGTTTAGACCCGGTTTAGTCCTGGTTTAGACCTGGTTTAGTCCTAGTTTAGACCTGGTTTAGTGCTGGTTTAGACCCGGTTTAGATCTGGTTTAGTCTTGGCTTAGTCCTGGTTTAGACCTGGTTTAGTCCTGGCTTAGTCTTGGTTTAGACCTGGTTTAGTTTTGGTTAAGTCCTGGTTTAGTCCCGGTTTAGTCCTGATTTAGACCAGGTTTAGATCTGGTTTAGTCTTGGCTTAGTCCTGGTTTAGACCTGGTTTAGTCCTAGTTTAGACCTGGTTTAGTCCTGGTTTAGTGCTGGTTTAGACCCGGTTTAGATCTGGTTTAGTTCTGGTTTAGTCCTGGTTTAGTTCTGGTTTAGTCCTGGTCTAGTCCTGGTTTAGTTCTGGTTTAGTCATGGTTTAGACCTGGTTTAGTCTTGGTTTAGTCCTGGTTTAGTTCTGGTTTAGTCCTGGTGTAGACCTGGTTTAGTCCTGGTTTAGTTCTGGTTTAGTCCTGGTCTAGTCCTGGTTTAGTTCTGGTTTAGTCCTGGTTTAGACCTGGTTTAGTCTTGGTTTAGTCCTGGTTTAGTCCTGGTTTAGTTCTGGTTTAGTCCTGGTTTAGTCCTGGTTTAGTTCTGGTTTAGTCTTGTTTAGTCCTGGTTTAGTCCTGGTTTAGTCCTGGTTTAGTTCTGGTTTAGTCCTGGTTTAGTCCCAGTTGAATCCTGGTTTAGACCCGGTTTAGTCTTGCTTTAGTCCTGGTTTAGGTCTGGTTTAGTCCTGGTTTAGTTCTGGATAGGTCCTGGTTTATTCCTGGTCTAGTCCTGGTTTAGTTCTGGTTTAGTCCTGGTTTAGACCTGCTTTAGTCTTGGTTTAGTTCTGGTTTAGTCCTGGTTTAGTTCTGGTTTAGTCCTGGTCTAGTCCTGGTTTAGTTCTGGTTTAGTCCTGGTTTAGACCTGGTTTAGTCTTGGTTTAGTCCTGGTTTAGTTCTGGTTTAGTCCTGGTTTAGTCCTGGTTTAGTTCTGGTTTAGTCCTGGTCTAGTCCTGGTTTAGTTCTGGTTTAGTCCTGGTGTAGACCTGGTTTAGTCTTGGTTTAGTCCTGGTTTAGTTCTGGTTTAGTTCTGGTTTAGTCCTGGTTTAGTTCTGGTTTAGTCCTGGTCTAGTCCTGGTTTAGTTCTGGTTTAGTCCTGGTTTAGACCTGGTTTAGTCTTGGTTTAGTCCTGGTTTAGTTCTGGTTTAGTTCTGGTTTAGTCCTGGTTTAGTCCTGGTCTAGTCCTGGTTTAGTTCTGGTTTAGTCCTGGTGTAGACCTGGTTTAGTCTTGGTTTAGTCCTGGTTTAGTTCTGGTTTAGTTCTGGTTTAGTCCTGGTTTAGTCCCAGTTGAATCCTGGTTTAGACCCGGTTTAGACCTGGTTTAGTCTTGGTTTAGCCCTGGTTTAGTTCTGGTTTAGTCCTGGTTTAGTTCTGGTTTATTCCTGGCTAGGTCCTGGTTTAGTCCTGGTCTAGTCCTGGTTTAGTTCTGGTTTAGTCCTGGTTTAGACCTGGTTTAGTCTTGGTTTAGTTCTGGTTTAGTCCTGGTTTAGTTCTGGTTTAGTCCTGGTCTAGTCCTGGTTTAGTTCTGGTTTAGTCCTGGTTTAGACCTGGTTTAGTCTTGGTTTAGTCCTGGTTTAGTTCTGGTTTAGTCCTGGTTTAGTTCTGGTTTAGTCCTGGTCTACTCCTGGTTTAGTTCTGGTTTAGTCCTGGTCTAGTCCTGGTTTAGTTCTGGTTTAGACCTGGTTTAGTCTTGGTTTAGTCCTGGTTTAGTCCTGGTTTAGTTCTGGTTTAGTCCTGGTTTAGTCCTGGTTTAGTTCTGGTTTAGTCCTGGTTTAGTCCCAGTTGAATCCTGGTTTAGACCCGGTTTAGACCTGGTTTAGTCTTGCTTTAGTCCTGGTTTAGTTCTGGTTTAGTCCTGGTTTAGTTCTGGTTTAGTCTTGGCTAGGTCCTGGTTTAGTCCTGGTCTAGTCCTGGTTTAGTTCTGGTTTAGTCCTGGTTTAGACCTGCTTTAGTCTTGGTTTAGTTCTGGTTTAGTCCTGGTTTAGTTCTGGTTTAGTCCTGGTCTAGTCCTGGTTTAGTTCTGGTTTAGTCCTGGTTTAGACCTGGTTTAGTCTTGGTTTAGTCCTGGTTTAGTTCTGGTTTAGTCCTGGTTTAGTCCTGGTTTAGTTCTGGTTTAGTCCTGGTCTAGTCCTGGTTTAGTTCTGGCTTAGTCCTGGTGTAGACCTGGTTTAGTCTTGGTTTAGTCCTGGTTTACTTCTGGTTTAGTTCTGGTTTAGTCCTGGTCTAGTCCTGGTTTAGTTCTGGTTTAGTCCTGGTTTTAGACCATGGTTTGAATGGTTTGACCTGGTTTAGTCTTGGTTTAGTCCTGGTTTAGTTCTGGTTTAGTTCTGGTTTAGTCCTGGTCTAGTCCTGGTTTAGTTCTGGTTTTGTCCTGGTGTAGACCTGGTTTAGTCTTGGTTTAGTCCTGGTTTAGTTCTGGTTTAGTCCTGGTTTAGTCCTGGTTTAGTTCTGGTTTAGTTCTGGTTTAGTCCTGGTTTAGTCCCAGTTGAATCCTGGTTTAGACCCGGTTTAGACCTGGTTTAGTCTTGGTTTAGTCCTGGTTTAGTTCTGGTTTAGTCCTGGTTTAGTTCTGGTTTAGTCCTGGCTAGGTCCTGGTTTAGTCCTGGTGTAGACCTGGTTTAGTCTTGGTTTAGTCCTGGTTTAGTTCTGGTTTAGTCCTGGTTTAGTTCTGGTTTAGTCCTGGGTAGGTCCTGGTTTAGTTCTGGTTTAGTCCTGGTGTAGACCTGGTTTAGTCTTGGTTTAGTCCTGGTTTAGTTCTGGTTTAGTCCTGGTTTAGTCCTGGTTTAGTTCTGGTTTAGTTCTGGTTTAGTCCTGGATTAGTCCCACTTGAATCCTGGTTTAGACCCGGTTTAGACCTGGTTTAGTCTTGGTTTAGTCCTGGTTTAGTTCTGGTTTAGTCCTGGTTTAGTTCTGGTTTAGTCCTGGCTAGGTCCTGGTTTAGTCCTGGTCTAGTCCTGGTTTAGTTCTGGTTTAGTCCTGGTTTAGACCTGCTTTAGTCTTGGTTTAGTTCTGGATTAGTCCTGGTGTAGTCCTGGTTTAGTCCTGGTCTTGTCCTGGTTTAGTTCTGGTTTAGTCCTGGTTTAGACCTGGTTTACTCTTGGTTTAGTCCTGGTTTAGTCCTGGTTTAGTCCTGGTTTAGTCCTGGTTTAGTTCTGGTCTAGTCCTGGTTTAGTTCTGGTTTAGTCCTGGTCTAGTCCTGGTTTAGTTCTGGCTTAGTCCTGGTGTAGACCTGGTTTAGTCTTGGTTTAGTCCTGGTTTACTTCTGGTTTAGTTCTGGTTTAGTCCTGGTCTAGTCCTGGTTTAGTTCTGGTTTAGTCCTGGTTTAGACCTGGTTTAGTCTTGGTTTAGTCCTGGTTTAGTTCTGGTTTAGTTCTGGTTTAGTCCTGGTCTAGTCCTGGTTTAGTTCTGGTTTAGTCCTGGTGTAGACCTGGTTTAGTCTTGGTTTAGTCCTGGTTTAGTTCTGGTTTAGTCCTGGTTTAGTCCTGGTTTAGTTCTGGTTTAGTTCTGGTTTAGTCCTGGATTAGTCCCACTTGAATCCTGGTTTAGACCCGGTTTAGACCTGGTTTAGTCTTGGTTTAGTCCTGGTTTAGTTCTGGTTTAGTCCTGGTTTAGTTCTGGTTTAGTCCTGGCTAGGTCCTGGTTTAGTCCTGGTCTAGTCCTGGTTTAGTTCTGGTTTAGTCCTGGTTTAGACCTGCTTTAGTCTTGGTTTAGTTCTGGATTAGTCCTGGTGTAGTCCTGGTTTAGTCCTGGTCTTGTCCTGGTTTAGTTCTGGTTTAGTCCTGGTTTAGACCTGGTTTACTCTTGGTTTAGTCCTGGTTTAGTTCTGGTTTAGTCCTGGTTTAGTCCTGGTTTAGTTCTGGTCTAGTCCTGGTTTAGTTCTGGTTTAGTCCTGGTCTAGTCCTGGTTTAGTTCTGGTTTAGTCCTGGTGTAGACCTGGTTTACTCTTGGTTTAGTCCTGGTTTAGTTCTGGCTTAGTCCTGGTGTAGACCTGGTTTAGTCCTGGTCTTGTCCTGGTTTAGTTCTGGTTTAGTCCTGGTTTAGACCTGGTTTACTCTTGGTTTAGTCCTGGTTTAGTTCTGGTTTAGTCCTGGTTTAGTCCTGGTTTAGTTCTGGTCTAGTCCTGGTTTAGTTCTGGTTTAGTCCTGGTCTAGTCCTGGTTTAGTTCTGGTTTAGTCCTGGTGTAGACCTGGTTTACTCTTGGTTTAGTCCTGGTTTAGTTCTGGCTTAGTCCTGGTGTAGACCTGGTTTACTCTTGGTTTAGTCCTGGTTTAGTTCTGGTTTAGTCCTGGTTTAGTCCTGGTTTAGTTCTGGTCAAGTCCTGGTTTAGTTCTGGTTTAGTCCCACTTGAATCCTGGTTTAGACCCGGTTTAGACCTGGTCTAGTTCTGGTTTAGTTCTGGTTTAGTCCTGGTCTAGTCCTGGTTTAGTTCTGGTTTAGTCCTGGTGTAGACCTGGTTTACTCTTGGTTTAGTCCTGGTTTAGTTCTGGTTTAGTCCTGGTGTAGACCTGGTTTAGTCTTGGTTTAGTCCTGGCTTAGTCCTGGTTTAGTTCTGGTTTAGTCCTGGTTTAGTCCTGGTTTAGTTCTGGTTTAGTCTTGTTTAGTCCTGGTTTAGTTCTGGTTTAGTCCTGGTTTAGTCCTGGTTTAGTTCTGGTTTAGTCCTGGTTTAGTCCCAGTTGAATCCTGGTTTAGACCCGGTTTAGACCTGGTTTAGTCTTGCTTTAGTCCTGGTTTAGTTCTGGTTTAGTCCTGGTTTAGTTCTGGTTTAGTCCTGGCAAGGTCCTGGTTTAGTCCTGGTCTAGTCCTGGTTTAGTTCTGGTTTAGTCCTGGTTTAGACCTGCTTTAGTCTTGATTTAGTTCTGGTTTAGTCCTGGTTTAGTTCTGGTTTAGTCCTGGTTTAGTTCTGGTTTAGTCCTGGTCTAGTCCTGGTTTAGTTCTGGTTTAGTCCTGGTTTAGACCTGGTTTAGTCTTGGTTTAGTCCTGGTTTGGTTCTGGTTTAGTCCTGGTTTAGTCCTGGTTTAGTCCTGGTTTAGTTCTGGTTTAGTCCTGGTCTAGTCCTGGTTTAGTTCTGGTTTAGTCCTGGTGTAGACCTGGTTTAGTCTTGGTTTAGTCCTGCTTTAGTTCTGGTTTAGTCCTGGTCTAGTCATGGTTTAGTCCTGGTTTAGTCCTGGTTTAATCTTGGTTTAGTCCTGGTTTAGTTCTGGTTTAGTCCTGGTTTAGTCCTGGTTTAGTTCTGGTTTAGTCCTGGTCTACTCCTGGTTTAGTTCTGGTTTAGTCCTGGTCTAGTCCTGGTTTAGTTCTGGTTTAGTCCTGGTTTAGACCTGGTTTAGTCTTGGTTTAGTCCTGGTTTAGTTCTGGTTTAGTCCTGGTTTAGCCCTGGTTTAGTTCTGGTTTAGTCTTGTTTAGTCCTGGTTTAGTTCTGGTTTAGTCCTGGTTTAGTTCTGGTTTAGTCCTGGTTTAGTCCCAGTTGAATCCTGGTTTAGACCCGGTTTATACCTGGTTTAGTCTTGGTTTAGTCCTGGTTTAGTTCTGGTTTAGTCCTGGTTTAGTCCTGATTTAGTTCTGGTTTAGTCCTGGTCTAGTCCTGGTTTAGTTCTGGTTTAGTCCTGGTGTAGACCTGGTTTAGTCTTGGTTTAGTCTTGGTTTAGTCCTGGTTTAGTCCTGGTTTAGTTCTGGTTTAGTTCTGGTTTAGTCCTGGTTTAGTTCTGGTTTAGTTCTGGTTTAGTCCTGGTCTAGTCCTGGTTTAGTTCTGGTTTAGTCCTGGTGTAGACCTGGTTTAGTCTTGGTTTAGTCCTGGTTTAGTTCTGGTTTAGTCCTGGTTTAGTCCTGGTTTAGTTCTGGTTTAGTTCTGGTTTAGTCCTGGTTTAGTCCCAGTTGAATCCTGGTTTAGACCCGGTTTAGACCTGGTTTAGTCTTGGTTTAGTCCTGGTTTAGTTCTGGTTTAGTCCTGGTTTAGTTCTGGTTTAGTCCTGGCTAGGTCCTGGTTTAGTCCTGGTGTAGACCTGGTTTAGTCTTGGTTTAGTCCTGGTTTAGTTCTGGTTTAGTCCTGGTTTAGTTCTGGTTTAGTCCTGGTTTAGTTCTGGTTTAGTCCTGGCTAGGTCCTGGTTTAGTTCTGGTTTAGTCCTGGTGTAGACCTGGTTTAGTCTTGGTTTAGTCCTGGTTTAGTTCTGGTTTTAGTCCTGGTTTAGTCCTGGTTTAGTTCTGGTTTAGTTCTGGTTTAGTCCTGGTTTAGTCCCAGTTGAATCCTGGTTTAGACCCGGTTTAGACCTGGTTTAGTCTTGGTTTAGTCCTGGTTTAGTTCTGGTTTAGTCCTGGTTTAGACCTGGTTTAGTCTTGGTTTAGTTCTGGTTTAGTCCTGGTTTAGTTCTGGTTTAGTCCTGGTCTAGTCCTGGTTTAGTTCTGGTTTAGTCCTGGTTTAGACCTGGTTTAGTCTTGGTTTAGTCCTGGTTTTGTTCTGGATTAGTCCTGGTTTAGTCCTGGTTTAGTCCTGGTTTAGTTCTGGTTTAGTCCTGGTCTAGTCCTGGTTTAGTTCTGGTTTAGTCCTGGTGTAGACCTGGTTTAGTCTTGGTTTAGTCCTGGTTTAGTTCTGGTTTAGTCCTGGTTTAGTTCTGGTTTAGTCCTGGTCTAGTCCTGGTTTAGTTCTGGTTTAGTCCTGGTTTAGACTTGGTTTAGTCTTGGTTTAGTCCTTGTTTAGTTCTGGTTTAGTCCTGGTCTACTCCTGGTTTAGTTCTGGTTTAGTCCTGGTCTAGTCCTGGTTTAGTTCTGGTTTAGTCCTGGTTTAGACCTGGTTTAGTCTTGGTTTAGTCCTGGTTTAGTCCTGGTTTAGTTCTGGTTTAGTCCTGGTTTAGTCCTGGTTTAGTTCTGGTTTAGTCTTGTTTAGTCCTGGTTTAGTTCTGGTTTAGTCCTGGTTTAGTCCTGGTTTAGTCCTGGTTTAGTTCTGGTTTAGTTCTGGTTTAGTCCCAGTTGAATCCTGGTTTAGACCCGGTTTAGACCTGGTTTAGTCTTGCTTTAGTCCTGGTTTAGTTCTGGTTTAGTCCTGGTTTAGTTCTGGTTTAGTCCTGGCTAGGTCCTGGTTTAGTCCTGGTCTAGTCCTGGTTTAGTTCTGGTTTAGTCCTGGTTTAGATCTGCTTTAGTCTTGGTTTAGTTCTGGTTTAGTCCTGGTTTAGTTCTGGTTTAGTCCTGGTCTAGTCCTGGTTTAGTTCTGGTTTAGTCCTGGTTTAGACCTGGTTTAGTCTTGGTTTAGTCCTGGTTTAGTTCTGGTTTAGTCCTGGTTTAGTCCTGGTTTAGTTCTGGTTTAGTCCTGGTCTAGTCCTGGTTTAGTTCTGGGTTAGTCCTGGTGTAGACCTGGTTTAGTCTTGGTTTAGTCCTGGTTTAGTCCTGGTTTAGTTCTGGTTTAGTCCTGGTCTAGTCCTGGTTTAGTTCTGGTTTAGTCCTGGTTTAGACCTGGTTTAATCTTGGTTTAGTCCTGGTTTAGTTCTGGTTTAGTTCTGGTTTAGTCCTGGTCTAGTCCTGGTTTAGTCTTGGTTTAGTCCTGGTTTAGTCCTGGTTTAGTTCTGGTTTAGTTCTGGTTTAGTCCTGGTTTAGTCCCAGTTGAATCCTGGTTTAGACCCGGTTTAGATCTGGTTTAGTCTTGGTTTAGTCCTGGTTTAGTTCTGGTTTAGTCCTGATTTAGTTCTGGTTTAGTCCTGGCTCGGTCCTGGTTTAGTCCTGGTCTAGTCCTGGTTTAGTTCTGGTTTAGTCCTGGTTTAGACCTGGTTTAGTCTTGGTTTAGTTCTGGTTTAGTCCTGGTTTAGTTCTGGTTTAGTCCTGGTCTAGTCCTGGTTTAGTTCTGGTTTAGTCCTGGTTTAGACCTGGTTTAGTCTTGGTTTAGTCCTGGTTTAGTTCTGGTTTAGTCCTGGTTTAGTCCTGGTTTAGTTCTGGTTTAGTCCTGGTCTACTCCTGGTTTAGTTCTGCAGAAATAATCTGATATGACTCACCCATAAGAACAGGGCTCTCAAGTTTTGAGCGGGGTCGTCCGTGAGACTGTAATTTCCGAGGACGGGGTGGGGGGGGTCACGTCGAATTGCGTGTTGAGAGCCCTGTTTGTCTAAAGAGCAAACTTAAACTACAAAGCAACTAATGAGAGTTATATAAATGAAGTTATTACCTGATGGTTCTCAGTTTGTTTTATCATCACCGCACTTTGTCAGTGCACGCTGAGAGGAGGGACCGGGGGCGGGGGGGAGCGGGACATTTTTAACGGATTCATGTAAGAATCTGGTTAATGCACCGGGCCCGCGTCTCACCGCGGCTCACCATAGGCAGTTCGGCTCTGGGCCGCGCGTATTCCGCGCGTAAGCCGGCGGGGGGGGGGGGGACACGTTACGCACAGACGGAGACACCGGGACTGAGGCTCAGGACGTGCCCGGAGGACGGCGCGTCTGCTCCGGCCTTGCTCGGACCGTGCGCCCGGAGCAGGGGGAGTTTTTTTCGCTGAAAACGCGCGGAGCCTGCATAAACTAAGCCACACAGACCGATTTTCTGGGCACAAAAAAAAAAGAAAGAAAAAAAGAAATCAGCGTGAGAAATGCCATGTGTGGCGTGTGAGCGTGTGAACACGTCGAATTGCGTGTGTCACACTATCAATGCGTGAGACTTGAGAGCCCTGTTCCAGGCAAAGCAATAACCTCCTCCATGGTGGCAGACTTCCCACCAAAATGCTACATAGTTCAGCTTTAAGTATGTTTTCAGAAAGTTTGAGTAGATATGAAGGTGAGAAATATAAAGAAATGAATCATATCTCCATTGTTATTCTGGAGATACAGTATGTAAAATTAGAACAGCTACGGGGTGTTTTTTAATCATGGATGGGTGCACATGGAGGACCAGAGACTGAATCATATTGTGAATCATTAAAAAAAGGTTTTCAATGCCGCCACAACTTCATGCAGCCTTAATATCAGGTCTGCCTCACATCAAAATGGTTGATTATTTAAGTATAATCTAAGTATTTAAAACTTTTTGTTGTTGTTTGTTGAGTTGCCTTTGCAAAATGAAAATGTAAAAAATGAAAATGAGAGCTACACATTTTAGCAGTCACACAAAATACATTAAGAATAAGAGCCACAGACTTAGATGTGGCACAGATACTTAGAAAACATAAACCATTATCCATTTATCAGTGCACAATGTTAGGTATCAGAATTATACATTTACCATGGTATGTAATTGATCAATTTTGATTTATTCAGCACAATATATATAATATAGAAATACTGTCTATACAGTGGTACCTCACCTTACGAAAGACCCAACAAACGAAAATTCCAAGTTACGAAACACCTTCACGTTAAATTTTGGTCTCTAGATACGAAAGAAAATTCAAGTTACGAATTGCGAAATCTCAAAAATTCAAATAATGCGCGCTCAGCCACACACATTATACGCTTTTCTCAGACTGGATTTAAACTTTTTTCTCGTTTAAACACTCAAACTTTCATAGATTTTCAACAAAATGTATTAATAGTGAAGCGTGGGGGGAAGGGGGAGGGGGGAGAAGACTGCGCGCGGACACGTGTGTGATAGCGCAGCATGACCCGGCGCGGGGCTGCGAGCACGAGACGTGTGCTCAAACCGTGCCTCCTCTAAACCAGATCTAAAACAGGATTAAAACAGGATTAAACCACCTGGCTCTTGCCTGCGTTCGTTCATGCGCTCGGACTGCGTGCGGTCCGGAGGGGAGGCACATCTCCTCCCCTCCTCACTGCTCACCTCAGCCGTGACTCGTGAGGTACACCGGTGCTGCTGCTAATAGCAGAGCTAGCACAAAACCAGGAAATAGACCCGCACGCGGCACTTTAATCCTGGTGTCCAGTCCTGGTTTAGTCCAGGTTTAGTCTTGGTCCAGTCCAGGTATAGACCTTGTTTAGACCTGGTTTAGTCCACGTTTAGTCCTGGGTCTACAGTCTCTTAGCCAATCAGGACGCAGAACACAGTGTTACACTATAAAAAAAAACTTGGAACGGGGCCTTGGAACAAATCAGGCTTTTTCCATTGAAATAGCTACTCAACTTACGAAAAATTCACGTTACGAAACCACTTCTGGAACGAATTAATTTCGTAAGGTGAGGTACCACTGTAATTTAAAGGTGAACTATGTAAGTTTCTGGATCGGGGTTTGTCACTTGCTTGTTTCTATGGATATGTCATTGCTCTCTTTGGAATGTTCCACAGTATGACATTAAACAGATCTACCTTACATTTATTCAATTACAGATGGTTTTACTGCTGAAAAATGTGGCATTCTGACTGTGAGCGGGGCTGCCACTCCACAGTTCTGACCTGTAACATGGTCTGGTTTAGGCTCCATGAAGTTAAAAGTTTAATACCATACTGTGAAACCTTAAGATGCGTGAAGAATCCCTCAGTTGTCCAGGTAGAATCCATGATAAAAGGAGAAATTCAATTTGTCAACAGGACCAAGTTTATTTGGTCGAAAACATTTCGCAGCTCATCCGCGCTGCTTCGTCATTTCTGGTTAGAGTGCTGAAGGACACTGCTTATATCTAGCTGCAGGGAGGAGCTAACTATACTGAAATTATTCTGAAACTATCTCAACTATTTGTTTTTGACTTTCTGTCTTTTGTTATACCAATTTCTCTGGCGTCTAGTTTAGGATGTACCAACACAGACGGCCGTGCCAGAGTGGACCGTCATCTGCCGTACATCTTCACCTAGAAGCCACAGGCCATTCATTTGAGGACAGTGAGGTTCAGATCTTGGCCAGGGAAAGAATTGGTTTGAGAGGGGAGTTAAAGAGGCTATTTTTGTCAAAAAAGAGGAGGAGCCAGACATAACTTGTCTCCCATCTATAATTCCATTCTCAAACCTAAATCAAAACAAACAAAGGAAACAATAGGGCTAGCCAGGTCAGGGCCAGAGGTGTGAAAAAACAGTCGTTTAGGGGTTGAATAGGTATGCTAAATTAGACGCCAGAGAAATTGGTATAACAAAAGACAGAAACTCAAAAACAAATAGTTGAGATAGTTTCAGAATAATTTCAGTATAGTTAGCTCCTCCCTGCAGCTAGATATAAGCAGTGTCCTTCAGCACTCTAACCAGAACTGATGAAGCAGCGCAGATGAGCTGCGAAACGCTTTCGACCAAATAAACATTGTCCAGTAGACAAATTGAATTTCTCCTTTTATCATACTGTGAAACATTACAGATAAAAAATATCATCTCAAAATATCAATGTCAAAAGCTTTTGACCGACCCTCCACCACCTATTAAAAAGGCACAGCAAAAAAGTTGATCAAAAATAAAATGAACAGAAATGTCAATCTTGCAAATGAGGGTTTTATTCACGTTTTGTGCAATATTGGAACCTCAACCCTGGGTACTGTCACATTTTAGCAGATTCTTGATGCATTGGTTAAATATTGTGTGACTATTGTGAATATTGTTTGACTATTGTTATCTGGATAACGCAAAAATATAAACAAGACATGTATTTTGGTAGTGTAATTTTAAGATAAAATTGTTATTTAGCACCAAAAAGCATTTTGAAAACTTCATTTGTAGAGCTGAAACAAAGGATGTGTGAATACTGATTTGTGTTTTCTATACCTGTTCATTTCAGTTAATTGCAGAAGAAGGACAAGAGCGATTTCACACTTCAACAATGCGTGCGCACTGTGGCTGTGTCCAGACCTGGTAAGACCTTTTGTTGACTGCTTAATCCTGGGTTAGACCAGGTTTAGTCCTGGGTTCGACCTGGTTTACTGCTGGTTTAGATCTGGTTTATTTGGGATAGACCTGGCATAGTCCTGGTTTAAACCTGGCTTAATCCTAGGTCATTTTCACACCAGGAAAGTCTGATAGTTCACTTGCTTTGATCCGGACCAAATTTAAAAAAAAAAAAAAAATTATTTTGGTGCGGTTCGCTTTCACACTGCATTTTTTTGTAAGTGGACCAACATCTGTAAACAAAACCACGTGTGTTGAGGTCGCTCAGCCATTGGACAGAAATGAGCTGTGTCAAAGCGCCACAAGTGAAGGAGGAGAATCATGGTGTTACGTGCTGTTTTCAATCTAGCCTTAGCAATATGAGGTTTACACTATTTTACAATCAATTTCCAAACGACAAAGACACAGGGCAAGACGGCTATGGAGGACAGCGCTCATGTGCGCACATCAAGTTGTGACTCTTGCTCTTCACGCAAAACGTAAGTAAGCCTTGTTAATTTGTTTTGTTTCATTTCGTAAGCCTCGGTTTCCCATAATGCTTGACATACGACAGGAGCTTGTTAAGTACAAAAAGCCAACTTGCGTCGGATCGAGTCCGGTGTGCATTCTCACCTCAAACAAACCACACCAGGATTCGAATGGTACCGTACCGAGACCAAGCTTTTTAAGCGGTCTCGGCTCGCTTGTTTGCTCCGGATCGAGATATTTGGTTTTTATTCACACCGGCCCAAAAGGTCCGATTCAAAGGAGCAAACGAACTCTGGTTCGTTTTAAACAAACCAAACAAGGCAGGTGTGAATACACCCCTAGTTTAGACCTGGGTTAGCCGGTGCCATACCTATTTTACTCCTGGATTAGACCTGATTTAGATCTAGTTTAGCCCTTGTTTAGGCCTAGTTTAGTCTTTTGTTAGATCTGGTTTAGATTTGGTTTAGTCCTTGGTTAGACCTCGGTTAATGTAGTGTCAGACATGCTTTACTCCTCGGTTAGTTAGACCTGATTTTGACCTGGTTTAGCCCTGGGTTAGTCCTGGTTTAGACCTGACTTGATACTGATCTTGGGTAGCGTTCTTCAGTGGTCAGTATCTGAAGCATTACTAAGTAGGTAGAGTTAGGGCTGCTTCCAATGCGGAGTTGAACACTGCTCTTGTAAAAACCCATATAAATGCATACATACTGTATATACTTTCTCAGGATGCACATAGTATTGTCATACAGTTACCCCTGATCTGTGTATCATAGTCACATTACGTAATTATTCATTTATTATTTCTCCCTCCAACGCTCCGTCACCATCTGCTGCGTGAGCGAAGAGAGCCAGACGAGGATCTGCTCGAGCAAATGCTGTCCTTTTGGGTAACAACAATAACAACAACCTGCTAAAAGAGGCAAATTTACAAAGGTTATTCAGAAACAACTTTAGAAACATATTTTCTTTCACTAAGTCCTCGCGAGTGAGACACATTTTATAGTATGATATAAAGTTGTTTGTAAGATATGTTTTGAGTTTTAAGTGGGATGAAGATAATCGCAATCCAATCTACATATTAATAGTTGCAATCAGTCAATAGTCATTATTTAAAGGTGCAATGTGTAACTTTCCTGGTGGAGGGTCTGCCATCTGCTCATCTCCATGGAGGTGTCTAAAATGGTCCACATTATGGCAGTAAACATAAATACAAGCAGGTGATGCCACAAGGCCAACTTTTAGGTCAAATCTGTGGAGAGGGGACATGCATAGGTCTGTATTTAAAAACACAACTGAATAAATGTAAGACGGACACATTTAAAGTCATACTGTGGAACATAACATGTGGCTATACCAGCTTGTCAAAGCCTGATCTCATCAGATCTCAGAAGCTCAGCAGGGCCGGGCCTGGTTAGTACTTGAATGGGAGACCACTGGGAATTCCAGGTGCCATTGGGGGGCACCAGTGGCAAAAAACTGTCATTGTGTCCTTAAGCAAGACACTTCACACACATTGCCTAGTAAGAAAGCGGAGTGTGCTTGAGTGTTGGTGGTGATCGGAGGGGCCAATGGTGCAGATTGGTAGCCTTGCTTCTGTCAGTCTGCCCCAGGGCAGCTGTGGCTACAATAGTAACTCACCACCGGTGAATGAATAATGAACTGTAAATCTCTTTGGTTGTCTTGAAAGGTGCTATATAAATGCATTAATTAATTAATTAATTAACTTCAATTAATTAATTAACTTCAAAAAAGTCAATTTGGTAATTTTCTCTGAAGAGCCCATATTACGGCATCACAAACATTATCACAAACATACCTGGAGTTGTGTTTTGTTTCACTCACACATGTGTAACACACAAACCACACTGCATATTTAGGATGAGTTCTTCTCTCAAACAGAAAACACTGTTCTTGTTTGTGATGCCATGTGGTAATACAGAAAGCCCTCCACTGTTTTCAAAGTCAAGCTCAAAGTCAAACAAAAGGTAAAAGAGAGGTGTTAACTTGAAAACTACCACTTTATGACATCACAAGGTAGAACAGAGCATTTTGAGCTATGGAGACATAGACAGACTAATAATAAAGGATTACTCAAATATGTGTGAATGAAACAAAACACAACTCCAGGTACGTATGTTTTTTGAGGAGGTAAAAATATTATAACATGGCAACGTTATGGCATGGCATGTCAATTTTGTGTAATATAGGACCTTTAAAAGTTCAAGTGCTATAACCAACCCCCTTCAGACCTAGATTTCAATGATACCCTCTCGTACAAAAGTGTAACATTATTGGTGGAACAACTTCATTAAAAAAGTAATTATTCCTTTTATTCCTCATTTAACACTATACACTTTATGTGTATGGCCACCCTGAATTCGACCAAGAGCCTACAACATAAAAGACTGGAAGGTTTAACACAAAGGAGTAACAGCAGCAAAGGACCATGGGATAAAAGTGAATGAGGCAATGATTTTAGGTTTCCTGGCCAGTGAGCTCCTGTCATTACAACCATTGTTCAGACAGACTGCGCAAGAACTGGAGCCCCATGCGCTTCCATTAAAATTATTAAACAGTAATGGCCTACATACAGTTTGAAATCACAGTGAAACAGATATTTAATTTAATAAGAGTGTATTATGTATGTGGATATGTGTGACATAACCTACGATAAGATATTGACAGAACTTCACGCCTATGTATTCTATAAACATGACCTAACTATGTTCAAATTAAATATAGCATTGACTGATAACAATTGTAATATTCTTTACAAAAACATTGGACATGATGAAGTTGTTTATGTATTAATTTGTTTTGGTTCTGATGATTATCCAATCAGAAAGCAGAATGAGCCTCACATGAGTCTCTCAGTTTGGTTACCAGGTTGAATGCTGGTTTAAGGTTTAGGTTTAAACCTAAAATGACTCTGATCCATCAAAACCCCAGCACCCGCTGCCATCATTAATCAATGCTAGTGCAGCCTCTGTTATGTCCCTCGGTTATGTCCATATAGCATAACCAAAGAGTAAAACATGTATGTGTCCTCTAAGTTTAAGCTTAGGCACTGGCAAGCTAGCCTTGCACTGATATTTGTGAGTTCACAAACTCATGTGAATCCATCTTGGCTTGGCATGGGCTCGCTGTACAGTTATTCAGCTGGGCAGACCAATCACAGGTTTGGGCAGAAGCCAAAGCTGAAGCGTCCAAACAAACCAAAACAAACATGGTGACGCCAACAGACGTACTTCAGCCTATTTTACCATCAATATGACTCTTTTGTTTGTGAAAAACATGCAGAAGGTAAGAGTAAGAGCACAGGGTACAGTTCCTCTAGCATGTACTCAGATTGTGTAGAAGTTTAATGTGGAATGTTCTAGAGTCAAAGCTAAAACATACATAAAATACAAAAATCGTAGCAACTTCACGAATGGATTTTGATAGTTACAGCTACTATCATACAACGTTGACATTGCTGTTACGTTACATGTTGTGTCAATTGGAACAAAACCAAAAATAAGTACTCGTCTCCATAACTTAACTGGAGTATATTACATAAGCAGGATTCCACATTAGCAGTGCTACTCCTACAGACAGGTGCCCACACTAGCTCTTATGAAGGAGGAAGCAGGTTTCGCTGTGACAAGTTCAGCCTCATCTGTCGAAAACAGCTGAGAGGACCAGGACTAATTGGTGCAAAATATCTGACACTAACATAACA
Organism: Paratrypauchen microcephalus; assembly: GCA_036785185.1. Lineage (NCBI taxonomy): Eukaryota > Metazoa > Chordata > Actinopteri > Gobiiformes > Gobiidae > Paratrypauchen > Paratrypauchen microcephalus. The sequence continues at coordinate 3,387,337 of JAVJIX010000029.1, forward strand.
GTACAGGCCGCCAGAGCAGACGTCCCCCAGAAGCAAAATGTTCCATAACTACTTCACTCAAACAATCTGTCTCATTAATGACTGCATTTTTGGAGTGTCATTGATCTCTGTGTAAGGCAAGCAAAATAGGACAATTTGAGCAGGTATTTTTCCTCAAAAATTAAAGACAGGGCACAATTGTTAAGCAGATGAGTCACTGTTTACTTTTTAACAAACTCGCCATTGAAAAGAAATAAAAAAAAGAACTGAAATGTATGAGTAAGTATCCTAAGGTAGGATATGTAATATGCTGTTAATGGTTTAATGTAAAGGGAATAACAACTGAAACTGGGTTGCCAGTGCCTTAAAAGTTCTATATTGCATAAAAATGACTCTTGTGAGCTTTAAGCCATGTTATAATGCTGTTACCTCCTCAAAAGTAGGCCTGGGGTTGTATTTTGCTTCATTCATGTATGGTTGAGTAATCTTGTTTTTTTTTTTGTCTGCCTACCTCTCCAAAGCTCAAAATGCTCTGTTCCACCTTGTGTCATGTAGTGGTAGTTTTCAAGTGAACAGCTACCTTTTACCTTTAGTTAAGTAGTTTGGCAATTCCAGAGCTGAAATTATCTAAACAATTCTTGTGAAGGTGTATGGAGTTTAGAAACACAGTGGAGCACTTCCTGTATTACAACATACCATCACAAGGTGGAACAGAGTGTTTTCAATCTGAGAGAAGACCTGAGCCTTAATATGTAAGGTCTGTGTGTTAAACATGTTGAACAAAACAAAACACAACTCTGGGTATGTTTGTGATGAGGAGATGACATTATACCAGAGAGCATCATATGGGCCCTTTAACCTGCAGATAGAGGACACATACAAGTCTCAGTAGAAGCTCAAAACCTCCAGAATTCACTCACTGAGCTGCAGAGGCTGCACTAGCACTGATTCATGACTGGCTGCAGGAGCTGAGGCTTAGGTAATGACCATTCAGATCAGAGAGAGTCTTTTTAGCTTTACTGGTTTTAGTCATAGGATCTGGCAACCCAAATAATAGACTTATGTGTTTTCTTGAGAACCAAAATACTAAAAATTATATGGTTCAACCCTGTCAAATGCTGCTAAAAATTGCTGTGCTGTTTTGATAATGGTTTGAGGGTAGACCCCCTGTGGACTCCCAGAATGCTTTGCTGACATTTCATTTCACCCTTCACTAGCCTCACAGCTCATTCACTCACACTATATTGAAGGGAAATTTTTTCATTGAATTGTTCATAAGATATCAGGTGATCAAAGTGAGGGAGAGTTATTTTGTACCATAATAGTTTACTACTTCTATACATATTTTACTCCATATTTTGTTGAAGTAATAATTATCTTTCTTTCTTACTTGAGTAGGACAAATGCTTGTGTACTGTAAAGCAGAGATATTACACTTCTATGAGTTATTAATTGTCCACACATAAAATATTACCTTTTATTGTTTTGAAAATGCAATATTTGCCAAAAATGTAATCAAATTTTTTTTGTTTAAATTAAATTTTGTTTCTGATGCTCTGAGTCTCCCTTCCCTTTGCTCTCCACATTAAGTCACTCCCCCTTCATAGCTCTATCACATTACTATCAGCATGGATTCCACTAATGAAACTACTGCACATTGCATCAGATGCTTTTGTATTTATGGAGAATTGCCACATGGGAGGATGGGTGACAGGGCTTGTGGGCAGAGCTTTGGACAGAAACTTACTGCAGTAGTAAGAAGCAGAGGTGGGACAAAGTCATTGCTGGGCAAGTCCCAAGTAAGTCTAAGTCTTTTGCACTCAAGTCCGAGTGAAGTCCCGAGTCAAGAGTATCCAAGTGCCGAGTCAAGTCCGAAGTCAAAGCTCACAAGTCTCAAGTCGAGTCCAAAGTCTTAGCATTTTAGTTTCGAGTCATTTCGAGTCCCCTTTACAAAGAAATAAAATTTCTGCAAATCATATAATGTCTGCAAGATCTGTATTCATTTTACCTTTTTACACCATATCAAATAACAATAGAAAAAAATGAAAGGATCCAGGTGTGAAAAACATGGGAATATTCCCAAAAAGTCTCATGGTTGTATTAGCTCAAACCGGTGTTTCTACTAAATACTGAACAAAAAGGTCCGAAAACTTATGACAGTGATTTCAGTTTTTAATAAATCTGCAAATATTCTGCAATTCTGTGTTTCTCTGTCAGTACGGTGTGCTTTGTGTATGATTTTAGCTAATGGCTGCAATATAAACAGAGTGAAAACTTAAAAGGGTCTGAATACTGAGAGAGAGAGAGAGAGAGAGAGAAAGAGAGAGAGAGAGAGAAAGAGAGAGAGAGATCATTTGTTGTGCAATTTGCTTTGGATGCGGTCGTAGATCTACTGTGATTGGATGTTGTGCAAGCCACGCGCACATGCTCTTTGCATACATTTTCGCAGATTCACAAGTACAACGAGTGCCGTCCTTATCAACATACTTTTAGAGTTTTTTTTTTCATTGGACGTAGCAAGTCATCACAAGTCAAAAAGGCCTAAGTCCAAGTGAAGTCACGAGTTACTGATATTGAAGTCCAAGCCGAGTTGCAAGTGTTTGTACATTTTGTCGAGTCGAGTCTAAAGTTATCAAATTTGTGACTCGAGTCTGACTCGAGTCGAAGTCACATAACTCGAGTCCACACCTCTGGTAAGAACTACTCAATGTTGTTACTTAAGTAAAAGTACAGATACTGCAGCAAAAAAATACACAAGTAAATCACCTGAAAAAAATCTAATCAAGGAATTTAAATTGAATTGAATTTAGATAATTATTTCAAGTATTTCACACTGATTGTTCAACTGAATCAGTTGTTTTTTCTAGCTGTATATTTTTTATTTGATTAATAAACTATGACCTTGATTAAAAATAAATAAATAAACAATAAACCTCAGCCTTTTCAGCCGGTCTCACATGTTAATAAAAATACTTTTACATTTCAGTCCTGTTCAAAAATGTATTGAAGTAGAAAGTACAGATACCTGCTCTCAGATGAAGTAAAAATAAAAAGTATCCACTGTAAAATGTACTTGTAAATGTACTTGTAAAATTACAGGTACCTAAAATGTATACTATACTATGGTACTATACTATAAGTACAGCACTTTACTACTTTTACTTTGTCACATTCCACCATTGCCTGGAAGAGATCGCTAGATTACACAAACATGAATGGATGACATATAAAACTTGAGGAAACAACATTATAACATAGTTAGTTGAAAGCTCCAAAAAGTAAATTCTGCATAATACCCCGTCATTACCTTTAAATTATACATCGGGTTGTACGTCCAGACAGGTACTTTTAACTCATTCACTGCCGCTGACGTCTATTGACGTCCCTTCTAATCCAAACGTTGACTGCCGTGACGTCTATTGACGTCAACTGCTTTTTTCAGCGGGGATCGCTAGATTACGACCTGGATCAACTTTTAAGGTGTAATTCATACATCCCAACCTGTAGGTAGCGATCATGTGCCGATCGGATACGCGGAAGACAGGAAAAGATCAGCCAATGTGTAGTAGCGAGAGAGAGAGAGTCAAGATGGCGAAGAGAGTGAACAGTAGAAAGCGACTAATGCAAATGACGATTGATCAGTGCCTCCGGAGCGTTGCTGTGACGCGGGGAGCCGCGGAAACAGGCTGCGGAGACACGCAGGAGGCGAGCGATGCGGGTCCGAGTAGGTCGGAGCAGCGGTCTCGTCTGCCCGAGGCGAGTGGTGCGGGCCCACGTGTGTCGGATCAGCGGTCTCGTCTGCTCGAGGCGAGTGGTGCGGGCGCATGTGTCGGAGCAGGGGTGTCTACCCGAGGAGAGAGGCGAGTCAGGCGCGGGCATATCAGGGAGGAGGGAGGAGGACAGTGAGGACGATTTCAGTGAACCAGACCCTGATTCATCTGATGAGTGGCTGCCATTGGGATCTGCTGGGAGCAGCAAATCCACATCTCCAGAGAGGCATGAGATGGGTAAGAAGAACTAACTAACTAACTAACTAACTAACTAACTAACTAACTAACTAACTAACTAACTAACATGATGCTCCTGGGTGGTAATTGTGAAGGAATTTTCTATTTACAGAGCCTTCAACCAGCAGAGGACCAACCCCCCCTCCTGCTCGCAAAGCGAAGAAAGGTAAAAAAAAAATAAAAAAAAATACATTTATATGTGTGTGTGTGTGTGTATATGTATAAAAAAGTATTTTAACTTTAATTTTAAGTATTTAAGTGTCTAACTCTATTCTCCACATCACACTGCAGTAATACAAAATAAAAATAATGTTGTATATTTATATATATTTTGTATATTTTATATTGTATATTATCATTTACAGGTGGTGCATCTGCATCTGCGGAGTGGAAAGAAAAGGGTTGGAAACCCAATTCTTTTACTTTCACCGCCAACCCTGGACTCCGGAGCACTGCTGCAGAGCTGAAATTGGACCGGCCAGCAGACTTCTTTCAGCTCTTTGTCACAGATGAGCTCCTGGACCACATCGCTGAGCAGACAAACCTATATGCCTGTCAGTATTTTGCCACTCACCCTGACAGGCTCCCGAGGAGCAGGGCAACACAGTGGAAACCGGTGTCAGTCCATGAACTGAAAAAGTTCTTTGGCCTGACATTTTTAACTGGTTTAATTAAAAAAACAAGACTTGACAAATACTGGTCAATGGATGAGGTGATAGCCACACCTTACTTTTCGAAAACAATGCCGAGAAACCGCTTTCAGCTTATTTGGAGGTTTCTCCATTTTAACGACAATACATCACAAGATGCAGGGGACAAACTGTATAAAATCCGCCCAGTGTTGGACTACATACTCAGAAAATTTAAAGACATGTACCAACCTGGACAAAACATCTGCATAGATGAAGGAATGATGCAGTGGCGGGGGCGCTTGGCCTTCAAAGTATACAACCCACAAAAGCCAGTGAAATATGGCATAAAATCTTATGTTCTGTGTGATTCAGCCACAGGCTATTGTTTTAATATGCGCAGTGGTGTAGTGGGGATTTTTTAAGTGGGTGTACGCGATTTGTGACGTCATGGATGTGAATTACACCCCCCCCCCCCTGGAAAATGTTAAATTTCTGAAATTTGGATTTCTATATGCTATATGTTAGCAATAAAGTAAAACTGTACATAAAAGTACAAAAAACACATTTAATTAACAGGTAGGCCTACTAGTAGTATATATTGGATTTGTTTTTGCTTTGCACTTCGTCTAATCAGAGGCATTGAGGAGGAGCTTATGCGCACTAAAAGGCGCAGGTGAAAAAGCGAGGAGCGACGCGTTAAGTGAGGCACGGGCAGGTAGGATGAGGTATAGGATGTTTTATAAAGTTTAACCTGTGTACACGCAATGGTACAGGCTGTTGCGAGAGCTGCGCTCACTCGGTCCGCGGCTCCAGACACGGGCTCGCGCGGCCCGCAGTTTAATACGAGGTTTAATACGAGATACATGTACTTTTGTTCTGAATACGGGACGATTCTGTTTTTCAAGGGACGGTTGGCGACCCTAAACACAACTATACATATATATACACCCAAAATCTTTCTCAACCAATTTGCACAGATGTAAAAAATAAATAAATAAATAATAGGCTACCCCGCGGCTGAAAAAAGCGGAGATCCGCTAAAAAACGGAACTCTTTCATCCCTGAATTTATATTTGTTATTTTTTTTATATCTCACGTCGGGAGAAGTGGGTGGACGGCGTACCCCCGCGTACCACGCCCACTACACCCCTGAATATGCGGCCTTATGTTGGGGAAGCCAGCACTCTGCCAGAGATCGTCTATGATCTCCTGGACCATCTCACCGGACATGGCTACACTGTATATATGGACAATTTTTATAACTCTGTGTCTCTGTGTGAGAGCCTTTTGAAACAAAAAACAAATGTATGTGGGACGCTTAGGAAAAACAGGGGGGAACCAAATGTAATCAGGGACATAAAAAAGAGTGACCTGGGGGCAGGGGGTAAAATTGTCAGGCACAACAAGAAGGTCATGGTGTAAGCCTGGCACGACAAAAGGGTGGTGAAGATGGTGACCACATGCCACCATGATAATATGCAGACTGTTGATGTGTGGCAGAGGAAAGAGAAAGACAGGGTCCCCCAGTTGAAACCTGAATGTGTAGTGTTCTACAACGCTTATATGAATGGGGTTGACAAACTTGACCAGAACATTAGCTACTACCCATTCATCCGCAAAACCCTCAACTGGTCCAAAAAGTTTGTTATCTAGCTGTTTCAGTTGGCAATATTTAATTAATTTATCCTATACAGAACAGTGAATCCAGACCAGTGCAAAACCCTTATAGAATTTATAGAAAAGGTAGTGAAAACTTGGACCACATGTGAGATGGAGGAAGGACATAGGCCAAGGGCACCAAGCTGCACAGACCCAGAGAGCCGGCTAGATGGTGACCTGGCAAAACACGAACTCGAACAGCTGATGCCCACTGGAAAAAAAGAGAGACCATTTAGAAGGTGCCGAGTCTGCACAAGTAGGGGCCGGCGGAGTGAGACAAAGTATTGGTGCAAGGCATGTCGTGTCCCTCTGCACCCAGGAAAGTGCTTCACTGTGTATCACACAAAGAGAAACTACTCTGGGGTTTGAAATACATGCACACGCACGCACACACATGCACACGCGCACACATGCATGCACACACACACACCCCACACATTGTTTTCAAATTTTGTTCTCAAATTTTGTTCTCAAAGATTGTTGTCCATTTGTATATAGTTGTATTTCTTATTTGTATATAGTTATATTTCTTATATTTGTAAATAAAAAAATGTACTTTGTCATCAAAAATCTCTTTCTCTGTTATTTTAGATGTTTGAGGTGTCACTAAATCGATAAGTATTGATGTCAAAGTCACTGATCTGCTCAAAATCCTTCTTTGCACAAAACGCTCGTTTTCTCCTATTTGTGTTCAAAAACCAGTGTTTTTGCTGAAACTTCCCTATGTTGTACTATCAATTATTTGAGAACCGAAAAGGTTAGAAACATATTATATTATTATATTTTGATATATTATATTTTGATGTGTGCCATGTTTATATAGTCAAAGAACTCGGTATTCTGTGAGTCTTGGAAAAACAGTGAAAATCCACTGAAACCTCTGGCAGTTTGGGGGATAAAATTCTGAAAACAGGCCAGCAGTGAATGAGTTAATGGTGCATAGTTTCCTTAAAGGTGGACTATGTAAATGTTTGGTTGTGGGTTTCTATGGATATGTCATTGCTCTGTCTGGAATGTTCCACAGTGTGACATTAAACAGCTTTAATGTACATTTATTCAAATACAGATGATGTTAAAGCTCCAAATTACCTAGAAAAACAGACTATGACTGAATGTTAGCATGGGTCGCCTCTCCACAGAGCTGGCCTGTAACTTTGGTCTCCATGAATATAGAAAGGTTAAATACCATACTGGAAAACATTCCAGACAAAACAATAACACCTCCATGGAGAAAATTTTACAGACTCACCACCTGAAAAGCTGCATAACGCACTCCAAAGCCATACAATACAGGAACTTCTTGACTTCAAACTGTTATGTGAAAAGCAGCAGGCACTGAACCAAGACACAAGATATTTCCATTTCCCAAGACAGAAGAAAGAAAGGGGGGAAAAATACAAGAACATGCATTTTGTCCAAGGCACGAGCACTTTGTTTTGATTTGCACATTAATCATTTTTCAATATCTTCACTTCTATCTTGTTAGGAAGGGTGCTGTTGCGTATATAGAGTGCCATGGAAACCGGTGAAAGAAGATCACCACCGTAAATCAAAACAAAGTGTGTCAACTGAGCCACAGTGAGAGGCTGAGGATTTGCTCTCAAAATGAAAACAAAATGCTCGGAGGTAGAAACAGGGATAAAGGATGACAACAATAACGCTTCCAGTAAGCACAGAGGAAAACTTCACCACCAAAGTGATAAAAGGAGAAATTCAATTTGTCAACTGGACAAAGTTGACAAATTGAATTTCTCCTTTTATCATGGATTCTACCTGGATGACTGAGGAATTCTTCACTCACTTCACCACCAAACATTGCCACTTGTTTGTTATTAGAGTGTGTAGTATTGAGTTTGGAGCCACACTCGCCTCAGGGCAGGAGTTTGGATCCAGATAAGAAGAAATTGTTACACAATATTAATAAATACATTGTGTGGTTCAGTTGACGGTTTTGAACTTACAAGTTTTGATTTGCCGAATTTAAAGGGTCAGCATTATGTTATTTTCTGATCTATGTTATGATATTGTTTCTTCATCACAAACAGACCCGGTGTTGTGTTTTGTTTCATTCACACATGTTTAACACACAAATCCTGCATAGTTAGACTTTCTTTTTTCAAGCAGTAAACATTCTTTGAGATGCCATGTGGTAATACAGGAAATGCTCCACTGGGTTTTTAAACTCCTTTAACACTCCCTACAACAACTTACCCTTATGTAACAGATAATACTCCATACAAGTGTACAACAACTCACCTTTGTGTAACAGATAACCCTATGTCCTGTCAATCATCATATCATTTTTTCACTGTTTTCCTTACAACCTCTTGTATATAGCTGAGATATTTTTGTATTACTATATATTTGATTTTTACTTGCATATATATTTATGTCAGACTTTTGCTATGTTTGCTACTTATTTTGAATTGATTATATATTATATTAATTATTATATTTTTATACTTTATAATCAGCTCTTCCAAATCCAAGGCCATGGTTCTCAACCGGAAAAAGGTGGCTTACCCTCTCTGGGTGGGTGGGGAGTCCTTGCCTCAAGTGGAGGAGTTCAAGTATCTCGGGATCTTGTTCACGAGTGAGGGGAGGATGGAGCGTGAGATTGACAGGCGGATTGGTGCAGCGTTGGCAGTGATGTGGTCACTGTACAGGACCGTTGTGGTGAAGGGGGAGCTGAGCCAAAAAGGCGAAGCTCTCAATTTACCGGTCAATCTACATTCCTACCCTCACCTATGGTCATGAGCTCTGGGTAATGACCAAAAGGACAAGATCGCGGATACAAGCGGCCGAAATGAGTTTCCTCTGCAGAATGGCTGAATGGCCCTTAGAGATAGGGTGAGGAGCTCAGTCACACAGGAGGAGCTCAAAGTAGAGCCGTTGCTTCTCCACGTCGAGAGGAGCCAGCTGAGGTGGTTCAGGCATCTGTTTCGGATGCCTCCTGGACGCCTCCCTCGGGAGGTGTTCTGGGCATGTCCCACCAGAAGGAGGCCCCGGGGAAAACCCAAGACATGCTGGAGGGGCTATGTCTCCCGGCTGGCCTGGGAACTCCTAGGGGTCGTCCCGGAGGAGCTGGAGGAAGTGTCCAGGGTGAAGGAGGTCTGGGTGTTGGCGGCACGGTAGCTGAGTGGTTAGCGCTCTTGCTTCACAGCAAGAAGGTTCCGGGTTCGATCCCCGGGTCGCCCAGGCCTTTCTGTGTGTGTTCTGTGTGGAGTTTGCATGCATGGTCTGGGTTCGATCCCCGGGTCGCCCGAGCCTTTCTGTGTGGAGTTTGCATGTTCTCCCCGTGTCTGGGTGGGTTTCCTCCGGGCACTCCGGTTTCCCCCACCAACCCAAAACATGCACCTTAGGTACCTCCAGCTTAGGTCCTGACCAAACCGAAGCAAGAAGATCATGGAGATGGTCCCCGGGCGCCCTAATGTGTGCTGCCCACTGCTCCTAATATATATGTATATATATATATAGGATGGGTTAAAATGCAGAGAAGAATTTCTCCAGTGTGAGATCTTCTTCACTTCTCGTGTCCCTGCTTAGACTGTTGCCCCCGCGACCCAGCCTCGGATAAGAGGAAGAAAATGGATGGATGGATTATATTTTTATTTTTATTATATATTTCACTGTTTTATTTTTATTGGGGCCAAGCAGCGGTAGCTGCAAGGCACCTATAGTGATTGTACTGATTCTTATAAATTATTCTTCCGCCTCTGGGAGTCTATGCCAACCCATAGAACCGTCTGGTAAAAAGTTGTGAAATTTGGCATGCACATTCCAGCCAGTCTCCTCATTACCCACAGCAATTTATAGGCCCCCACCCCCAACCCTCTAGCGCCACCAGCAGCTCAAAGTTGCAGGAATTTTCAAGTACATTTCTGCGTATAACTTTTGACCCGTATGTCCAATTTTCAAAAAACTTGGCATCCCTGGACTCCTTGGGCCAAGCTGAATCCAACGCACCCTATGACGTCATTTTCCGTCATGGAAGATTTTCCGCCATTTTGAATTTTATGAAAAACACTCAAAATGCTTCTCCTCCCTCAATTTTGGACCAATTTTGCTCAAATTTGGTATATAGCATCATTGAACTGAAGGTCATCAGAAATATTCTTGGATTTTTGGATATCTCTTATCGTTTTGTCATGACAGCCAATCAAAAAAGTCGCCAAACAGGAAGTGAGCTCATATCTCGGGAACCCTTCATAGGATTATTTTCAAACTTTTCATAGATGTTCGCGTCCTTCCCAGGATTCCCCACAAAAAATTACAGGTCCCCAGCTCAAACCCTCTAGCGCCACCAACAGGTGAAAATTTTAGGGACATTTCTGCTTGTAACTTTTGAACCGTAAGTCCGATTTTCCAAAAATTGGTATCCCTGGGATCCTTGGGCGAAGACTGATCCAACGCATTCTATGACGTCATGTCTGACGGAATAGAATGTCCGCCATCTTGGATTTTGTGAAAATCAATAAAATTCTTCTGTTTCTACAACTTAACTTGTAATTTCCACAACAAATGGTGTGCAACCACATTCTAGACAGTCTCATGATGCCCTTCAACAAATTTTACGTCCCCACACCCAACCCTCTAGCGCCACCAGCAGGTCAAAGTTGCAGGTACATTTCGGCTTGTAAGTTTTGAACCGTACGTCCGATTTTCTAAAACTTGACCTCCCTGGACTCCTTGGGGCAAGACGAATCCATTGCATTCTGTGACGTCATTTTCCGCGAGGAAGATTTCCCGCCATTTTGAATTTTATGAAAAACACTCAAAATGCTTCTCCCTCAATTTTGGACCAATTTTGCTCTAATTTGGTACATAGCATCTTTGGACTGAGCCTCATCAGAAATATCCCTGGATTTTTTGATATCTCTTATCGTTTTGTCATGAATCAAACGCGTCCTAAAAGTCACCAAACAGGAAGTGAGCTCATATCTTGGGAACCCTTGATACGATTATTTTCAAACTTTTCACACGTATTCTAGTCTGTCCCAGGATTCGCCACAAAAAATGACAGATCCCCAGCTCAAACCCTGTAGCGCCACCAACAGATCAAAATTTGAGGGACATTTCTGCTTGTAACTTTTTAACTGTAAGTCAGATTTTCAAAAACTTGGTATCCCTGGGATCCTTGGGCCAAGTCCAAGGAAAGGCACCCCATGAGGCACCCCATGACGCCCTGTCCGCCGGAATGGAATGTCCGCCATTTTGAATTTTATGAAAAACACTCAAAATGCTTCTCCTCACTCAATTTTGGACCAATTTTGCTCTAATTTGGTACATAGCATCTTTGGACTGAGCCTCATCAGAAACATGCCTGGATGTGTTGATATCTCTTATCGTTTTGTCATGAGAGCCAATCAAACGTGTCCTAAAAGTCGCCAAACAGGAAGTGAGCTCATATCTCGGGATCCCTTCATAGGATTATTTTCAAACTTTTCACACGTATTCTAGTCTGTCCCAGGATTCCACACAAAAAATGACAGGGCCTCAGCTCAAATTCTCTAGCGCCACCAATGGGTAAAAATTTGAGGGACATTTCTGCTTGTAACTTTTAAAGCGCAAGTTAGATTTTCAGAAACTTGGTATCCCTGGGATCCTCGGGTGAAGACTGATCCAACGCATCTCATCAAATTAGGCTGGGTCGCTGCTTGGCCCCACATTGCTGCTTGCAGCTATATTTTATTTATTTGCTTTTTCTTGGTGTAATGTGTGAGATACTGTGTCCAAACAATTTCCCTTATGGATCCATAAAGTTAGTCTAACCCCCAGTTTACACCAAAACAGCAGCATAGCACACGAGCAGCATACGCACAGCAAATGTTTTCCATTTTAACCGGTTGGACAATTTACACCAGCTGTGTCATCCGTGTGTCCAACGTTATTACGTTAAGCGCTGCTCAAATTAGGGTGGAGTTCTAATTTTACAGAGTCAACGGAGCTTCTTCAGGCTTTTTAGCAAGGGAAAGACAGGAAATGAGCACACGGTGTCAAAATAAACTTCCGATGACTTTTCAAAAATACGTTCTCTAAAACCACTACAGTCATGTAAACACTTGTGGAATGACTCCTGACAGACTAGTTTATAGCCGTGGAGGATAAATATAAAACATTTTACAGCATCAGACAGCAACTTTACAAGAACAACTTCTGAAGGAAAAGGTGCGTGGTGCAGACAACCAAAGTTAAATAGTGAGTAGCTTAATTAATGCGAGCACTACAGATACGGCTCATTATTGCTGCAAAGCATCATCTCTCTTGTTGTCAACTTTTATATTGTGATTTAAAAACATAATTCATCCAATCAACAATGAATACATAACCAATGTAAAAAGTTCAGTGTATAAACATGAGAATCAACAGAGGCTGGCGTCACAGGAGCAGTTCTGCTGTCTCTGGTGTAAATTGAAGCTTTTAAAATCTTCCATTGCACATTTTGATGCACACTGCCCATTTTTGGACATCAGTAAATAGGTATTTATTTATTCTTTGCACTGCTTTTAGATTTTGTCTTAGATAGTGTGTGTATTGTCTTTATATTGTATTTTGTACACAGTCTTTTTTTGCACTGCTTGGCCAGGAGGAAACAAAATTTCAATTCATTGTATGTCAAACACATATGGCAGAATTGACAATAAAGTTGACTTTGACTAAAACTACACGGCTCTGCCGACGTTACGTGTCACGGATGGTCCTGGTGTAAATAAAAAGTGTAATAAGAGACACAAACACAATATATCTTCTTTAAACCTTAGATTTGTTTTTTTTTCTTTTTTCATGGAAGCACAGTATGTTTCGTCCTTGAGAGTCACGTTGCTTCCATCAGATTCTGTTCACTGTAACCTCCAACAGCTAATGAACAGTATAGGTTCATTAGGTTGGAGTTCTACTTTTTCATTGTCAACGGAGCGTCTCCAGACTTAGCATCTCCATGGAGACAAGCATTTGACAGGGCCTCCACCAGAAAAGTTACATAATACATGGTCTCATACCATAAAGAAAAGTACTTTTTAATTTTCAGTCCAGAGCTAAAATGTAGTGGAGTAGAAAGTACAGATAGCTGCAGTACAAATTAGTGAAATAAAAGTATCCACTGTAAAATATACTTAAAGGTGTACTATGTAATTTCTAGGTTGGGGGTCCGTCACCTGCTTGTTTCTATGGATATGTCATTGCTCTGCTTGGAATGTTCCACAATATAACATTAAACAGCTCTTCCTTACATTTATTCACTTACATGTTATTCAATTACATTCCCAAAACAAAAAAAAACGCCAGGGAACCGGCCCACTACAGACCAGTCGCCTTGACCTCCCACCTCATGAAGACCATGGAGAGGGTGATCCTCAGTCACCTTCGCTCTGTGGTGAGCCCCCCCACCTTGGACCCACTGCAATTTGCCTACAAGCTAAACGTAGGATTAGAGGACGCCATCATCTACTTGTTGCAGCGGGCGCTCACCCACCTAGAGACCGCCGGGGTGCTGTGAGAGTCGTGTTCTTTGACTTCTCTAGCGACTTCAACACCATCCGGCTGGTGCTGCTTGCGGGGGAAGCTGGAGGACGTGGGAGTTGATGGACATCTCGCTGCCTGGACCATCGACTATCTCACTGACCGTCCACAGTACGTGCGGTTGCGTGGCTGTGAGTCAGAGGTAGTAGTCTGCAGCACTGGGGCCCCCCAGGGAACTGTCCTCTCACCCTTCCTCTTCACCATCTACACCTCGGACTTCACATACAACACGGACAGCTGCCATCTCCAGAAGTTCTCTGACGACTCGGCCATTGTGGGCTCTGTGTCTGAGGGGAACGAGCTGGAGTACCGCTCGGTCATCAGTGACTTTGTGGACTGGTGAGTGCGCAGCCACCTAAGCCTTAACACCAGTAAGACAAAGGAGCTGGTGATTGACTTCAGGAGAAGACCACTACCTCACTTACCGGTGAACATCCAGGGGCAGGACATAGAGACTATGGACAGTTTCAAGTACCTGGGTGTTCACCTCAACAATAAACTGGACTGGTCCCACAACACCGACGCCCTGTACTAGAAGGGCCAAAGTCGCCTCCACCTCCTGAGGAGACTGAGGTCCTTTGGAGTGTGCAGGCCTCTGCTCAAGACTTTTTATGACTCAGTGGTGGCCTCTGCTCTCCTTTACGCTGTCGTCTGCTGGTCCCTGAGCAGCACAGAGCGGGACAGGAAACGACTTAACAAGCTGGTCAGGAGGGCCAGCTCTGTCCTGGACTCTGTAGAGGAGGTGGCTGAGAGGAGGGTGCTGGCCAAATTCGCGTCCATCATGGACGACACCTCTCACCCTCTGCACCGGATTGTAGAGGAGCTGAGCAGCTCCTTCAGCAGCCGACTGAGGCACCCCCAGTGCAAGAAGGAGCGCTACTGCAGATCCTTCATCCCCACCACTATCAGACTGTATAACTCCACTATATAGTCCAAAAGTGCAATATTTTTTATACTATACTCTCCTAGTTACTGTTTTATTATTATTACTTATTTTATTATTACTTATTTTATTTTATTCTTGCCTGCATGCACTTTCTTTCTTGTTCAAACTTTCTCTGCCTGGAGCTACTGTGGCAAGTAAATTTCTCCTATGTGAGATCAATAAAGTCTTATCTTATCTTATGTTTTATGTTTCAAAAATATCTAGAAAAACAGACATTCTGACTGTGAGCGGGGTCGCCTCTCCACAGATCTGACCTGTAATTACACCAGAAAAATTACACAATGCACCTTTAAGTAAGATATCGATGCCTAAAAATGTACTTAAATATTTGTTGTGTATGTTATCATCATTACACACACACATTCAACCTTGGTATGTACACAATAATACACAGAGACTGTGGTGCCATTTATGAGCTCGTCGCTCTCTTTATCTAGAACTCATTGTGCCGTAGAACAGGTACACTCCATGCGCATGCGCTCTTTACCACTACACAATCACTATCAATGCGCAATAACATATGAGAATATAGATCCCAATATTCCCTACATAACACTCCTCCCTTCCAGCATCGATATCCCCATTTAAACTAAGGTGGTTCAGTCCAACATTAACTATAAGTAACTAAACTCAAACTCTTTATCTAATCTATATATCTCTTAACATGTTTTCAGTCTTTAAATCTTTCAGGAGGTTTCCGAATCCTGTCTGGGTAACGCTTCACAGGTGAAGGGGTAACAGTAAGACTTGTAGTAGCAGGTGGAGCTGGTACAGAGCCACCTGCATCATCTTCAGGGTTGACAGTGTCATGTGCTTTGTCACAGAACTCCGGGCCCTCAGGGAAAGGTGCAGCATTGGCATCCACATTTGTTGACCCAGAGGCATCCAACAATTGATCCACATGTCTACGCCACACTAGGTCTTGTCCAATGTTAACTTTGTATGTTAGTGGTCCTGTTTGCGAAACAATGGTGCCAGGCTGCCGCTTTTGTCCTTGGTTGCGGTAGTCTCTAGCTATCACCTGTTGTCCAACATGAAAGGTGAACGCATCTGTGTCCGGAGAACAGAGCCAGACTGCTTTCTCTGTACCTGCTGCTGTAGATTGGGTCTAACTAAGTCCAAGCGTGACGTCAGGGGACGTCCTAGGAAGAGCATAGCTGGGGTCTGTCCTGTTATGGCATGTGTACTGTTGCGATACGCCAGTAGAAAGTTTGCAATCTTTTGCTGTAGCGTCCATAGCCTTCATTGACTGTTTGAATGTTTGAAAGAACCGTTCAGCTTGGCCATTGGACGCTGGATGGTAAGGCACAATGGTGGTGTGTTTTATGCCATTCTTCCTAACAAAGCGTTGGAACTCTTCAGAAGTGAAAGGTGTTCCGTTATCACTCACAGTCTGATGTGGAAGACCTATGCGTGAAAACAAGGCCCGCAAGAGTTCAACTGTCTTTGCAGAGGTTGTTTGTGCAAAAAACTTCTGGCCACTTTGAGTGTGCATCAACTATGACCAGGTACATGCGGTCAAGAAAAGGTCCTGCATAGTCAATGTGCACACGTTGCCACGGCTTTGTAAGCCATTCCCACACATGTAGCGGTGCTGTTGGTGGAGACTTTTGGGTCTGTTGACACCCATTGCATGTCTTGGCCACTTCCTCAAGCTGTTCATCCATTCCAGGCCACCATACAGAGATTCGCGCAAGGAATTTCATTTTCACTATGCCTATGTGTCCCTCATGCAGTACATTCAGAACTCTGGGACGCAGCTTCTGTGGTATGACTACCATCGCTCCCCACAAGATGCATCCTTGATGTACTGTGAGCTGTTCACGGAGACTGGAATAGCCCGGTAAGGATGAGCCACCCTGACTTGGCCAGCCTTTCAGCGTCAAGTCATAGACTCTTGACAAGGTAGGGTCACGGCCTATCTCCCGTGCAATCTCCTCACTTGTGACTGGTAGAGGATCCCCTTGTGCCATATGGAACATATCCAATGCTCCCCTGGTGTTAACTGGCGGTGCAGCTTGAAGTGGCAAGCAGGACAGCCCGTCAGCGTTTCCATGATGGTGTGTGCCCTTGTACTCAATGCTGTAGGTATGAGAACTCAGGAACAAGGCCCACCATTGCAGTCGTGCAGCAGCCATCGCTGGAACTCCCTTAGCTGGATTAAAGATGGACACCAGAGGCTTATGATCTGTGAGGAGGGTGAAATGTTTGCCATACAAATACTGGTTGAACTTTTTAACTCCCCAGACCAGACTCAGAGCTTCTCTATCAATTTGTGCATAATTGCGCTCAGCTGCATTTAGCGATCGTGAGGCAAATGCTATTGGTCGCTCTGTCCCATCAGTAAACCTGTGTGAGAGTACGGCTCCAATACCGTATGGGGAAGTGTCACACGCAAGCTTGAGAGGCACTTGAGGGTCAAAGTGTGTTAACACATTTTCTGACGTCACCAACTCCTTTGCCTTTTTGAAGGCCTTCTCGCATTCCTGAGACCAGTGCCATTTATTGCCATGCTGGAGTAAGCAATTCAGTGTGTGTAGCAGGTTAGGCAGGAATTTTCGGTAATAATTTACCAAGCCCAAGAACGATCTCAGTTGAGAAACATTCTGCGGTGGTGGGGCCTTTAAAGCAGCATCAATTTTGTCTTTGCATTTATGTAGCCCATGTTTGTCAATTTTATGGCCACAATATTCAATAGCATCCTGGAAAAATTCACATTTTGCTTTGTTTGCTCGTGTAACCCACATAAAAATATATGTATAAATATTATATAATATGCATGTGAATATATAACTAAATATACTATAATAATATAACATTCTACTGCGGTTTAATAAAAATAATTACTATTTCCAACCTTTCCTAAGTCAGTGAATGCACCTTAACCCGCACGGAGCATGCGCGGCTGCTCAGCCAATCGTGTTCCTTCTCTCCTCATTACGGCTCCCTCTGTCACTTGCGCGCGGACAGACGAGCGGAGGAGAGGAGGCTGGGAACACTGGCTGTAGCAGGTAAACAGACTTGTTTCCACTATAAACTTACATATATTCGCTCCTAATCACGTTTTACAATTATAGAAATCGGATACCACCGCATAGAGGCTGGGTTACTCGCTGTGTGGCTTAAACAAGTGGATATTGGTGAGTCTGCTTCCCAATTGTTTGTTTTCTGTCCTGATGCTGCTAATATAGCTTTAGCTTAGGTACAGCTGTGCATTTATTAAACAATAAGCCCAAACTTTTTGTGGGCTGTGCCTTATTATACAATAAGCCAAACTTTGTTGATTGTTTAACAGTTTATGAATTTAACTGCACTTTATTTTTGAACTGTACAGTATTGCACTTTATTTATTGTCTTCTAAATGACAATCTCCTTTTGATAATGTATAGTGTACACAACAAAAACAAAATCTAGCTAGTGGTTACTTTTTATTTTACATGATGTCTAATGGATCGTCCTGTCTGTTAACTACAGGCCAGGTGTGCCCTTGTGGGGTACAATCCGCGCTCATCTGGTGAGCTAAGCCTGTAGAGGAGCCTGAACAGCACCTCTGAATAACATCTCAACAACTCAACCTACAGCTACTGTGGTCTGGTAGGGGCTGTTACAGCCAGTCCTCTCCCCTTTTTTTTTTTCCCCGGTCACAACTAAATCACTCAAGCGCTATGGACTAAAAATTCAAACTCACGGATTCCGTATTTTTCTCAAGAACAATCAAACCACAACAACTACAGTTTTCTTCTGTTTTTTCCAATGATGAACTTTACTGTCAGTACGACAGTTTAACCGGGACAATACGGGACTGCGCTGAACATTGTGTTGCAGTTTGTTGTTTCTTTGAACTTACATTTTATGTCAAACGAAGAGTGTTATAAAACTATTGCACTTTAAACCAGACGTGTGAACTCGAAATACAAGCTTGAATATATTTGTTGTACAACATCATACTACTGCTATCTGCAGATCTGTAAATATTGGGTATAATTTTAATTCACTGTTGCACTGTTAATAATAAGGCACCAGCCACGTAAACTAAACATTTTTGTCTGTCAATCAATATACTGCACGCACCTCCTAGAGACGAACCATAAATCTCCTGAACTAGTCCAAACCCATATTATTATAATAACAATAATAATAGTAGTAATACTCATTGGTTCACTGTCAGTAATTCAATATCATTGCTACATAAGGGTTACATAAAAGAAATACGTGGCGAGCTAGCTCGCCACGTTTTTCTTTAACAGCCCCTACCAGACCACAGTAGCTGTAGGTTGAGTTGTTGAGATGTTATTCAGAGGTGCTGTTCAGGCTCCTCTACAGGCTTAGCTCACCAGATGAGCGCGGATTGTACCCCACAAGGGCACACCTGGCCTGTAGTTAACAGACAGGACGATCCATTAGACATCATGTAAAATAAAAAGTAACCACTAGCTAGATTTTGTTTTTGTTGTGTACACTATACATTATCAAAAGGAGATTGTCATTTAGAAGACAATAAATAAAGTGCAATACTGTACAGTTCAAAAATAAAGTGCAGTTAAATTCATAAACTGTTAAACAATCAACAAAGTTTGGCTTATTGTATAATAAGGCACAGCCCACAAAAAGTTTGGGCTTATTGTTTAATAAATGCACAGCTGTACCTAAGCTAAAGCTATATTAGCAGCATCAGGACAGAAAACAAACAATTGGGAAGCAGACTCACCAATATCCACTTGTTTAAGCCACACAGCGAGTAACCCAGCCTCTATGCGGTGGTATCCGATTTCTATAATTGTAAAACGTGATTAGGAGCGAATATATGTAAGTTTAGAGTGGAAACAAGTCTGTTTACCTGCTACAGCCAGTGTTCCCAGCCTCCTCTCCTCCGCTCGTCTGTCCGCGCGCAAGTGACAGAGGGAGCCGTAATGAGGAGAGAAGGAACACGATTGGCTGAGCAGCCGCGCATGCTCCGTGCGGGTTAAGGTGCATTCACTGACTTAGGAAAGGTTGGAAATAGTAATTATTTTTATTAAACCGCAGTAGAATGTTATATTATTATAGTATATTTAGTTATATATTCACATGCATATTATATAATATTTATACATATATTTTTATGTGGGTTACATCCTCCCCGCCTAAAATCATGCACGTCCCGTTGCATGTTAAAATTTTAGACAACGTGAACGGAAGGATAGGTAGCATCGGAAGTAACGCCTAATGCATCGGATAAACCGTGTAACATGGTTTGAACTACGGAAATCAAAGGATTGCCGCGAGTGGCATATTGGAGTCTTTGAGGTGGTGCCCGCTGTCGTCATGAACGTCTCAAAGTAACGTCAACTAAGTCAGTGTCCTTATCAGATGTCTCAGCAGGATCGGATTCATCTGGGGGATCTTCGATGACGACAGGAACCTCGGTAAGTATCCCTTCATTTTCAGGTAAGTTCTGGTTTGCTAAGTTCTCTTCCACATCGGACGCAGATTGCTCACTGCTGGAGTTCATGACTTGAGGTGGAGAATCGGATAGAGCAGATATTGGTTCCCCTTGTTCTTCTGGAACTGCCGGAGGATCAACAACTGATGCTCCTTGAGGTTCACGCTCAATGGATGGCGCTGGAGCATGATGTTGCTTCTTCACTGTGAAACGCAGCGTTGGTGGGCTGACATTTAAGGAAACCAAACTCTCTCCGTCTTCATCCTCAGCAGGAGGGTCTGTGGAAGGATCTTTATTTTTGGTCTGTTGTCGAGTCACTGGTTTTCGGATAGGTGAGGGTTCTACAGATTCATTCTCACTGTCCACCAGAAAACCGCATGGAAGCAGGAGGTCTCGGTGCAGGGTCCGCATGGGTCCTTCATTGCTTTCGGGTCTCAGCTTGTAAACTGGAAGATTGCCAGCTCGATGGACGACAACATACACTCCTCTTTCCCATTTGTCGCAAAGTTTGTGTTTCCCACGGAGGCGGACATTCCTCACTAGCACACGGTCACCTGGTTCCAATGCTGATGGTATCACACGAGTGTCAAATCTGGCTTTGTTCTTGTCAGCGGATCTTTTTGCGTTGTCAGATGCAATTTTGAAGCTTTCGTCCAGTCTTGACTTGAGAGATTGAATGTATTGAGAGTGGTTCTTATGGGTGGATTCACGGACAGGGAGATCAAAAGCAAGGTCCACAGGTAATCGGGGTGTTCTGCCAAACATTAACTCATAAGGAGTGAACCCTGTGACCTCATTCTTGGTGCAATTGTAGGCGTGAACCAGCGGCTTCACATGTTCTTTCCATCGGGTCTTTTGTTTCTGCTCCAAAGTCCCCAACATTGCCAGCAACGTCCGATTGAACCGCTCCACTGGATTTCCCCTCGGATGGTATGGAGTTGTGCGGCTCTTCTGAATGCCTGCAACCTCACATAGTTCCTTGATTAGCTTGGACTCGAAATCCTGTCCCTGATCGGTGTGAATTCGCTCTGGAATACCATAGTAAATGATGAAGTTTTCCCATAGGCTCTTCGCCACGGTTTTTGCCTTCTGATTTGGCGTGGGAATGGCAACTGCGTATTTGGTGAAGTGGTCAGTTAGGACCAAGATATCTCGAGTGTTGCTAGAATCAGGTTCAAGGCTCAGGAAATCCATACACAGGAGCTCAAGCGTGATGTTTTGATACTGACAAGTGGTGCAGCTCTCTCCGGCAAGGCCTTTCGACGCACACAGCGGCCACAGGTTTTTATCTTCTGCTCAACATCCAATGCCATTTTGGGCCAGTAAAATCTGGTACGGACAAGGTCGAGTGTACGTTCGATCCCCATGTGGCCCATGTCATCATGGAGGCTTTTTAAGACCATGGGACGCAGCTCTTCAGGGAGGACGAGCTGATATAAAAGCTCTTCATTGTCCCTTCTCCTCCTGTACAGAACTCCATCCACCAATTCCAACTTGGTCCATTCTCTGAGCAAGAGTGGAAGTTCAGGAAGCTCAGCTCTAGCAGTCGGTGGAATCTTCTCCCCCGTCTCTAGCTGGTGAATAAGTTCTCGAATGCAGGGATCGGCATGTTGTTTCTCCTGGATGTTGAGAGCAGGAATGACTGGCAGCTGGTGGAGATTCTCAAAGCAGTCACCGTCAGGAATGATGTTGGCTTTGGTTGACAGAGATTCGATGAGCGTGAGCCCAACCTGACCTTGGTCATCTGACTGTGTGGCTCTGACCAGATGACTTTGGCAGATGGCAGCTACAATTTCCTCTGGAACAACGTCAGAGTCAGCTGTGTGATGTGAAACAAACTGATTGATGAGCTCATGATCATTGAGGGCATCGTCACTGGAGCATAGATGAGGGCGTCGAGAGAGAGCGTCAGCGTCACAGTTTTGCTTACCAGCCCGATACAGCAGCTTAAACGAGTATGTGGATAACGCAGCCAACCAGCGGTGTCCTGTAGCATCCAGTTTAGCTGTGGTGAGGATGTACGTTAGTGGGTTGCTGTCAGTTACCACGGTGAACTCTGCTCCATACAAATAATCTTGAAATTTCTCTGTGACACTCCATTTAAGCGCGAGGAATTCAAGTTTATGAGCTGGATAACGACTCTCACTCTGCGATAGCCCGCGGCTGGCATAGGCTATGACTCTCAGCTTCCCTTCTTGTTCCTGGTACAATGCTGCTCCAAGACCCGTTACGCTGGCATCCGTGTGGAGGATGTATGGGCGAGATGGATCTGCGAAGCCAAGAATTGGAGCAGTTGTGAGCTTGTTGATCAATGTTTGAAATGCATGTTGACAGCTGGAATTCCATCTTTCTCCAAACGGTTGGTTTGGGCTGTAGGTGGGTTTCTGCTGAGATCTCTGGTTCTTTGACTTTCGGGCAGGTCCATACCCCCGAGTCAAATTATTTAGCGGCTTGGCGATGATTGAGTAGTCTTTTATGAAGCGACGGTAATATCCAGCGAAGCCCAGAAAAGATCGCAGTTGTTTTAGCGTTTGTGGAATTGGCCAGGTTTTGATGGTTTCTATTTTTTCTGGGTCGGTTTGGACACCATTTTCTGAGACAATATGGCCCAGGTAGCGGACGGATGTTTGGAAAAATCTGCATTTCTCTGGTGACAACTTCAGCCCGTACTCTCTCAACCGGTTGAGGATCCGCAGCAGTCTTCGTTCATGTTCCTCCAAAGTGTCCGAGAAGATAATTAAATCGTCGAGGAACGCAAGTACTTCCTTCAGATGAAGGTCCCCCATGCAGCGTTCCATCAAGCGCTGAAATGTGCTCGGTGCATTGGTGACGCCTTGGGGCATTTGATTAAACTCCCAAAACCCAAGGGGAGTGACAAAGGCGGTTTTAGGTTTATCTTCCTCACACATCGGAATCTGGTAGTACCCAGACTTCAGGTCAAGTACTGAGAACCATTTTGAACCAGTGAGGGCTGAGAACGACTCTTCCAAATTGGGCAACGGGTATGCATCCTTTATGGTCTGGAAGTTTAATTTGCGATAGTCGATGCACAATCTAACGTCACCATTCTTTTTCCGGACCACCACGACAGGAGACGCGAAGGGTGATGAGGATTCCCTTATGACTCCGGCTTCCAGAAGCTCTCGCAGGTGACGGCGGACGGCTTCATAGTCATGAGGATGGATTGGCCGGGCGCGTTGCTTGAATGGCGTGCTGTCATGGAGTGGGATGTGATGTTTTATGGCTGTTGTGCATCCAAAATCCAGATCATGTTTTGAAAAGACCTCAGAGATGTTGTTAAGTTTTTCTGTGACTCTCTTCTTCCATTCTGGAGACAGTGGAGACTCTCCGAAATCCAAGTTCAGGCTGACCGACGGTTTCTCAGCTGGAAGGTGGGTCACACGATGTTCAGACAAGATGCAGTGGTAGGTCTCGAGATCTGCAATGACGGCATATGGTAGAATGAAAGTGTCTTGCTCAGATTCATTGGTAATGACCACAGGAACCTTGTAGGGAGATAGAGCGGGCAGGGTGATGAGACAACTGCTGACACAAAGGCCACCGGGCAGGGTGGAGGCAGGATGTTGTAGGAGGACACTTTGACCAGACGATGGAAAGGAGACTTTAGCAGAGCCCGTGATGACCATAGTGCGGCCGGCCGAAACTCGCACTGGAGCCTTGCTTAGGAGCCTCACAACTCCCATGTTGCCATTGTCCTTCTGCTGGTGTGACAGCTGTAATGTTTTCAACACAGCTCTGTACCCATGGGCACCGGGCTGAAATGTTTGATGTTCTCCCAAATACTGTTCATATAACGGCTCCAATGTATTCATGCCAATGAGAACTGTTGCTGGAAGATCTGGATGCGTATCTGGAACAACTAGAGCAAGAGTTGATATTTCAAAATCTTCACCAACAAAGTCTTTGGGAAATTTGACAGATATTTCCACATAGCCAAGGTAGGGGACAGTTTGACCTGCAGCGCCCTCGACTTGTAATAAATCATGGAGTGGTTGAATCCGTTGCTCGTGAAGATATTTGTTGTAGAAAGATACGGGTATGGTGGTTACCTGTGATCCTGTGTCAAGAAGGCATTGATAATTATGACCGGCAATATCAACTTCAGCTGTGCACTTTGATCCGATGAGCCCACGAGGCAGCGTAGTAGTTTGCCCTGGATGGGTCTGTTGGTCTGCACAGTGGACAGTCTTTGTGCTCTTGTTCTTTGCGGGACAGTGTGGGTCCTGCACAGTTCCTGTACGTCCCGTTACAGAAACTGAATCTAGTTTAAATGTCCATTAGAAGTTGAAGTACGGATCTGCCATTTTGGTTTCTTGTCATTGAATTGTTTGCGCTTTTTATTAACAAGTACTGGATTGGGATTATTTGTACACTGTGGTCTGATGTGTCCATCTTCTCCACATCGAAAACAGAAACCAGGCTTTGGACTGAATGATGAAGCATTCACATTAGTTGTTCGATGTTTCGGATGCGGATTTGGAAATGGACTGGTGAGAATGGACTGGTGAGAATTTGAAGCAGTTAAAGCAGCTAGTTGTTTTTGTATGTCGGCCACCTGCTTTGTGAGTGTGGAGATGGCAGCACTGACACTTTGATCCTTTTCTGCGAACTGAGCGTGAGCAGAGACTCTGTGTTTAGGTGTTCCAAGATGTTGATTCATCCTTAAAGTTTTTCGTTCCTCACGGTCTTCTTCAGTTCTTAATAGAAGGAGTAGCTCCGCAAATGATGGCGGGTTTGTTTTCCTTTGTTTTAGCTGGAGCTCAGTTATGAGGTTGTTGTCCCAGCATCCCCTGCAGAACTGACTGAGTAGGTGCCTGTTCACATCACCCAGCTTCACTCCTCCCCGCTTTACAGCCAGACTCAGGGCTACTTGCAGTCGCTGTAGATAGGAAGATGGCTTCTCACCCGAGTTTTGTAGCGTGCCCATGAACTTCACATAAAGCTCCTCTCCATCTTGCACTGTTCCATAAGCAGAGTCCAAATGCTGTATATAAGTTTCTGCAGGAAGGTCCAGGCTGAGGTGCTTTACGATGTCAGCAGCAGGTGGAAGAAGGCTGTCGAGGATGTGTCTGGATCTTTGCAGTACAGAGATGGCAGGGTCCTTTAAGATGAGGTCCACACCAGAGCGCCATGTATCATAATCCACTTCATGCTGTGGACGTGGGACTCTCCCAGAAACATGCGCAGCCTGTGAGATGAACGCAGGTTAATGTCATCGCTCTTCACAATATGTTCCACAACATACCTCTGCACTTCAGGTGGATTCAGATCTGCAGTAGACATATTGATTGGATTGCCTTCTGTGCCAGTAGTGTGAAGAGGTGTAGCTGGAAGAGGATAAGAAGCCATGTTGTGTATTGGTGGAGCAGCGGCCATTTTGTTTTGTGCTGGAGTTGGGACGGCGGACATTTTGTTTTCCAGTGGAGTGAATTGTTCTTCCTTCTCAGTTTTACCAGGTCTCAAGTCTGTAACAGCTTCATTTATTTGAGTCATCAGTTCTTGTAGAACTTCTGCAAAATCTTGACCAGACAGTTTTGCTACTTGTTTCAAGTCAGCTAAGTAAGTTTTAGTCTTTGAACAACCGATATTAGCCGCATAAATTTTAGATAAACTTTGAACACAATATTCATTATCTTTAGGCTTAAATATGTACGGCAGAATTGGACCCAAAAATTCGAAAGCTGACCCGGTTTTAAACTCAACAACCAACATGTTATGAAATTCTGATTCCGGTGAGTTTATTGGAAGAGACCGTTCAATAGCACCATACTGTAGAAGAAAATCCTCCACTTCATCAACGTCAATTTTAGGAACGCCACCGACCAATACCGCGTTGGGTATTTTAACACCCAAGGACTCCAACAAGTCCATTTTAATTTTGTGGATTGGTGAGACTGAAAAACCCCAAAAATATACTTTAACACGACCTCCTGGCTAGCTCGCCACGTTTTTCTTTTATGTAACCCTTATGTAGCAATGATATTGAATTACTGACAGTGAACCAATGAGTATTACTACTATTATTATTGTTATTATAATAATATGGGTTTGGACTAGTTCAGGAGATTTATGGTTCGTCTCTAGGAGGTGCGTGCAGTATATTGATTGACAGACAAAAATGTTTAGTTTACGTGGCTGGTGCCTTATTATTAACAGTGCAACAGTGAATTAAAATTATACCCAATATTTACAGATCTGCAGATAGCAGTAGTATGATGTTGTACAACAAATATATTCAAGCTTGTATTTCGAGTTCACACGTCTGGTTTAAAGTGCAATAGTTTTATAACACTCTTCGTTTGACATAAAATGTAAGTTCAAAGAAACAACAAACTGCAACACAATGTTCAGCGCAGTCCCGTATTGTCCCGGTTAAACTGTCGTACTGACAGTAAAGTTCATCATTGGAAAAAACAGAAGAAAACTGTAGTTGTTGTGGTTTGATTGTTCTTGAGAAAAATACGGAATCCGTGAGTTTGAATTTTTAGTCCATAGCGCTTGAGTGATTTAGTTGTGACCGGGGAAAAAAAAAAAGGGGAGAGGACTGGCTGTAACAGCCCCTACCAGACCACAGTAGCTGTAGGTTGAGTTGTTGAGATGTTATTCAGAGGTGCTGTTCAGGCTCCTCTACAGGCTTAGCTCACCAGATGAGCGCGGATTGTACCCCACAAGGGCACACCTGGCCTGTAGTTAACAGACAGGACGATCCATTAGACATCATGTAAAATAAAAAGTAACCACTAGCTAGATTTTGTTTTTGTTGTGTACACTATACATTATCAAAAGGAGATTGTCATTTAGAAGACAATAAATAAAGTGCAATACTGTACAGTTCAAAAATAAAGTGCAGTTAAATTCATAAACTGTTAAACAATCAACAAAGTTTGGCTTATTGTATAATAAGGCACAGCCCACAAAAAGTTTGGGCTTATTGTTTAATAAATGCACAGCTGTACCTAAGCTAAAGCTATATTAGCAGCATCAGGACAGAAAACAAACAATTGGGAAGCAGACTCACCAATATCCACTTGTTTAAGCCACACAGCGAGTAACCCAGCCTCTATGCGGTGGTATCCGATTTCTATAATTGTAAAACGTGATTAGGAGCGAATATATGTAAGTTTAGAGTGGAAACAAGTCTGTTTACCTGCTACAGCCAGTGTTCCCAGCCTCCTCTCCTCCGCTCGTCTGTCCGCGCGCAAGTGACAGAGGGAGCCGTAATGAGGAGAGAAGGAACACGATTGGCTGAGCAGCCGCGCATGCTCCGTGCGGGTTAAGGTGCATTCACTGACTTAGGAAAGGTTGGAAATAGTAATTATTTTTATTAAACCGCAGTAGAATGTTATATTATTATAGTATATTTAGTTATATATTCACATGCATATTATATAATATTTATACATATATTTTTATGTGGGTTACACTCGTAATCCGAATTCATTCAATCTCTTGAGCACTTTTTCCAGATTTTCGAGATGTGCGTTGTCGTTAGCTCCTGTAATTACAATGTCATCCAAATAGCATTGCGTATTTGGTATGCCTTGTAGCACTTGTTCCATTGCCTTCTGCCAGATCGCTGGGGCTGAAGCGATGCCAAAGACCAGGCGGTTGTACTGAGAGACCCTTTGAGGTGTTAATAGTCAGGTATTTTTTTTAAGCTTCATCCATCTCCATCTGCAAGTACGCCTGCGCAAGATCAATCTTGGAGAACCGCTTACCTTGGCCCAGCGCAGCAAAGATATCATCGATACGCTCAGCTTTCAGGACCGGATTGATTGTTACTTTAAAATCTCCACAGATACGTACTGAGCTATTTGCCTTAACAACTGGCACTATTGGTGTGGCCCATTCAGACCAGTCCACTTTCGATAGAATGCCCTCATTTTCCAATCTTTGTAGTTCATTTTCCACTTTAGGGCGGAGGGCATACGGAACTGGGCGTGCCTTGTGAAACTTGGGCACAGCATCATCATCCAACACGATCTGTGCTTTCAGGTGCTTTAATGTGCCAATGCCATCTTGAAACACTTCTCCTGCGTTTGTCAGTATTTTGTTCAGCTTTTCTGTTGTAGAGCTGTTGCTCTGATTTTTAGTCACTGTTGCTTTTATTTCTTTAATTGACTGCCAATCCAATTGTATTTCACGAAGCCATTCACGTCCAAACAGGGGCGCACCTCCTCTCTTAACAACATACAGGGACAGTACACGCTGTTGATCACCATAGTGGACATTCACTGAGATCACTCCCATTGGGGCTATGCGCTCCCCGGTGTATGTTTTGAGCATAACATCAGTAGACTGTAATTTTAGATGTGAGAAGTGTGCCTGGTAATCTTTCTTGGAGATGACTGACAAGGCAGATCCAGTATCCAATTCCATAGTCAGTGTTTCTCCTTCCACTTTGGGTGAAACCCATATTATTCCCCTGTTGGGTCTTTTCAATGAGCATACATCAAAGCAAGCTAAGTCTTGGACACTGTCTGTATCAGAAGAGCAAGTTTCAATGTCATGCATGTCTTTCTGTTTATCTTTTCATTTGTGGAACTTTTTTTCTTTCACTCTTGTTTTGCATATTTTCTGTATGTGACCTGTTTTCTGGCATTGTCTGCATTCTTTATCTTTAAACCATCATTCAGCTGGAGTGTGTGACTTCTTTCCACACCGATAGCATGAAACAGTTCCCTGGCGTCTCTTCTCTATTTTATGTACATTGCACTCGCGTATGTTGCATTCTTGTGCCATCTGTTGTTGGAGTTCGGTAGCTCCCTTGGCAGCAGCCTCCATTGACGTGGCTATTTCAATTGCACGTTTGAATGTCAGCTCTCGTTCTGTTAACAGTCGTTTTTGTATGTTTTCGTTGTGCAGCCCACACACAAATCTATTGCATAGTGAATCTAGCAGATTTCTCCCAAAATCACAATGCTCAGACAATCTTCTCAGCTCAGCCACAAATTCAGCAATTTACTCGGTTTTCAGTTGGTTTCGTTTATGAAATCTGAAACGCTCAGCAATTACGAGGGGTTTCGGATTCAAATCAGTCTCTAATATCTTAATAATATCTCTGTATGGCTTTTCAGCGGGTTTGTCTGGAGTCATTAGGCTGCGTAACAAGTTATATGTTTTAGCTCCCATTACACTGAGCAGTACAGCTACCTTTTTGCTGTCTGGAATATCATTTGCAGCACAGTATTGATCCAACCTTTCGATGTAGGTTGTCCAATTTTCCGATGCACTATCAAAACTGTCCATTTTTCCAATGATCCCTGCCATGGTTTGTCTCTTTTCTGCGGCGTTGTCTCGTGTTTTACTACTCTCGCCTTCTCCGAAGCTCGTTTCTCTTCCCATCAAAGTTTTCCACTTCCTTCGCGCGTAAAAGTTAAGCTTCGCTTGGCATCCAGAAGTTCACAAATCCTCGTCGCCAATTGTTGTGTATGTTATCATCATTACACACACACATTCAACCTTGGTATGTACACAATAATACACAGAGACTGTGGTGCCATTTATGAGCGCGTCGCTCTCTTTATCTAGAACTCATTGTGCCGTAGAACAGGTACACTCCATGCGCATGCGCTCTTTACCACTACACAATCACTATCAATGCGCAATAACATATGAGAATATAGATCCCAATATTCCCTACATAACAATATTGTACTTTTTACTTTTGTACTTCGTCCACCACTGCTCTTAATCTAACTATAACTAGCACAAAACCACGTCTTTGTAGACCTGGTCCAGATGCATAAACCCCTTTGAGTTCTATTCCATGTTGCCCTCGAATACAGAGGGGGGTCCGGGTTTGGTCTGGTTAAAATCCGAGCTCTCAGCTGGAGGCCCTCAAAGAGAAAATACTTCAAAAAGATTCAAGCAACAGGACTGAAATATAAAGGAAGGTACAACATGATATAAGAGCTGAATCTCCACTGTACCATGGTCAATGTCTGACAAAACAGATACGTCTCCAAAGTGAAATATTTTTATTATAAAGGAAAAAAAAAAGTGAAGATATAATGTAATCCAGAATACATACTTATCATATACTTTACTGTGATGTGAGTCTGGTCTTCCTATTTTCAGATGTTAAGGACAGGTGGGTTAGCCAATCGGAGAGCCAGACCCAATCAGTTAGCTTACGAGGAAAAAGTATAGAAAAAAAACACAACAGTCTGAAAGACAAACACAAGAGTCTGAAATTTTTTTTTGAATGTCTGCTGAATTAATGAATAAAGCATTAAATGAGAGAACTTTGATTTTGTTCAAAATGACAGGGGACCAATGAGCTGCTTCGTTTTGCAGTTGTCAGTGAAATAAACCACCACAAATGAAGGCAAACCAATTGAAAAAGTGTCAGAATATAAATATCTTGGGATTTTGATTGATAACTGCTTTTCTTTTACGCCACATATTCAAAAATTGACTCACAGACTGAAATTGAAGTTGTGCTTCTATTTTAGAATTAAATCTTGTTTGTCATTTGAGGCTCGTAAAAAACTTGTAAGCGCTACTTTTCTGTCTGTTCTTGATTTTGGTGATGTCATTTCCTCTGTAGACTGTCTGCATGCTCTTGACACTGTGTATCATGGTGCACTACGTTTCATTACAAACATGAGGTCCCTGACCCATCATTGTGTCTTGTACGCCCGTGTGGGCTGGCCTTCCCTGACCAATCGTAGACTGAAGCATTGGTACCTTTTTATTTATAAATGTCTTGTTGGGCTGGTGCCGTCCTATCTCCAGCAGCTCATAGAGGTGAGAGGAGCAGCAGCACTTACGGTCTCCGCTCTCAGGAGCTGCTCCTGCTCTCTGTGCCCAGAGCTCGCACAGAACTTGGAAAGAAGGCTTTTCGTTTTGCTGCAGCTCATTCCTGGAATGAACTCCAGAGGGATTTTAAACTGAAAGATCTGGTGTCATTGAACTCTTTTAAGTCACTTTTACCTGAACTTGAAACAAAATTATCAATTTGTAAATGTTTTACATAAGACTCGTTTTTATGATGCTTTTATGTGTGTGAAAATGTGAATATTTTGTGTTATTTGTTTTGTCTGTGCCGATGCTGCCTCTTGGCCAGGACACTCTTGTAAAAGAGATTTTTAATCTCAATGAGTTTTTATCCTGGTTAAATAAAGGTAAAATAAAAAAATAAAAAAAATAAACACATTTCACTGGATGATCAGATTTGGTTCTGACTCGAGATCAAAGTCTATATAAAAAGTGGACAATGTGAGTGTGATGTTACCCACAGTGTTCAGCTCCAGTCAAATGAAGCCCACAAGACTAGCAGTTATAGGGGCAAACTTACAGTATATTAGGAAAAGGAATGTATTCACGGCCAATCTAGAGAAATAAAAACACCAGGATCATATAGAATGGGTTAATATGAAGATTTTAAGACCAAAATGACGAGGCTCACAGCAGCAGTTACAGAGAGAGAAGTGACATTTTTTGTCAACTTTTTTGTCATTTGATGGAGCCTGACACTCCCCCATGAACACTTCCAATTTGAAATGCTGTGGATAGCGGGTAAGCTACTGTATATTTATATAAACAGTCTGGATACGACGGAGGGAGTGGTGAACAGACTGATATTTCTGTATAAGGTGCCAGGCAATAAAAAAGGCCATGTAAGATCCTAATTAAATTTGAAAACTTCTCTGTATCAGATGAAGGTCAGAACTTAATATATAGGCACAGAGCGTGACTACAACACAAACATATTTTCAATGTTCTTATGCAAATTTTATGCAAAGTAAAGACTGTGTTTTAAAAGGAAAGCAGTCTCACATACAGTATATCGGTTCTTTCAAACTAAATATCAATGGTCACATTTTTTTTATATCGCTCTTTTCCACTTTCAAGGCACTCAAATCGCTTTACGTCAATGCACCATTCACCTACTAACACACACATTCATACACCAGTGTACACAGACAAGTTAAGAGTCTTGACCAAGGTCATAACAGCAGTGTTCATGTATTTATGTCAAAACCAGCTCACCTGCTGTTGCTATAAATAAATCAGGTCTTTCTGGTCAGATTATGTTAAAATAACCCTCAGATTAAAGTCAAACATGACAGAGCAGTGCTTACAGTTAGTTTCACGGCACGGTGGCTGAGTGGCTAGCACTCATGCTTCACAGCAAGAAGGCTCTGGGTTCGATCCCCGTGTGGCACGTTGGTATGGCAGTAAGATTTGGATTGCCCGAGCCTTTCTGTGTGATGTTTGCATGTTCTCCCCGTGTTTCCCCCACCAACCCAAAACATGCACCATAGGTAAAATCCTCCAGCTGTGGTCCTGACCAAACCAAAGCAAGAAGATCATGGAGATGGTCCCCGGGCGCAGTAATGTGCTGCCCACTGCTCCTAATAACAGGATGGGTTAAATGCAGAGAAGAATTTCTCCTGTGTGAGATCAATAATGTCACTTCTTCTTTTTCTAGTGCTGGTTTCACAGGTGGCATGGTGACGTCCAGGCAGATTATTGTAAATACTGATCCGGTAAATGTCTTAGCTCACATTAATGGCCACGTCGTCACAGCACAGGTCAGGATTAGACATTGTGTAACCTTTGACCCCCTCCCCTACGTTTACAAAATGAATAGGCTTATTGTTCACAACCATAAAAAGACAGAGGACGCCAAAGGAAACAATATGTGCAAAGTGGGTGGAAAGGAGGTGGAGGAGTGAAGAGGTGTGCTGGTAAACCAGGAATACAATACAGAAACAGCAGTGGCCCAAGAATGCTTCCAGGAGCAATATGATCGTAATTAACCAGGAAGAAGATTCAGTTAATAGGAGCAGTTATTAAAGGGTCAGAATTACGTTATTTTCTGATCTATGTTATAATGTTGTTTCCTTGTCAAAAACATACCCAGCATTGTGTTTTGCAACACAATGCAACAAACGCAAAGGGAACCGGCCCACTACAGACCAGTCGCCTTGACCTCCCACCTCATGAAGACCATGGAGAGGGTGATCCTCAGCCACCTCCGCTCTGTGGTGAGCCCCATCCTGGACCCGCTGCAGTTTGCCTACAAGCCAAATGTAGGAGTAGAGGACGCCGTCATCTACTTGCTGCAGCGGGCGCTCACCCACCTAGAGACCGCCGGGAGTGCTGGAGAGTCATGTTCTTTGACTTCTCCAGCGCCTTCAACACCATCAGGCCGGCACTGCTGCGGGGGAAGCTGGAGGATGCGGGAGTTGATGGACATCTCGCTGCCTGGACCATCGACTACCTCACTGACCGTCCACAGTACGTGCGGCTGCGCGGCTGTGAGTCAGAGGTGGTAGTCTGCAGCACGGGGGCCCCCCAGGGAACTGTCCTCTCACCCTTCCGCTTCACCATATACACCTTGGACTTCACATATAACACGGACAGCTGCCATCTCCAGAAGTTCTCTGACGACTCAGCCATTGTGGGCTGTGTGTCTGAGGGGAACGAGCTGGAGTACCGCTCGGTCATCAGTGACTTTGTGGACTGGTGTGGGCGCAACCACCTGAGCCTTAACACCAGTAAGACAAAGGAGCTGGTGATGGACTTCAGGAGGAGACCACTACCTCACTCACCGGTGAACATCCAGGGGCAGGACATAGAGACTGTGGACAGTTTCAAGTACCTGGGTGTTCACGTCAACAATAAACTGGACTGGTCCCACAACACCGAGGCCCTGTACAAGAAGGGCCAAAGTCGCCTCCACCTCCTGAGGAGACTGAGCTCCTTTGGAGTGTGCAGGCCTCTGCTCAAGACTTTTTATGACTCTGTGGTGGCCTCTGCTCTCCTCTACGCTGTCGTCTGCTGGGCCCCGAGCAGCACAGAACGGGACAGAAAAAGACTCAACAAGCTGGTCAAGAGGGCCAGCTCTGTCCTGGGCTGTCCTCTGGACTCTGTAGAGGAGGTGGCTGAGAGGAGGGTACTGGCCAAATTCACGTCCATCATGGACGACACCTCTCACCCTCTGCACCGGACTGTAGAAGAGCTGAGCAGCTCCTTCAGCAGCCGACTGAGGCACCCCCAGTGCAAGAAGGAGCGCTACCGCAGATCCTTCATCCCCACCGCCATCAGACTGTACAATTCTACTATATAGTCCTACCGTGCAATATCGTTTTCCCAATTTTTCAATAATCTCCCTGTCACTGTTTTCATTATTATAACTACTATTATTATTATTCGATTTATTACTTATTTTTTTTATTATTATTATTACCTCTCTTTATGCCATTTTTGCCTGCATGCACTTGTCTTCTTGTTCAAACTGTCCCTACCTGGAGCTACTGTGACAAGTAAATTTCTCCTGTGTGAGATCAATAAAGTCTTATCTTATCTCTTATCTTATCTTATATATATATATATATATATATATATATATATATATATATATATATATATATATATATATATATATATATATATATATATATATATATATATTAGGGGTGTGAATCTTTCACTCACAAAACGGTTCGATTCGAATCTCGATTCACAGGCTACGATTCGATTCAGGGACGATTCATAAAATTAGTAAACGATCCGGTACAATTCGATTCGATACGATTCGATCCGATCCGGTTCGGTTAATTTCGATTCAGTACAAAGGTAGATAAGGTAAAAAAATACAAAACAAAAATAAAAAAAGTAGTTATAAAACAAGCAAGTTGCCTATTAAAGGCAAAAATCTGAATGAATCAGAATTAGTGCTTCAGTCACAGTTTCAGTATCTGTAAAAGTGCAACATATCACTGACAAGAAGATAGATATTACTAGGCAGTTATAGAAAACACTAGCATGTTAAATCCAACATGTCTTTTTATGCCTGTAATTAACTTTTCTTAACAAAAAAAAAAGAAAATCAGAGAGACTGAATAATACTTTCTCTCCATCTCATAACATTACCTCAGTCTCCTTTGAGACAAAAATCATCTGTGTGTGTGTGAAGTATGTTTCTATACACACAAATCATAAGTATTTAATACAGAAATGCACCAATTCTGATTATACATTGTATTTTCCACACAAAAGTAAATTAGCCAAGTCAATTTTAGCCCAAATCAAATATACATTGCCAATACATGAATGTTGTCTAAATAAATCACCCAATCCACTAACCGTGACAATAAAAACGCTAGTATCATACAATTGTTATGGTCTATAGCTGCCATGGAAACTACTGAGCTCAGTGAAACATCAGACCGACAGTGAAAGTTTTATCAACGCGACACAACACTGGCACAAAAGTTAACCACGTATAGGAACCATGTCCATAAATAGCGGTAGCGCACCAAATTAATTTAACCACAGCTCAATAAAAGGAAACTTAGCTTAGCTTACCGATAGAGTAGATCTCCTGACGAGACGAGGCGGCGGGAAACCCGCCCTCCGCACAATGCGAATTGGGACACGGCTATACAGTGCAAACATTTTGTGCTCGCTTCCGCATATAGCCCGCGCCGCTCGCATGATTGGCAGTTAACCAGCCAATAAGCTTCAACCCCAGGTAAGTGAACCACCCACCGTTCGCGAAAGAACGCAAACACACACAGCGCGGCTTCTGCGTCATGAGAGAGACCGCTCAGGAGCCGAGAACCGATTCTTGGCCGTAAATCTGGTGCATCGGACCTTTCGTAGTGAATTTGGACCGATCCGGGCTCAGCTGATCGGTACACTCAGATCGCAGAGGTCACAGACCGATAACCGATCCAAATCGGTTAATCTTTACACCCCTATATATATGTATATATATTTAGGGACCGAGCCCGAAGGGGGACGAGGTCCCTATTGTTGTTGCTTTGTTTCTCTATTATTAGGGACTGAGCCCGAAGGGGGGACGAGGTCCCTATTGTTGTTGCTTCGTTTCCGTATTATTAGGGACCGAGCCCGAAGGGGGACGAGGTCCCTATTGTTGTTGCTCTGTTTCTCTATTATTAGGGACCGAGCCCGAAGGGGGACGAGGTCCCTATTGTTGTTGCTCTGTTTCTCTATTATTAGGGACCGAGCCCGAAGGGGGACGAGGTCCCTATTGTTGTTGCTTCGTTTCCGTATTATTATTATTATTTTTCTTGTTCGTGCAATTTTGAGCATGTTCCCATGCTTCAAAATTAACAAAACTTTGCACGCAATTCGCACGAAATTCGGCAGGGACGTGTATCTCAATAAGACGAACAAACGCCTCACTGCAATGTCATGGCCACGCCCAACAGGAAGTGAGATAATTGGCCTTTTGTGTGATTTTGGGGTATTTGACATAGAATGGAATTTGAAACACTTCTCCTACACCGTACCTCAGATGGGCTTAAATTCTGGTGAACATAATCTTAAGACGTTGGAGATGTTAAATTGCAAAGGATTTTCAAATAGGCGGTAATATGACGATACAGCGGATCGATAAAAAAGCGCCACCAACAGGTCAATTATGAACAACACTCAAAATGCTTCTCCTCCCTCAATTTTGGACCAATTTTGCTCAAATTTGGTACATAGCATCTTTGGACCGAGCCTCATCAGAAATATCGCTGGATTTTTTTATATCTCTTATCGTTTTGTCGTGACAGCCAATCAAACGCCTCTGTCCGAAAGCCGATCCACCCGATACTGACCTTTGTTGCTAGGCAACGCCCTGATCAACGATCTTTGATCTTTATGTTCCTTTGATCTAATATAGCTGCAAGCAGCAATGTGGGGCCCAGCACCGAAGGTGCATGTAGGCCTCGGCATGTATTATTAAAATTCCTGCAACTATGACCTTAACAGGGTCTAACAGGGTCTGTTAGCCAGGCTTCCCAGGCTCCCAGGCTTCCTATGAAGGGTTCCCAAGATATGAGCTCACTTTAAAAACTTGGTATCTCTGGGATCCTTGGGCGAAGACTGATCCAACGCACATCATCAAATTAGGCTGGTCTGGTAAAAAGTTGTGAAATTTGGCATGCACATTCCAGCCAGTCTCCTCATTACCCACAGCAATTTATAGGCCCCCCACCCCAAACTCTCTAGCGCCACCAGCAGGTCAAAGTTGCAGGAATTTTCAGGTACATTTCTGCGTGTAACTTTTGAACCGTATGTCCAATATTCAAAAACTTGGTATCCCTGGACTCCTTGGGCAAAGCCGAATCCAACGCACCCTATCCCGACATTTTCCACCAGGGTAGATTTTCCGCCATTTAGAATTTTATGAAAAACACTCAAAATGCTTCTCCTCCCTAAATTTTTTGATATTTTTTGATGTTTTTGATATCTCTTATCGTTTTGTCGTGACAGCCAATCAAACACGTCCTAAAAGTCGCCAAACAGGAAGTGCGCTCATATCTCCGGAACCCTTCATAGGATTATTTTCAAACTTTTGAAAGTTTGAAATAGCTACTACGTCCCTTATATTTGAATTATATTATTTTTATTTAAAGGGGTGTTATGCAACATTCAGTGCATAATCTCTTTCCTACCTAGATTTTATATCTTTGCCTGGATCATACAATAAAATCAATCAATAAAACCAACCAGTCAACGAATCAATCATTAAACTTGTTTATCTTTCATTTATTTAATTACAGTTCTGTTTATGGAAAATATATACCTTAAAAAAGCACCTGACCTCTTTATACAAAGCAATAACATCTCCATGGTGACAAGTACGTGAAATATGACATAGGCACAGATTTATTTTTTTTTTTTTCATTTGTACCAAGATGACTACACAACTACAGAATTCTCCATGCAGCCCCCCCCCCCTTCCCTTCCCCCCCAGACACTTGCTCCAGTTCCTCCAGGGGGATCCTGAGGCATTACCAGGCCAACTGAGAGACATCGATCCTCCAGCATGCCCTGGGTCTTCTCCTGTGCCCTCCTCATGGAACACCTCCCCATGGAGGAGGCCAGGAGTGTGGTAGACAAGGGAACTGTAAAATATGCAAGCGCCCCCTAGCGCGTTGTCTTTCGGGGCAGGCATACCGTTTAAGATAGGCGCACGAAATTCGGCAGGGACGTGTATCTCAATAAGACGAACAAACGCCTCACTGCAATGTCATCGCCACGCCCAACAGGAAGTGAGATAATTGGCCTTTTGTGTGATTTTGTGGTATTTGACATACAATGGAATTTGAAACACTTCTCCTACACCGTACCTCAGATGGGCTTAAATTTTGGTGAACATAATCTTAAGACGTTGGAGATGTTCAATTGCAAAGGATTTTCAAATAGGCGGTAATATGACGATACGGCGGATCGATAAATTTAGGTATTTATTGAATGGGAGTTATGAGTTATGAATGGGAGCTATTTATTGAATTTGGGTGATAAAATGGC
The DNA here is from genome assembly GCA_036785185.1 of Paratrypauchen microcephalus. NCBI lineage: Eukaryota > Metazoa > Chordata > Actinopteri > Gobiiformes > Gobiidae > Paratrypauchen > Paratrypauchen microcephalus. Next base: position 3,425,809 of record JAVJIX010000029.1, read on the forward strand.
GGCCTGATTAATCTAGCTATGTAATTCAAAGCGACAAACTCATTTAGCAGTGATTTAAAAGACTGAAACGTCAGAGGTTAATGTATATGATGTATATGATGACTATGAATAATTTCATTCACATTAACTGGCAGTCTGGCATAGCGCCACCATGTGGTAGACAAGGGAACTGTAAAATATGCACGGAAGCTGCTATCGCGCTTTCTATTAATATGACATTTTGTGCAGCTGAAAATACTTTGTATGCAGGTGTGGAGAAGCGTTTACTACTGTTATTGCATATTACTACTGGAATTTTTACTACTGTTGTTTACTCCTGTTATTGCACTAGAATTACTACCGTTGCACATTTATTTTATCTTAACTTCAATGCACATTCTATTGCACATTACCATTTCACTGCTGTATCTTCCATTGCACTTTTTTGACACTGCACACACTGCACACTTTGGACATCTGTATATAGGTATTTATTTATTATGTTGCACTGCTTTAAGATTTTAGATCTTAGACTTTAGTTTAACTTTAGATCTCTGTCTTAGATAGTTTTTGTTGTGTTTTGTCTTCATATTGTATCTTGTACACTGTCTTTTTGCACTACCTGGCCAGAGAGAAACGAAATTTCGATTCACTGTATGTTGAACACATGGCAGAATTGACAATAAAGCTGACTTTGATCTTTGATCTTGATGATGTGTGTGTTGTGGACAAAGGCAGGGTGGGGAGCTGGAGGGGGCAGGATGGTTGAATGCAGATGGTGGGGGCATTGGTGAAAGTCTGTGAGAGGCGGAGACTACATTAGTTTAAAAAGGGTTAAAGCCTCAAGAATACATTTGGAGAACGGGCGATTGTTCATTCTGCAAAAATTTGTACAAAAGCAAAGAAGTCTGTTACCTTAAAAGGAAGCAGGAGTGGATTATCAGGAATTGGAGGTATATCAGGAGTTGGGTGCTGAAAGAAGTAAGGTAAGTAAAAAGCTGGTTGTGTGTGCAGTTGGTATTGGGTGCTGGACAGTGGATGTGACTACAAGAAAAGGAGGATTGACAGTTTTCAAGAATGTGAATGGAAATGGAGACACAAATGTTGCCTAAAGGTAGGGCTATAGTTATGTTGAAAGATATTGGGTTATTAGTAGATACTTCAGTGGAAAATATATCATCAATAGGCAGGTGATGGGTAGTATAACAGAAATCCAATATACATAGGGGTGGTATAGTTGATTGCATTCAAAGAGGTAGTTGTGGAAGTGATGGTTGGGTATTACACATAAAGGTTTTGCTGCGGTTGAACCAGAAAGTTGAGTTGAATGTTGTATTATATGTTTTAGGGAAACCATGGTTATAGACTGTGTAGGTATGTGCAGACAACTAGTGGGAGATAGGCATTGAAAAGTTGTAAAACCTTTGTGTTGAGAGTGACAGAGATACATAGTTGAAGAAAAAATCATGCTGATGGAGTTGAATGAGCCATATGTAGGTCAATATATGGCAGTACTGTAGTGTGATGATGGGCAGGGTTGTATTTATGGAATGGTCAAAACACATTTTGTTTTAAGAACAGGGTCAGGCAGAAGAGTGCTATGTGCACTGTGACAGCATTTGCAAGAGAAATTGTAGTCATAGTCACAGTCATAGTTTGCTTTATTGTCGAAAAACAATCATGTACATGTACATAGAATGAATTCGAAATTTCGTTTCCCCACTAACCAGGCAGGACAGTGATAGAGTGGGCTAGGGGAGGGGCCGCTGCACTTGCGCGCGCCGCCGACTGGGAGATGCAGAACAGAAAAGATGCAATACAAGTACAATCAGTGACAATTTAACAACATGTAATGACAGAAAAAACAATTGGAGATATAACATAAGGTGATCTTTTTTGTTGGTTACATAAGGAAGGGGTCAGATTGGAAATCAATGAAGTTGATTGAACCGAGAGCAGAGATCAGACCTTTCTAAAGACAGGAATTCTACTATTGTTTCGGTTTCCAGTGACAGTGTAAGAGTGTGTGCTATGTTTATGTAGAGTCCAGATAACAAACCACATTCTGTGGCCTTGGCCTTGTTTATGCAGGGAGGCTAAGTCAAAACACAGATAACTGTTTGGGACCGATTTTCACAGGAGAGAATAATAGAATACATTTTTAGAGACCCAGGTAAATAATTTAGACTGAGCTCGGGTGCCAGACCCCCATCTTCATATCGCCATGAAGATTCATGAGAGATCTCATTAGTTCCTCTTGGCGCACAGACTGCGCTGCGTTGGCTTTACACAGTTCTGTCACCATCCCCGTGATGATATCCAAACGTCAAGATGTTTCCTTCGGTTGAAATCCTTCCAAAAGGACCTCAACCTGTCCCACTTTCTGATGTAATCCTTTCACAAGATCTCCAACCCCTTCACAATGGCTCGAAATTTCGGCAGACAGCTTAGGGGACTCTTTACAAGCTGCCAGTTTACAAATTATGCGATAGATCATGGACAATCCCAGGCCAATTAACAGATGTCCAGCTATCAGAAATCCAAATACGTAAATATCCTCCACATCCTCCAGGTACATTGGTGCCAAACATACGACTTGCCACGCACGATACGAGTCCCTCGCATATCCAGCAGCAAAAGTACCATCCGGACACGCCGCTTCTCCCGGAGCGGCACTCCTCCGTGAAAAAAGAGTATCAATAGCGCTGAGGGTCCAGCTGATCACATCCATCTTTTTGGAATTTGGAAAATCTGCTCCAAAAAGCGAGAAAATGACAAAAACAAGAGAGGCACGCAGACAGCAGGAGCAATAGATAAGAGAGGAAAAAGAGAGACGTCTGCTCGCTCTCAGGGTCAGAACAGTTTTTTTTTTTGTGTTCTTATGGGCAATGCACAAAAAAACTGGACAATTAGTAGTGCTGGAGGCTATGGTGGAATGGAAATGAGAGACAATGTGGATATACAGTATTTTGGTTAAAGGTATACAATGGTTGGTAAGTGAGAGGTGCATAAAGCGTGGTAGAAGTCAGAAGGGTTTAATTGCACCTAAATTGACTTGAATTGGGTCAGTGTTGTTGATCATGAGTTAATGGTGAAGAAGAAATGTGGAAGCTAGGAATAGTGAAGGTACTTAGCAAATGCAACATGAAGATCATACATGCTGTGAACAGGTGGTGTGTGTGTGTGTGTGTGTGTGTGTGCATGTGCGTGCATGTGTGTCTGTGTGTGCATGTGTGAGCGTGTGTGTGTGTGTGTGTGTGTGTGTGTGTGAATGTGTGTGTGTATGAGTATGTGAGTGAAGAAGGGTATGAGGGAGAATATATGTATGTGAGAGGACCAGAATGAATAATGTCTTGAATGGCCCCTCATCATATTTCATATATGTGTTATGAAAGGTGTTAACATAACAAAGGTGCCAAGAAGATGAGATGAAAGTTATGGTTGTACATGTGTTCAAAATCACAGCAGTTCACAAATGTTGTTACTAGGATTTTTGCAACGGCCTGGACAAAGAATGAGTTGGTGAACCAAGGTCCAGTACGAGCAATATTTTGGGGTGGAACCCACTGTGAAGGTAAGAAGTGAAATGGGACATAATTAACATGTTATGGGAAATTTTGTTGAATGTGGCAAAAAGTACATGTATGTGGAAGTTAATGATGGTGTAATATTTCAGATGCCAGTCAAGAAAGGACACAGAATGCGGCAGCAGAAGGCCAAGATAGGGACTATGGAAAAGGATGCTTGCTGGATGGGTGATGGAAGGACTGAGGGGGCAAATGGCAGTACTGATGAACATTCAAAGAATCATGTGTTACATGGGAGTTTACATCAAGGAAATGGATGTTTTACGTATGCTGGATCACAGTGTATGGCAATTAGTGTGACAGCTATGGCTGTACATAAAATGAACAGGATCGGGAGTTGGAAGCAGGAAGACATGGACAATGTTGTTGTGTTAGGCAATGCGCTATATACCAGGTTAAGGGAGTCTGGGTGCATAAGTGATCCTTCTAACATGAAGTGGTTGTGTGTCTCAGATCTGCCAAAAGAGATAAATCCTCATGATAAAGCGTTTGCTTGCCAATACAGCACACAATATATAACAGGTGATGTTTTCATTGATGAAGGGGAACTGGTCACACAGGGAGTGTATGTATGCTTGAGTGATGGTTTGCATTCAGTGTTTTGGAATTACGATTGTTGTTTTGCAACCATGTGTGGCACCACTTGTGCCATCATCAAGGATAACAACCAATTTGCTTTTGTTGACTCACATGCACGCAATAGCCATGGTTTACCTGATGGCAATGAGACAAGTATTGTGAAGTATTTCAGCAGCCTGAGCGATGTGTGCACCCACATGAAAACTTTAGCATTGTGTCTGAAAAACAACACTGAGTTTGAGTTGTACTGTGCAAGTACAAAATGAAACGATGGCCTACTATGGAATGTTCAGAAATACTGAAGCCCAGGAGATGGAAGTTGGATACAGTATGTGGAATGAAGGTGTTGAGATAGCTAACTACCATGACATGTCCAGAAATATTGACAAGGTGGACATGGAGGTTGCAGACAGTATGGCAGACGAGGGTGTTGCCATTGTTGATGCAAGCCATGATGGTACTGTGGTAGCGAGCACAGAATTGGACCCAAGTGGGACAGCTGATGTTGTTGTTACTGGTGAATTACCTAGAGTGGATAGATATTTTACTCCTGTTTCAAGGCAAAAAGCTGTGGAATTGTGTAAACAATTGAAAGTAGAATATGAGGGTAGTATAGAGGAATTAACTGCAAGTACACCAGTATTGGGTGCACCTTGTTACACAGTGAAGATAGTGGCAGATGGAAACTGCTTCTTTAGAGCAGTTAGTCACATTGTCACAGGATCTCAAAAAAATCATAGAAAGCTACGACATGCTGTTGTGAAATACATGTTGGATAATGAACAGGAGTGTGCCAAATACTTACGAAAGGAATTTCATTCTATAACTGAATATATAACCAGGTCAAAAATGAGGTGTTGTGAGGAAATATTCTTGTTTGTGTAATCCATCAAAGGTCGCTAATACTCCTGACGTCCTGTTCTTGTGTTATCAATCTTTAGTTACTAATACAACGTGGTTTACGACATCTATGAGTGATTTAACTGCTGATTCAGTAAAAAACTAGAGACGTGTTGTTTCTTAAACTGGACTTGACCTGTGTTTTATTATCATGTTTTGTACCACCAAGACACGTTGTCTGCTAAAGTTCAATAACTAATGGTCCTAATAATGAGTTAATGATCAACTAGTCTGTAGGATAAATTGACCACAGTTCTGTACCTGGACGGAGACGGCAGGGATATACTTCTTGAATGCTGAACTGATCATACCTGTATACTCTGCTGATCGAACATTAAAAGTGCCTATACTGAACCAGCTCAGACTCCTGCATTTCTTCTACGAGGTCGTAAGAATTTCTTCCCACAAATTGGTGACCCCGAGACGTGATCGAACTACGCAGAATGACCAGGTCGTCGTCTCCCCGAAGGCCCCTTTGAGAGACAACACATCCAGCGCGCTTCACAAAACGGTATGGCAGTGCCTTTTTCAAAGAATATCTGTCACATTGGCCAAAACCAAAATTATATGTGATGTTTTGTGAGGGACCTTTGTAATAAATTAAGTGGTAAACTTAAAACAATATAAAATCAGTAATTAAAAGTCCGTGTTTATACGCCAACACGTGAAAAAAGAAGGAGCGTAGAATCAAAATAATAGTGAGCGTTTAAGCTTTAAATTTGATAAAGCGTGATTAAAAACAAAGTTATTAATTAAGTTCCGTGTTTATTGCTTTGCACGAGAGAGAAAAAAGCGGATTTTGTAAGAAAAAACACTTTTGTGGTTAAACTTTACACAAAAAAGAAAAAACAAAAACTCCTAATTTGAGTTTACAAAAAAAGGAATTTCAAAATGTGGTATCAACAGATACTGAAAGTAACATTATTGGTGTTTTTGATTGCCTTAAGCTCTCAAGACACCCAAGATGCAGAAGTAACATTGTTCGAAGAAATTGGCCGAGGGTCAATTGTCCAACTAAACATCCTATTTATACCCTGTAATCCGGATGATAAAATTGCCGGACTAAACGCAACTGACACAAATGGACAGACACTCGTAGCATACTCAATCTTATATGGGATGCGCAATTTTGTTTGTGACGAAATTAATAATACTTTGGTGCAGGAAACTGATATGACCGAAGTTAAACTGAGTTGTACTTGGAAAAACCGACCTAAATCACAAGCAGGTTGTCTTTGCATTACTTTCCCGTCTGGTAGTACTGTTACGAGAGCGTCATCAAAAGTTTGTGAAAAAGAAATATTCGAAGCTTATGACGATGAACCTATCATTACCACGACATCTGTCACGCCAAGTGGCGCCGCGATAGAGAATCAGGTTGACGAACCTATTAAGGAGTTGGTAGGAAAACACAATGCGTCCAACATGACAGCAGATAGTCTGTTCGATTTTCAGACAATAAAAGACAAAATTAATTCAATAGTAAACCAGGTTACGTCTACAATGGGAGCCGCTTCGGAGCCACCAGGACCTAAATCAGGAAATACACTTGAAACACTAAAAGCTGAGCTTGTAAAGGAGATTACAGAAAAAGCTGAAAATATAACGAAAAGTCTGTGTTCGGCTAATTCCACCAAAATTACGCAGATACTGAAAGAATTAAAAGACGAGCATGACACATTTAGAATTACCTGGGAGATTTTTTTCTTCTGGGTGTCGATCTGTGTTATGCTCACATTAATTATAGTCGCCATCATATTTATAATGTTGTGCTCGTATTGGTCAGAAAACATTAGAATCATGTCATTACAACTTAACAAAAACTTCGGTGGGTCCCTGAGAGATGATATGTACAGCGATGTATGTAGTGAGGAAGACAGTATAAATGAATAAATTGTTCAAATTGATGGCACTTTGTAAATGGTTGAATTTTTGTTAAGAAGCACTTGTTTGAGCAAGCATGAGATGAGAGATGTTCAGAGCTGTTTATGATGGATAAGACCCAGTTTTGATCTGAGTGAAATATTGGCTATGGTGGTTCATGTAAAGTTTTGTTGAAAGCTTTGTTATAAATGAAATGTGATAGAAGAATGTTGAAAGATAAGAATTATGGCATTTATTGGAGAGATGTTTGTGGAAATTCTGGTTGTGTGAGTGTCATGATCTTTGCTTGGAGACGTGCTCGGCTTGTCCTATAATTTTGTGAAAATGCATAAAATTATTAATAAGGTATAATGCACTGAATAATGATCGTGAAATGTGTTCGTGGGCTGCAATAGAATTGTAACAAATGATACTTGGATCAAATAATTCTGCATTTATTGAGTAATTTAAAATTGCATGTTCTTAATGATAAATTGCATGTTCTTAAAGATAAATTGCATGTTCTTAAAGATAAATTGCATGTTCTTAAAATTCGGAATAAGTCCCTGAAATTATTGCATGTCCTGGAATATTTGGAGAATAATCTGAAACGGGAAATTTTTCTATTTACTGAAAATTGTCTTGTTTTGGCGAATCTCAATTAAAAGTCTTGCATTGTGTAATTTACTTAAACCAATGAATTCTAAAATTAATACAATTGTAAATATTTCAAATTCAGCTCTCGAAGATTTGCTAGTTTAATTAATTTCATGGGAATAATGAATCTTGTTACGGGTATCTGTCTATCTTTGCATGCGGTCTCTCTGAGGAGTGTGTGTGTGTATGAGCGGTAGCACCATTACGGCGGTGAGCAGAGAGGTCAAGAGGTCACAGGGAAAGATATGTCAGCCCGTAACTTAGCTCTATTAATGTTGTTGTTCTTGTTAATGCTGTAAGAATTGAGTAAAAAGAATTAGAAAAATTAGAGACAAGGATAGAATAGTGTCAATCTGTATTTTGAGTGTTATGTGGGAATTAAAGAAAGCGCTTTGGCTGTTTCGGACTCGGAGCGCCTCTGGTCTGTATGTTTGCTCAGTACGAGTTGGTTTAGAGCACGGACTAGTTTGAGTCCGCATTAAAGGAGCAGTGTGAGAATTACTCTTTGCACGGTGCCATCAATGAACAAAATAATACCATAAATGAGAAACAGTTTAAGCTATTGAGAAAGCATTGCAATTATTAAAGTAAAAATCTTATCGGCAGTCAGGCCCTAAAACAATTGAGGAGGCAGATACATTTCAAAATTTAACACAAATAATTGGAGTATAGAGGTTTAAAATTGCTCAAGGTTATTTTTTATTTATTACAGTTCATTTTCCGGGTACAATTCAAAATACAAAAGGTTATATCACCTGTCACATTAAGGGAGGTACTGGATAAACTAATTGCTTTTATATAATTAACTTAAGATTGGGAGGTTTTGTTTTATCTAAATTAAATACCAATAAAATAATTATTTTCAAAATTCTACGTTTACTCCTACGCTACTTCTCTCTCTCTCTCTCTCTCATTTTGTTGCAGAAGCTTAAAACTTAAAAGCTGCAACCCAGACCGTCCCGCAGACAACAAAACGTGACGGACACATATTCTAATTGAGGCAAAAAACTGTGCGTCAATCAGGTGATTAAAATTTTAAAATTAAATATTTTAAACCAATTATAACCCGAAGTCACAATTATCTAAGTCAAATTTCTTCTCCCTTCTAGAAAACTGTCTACAGACAGGAAGCAGAGAACGGAGAAGCCCTCAAGAATCAAACTTCTTAGAGCCCAAAGGTAGAATCAAAAGTACACAGTACTCAAAATAGCGATACATTCACCAAAAAAACCATAAACCGGACGTCGTGCCCAAAATTCGTATAATAAATAAATAATTCAACTTCAACAAAAACCCAAAATTACCACAAAATGTCCTCACACTTTATCACGGTTGGCCAGTTGACAGAGTATTGGTTGAATAAAGCACTCCAGGATGAAGCGGACCCCAAACAAGCCCAAGCAAACCAAACTGAAATCAAAACCCTGATTAAAAAATTCACCAAAAAGAAGATGATACACAGAGGGGAGGACGCCATTGCCCCAACCGATGAGCAGTGGAAGAACATCAAAGACTATTACAAAGAAAAAATACAACAATGCAAACTGGAGCCTAAACAAAATGCCATCCTGTATAAAGTAAACCGCCTAAACATACAGAAGATCAAAAATGACTCCAATCGTCAAGCAAAAATACAAAAGCACGAGAAGGAACTCAAGATGGTTAAGAAGCTACAAAAATGGGCAGGAGAGCTGAAAGTCCTACAAGATACCAAAGAACTGTCCTCTATCTTGGTCCTAAAGAAAACCGGAAAAGAAGTGAAAATAAAGGAAGATCTTGATGAAAAGGACACTGACAGAGAGATTTCTCTACTTGACAATATGTACCGACCACTGCCCGGCCCACCTATCGAACGAAGGGATTATTACCACAAGTCACCAAGACCATACTGTCCCTCACCCTACGCCAGCCGCAAGCTGAGAAGCCCCGATACTAAAGCTGCTACTTTCTTGAAGCCCTCCCAGTTTGGGGAAGACTCATCTCCCAGAGCGACACATAAAGTACTGACAGGAGAGTTGCTGCTCGAATCTCTTGAGCCACACCAGGGAGGGCTCGAAAACAAAATACAAGCGGTGGAAGATGAGTTATATGCATTGTCAAAAATTGTGAACACTGAAATACGAAACCAACACCCTAGTGGTGAAAGACGTCAAAAACAAAAACTACAAAGAGACTCTGATACCGGAGACGATGAGGAGGAGCCCGAAGACGAAGGCAACCAAGCAGGTGCAACGTCATCGCGGAATAATGCACCACCAAGCGAAAAACCTATCTCAGTGGACGGATGGTTCACTGGAAAAGTAGATGACAACGAATATACAGGAGGACACATTGATGGAGTTTATACTCCCAGCCAGCGGAAGGAACGAGAGCCAGAAGCAAGCGTGTATCCAGTGAGAACAGACGGTCAAACTGTGGTCTATCAGCCATTTTCAATCAAAGACTGGAGTGCTTTGATGTTGACACTTCCAAGACTTACCAAAGGTGGCTTACCATGGCTAAGAGCTCTTTTCAAACAGACCGCAGGAGACCAACTTTGCTGGGGTGATATTCAGGCCGCTCTGACCAAAGCTGCTGACGAAACTGTTGCCAGAAACATCAGAAGAGCTATCGAAAGGAGCTTGAGATATACACTGCGTAATCAAGAAGGTGTATACAACTACCGTGACGTGCTGGAGAGGGAACTCAGTCAACGCTATCCTTCTGTCGTGACTGAAGAATTGTTGTCAATGCAAATGAAAGACAACGAAGACTACTACAGTTACAAACAACGTGCCACCAATCTATACCATGACGCCACAGGAGAGCGGATCGATGCCAGAGCAGGAATGTCAATCATCTATCGCTCAGCTCTGGTGAAAGGTATGCCAAAAGCAGTGCAAGACGCTCTGGACGACGTGATGGGCATATACACTAAATCTGACGATGAGTTCGACGCACACTGCAGCCATCAAATAAACAAGTGGCAGAGAGGTAAAAAAGAGGCCGAGGAGAAGAAGCAAGAGCTGGAACTGGCCACTGTAAAACTCCAACTGCAGAAATACCAAAATGAACTCAAAGAGAAAAAGAAGGAGAAAAATGCCAAAATCATGAACGTACAGGCAGACACACCTGAAGAAGACCTTGCCACTGCCACTAAAGAATTAACAGCTGCAGTTAAGATGTTGGTGACAACTCAACAACCTCAACTTCAACAACCTCAATTTCAACAACCACATGAAACCGCAACAATGATGCCCAAAGCACAGCCAGGTCAGCCTGCACCCCTACCGAATGCACCTGTTGTGATATATAATGGCCCTCAAGCAAGAAACCAAGGAGGTTTCAGGAACTCCAACAAAAACAGAGGAAGGGGCTATGCAAACAATTCCAATCAAGATGATCGATGTTTTCTGTGTCAAGGAATTGGTCACTGGAAAAGGGATTGTCCGAATGCCAATCGAAGACGACAAGGGCCAAATAACTTCCAACGCAACATGCAACCTATGTGGGGCTACAACACACCACAGTTTGTGCCACAACAACCAATGCCAACTTACAACGTACAGGCCGCAATGCCTCAACAGATGACTACTCAAATGCCCCCAGCAGCACCCAATACGAGAGTGATGAATGTTGGAAACCAAGGAGGCTACAATGAGCATGATTACTGAAGAGGCCCACAGCCCGGCCATTCGCTAAACTCATGGAAAAGCGAGCCAATGGTGGTCTTGAAGATAAATGGACAGAAGATTAAATTTTTGGTGGATACGGGAGCCACAGTATCCTGTATACGACAGAAATTTCCCCTTTCGTCAAAAACTATGTCCATAACCGGCTGTGTGGGAAAAGCTGAACTGAAAACTTTCACCGAACCATTGGCGGTAACCCTCAAAGACCAAATCGTTACGCAAGAATTCTTATACCTTCCAGAATGCAGTGTTTCCATATGCGGCAGAGACTTGATGAGTAAACTATGCTTGTCAGTGGTGTTTTGCCAAGAAGGCCACAAGATACTTGACAGAACTGCAACACTCAAAATACTGACGAATGCAACTCTAAGGAAAAACATGGAAATTCTGTATCTTTCCCCCGACACTGCCCAAGATTCAAAGTCACAAGTCACAATATACTGGACACAACTACTCACCGATCCAGAAAAAGGTAACACTGCTTCAGCTTTATGGCAACACTACAAAACCTGGGCAAAAACGTTATACCCACTCAGTGAGCCCTACGACCCTCTACATGTCACTCTATATTACTCAACACTGGAAGACGACACTTATGATGTTTTGTGGCAGAAGATTGATGGCCGAACTTTTTGTGTGAGTTATACACACCTCTACTTGGGCCCACAAGGAATGGCACTCGCCGTATCTCTTCCAGAACACTTGAGACCATACTTCCTGGAAGGTGAAGAAAGCGCCCCCCATGTGTCACTTGCCATATCAAAACACCACACGCCAAGACAACTCGGCCCCATGGTCAAGTTAGCCTCAAGTCTCCAGTATGACGCCACTGAAATCGAAGGTGTTTTCTACAATCCACAACACAGAATATTCAGCGTAGTGTTAACCCAGGGCTCTGAAGATAACACAAGAACGTCTAAACAATCCAGACAATGCATTTTTGAGAATCACCCCGATACGGAGATGTATCTGGCACAAGTCCCACCAAACATATGGATGATGCACCCCAATGATGTGGGACAGACAAGACACGCAGTTAAAGTGCAACTCACGACAAACAAACCAATATATGTTCCCCAGTATCCACTCAAAGAAGAACAAGCAGCAGGAATTCAAGAAACCATCAATGGACTACTGGAATCAGGTGTGATATACGAAACTGAGTCTGAATACAACACACCACTCTTTCCTGTGAAAAAATCAGATCTGCAAAACTGGAGGATGGTACAAGACTTCCGCCCCATAAATGATGTCACAGCAGGAGAATCATACCCAGTACCAGACCCTTACATCGCCTTGAATAATCTGTCACCAGAACACAAGTTCTACACTGTTATTGACTTGGCCAATGCATTCTTCACAATCAACCTGGAAGAATCATCCCAGAAATACTTCGCCTTCAGACACAGAAATAAAGTCTATTCATACAGAAGAATGCCCATGGGATGGAAACACAGTCCCTGATACTTCAGCCACTTCTTAAGGCAAGATCTTGCAGATTTGACATTCCCAGAGACATGCACTCTAATCGAATACGTGGATGACATCTTTATTGCTGGAAAGACGGCCAAAGAGGTTCTTGAGGCAACAGTACTTGCTCACACATCTGTCAAAAAAGGGGTACAAAGTGAAGAAGCAAAAGATGCAAGTCGCGAGACGAACTGTACATTTTCTTGGACGAGAAGTGTCTAACGGTACACAAGGAGTCTCTGACAGCAACAAAGACGCCATCTTGAAAACTCCAAAGCCAATCACGGTACGCCAGATGCTCAGTTTTCTTGGACTCTGTAACTACTCTCGAGAATACATTCCTGGCTTCACCGAACTCACAGCACCCCTACGTGAGCTCATCAAGCCTCATGGTTTACACAACCTCTCAGCCGAACTACTCTGGACGACGGAATCAGAAGAGGCATTCAGCAAAACAAAACAAGCCATTTGTGCAGCTTGTAGCCTATGTGCTCCGAACTATGACATTCCCTTCCATCTAGACGTCACGGAGAAACAGACATTTGTCCAAGCCATACTTTATCAGAAACAACATCAAACCAGAAGAGTTCTGAAGCACTACTCCTGTAAACTCGACCCACATAAACAAACTCAACCCGGCTGTGCTCGTTACTTGGCTGCCCTGTCTAGGACAGTCGACAAAACTTCCCATATTGTGCAGAACCACCCACTTGTGATCCACACTCAGCATGGGATACTGGCTTATCTCAACTCTCGGCTGTTCATCACTACTGCAAAAAGGTCAAATCATATCACAAGGACTCTCAAACAGGCACACATTACGTATGAAGGAGGCCACATTAACATGGCAACGAACATGGAGACTGAAGGAATTCCACATGTGTGTGAAGAGAAAGTAAAAACTGAACTGTATGTGAGAGCCGATCTACATACTACACCATTACAAGATCCAGACATGACCATATTCTGTGATGGCTGTTCATACAGAGAAAGAGAAGGTCACGTGATATCAGCATATGCAGTGGTGGAACAACTGCCATCAAATCAACATTGTGTGATGGAAGCTCAACAGATAGCAAAAGGTTCCGCACAAGTGGCTGAAATAACAGCAATGCTACGAGCACTCCAACTCTCAGAAGGAAAAGCAGTAAACATCTACACAGACTCAATCTACGCATACAAAACTGTGACTCTGTCATTAGCCGGTTGGATAAGAAATGGCTTCAAACTTGTGACCGGCCTTCCGATCAAACATGAAGAACTGATTAAACAACTAATTGACGCTGTCCAGATGCCATCAAGACTCGCTATCCTGAAATGTAAGGCTCATACCAAGGGAAGTGACTCTATTTCCTTGGGAAATCAAGCAGCCGATCATGCTGCAAAAGAAGCTGCAAACTACAACGCAAGAAACATGCTGGTACACAATCGATGGATCGATGATTGTCACGTGTGTCAAACCATGAATCCAAAGAAGGCGTACAGGCCACCCCCAGGAACGTATGCCCTACCCAACAAGCCCTTTGAAAGAATTGTCATGGACTTTACAGACATGGGACCAGACATGCGAGTCCGAGGTTTCCGATATCTACTGGTCATAGTCTTGTGTGCAGCACTTTGGAAACGGCTACGTTTGTAAAATGTGCTGTATAAATAAAGTGGATTTGGATTTGGATTTGGATAGTCTGTGAATACACGAGATGGGTTGAAGCATTCCCCTGCAAAACGGAAACTGCAAAGGAAGTAGTGAACCATTTGACGACTGATGTCTTTTCACGCTTTGGTGTACCCCATGTCATTCGCACGGATAATGGTTCACATTTCACTGCAAAAATCGTCCGAGATGTGCTAAAAGCTCTAAACATCACCCAACGTTTTGGCACAGTCTACCACGCTGCCAGTCAAGGAGTTTGTGAACGAATGAATGCCACTGTTAAAAGAAAACTTGCAAAGGTTTGGAAGACCACTAAACTTGATTGGGTGACTGCCTTACCTTTCGTTTTGATGGACAGTAGAAACAGTGTGAATAAAACGACGTCATACTCTCCTCATCTACTACTAACTGGCAGAGAAATGCAAAAACCAAACGGCCCATTCTCTGAAGACGAACCATTTATAGAATGGGACAAACAACATCACTCATATGTACAGCAGCTACAAAAAATTGTGATGCAACTACACAAGTGCAGACAAAGAACACATGACCTAGGAAACGAAGCTGATCCAGATATGGACGTTTCACCAGGATCCTGGGTTTATGTTAAAGTACACAGACGAAACAACTGGTCCCAACCATACCAAACTGGCCCATATAAAGTTCTACAATCTACAGGAAGATCTGTCCAAGTCCAAAAAGATGCAACTAAAGTATGGTATCACCTATCCCACTGCTTTAAGTCGCCAACTGACCCAACTGAACGAACTCCAACCCAAATCCGCACTGACCTTGCCATCGCATCTACCACCCAGGATGAAGCTGCCCATGCAGAACCGGATGCTGAAACCGGCGAACAGCCTGATGACCCCACCCGACCCTCCGCCGCTGGGGCTCCAGAAGGGGAGGAAAAAGGGAGGAGATCGAGGAGATAGAGAAGAAAAAGGAGAGTATAGGCCATATTATGATAATTTGCTAACTTTACAATGTGTAATCCTGACTACGCTGATTATATTATTCTCTGTTGTTATAGTATGGGGATACATTCTACTGACTGAGACTGTTCTCGGACGGCTGGCAAACAACACGACAACCACAACAACCACTCACGGCATGACCAACTCAGCCAACCATACGGGTAAGACACAAGGAGCACTAAAACGGGCAAAAAGAGAACTTCCTAAAATTTCCAGAATTGAAAAATATTGCTATGAAGGCCAAACATGTAATGTTTTATTCGACGTATGTGAAATATTGGACTGTATGTCAGACATACCCGCTATAGATCATGTTTTTAATACCCAAATTGTTTGTAAAGACACTTGTCTGACCAGAGCTAATAATTATGAGGACCACAGGGTCACAAACAACGCCAGAGCAATTTCTAGTACCGACGATCATCATAATACAGACCAAGGTGATTTTAGAACTGATCAACAGCAGAGAATTACCCTGACAAAGATCAGGAAAGATGAGGCATCTTATCAAGCAGATCTAAAGCATTGCAGAGGGAGTAAATCCCCTACTCAGCGATGCAACCCAGTAGTACTATCTATTCAAAATCCAGAAGTTAGTGACTCAGGAATATATGCTATAGGTTTCCAGTGCTCAAAAATCACCACTGTTTCATGTAATCGGAGAATCAATTTAAATTTTGAAGGCTATATCCACATAACCATATTAGTAACTAATAAGATTGCTCCAGTGAATGAAATAAATTCTTTGACTGAAGCAATAAAAATAGAGACAGGATTGGAAATGACAGAAAACACTTGGTTAAAATGGGTACAGTATACTGCCCATACTCTGACCACAGAAGACTGTATTGTATGTTCGGCTGCCAGACCACAACTAACAACTGCATCCATACCATACTCCAATAACAAGGACTTGACGTGTATACTTAAGCTCTTCACCAGAAAATCATTTGAACGGACTGACGAGTGTTATCAACTCCATGACAAGTTACCTGTTGTAACTTCAAAGGACATACCCACCACTTGGAAAATGGGAACTGCAATGTATACCTGTTTCCTCAGAGATACGATCACCAACGCAGACATAAGGACTGACAACAGAGTTGACATTGAGGGTTTCACTAATAATTTTTGTAATCAGACTTTTACTTCTGACAATTATGACAATTTTGCCCTTTTGACTAACCAATCCATTTCACGAGCAGATATTTGGTGGTTATGTGCAGACTTCCGTCTATATGCAATACTATCTCCAACATGGTCAGGTGTGTGCGTGCCAATTATGCTAATTATCCCATTCACTATAGGTCCTACAGATTCACTGAACTTAAAACCGACCCAGGTTCCATATAAAACTGGACCGGACCACGTCCACAAGAGGTCCTTGTCCCCACAGCCTAAAGAAACACCAAAAGGTTCCTTTAAAGGGACAGTGTGTAAGATTTTTACCTGTTAATTACTGAAATTGAAGATACCCATTCAAAAATACATTGTTTTCCAAGCCTTTTCACTTCCATCATGAAATCAAAGTATTCTTTTGGACTTAGATATAGTCACATAAAAGGGGGATCTTCCCCATATAGAGGCAGCCATTTTGAATACGAGAGCCGCAGAAGGACATTTGGGCTCATCCTTTGCCTCGGCTCCGGCTAACAGCTGCTTAGCCGCGCTGCAGATGGCTCCCCCCTTCCCCCTCCCCTTCCCCTTCTCTCCTTCGTTCCTCTGCTCCCATATGCAGCCAGGAGCGAAGGAGAGAAGGGGAAGAGGGGAGGGGGAGCATGCTGCCGGATCACACATCGTAATGGATATAACACGTATTTTGGACTAAATTGTTTTACTGGATTTTATTCGCTGGATCCTTATGGACAGATTGAGTCCAAGTTTATGATGAAATACAGAGTTTGACCTGTGCAAAGCCTTCAAAGGTAAGCTAAGTAAGCTAAGTTTTGTGCTTTTCTGTATAAAAGCCCCATGTGCTCGGGGAGTGATTGTTTTGCAGGGAAATGAATTGCATAGTCAAAAAGAGGAGACTGTAAGGTTTCATTTGATGTGTAGATTGTCATGAATCATGATCGGGATTGTGTGTTTTCATGCGAAAAGAAAAAAAAAAAGTGAACGGGGGACCGTTTTATGTATACAGCGGTGCGCGGTTCGTGCGCGGGCACGCGCGATGTCGGCGGTACGTCGCGTCCGGGTGACCCTCGAGGTCTGCCGTAGCCAAAAGAGGAAGTGGAATAGCTAGTAACCACCTATGCGCCACGAATCCTACACACTGTCCCTTTAATAAAGACATTTATCTGAGCTCGATAGGGACGCCGGTGGGCGTGCCTAGTGAGTTCAAAGGTCAGGACGAAATCGCAGCAGGTTTCCTGTCAGCCATACTCCCCCACGTGACTTACCTGGCCAGCCAAATGATATCTCTCTGTATTTCCTATACACCGCGATACCATCTGGACACTCTCCATCCACTCTCGCTCCTCCGGTTCCAAACCGACTCCGCGATTCTGATTCGTTCAAAGATGGTGACGTCAGTGCACCCGCCTTTGCCCGCAAAGTCACTCTTAGGCAGCGGAAGTTCCGCCTCAGTTTTGAATCAAGATGGCGCAATCTCTGATTGGTTCACTTAGCTGTCTGTCTACGCGCAACCGCAGCGTATTCTGTGGATCAAACGTTACCAGACTCACTCGCTGGTACAGCGATGAGTCATGGATTCTTCCAGGCAACCACGTGACAGCTGCAAAAAATGTAGTATGGATTAATTACCTCTATTACAATCAACAGAGATTTATCAATTATACGATTGAAGCGATTGAAGGCATTGCTGAACAACTTGGACCTACCTCATTAATGGCCTGGCAAAATCGAATCGCCCTCGACATGATATTAGCCAAAGAATCCTCTGTGTGTAGCATGTTCGGCGCTGAATGTTGCACTTTTATCCTCAACAACACTTCCCCTGATGGAAGTATTGCTAAAGCTTTGAACAAACTTAAGTCGTTATCTGCTGAATTTGCTAGAAACTCTGGTGTACCTGAACATGCCTGGACAAGTTGGTTTCATAAAATGTTTGGCCCATGGGCTGCGACAATTGTCTCTATTATCACTACCATAGTGACTGTAATTGCTATTTTAATTGTAATTGGCTGTTGCGTTGTCCCTTGCCTCAGAGGTTTAATAGAGCGTCTGATCGCTACTGCCCTGGAGCGAAGGGATCCTCCATCACGAATTCTGTTGCTTTCAGTCGACCCTTAATTTCGACTTACTGATACATTAATCTAGTCTAATCAAAACTGAACGAATTAGTTCTGGCTGAATAAATGAATGATCTAAATTCTAAGCCCTAAGGTGTTGCTCCTTGTGACTTATTCTGCCGTCCGAGTTTTGTACAATGATTTACATGATATATTGACATAAAGACATTGAGATGTGTTATGCTCTATGAATGCTAAGGTTAAATTGTTATGTTGAGATGATTGATTTTATTTGTAGAGGGAGCGTCTTGCCACTCTACTATGTAAGTGTGATCACATGTGTTTATGTGATCAAATGTGACCTATGTTTGTGTAATCCATCAAAGGTCGCTAATACTCCTGACGTCCTGTTCTTGTGTTATCAATCTTTAGTTACTAATACAACGTGGTTTACGACATCTATGAGTGATTTAACTGCTGATTCAGTAAAAAACTAGAGACGTGTTGTTTCTTAAACTGGACTTGACCTGTGTTTTATTATCATGTTTTGTACCACCAAGACACGTTGTCTGCTAAAGTTCAATAACTAATGGTCCTAATAATGAGTTAATGATCAACTAGTCTGTAGGATAAATTGACCACAGTTCTGTACCTGGACGGAGATGGCAGGGATATACTTCTTGAATGCTGAACTGATCATACCTGTATACTCTGCTGATCGAACATTAAAAGTGCCTATACTGAACCAGCTCAGACTCCTGCATTTCTTCTACGAGGTCGTAAGAATTTCTTCCCACAGTGTACAAAAGTGTGGGCTACTGAATTTGAGATTCAGGCTGTGGCAAATATGTTAGAAGTGGATGTATACACATATACGGAAGGCAAGTGGTTGGCCTACAAAAGTGGGCTCAGTATGGGACCAGCATCAAGCTTGTATTTGCATCATTATAATGACGGTCAGTTGTGTAAGGAATGTACAAAATAATCAGTGTTGTAAACGGTGTGATGGTAAGGACGCCAGCCAGAAAGGCATTGGAAGTGAAACAGCACATGTAATGCCACTAAGGCCACGCGATATGCACAAAAGTACTGCAGTTGTCTCAAAAGGTTTTGAAATGACTGAGCAGGTGGTCAAAGCTAAAGAGTGCGAAACAAACAAAATTCATAAAAGACGAAAGAAGCATTACCAGCAACATAGTGACTTAATTAAAAGGCAAAGGATAGACAGATATCATGGAAATGTGATAGGGAAAGAAAAGGAATATGAACGGAACAGGTACAGGACAAACATAAAGCATAGGACTGAAGTTAAAAAACGGAGTGTGTTGAAATACCAGAACGATACAACACACAGGAATGCCATCAAAGAAAGAAGTGTGTTGAAATACCAGAACGATACAACACACAGGGATGCCATCAAAAAAAGAAGTGTGTTGAAATACCAGAACGATACAACACACAGGGATGCCATCAAAAAAAGAAGTGTGTTGAAATACCAGAACGATACAACACACAGGAATGCCATCAAAAAAAGAAGTGTATTGAAATACCAGACCAACCCAACACACAGGGAAGCTGTAAAACAAAAAAGTATTGAAACATCACAGTAACAAAGAACATAGGGAGGCAAAAAAACTTGCTGACAGGATGCACTACAGAACAAGTCAAGCCACTCGTGACAAAAAGAAGCGTAATGTGAATAGCCACCGGAAAAAGCATGTTCAGGCTATGCATAATTTTGATGTAGTCATGCAGCACTTTTTGGATAAAGTTAAGGACGGTCCTACTTATATTTGTTGTGTTTGTCATCGATTGTTGTTTAAACATCAAGTATTACTTTGTGAAAGACACAGATATTCTAAAACAGAGAACATGTTACATAATGCAGAGAATTGCATTACTGAGGATTATCTTCACAGATGTAATGAATCTTGTGCTTCGCCATGTTCTTGGATGGACACAACCAGAAGAGTTTTGTGGATATGCCATTCTTGCCATTCCAAATTGGCAAGAAGTGAAATGCCACCTGAGAGTGTACACAATAGTTTGGCGCTATTGCCTATTCCACCTCAATTGAGTTGTGTGAATACCATAGAGCAAAATTTGATTTCACTAAACATACCATTTATGAAACTGTTGGCTTTACCTAAGGGCGGACAAAATGGGGTACATGGCCCAGTTACTTGTGTTCCAGCTAATGTTGTGTCAACTGCACAAGTTTTACCGCGTGCAAATAATGACAGCTCCCTTTTGCGTGTGAAATTGAAGAGAAAACTAACGTATAAAGGCTTTTACAGATATCAGTTTGTAAATGTACAGCATATACAAGAAGTATTGGCTTATTTAAAAGAAAAGAATGCTTTTTATCATGACATACAGTTTAACACTGAGTGGATAAATGATTTTTCAAAGGTTCCAGCTGACAATGAACCAGATATAGCAGATGAGAATAGGGACACAAATGAGGATGACATGTTGCATGACAGGCAACAGCATTGTATGTTTATGGACTTCTGCCTCCAGCCTGTGGATTTGGGCCAGGAAGTATTAGACCAGTATTATGATAATATTGTGAATGTCGCTCCAGGTGAAGGAAATAGCCCAGTTAACATGCTGTTGGACACGGGAAATGAAGCCAAAAGTTTTCCGACTTTGTTTCCAGATGGCCACAATACTTTTCATGATTTCAGACAGAAAAAATTGAGTCTGACAAGATACTTTAATGCAAGAATATTGAGTGCCGATTGTCGGTTTGCTAGGAATATTGATTACATATTATATGCACAGTATCTGTCGGAAATAGAGCGGGTAATTTCGGGTGTGTCAATTGCTTTGAGAAAAGGCAGGGAAAATATAAATCCAAAAACAATAGGGACTGAAATGGTGACGGACCAAAAAGTGTTACACAGTCTTCTTCAGCATGATGATGGCTATAGATTTTTGAAACCTGTAAGAGGATCAAGATCCCACCTTACTGGCAGGGTGTCCAAAAAGATTTGTTTGCAATGATTCGACAACTAGGCCTTCCTACTTGGTTTTGTTCTTTCTCGTCGGCAGATATGCGATGGACAAATATGTTGTCTGCTATTTTGAAGCAGAATGGTAGATTGGAAGAGGTGCATGACTTAGACTGGAGTGAGAAATGTGAGTTGTTGAGGGTAAATCCAGTGATTGCTGCACGCATGTTTGATCACAGATGGCATACATTCTTGGAAACTGTTTTGAAATTGAAATTTGAAAGATTGTGGATTATTTTTATCGGGTGGAGTTTCAGCAACGTGGATCTCCTCATGTGCATTGTCTCTTTTGGGTGGAGAATGCCCCTCAGATTGGTAAAAACACAGATGAGGAGGTGGTCAGCTTTGTAGATAAGTATGTCACTTGTGCGTTGCCTACTGAAGACCAACAATTATTGGATATAGTGACAACAGTACAGCAACATAGTAAAAGACATTCCAAAACATGTAGAAAGAAAGGGCAGAGTTTTATTTGTCATAAGAGTTTGGAAGAGGAAGCTAATACTGAGGACAACGGAGAGGAAACCCCCACTTCAAACAGTGAAAGCCTACAAGACACTTGTAAACCAAGTGAAGAGAGACCTATTCTATTCAAGACCTATTTGGCAGCCTATTTGCCAGCCTAAACATAACCCAAGCAACGTATGAGCGTGCACATCAAACACTGAATAAGAAAACCACTTTAGTACTCCAAAGAGATGTAAATGCAATGTGGATTAACCAGTATAACAGGAATCTCCTGAAGTGTTGGAATGCAAACATGGACATTCAGTTTGTGGTGGATGCATATGCTTGTGTGGTGTACATTATATCGTACATTTCCAAAGGGGAGCGGGAAATGGGAGTTCTGTTGGGAAATGCACATAGAGAAGCCTCTAAAGACAAAAACCTTGATGCCAAACAAACACTGCACAAACTGGGGAATGTATACCTTCATCAGCGAGAAGTGTGCTGTCAAGAGGCTGTGTACAAATTGACCGGTATGCATTTAAAAGAATGTTCCAGAAATGTCATATTCATTCCAATAGGAGACAATATTGCTAGAATGAGTTTGCCTTTACAACAACTGCAGGCTCGTGCACAGTCAGATAGTTTGTCATCTGATGACATGTGGATGACAAATTGGGTCGATCGATATAAAAATAGCCTCAAGTGGAGGAGTTCAAGTATCTCGGGGTCTTGTTCACGAGTGAGGGGAGGATGGAGCGTGAGATTGACAGGCGGATTGGTGCAGCGTCGGCAGTGATGCGGTCGTTGTACCGGACCGTTGGGGTGAAGAGGGAGCTGAGCCAAAAGGCGAAGCTCTCAATTTACCGGTCAATCTACGTTCCTACCCTCACCTATGGCCATGAGCTTTGGGTAATGACCGAAAGGACGAGATCGCGGATACAAGCGGCCGAAATGAGTTTCCTCCGCAGAGTGGCTGGGCGCACCCTTAGAGATAGGGTGAGGAGCTTGGTCACACGGGAGGAGCTCGGAGTAGAGCCGCTGCTTCTCCACGTGGAGAGGAGCCAGCTGAGGTGGCTCGGGCATCTGTTCCGGATGCCTCCTGGACGCCTCCCTCGGGAGGTGTTCCGGGCATGTCCCACCGGGAGGAGGCCCCGGGGAAGACCCAGGACACGCTGGAGGGACTATGTGTCCCGGCTGGCCTGGGAACGCCTTGGGGTCCCCCCGGAGGAGCTGGAGGAAGTGTCCGGGGTGAAGGAAGTCTGGAGGTCCCTGCTTAGACTGTTGCCCCCGCGACCCGGCCCCGGATAAGCGGAAGAAAATGGATGGATGGATGGATGGATGGATGGATAAAAATAGGCCTGTTGACAATGAGTTTGAGGAATTGTGTCTGGCAGCATTTGTGTCCAATTTCGCGTGGTTTATGGAAGACACAGAAGCAAAAACAGCATTCAGTTGAAGAATGATGCGGGTTTTGTTGTGGGCAGAACAAGATCACCAGCCATCATACGATACCCTGCCTTTTCTCCCACAAAGTCTCCAGAGAAATTCCATCAAGCAATGTTGCAGTTGTTCTTACCATATAGAATGGATGCGTGAAAAGTCCCTCAGTCGTCCAGGTAGAATCCATGATAAAAGGAGAAGTTCAATTTGTCAACTGGACAAAGTTTGTTTGGTTGAAAACGTTTCGCCGCTCATCCGAGAGGCTTCGTCAGCTCTAATAAGAATACTGGTAAGACACTTGCTTATATCTTGCTGTAGGGAGGAGCTACCTAGCTAACTACTTTCCGGAACTATCTCATTGGTTTCTGTCTTTTGTTTCTCTGGCGTCTAGATAACGATCCCTATTCATCCCTACACGACTGTTTTTCCCACCTCTGGCCCTGCCCGGCTAGCCCTATTGTTTCCCTGTTTGCTTGATCTAGGCTTAAGAATGGAATTGTAGATGGGATGCAAATTATGTCTGACTCCACCATTTCTGTTCAGAGAAGGATTCTCTTTTTTGACAAAAATAGCCTCTTTAACTCCCCTCTCAAACCAATTATTTTCCCTGGCTAAGATCTGAACCTCACTGTCCTCAAATGAATGACCCGTGACTTCTAGGTGAAGATATATGGCAGATGACGGTCCACTCTGGCACGCCCGTCTGTGTTGGTGCATCCTCTTGTGAAGTGGCTCGTTATCTAGACGCCAGAGAAACAAAAGACGGAAACCAATGAGATAGTTCCGGAAAGTAGTTAGCTAGGTAGCTCCTCCCTACAGCAAGATATAAGCAAGTGTCTTACCAGTATTCTTATTAGAGCTGACGAAGCCTCTCGGATGAGCGGCGAAACGTTTTCAACCAAACAAACTTTGTCCAGTTGACAAATTGAACTTCTCCTTTTATCATATAGAATGGACACACAATTGAAACCACCTCCGTTTTTAAAGTATGAAGACTTTTATACTACAGGCCATGTAAGCTATTCGGGTAGAAACCTGCAGTCTGTGAAGACCATAGTTGACATGAACAGAAGTGCATTTGAGAAAGAAACTGAGTCATTGACAGACATAGAAGGGGAAATGACTTTTGACATGTTGGAGGATGCCTGGTGCCAATTGTGTCCAGAACAGCAAGCTGAACACTTGGAGTGTCGGGAAATTCGTCAAGAAGAGCAAGATATGGACGAGGACCTTCAGGACATTGTACCAGAACTGCAAGACAGCCATAGCAAGGTTTTTGGATTGGAAAAGCCAAACAATGTCCTGTCTAGGCATGAAGGCTTGGAATTATTAGGGTCATTAACTCATTCACTGCCGGCCTGTTTTCAGAATTCTAACCCCAGAGTGCCACAGGTTTCAGTAGAATTTCACTGATTTTCCAAGACCCACAGAATACTGAGTTCTTTGACTATATAAACATGGGACACATCAAAATAAAGTGTCGACTCTCTTCTTTCACCTGGAAAAAAAATTATGTTTCTAACCTTTTCGGTTCTCAAATAACTGATAGTAGAACATAGGGAAGTTTCAGCAAAAACACTGGTTTTTGAGCAAGAAATGGAGAAAACGAGCGTTTAGTTCAGAGAAGGATTTCGAGCAGATCAGTGACTTTGACATCAATATTTATCGATTTAGTGACACCTCAAACATCTAAAATAACAGAGAAAGAGATTTTTGATGACAAAGTACATTTTTTATTTACAAATATAAGAATATAAGGCTCTGTGAATCCTTCAACTCAATTGTGCCAAGAGATGTTTACAGGATATAATATCTTTTCATATAAAATAGAACTTTGTCACTTCACAACAATATTGAGGCTCAGAGTACACACACATACACACACACACACACACACACACCTACATACACACACACACACACACATATATACGTATATGTACATACACACAAGCCCATGCATAAACCTTTACACACACACAGCTACACACGCACATACACACACGCGCGCGCCGCACGCGCGCGTACACACGCACGCACGCACACACACACACACATATAAACTCAATTCTTCTCATCTCGTGCCTCTTTGGAGAGCAGAATCCAAGTCAGTAAACTTCTTTGGCACTGTCGTAGTTCTCCCTGCTCTGCTGCGCGGAGCAGGGAGTCTCCCTGCTCCGCGCAGCGCGATCAGGACACGCCCCCTGCCTCAGCCAGAGCAGATCTCTGCCCCGACATCGCTGCGTGTCTCTGTGATCCTCTGATCCGGGATCTTGGGTCCCAAAAGCGATCAAACCGCTCCGTAGGCGCTGATCAACAGTTATCTGCTTTTCCGGGTTCACTCGCCTCACCATCTTACTCCATTCGCCTCCACTCGCACTCCACAGTACACATACACTACACTCCTCTCCTCTCGCGCCTCTCCGATCGGCAGATAATGATACAAGATCGCCACCTACAGGTTGGGAAGTGTGAATTACACCTTCAAAGCTGCTCCAGGTCGTATCCTAGCAACCCCCGCTGAAAAACGTCCTTGACGAGTTTATTCGTCACGGCACTCAACGTTCGGATTCAACATGACGAGAAAACTCGTCACCGGCAGTCAATGAGTTAAATGACACACAGTTGCGCATCTTGAATAAAATACAGCAATGGTGTCTTGAGAAATTACATGACAAAAATCCTGATCCTCTGCATGTTTTTATTACTGGAGGGGCAGGTGTAGGGAAGAGTCATTTGATCAAAGCCATTCAATACGAAGCCTCAAGACTTCTTTCAAAGAAAAACAATGTGCAGCCAAATGACACATTGGTGTTACTGACTGCTCCTACAGGCATTGCAGCTTATAATTTGAAAGCAAATACAATTCACAGTGCATTGTCGACAGGCAGGGATACAAAATTGCCTTACATCCCACTTGGCGAAGAGAAATTGAACACTTTGCGCTCCAAATTACACAAATTGCAGATTTTGATTATCGACGAAATTTCAATGGTAGATCATCATCTACTAGCATATATTAAAGGTCCCATGACATGGTACTTCTTGATGCTTTTATATGGCTCCTTAATGGTTCCCTAATACTGTAAATGAATCCTTCTTCAAAATCAACACTCAGTGCATGAGATATGACTCTGACATATCATGAGGCTAGATATGTGTCTAAAATTCTTTATTGTGGATGTTGCTTCTTCACTGCAAATGAGAAGGACAGAGAGATTGGCTGAGGAGCGGGGGGGCGGGTTTCCCCCGCAGCTTAGCGCAGATTTTCTTAAAGATTTTCTATGAGATTTTCTTAAAGCAGATAATGCAAAATTGTTGTTTAAAAATTTACCCTCTCAAAGCTGTATTTGGAGTGATTTGTGCATGTTTGTAATCTTTAATAAGTTATTTTCAAGTTACCATATTGCCGAATTAACCCCTTTTTTTTCACTGTCACCGACATACGCCCACTGCTCTGTGCTTAATTCCTTCTCCAGATTCAGCTGCTTGCTAATGTAATCTGCAGCTATCTGTAGGAGGTGCTGTGGTGATGTTTTCGGCAATATCAACTCCCACTGGGCACCGCAGTTTTTGGTGAACAATGAGTTTCTTCTATTAAGTTGTTTAAGATAAATATTGCTTAGACTTAGACAAACTTTATTGATCCACAAGGGAAATTATTTGCAATTTAAAATGGGCAAATTATAATGATGATCCATGGGTGTTGTAGGTTACAACTGCAGTATATAGCAAGCTCATGCGCAATATTTGTTCTTTAAAGAGCCTCTAAATGTCTGTGCTAGAGGTAACTCCGCCCACTGTAAAAGTTTCAAAAATCCAACAAAGTGGGCGGTATTTGGTGGGTTGTGGGGCAGGGCTTGACCTATGAGTGACAGCTGGGTGGCAGCGCCGGTCAGTGAGAGCGAGCAATAACATACTGCCAATGGAGAATGACAGCAACGTGAGTTTCACCACGGAGCGCAGTGGTGGTAAGAGGGGCTCCTCACATACCGTCCATAGACCGTGAGCTGACCGTGAGCAGCTGTGCTTGTCACATAGTAACCTACTGGCTCACTGGCAGCAGTTTGTCCAACCTGGAAATTCAAATGTATTGGCCATAGTTGATCCTAAAAAGTCTGTTACAGCCATGGCTTTTGACCAAATATGCATTAAATGCCACATTAAGGCCAGGGATTGGTATACACTTTATTTTAGACCCATTTACACAGTTAATCAGTAGAAAAAGTAGTTTTAGTGGCTCTTTAAAGAGCCACTTATGTGGGTGCATTAACTGATCACCAAATAATCTTTGTTGTTTGTTTTAAAAATACTATATTCACCAAAAACGACGTATTCAAATATTTAATAAATTTCAGTTCCATTTTTGATGTGCTAAATTACTCCCTCTTCAGAGCTCTATCAAGACACTATCAGCATGCATCCTGCTAATGAATCTACTGCAGGTTTGTGAAGTTAAAAAAAAAAGAAGTCTCATTTGGATAAAGCCCCCACAAACATATGATCTATTTTGTAAAAATGGGTTATATTATATTCTGTTTTAGTCTTCAAATTAAGCAGAAAGGAGAATGAGCTCCTCACTGTATAGGTTGCCAACTCCAATGTCTATAACCAGTTTGCAATCAACCGAAAATAGCTCTCAGAATGTCATGCCTTTAGTGGCAGAAAAGGGCCTCCTGCGGGCCCAGTGGTGACCGTAGAGCTGATGTTCAAACCAAAGGGTGCAGTTCTACAGTACAATATTCACACTTAAAATGATCCCAAGAGTATAACAGACATATCCAAATCTAAAACAAACTATGATTTAGGTGTTTGAATAAGGATTACTGAAATATATGGAAAAATACATTACTTAAATAATTGTGTATAGATATGAGATACTGTGGAGCATTTCAGGCAAAGCAATAACATCTCCATGGAGACAGGCAGGTGGTAGAACTCTCATCACTGAAAAATGGCATAGTGCAGCCTATGTTAAGCAAAATTGACTCTTGTGAGCTTTAAGCCATGTTAGAATGTGTAGGATCTCAGTTTTTAATTTACATGTGCATTTTCATACAAAATATGTATCCTCATTATTCTGAATTTATGTACTTAAAGGAAAAGTAACGTTTTTTTTACAATCTGAGCCTTCTTTCGGTAATAAAACAAGTAGTTTTACTCACCCATAGCAGTTTGGTGTCAATTGGAGCAGTATCGCAGAAC
Source organism: Paratrypauchen microcephalus (assembly GCA_036785185.1). Taxonomy (NCBI): domain Eukaryota; kingdom Metazoa; phylum Chordata; class Actinopteri; order Gobiiformes; family Gobiidae; genus Paratrypauchen; species Paratrypauchen microcephalus. Next base: position 3,454,449 of record JAVJIX010000029.1, read on the forward strand.
TTATGTTGAGCCGTTCTGTTCTACCAATGATCCCGTATCCGTTAGCATGAGTGCTCGGGGCATTACTTTGCGGTGTCCAAATAACACAAACTTTAGCACTTTTCAAATCACAGAAGATCGCTGTGTCAGGGTAGACTTTTAGTGGATTCCAAAACGACCTGAAACCTGATATGCAGCTATAGTTTCATTTGATGACGTCATCAGAGAGGACAGTGCGCATGCGTGAACTCAGCTGTTTTGTAAACACCGCTAGTCCGAAAGAAGCTAACGCCGCTCTGAACTTTACTTTTCTGTTGCGATATCGGGTTTCAGGCCGTTTTGGAATCTACTAAAAGTCTACGCTGACACAGCGATCTTCTGTGATTTGAAAAGTGCTAAAGTTTGTGTTATTTGGAGACCGCAAATCAGTGCCCCGAGCACTCATGCTAACGGATACGGGATCATTAGTAGAACAGAACGGCTACAACATAAGTTCTGCGATACTGCTCCAATTGACACCAAACTGCTATGGGTGAGTAAAACTACTTGTTTTATTGCCAAAAGAAGGCTCAGATTGTAAAAAAAACTTTACTTTTCCTTTAAATGAGTGTCTATAATGGGTCTCTGTGTGGGGGTTGTAATTGGACCTTGTTTACCTCCTGCTATTTCAGGCTGTGGTGAGATAGCCTATAGGCCCTCCATATGTTCACCTGCTCCCATCCATCAAATACAGGCTGACTCAAACTATTGGGAAACTCTTCTGTAATTGGCTTACGTTAACTATAGTTAAACTGGTTAAAGCTGGGGAGTCCTCTACAGGGCCTTACACGGTTTACATAGCTAGGCTTTTCTCCTATAGGCTAGCTGTGATAGTGATGTCATAAAGCATGCTACAGGTCTGTATTTAAAGACAGCTGCTGTGTGGACACTGTGTGTGAGGGCTGCCAAAAGGGACACGACCGGTGTCTCTTCTCTGTGGGCCTGCTAAAGACCAGTTGGGCCAAGGAGACATCATGTGATCAACTGGAGATGTCTGATGTCACCATTTCGTTTGTATTCTGCTGAATTCTCACATTAAATGCTGAATAACCTGAATCTCGATCAATGCCTTTCTTCAGACCTCTTTCGATCTATTTTTCAAAAACTAACAAATGCTATTACCTCCTCAAAAACATACCTGGAGTTGTGTTTTGTTTCATTCACACATGTTTGAGTAATCCTTTATTTTTAGTCTGTCTACATCTCCAAAGGTCAAAATGCTCTGTTCCAACTTGTAATGTCATGAAGCTGTAGTTTTCAAGTTAACAGTTACTTTTTACCTTTAGTTCAATAGAGATTGGCAATTAGAGCTGAAATTATCTAGATGAATCTACTGAAGGTCTATGGAGTTTAAAAAATACAGTGGAGCACTTTCTGTATTAAGACGTGACATCACAAGGTGGAAGAGAGTATTTTCTGTTTGAGAGAAGAACTCTGCCTAAATATTCAGGATTTACATGTTAAACAATTATTTCTGATGATGAAACAACATTCTAACACATCAGAAAATTGTGTAATATGGATCCTTTAAAGTTACATTAAATATTGTACAGTTCACTTGCCGATTTCAATCAGGAGAAGGTTTCTTCAGTTCTGAATCAGTGGAATTATGTAAACAGCTGGTGCTATGGCAACAGATGTGTGCTATTATAGATAATTGATGTAAATTATAAGCTGCAGTATGTCTTTTTCATAAATGTCTAGTACATAGACAGATGTGTCCTCTGTATTCAAAGAAAATGTTGTCAAAAAGGGCCCATATTACGCCATTTTCTGATCTCATCAAAAACATCCCTAGAGTTGGGCTTTGTTTCATTGACACAGGTTTAACTGAAAAATCCTGCATATTTAGGCTGAGTTCTTCTCTCTAACAGAAAACACTCTGAAGATGAAAATGCTCTGTTCCACCTTGTGATGTCATGAAGTGGTAGTTTTCAAATTAACAGTTATCAATTATCCAACTGATTCTACTGAAGGTGTATACCTTCACTAGAATCATTTGGATAATTGAACACCGTGGAACCCTTTTTGTATTGCCACATAACATCACAAGGTGGAACAGAGCATTTTCATTTTAGAAGAAGAAGAAGTGACTTTATTGATCTCACACTGGAGAAATTCTTCTCTGCATTTTAACCCATCCTATATACACTACTCACAAAAAGTTAGGGATATTTGGCTTTCAGGTGAAATTTATGGTAAATGCAACACAAGTTCATGCTACAGTGATATATCATGAAAAGTAAGACATTTAAGTAGAAGGATGCACTGGTGGTTTCCTCATCTCCAAAAATTTATTGAAACAAAAGATAACAACAATGGTAGTTACACCACAACAAAAAATTTTAATGTCTCAATATCGCGTCATGTGCCCTTGAGCATCAATTACAGCTTGACAACGGCGTCTCATGCTGTTCACAAGGCAACTTATTGTCTGCTGAGGCATGGCATCCCACTCTTCTTGAAGGGCAGCCCTCAGGTCATTGAGGTTCTGGGGTGCAGAGTTTCGAGCCTCTACACGGCGACTCAGCTGGTCCCACAAGTTTTCAATAGGATTCAGATCTGGAGAAAGTGCAGGCCATTCCATTTGAGGTACACCAGTCTCCAACAGCCGTTCCCTGATGATGCGACATCGATGAGCAGGAGCATTGTCGTCCATGAAGATGGAATTAGGCCTGTGTTGTCCATGTAGGGGCACAATCACTGGATTAATGATGTTATTTAGGTAGTATGAGCTTGTCACTGTACCATTCACAAAGTGTAGGGCAGTTCTGTACCAACTGGACACCCCTGCCCACACTGTAACACCGCCGCCACCAAAAGCTCGCCTGGTGACAACAGTGGCTGATGCATAGCGCTCTCCCTGACGTCTCCAACATCGTTGCCGGCCATCATTTCTGCTCAGCGTGAATCGACTTTCATCAGTGAACAGCACTGAGGCCCACTGGTCCCTCGTCCAGCGTAAATGCTCCCTGGTCCATGCAAGACGATGATGCCTGTGCCTGGTGGTGTGGTCAGGTACCCGTGCAGGTCGTCTAGCACGCAGACCACGCTGATGTAAACGGTTTCGAATGGTCTGACGTGACACTTGGGTGCCTCTCACCTCTCTTAAACGTGCCTGGAGTTGAGTGGCATTCATCATCCAGTTTCTCAGGGCAGTGTTCACAATGTAGCGATCATCAGCACGAGATGTGGCCAAAGGACGTCCACTTCTACGCCTTTCTGTGACTCTTCCAGTCTCTCGATATCTCTGTTGCAACCTGCTGATGACACTCTGTGACACTCCAAGCTCAGTGGCCACTTCCGTCTGAGAACCTCCTGTTTGAAGCATCGCAATGGCAAGGGACTGTTCATCCATTGTTAGGTGTCGTCTTGGTCTCATGATGTCAATGTGAACAGCATGATGAGGACGACTGTTTAAACACCAGCTCGAATTGAACCAGGACATTTATTGGTCAATTCAAAGATCACACACCCGCTGTGATTTTTGCCGTTAAGCTCCTTGTTAGAGAACAGCAACTTGTGCAAAATGACTGAAACATTTAACAGTTGGACATGTGCATTCAAAAGCTTAGAGACGTTCACATTAAGTTCACCTGTAGAGGTTTGAATGCATTTTAGGCTCGTTGTGAAATTTCACCCAAAAGCTGAATATCCCTAACTTTTTGTGATATATATATACACATATATTAGGAGCAGTGGGCAGCACACATTAGGGCGCCCGGGGACCATCTCCATGATCTTCTTGCTTCGGCTTGGTCAGGACCTAAGCTGGAGTACCTATGGTGCATGTTTTGGGTATGTAGGATATGTAGGTTACTCAAACATGTGCAAATGAAAAAAAACAACAACACAACTCCAGGTATGTTTTTGAGGAGGTAAAAACATTATTATAACATGGCCTAAAGCTCACAAGAGTCAATGCTGTCTAATTTAGAACCTTTAAACTGATATTGAAACAAAATTCTCAACACTGAAATGCTGTGTCATGGCTCTTAATTAAGCTTTAGAACAACAAATGTGGTCTTTAAACAGGTTTTTTTCTCTAGATAACTGATAAAATTAGTGAAAGGAAAGCGAGGCTGCTGCTGGAAAAATAAATATTGAAAAAAAAAAAAAAAGGCCCCATATATTCAGATGGGTTGTGTGTGTGTGTGTGTGTGTGTGTGTGTGTGTGTGTGTTTTCTCTTTCTCTGCTCGTAAGCCTCTGTTGTTCACAGGATCAGCTCTTTTAGCAGAATTTTAGCTACAAAGCTAGTTTTCATCCGTAGTCCCTAGGCAGGCAAATACATAAAAATACAACATACAATACAAGCAGCACAAACAAAAGTCTAGTGGTCACATGACTGGTTGGTTTTCAGCCATAGTTTCAGTTGTGTTTTAAAAGTGATCAGTGTAGGGCTCTCCTGTATGTGCAGAGGAACTGTTCCAGATGTTAGTGGCCCTCACAGAGAGAGTGTTCTGACCAAAGGCAGTTCTTCTGTGGGGGACCTCACAGTCTCCTCTGGAGGAGGCCCTGGTTTTCGGACCACTTGATGTCTTAGGTTTGAAAAAGACAAACATGGGGGGTCGGGTTAGTCCATGTAGCACTTTGTAAATAAAGCATACATACTTAAAATGTATAACATTTTCAAAATTTAAAAGATTGTACTTATTTAAAATATTACATACATGAAATGAATTAGGTTTTTGGTCAAAAACTTTATTTACTTTATTTTCAAATTGGTAACAGTGGTGAGAGACCAACTTGTGATGCAATATTCAATATGGGATAAAATCATTGAATAAGATAAGATAAGATAAGCCTTCATTGATCTCACACAGGAGAAATTTACTCGCCACAGTAGCTCCAGGACAATTGGACAAGAGGGAAAAGTGCATGCAGGCAGGGAGGGGATAAAGTAAGTAATAAATAATACAGATAGTAATACGTAATAATAATAATAATGGAAAATAGTAATAATGATAATAGTAACAAAAAGCATCTACATGAAATAAGAGGATATTGCACATCTGGCCTACATGTTAGAATTATACAGTCTGATGGCGGTGGGGATGAAGGATCTGCGGTAGCGCTCCTTCTTGCACTGGGGGGCTCTTAGTCGGCTACTAAAGGAGCTGCTCAGCTCCTCTACAGTCCGGTGCAGAGGGTGAGAGGTGTCGTCCTTAATGGACATGAATTTGGCCAGTACCCTCCTCTCAGCCACCTCCTCTACACGGTCCAGAGGACAGCCCAGGACAGAACTGGCCCTCTTAACCAGCTTATTCGGTCTTTTTCTGTCCCGTTCTGTGCTGCTCGGGGCCCAGCAGACGACAGCGTAGAGGAGAGCAGAGGCCACCACAGAGTCATAAAAAGTCTTGAGCAGAGGCCTGCACACTCCAAAGGAGCTCAGTCTCCTCAGGAGGTGGAGGCGACTTTGGCCCTTCTTGTACAGGGCGTCGGTGTTGTGGGACCAGTCCAGTTTATTGTTGAGGTGAACACCCAGGTACTTGAAACTGTCCACAGTCTCTATGTCCTGCCCCTGGATGTTCACCGGTGAGTGAGGTAGTGGTCTCCTCCTGAAGTCGATCACCAGCTCCTTTGTCTTACTGGTGTTAAGGCTCAGGTGGTTGCGCCCACACCAGTCCACAAAGTCACTGATGACCGAGCGGTACTCCAGCTCGTTCCCCTCTGACACACAGCCCACAATGGCCGAGTCGTCGGAGAACTTCTGGAGATGGCAGCTGTCCGTGTTGTATGTGAAGTCCGAGGTGTATATGGTGAAGAGGAAGGGTGAGAGGACAGTACCCTGGGGGGCCCCCGTGCTGCAGACTACCACCTCTGACTCACAGCCGCACGTACTGTGGACGGTCAGTGAGGTAGTCGATGGTCCAGGCAGCGAGATGTCCATCCACTCCCGCGTCCTCCAGCTTCCCCCGCAGCAGCGCCGGCCTGATGGTGTTGAAGGCACTGGAGAAGTCAAAGAACATGACTCTCACAGCACTCCCGGCGGTCTCAAGGTGGGTGAGCGCCCGCTGCAGAAAGTAGATGACGGCGTCCTCTACTCCTACGTTTGGCTTGTAGGCAAACTGCAGCAGGTCCAGGGTGGGGCTCACCACAGAGCAGAGGTGGCTGAGGATCACCCTCTCCATGGTCTTCATGAGGTGGGAGGTCAAGGCGACTGGTCTGTAGTGGGCCGGTTCCCTGGCGTTTGTTGTTTTGGGAACCGGGACCACACAGGAGGTCTTCCACAGGACGGGGACCTTCTCCAGGCTGAGGCTCAGATTGAACATGTAGCAGAGAACCTCACAGAGCTGGTCTGCACAGGTTCTCAGCAGCCTGGGGCAGATACCGTCGGGTCCTGCGGATTTCCTCTGCCTGAGTCGCCTAAGCTCCCTCCTCACCTCGTCCGGTGTGATGGAGAGGGGGGAGAGGGGGTGGGGGGGGGCTGGGGTGGACTGCGGGCGGTGGTGGTAGTGGGGGGTGGAGGGGGCTGGTGCTGGGTTGAGTACGTGTGAAGGGGAAGGGGGGTATGGCTACTGGCCTGGGAAGGTGTGAAGAGGAGGAGGGGGGAGTCGGCAGAGGGGCAGGTGGGGTGGGGGGCGAGTCAAACCTGTTGAAATAACAGTTTAATTCATCCGCCCAGCGCTGATCGCCATCAGCTGTCCCTCTGCCACTCTGTCCAAAACCAGACATGCTCCTCAGTCCTCTCTACACGCCCCGTGCGTTGTTTTGGGCCAGCTGCTCCTCCATCCTCCTCCCATAGTCCTTCTTGGCCCGTCGGATCCTCCACTGAAGCTCTCTCTAGACCCTTTTCTGCTCCTCTCTGTCCCCTGAGTTGAAAGCTCTTTTCTTCTGGTTCAGGAGGGCTTTAAGCTCAGGGGTGACCCAGGGGTGGTAGTTGGGGAAACACCGTACCCTCCTGGTTGGCACAATGTTCTCCACGCAGAAGTTGATATAGTCTGTGATGCAATGGGTCAGGCCGTTGATGTCGTTTCCATAAGAGTCAGTGAAAATGTCCCAGTCAGTGTTCTGGAAACAGTTTCTCAGACTCTCACAGGCCTCCTGAGTCCAAAGCTTCACAGACCGCTTCCGCACAGGTTCTTTCCGCACCCTGGGTGTGTATTGCGGGAGCAGGTAGACCAGACAGTGATCCGAGCGTCCGAGCGGGGGGAGGGGGGGCGGAGGTGTAAGCGTCCTTGATGTTGGCGTAAAACAAGTCCAGAGTCTTATTGTCTCTCGTCGGGAAAGTGACGTATTGAGTGAAAGTGGGGAGAGTAGTGGAGAGAAATGTATGGTTAAAGTCCCCAGTGATCAGAAATGAGGCGCGCGGGTGACGTATCATCATAACGGCGCTGTGGAACTGTTCGCATGCTGCCGCACCATCCGCCGATGGAGGAATGTACACACAGAACACAATAATGTGTGCAATTTCTCTGGGCAGATAGTACGGCCGCATACCCACAGCGAGCAGTTCAATGTCCCGGGAGCACAGCTGGTGTTTCACGTGTACATTCCCGGGGTGGCACCAGCGTTCATTAATGAAGAAGATAAGTCCTCCTCCTCGTGTCTTCCCGCTCCCCGACACGGTCCGGTCCGCGCGCCTCATAGTAAATCCATCCAGCGAGATTACATTGTCCGGTATATTCCCATTTAGCCATGTCTCAGTAAAGCACAACAAACTGCAGTCCCGGAATTGTCTCTGATGTCGGGCCAGCGCGACAAGCTCCTCCACCTTGTTGTTTAGCGAACGCAGATTCCCCGTTATCACCGTGGGTAGTCCGTTCGGTGAATACGGCCTCCGGTTCCTGCGTCCGCCCCTGCAGCCTCTCCGCTTTCTCCGTATCGCCGCTGGGACCTCCGGTTTCCCCGCGTGGAGTAGAGACGGGCCCCGTAGATCCAGGAGCTTGTCACGCGTGTATATAATCCGAAGGTGAATCCCGGCGTACCTCCTGGCGCAGATTCATTAAAAGTCCAAAAACACTACAGCTAACAATATAGCTGTAGTGAGAGTAGGCTTCCCAGGTGCGCGACTGCGCCCTGTTTCACCTACTCTAAAGAAAAAGCAAGAAAAACGACTATATACAAGTAAAAAGAGAAAAAAAGGAAAAGTAGGGACGGAGCTACTCCCGCAGGCAGCTGGCCTCACCAGTGCCATCTTGGCAATAAAGAAACATTCTAGCAGCATTCTAGCAGCACCAAGTGTTATAAAAGATCTGATTTATTTAAAATTTTTAAGATTATATTTGACAGTATTGGCAGATTTTTTAATATGATTTTTGAAAGACAAAGTGGAATCAAGTGTCACACCAAGATACTTGAATTCTGTGACCAATTGTAATTCCTCTTCTCTCAAGAATACTCCGGAGCTTTTTATCTCTTTTGATTGCTTTGAGAACATCATACAGACCTTTTTTTTTTTTTTTTTTTTCTTTTGGAATTTAGAAGCAAACATGATTTAAAAAGCCAGTCATTTACTTGTTCCTTAGCTGAGGTCAGAATGGAAGCTGCCTCTTTGCCTGAATATAAATTACGGAGTCATCTGCATATAGTTGAAAATTCATGTTATTACATGTTTTGGAAAGGCCATTTATGTACAGTGAGAATAACAGAGGTCCAAGTATTGATCCTTGGGGAACCCCGACAGAGACATCCAGCACTGATGATTTTACACAGTCAATTTGTACAAGTTAAGTTAAATATGATTTAATCCACTGAATTGCCTCTGGCGAGAAGTTGAAGTCTGTTAATTTTGTTAGAAGTATTTCATGGCTAACAGTGTCAAAAGCCTTTTTAAGATCAAGCAACACTGCACCAACACAGGGATATTTATCCAATTTACTTTTCACATTTTCTAGAAAGAAGCTATTTGCAGATTCAGTGAAGTGGTTTGCTCTGAAACCAAACTGCATGGCATGAAAGTTAGAGGAACTATTATGTAAATGTTCATTTATAATATTTGCTACCCATCTCTCAACAACCTTAGAAATGACTGGAAATATACAGATTGGTCGATAATTGGATATATTTGATCTGTCACCAGATTTAAAAATTGGGTGACTGTTGCCAGTTTCCAGGACAATGGGACAACTTTCTGTTTAAGAGATAAATTAACCATGTGTGTTATTGGTGCAGTAAGAGAGTCTTTGCATAATTTTAGGAGATGAGTGTCCAGTCCATGTATGTCTTTGGCTTTTGAATTTTTTAATGAACTAATAATTTTAGACACTTCCAGCCCTGTTATTTCATGTAAATTAAAAACAGGCTGCGTTTGATCAATGGACTTTGTTTTGAGATCAGGGAATGGAAATAACTCACTTATTTCCAGTACTCGAGTTGAGGGGGGATGGGGGGGTGGCATCCCCCCTGTGGGAAAAAATAGTCAAAATCATCCCTCTTCTAAAACGGGCATCCCTTCTTCCATCCCTTATGGCATTTTATCAATCAGGCATGAAAATCCCTAAACTTTTCGCGAATTTCGCAGTTTTTAAGTCAAAATGGCCAGTGCGCTCCAGCTTCCAATCATGTTGCAGCATAATTACGCACCGATACGCGCTCCCGCCAATCATGACGATTGCCGCTGTTGTGTTTGCGCCTGTTCGCCGATCAGCTGTGAGCCTGATATTTACGCGGCATTTCCAAGAGAAGAAGAATCCTTAACTTGCTACGTTAATGCTACGTAAGAAGGAACTCTCGCCTCGGGACACGGGATACATTCGGGATTATGTCCTTTTCTCCGGAGCTCTGGATTATTAAAGACAACACGGCAAACTGTTAGAATGGATCTGACTGCATTCTTATGGGTGAGTCATATTATCAGATTATTTCTGCATCTATTTCGGCACTAAACCAGGACTAAACCAAGACTAAAGGTTTAAACCAGGACTAAACCAAGACTAAACCAGGTCTAAACCAGGACTAAACCAGGTCCAAACCAGGACTAAGCCGGGTCTAAACCAGATCTAAACCGGGTCTAAACCAGGACTAAACCAGGACTAAACCGGGACTAAACCAAAACTAAACCAGGTCCAAACCAAGACTAAGCCAGGACTAAAACAGGTCTAAACCAGGTCTAAACCAGGACTAAGCCAGGACTAAACTGGGACTAAACCAGGACTAAACCAAGACTAAACCAGGACTAAGGTGTGTGTGTGTGTGTATATGTGTGTGATAACATATATCCTGTGTATTATTGAATTATTGAATGATTATATGGACTTTTTGTTATAAAAGCATTTCCATTTTAACAAAGTACCTTCTAATTCTGCCCTGCCCTGAAACACCACAGTGATGTCAGTGATGGGGGAGGGCTTAGCCCCCCCCCCCCCCCGTTGGTGAAAATTTTCACCATCCCCCCTGGTTTCATTTTACAACTCGACTACTGCTTATTTCCATGACGGAGTTGAGAAAATAGTTATTAAATTCATTTGTCAGTAGATCTGGATCAGACAGAGTAATATTGTTTATTTTTAGCTCAATTTCTTGTTGTTTTGCTTTTGTATCCTTGCCAATTAGTTTATTTAGATTTTGGAATTTCCGTTTGCTTATTCATGAAAAATGTTGCTTTGACCTTTCGTATAATTTGAGTAACCTTATTTCTCAATGAGGTAAATTTATACCTGTCTGTGATGAGATGGGATTTGAGATATTTTTTTAGTTGCTCATCTCTTTCTCTCATCCATTTCTTGCATTCGTCATTTACGAACTTTGCAAAGCTCTCACAAGATTTGGTAGTAATTTTTTGGGAATTATTGTTTTGCATGAGACTTTTACATTTGGCCTATATAAATCTTTAAAACGTTTTTTTGTGAGTTTTCTTGAGAAGAAAATGGCATTGTGGTCAGACAACCCGGTCACGTAGTTAAATGTTTTAATAATAATAATAATAATTCATTGCATTTATATAGCGCCTTTCATGACACCCAAAGCGGTTTACAGTTCATTGTTCATTCCCTCCACACTTGGTGGTGGTAAGCTACTTTCTATAGCCACGGCTGCCCTGGGGCAGACTGACGGAAGCGAGGCTGCCAATCTGCGCCATCGGCCCCTCCGACCACCTCCAACACTCACGCACACTCCACTTTCATACTAGGCAAATGTGGGTAAAGTGTCTTGCCTAAGGACACAGCGACAGTTTTTTTTTTTTTTTTTGCAACTGGCGCCCCACTGTGGCACCTGGAATTCCCAGCGGTCTCCCATCCAAGTACTAACCAGGCCCTGCCTTGCTTAGCTTCTGAGATCTGACGGGATCAGGCTTTGACAGGCAGGTATGGCCTGACAATTCTTTCAGGTTTATTTACAAAAAGCAAGTCAATCAATGTTTTTGAACGTGAAGTTATTCGAGTAGGTTGCTCTATTAGCTGTTTGAAATTAAAATGTTCAGTGACTTGTTTCAAGTTCTTTCTAGCCTTCTTATCATTCCAGTTTACATTAAAATCTCCAATAATTTAAATTTATTTTATGGGAACATGCTCAAAATTGCCGAAAAGCGTGTGAACAAGACCAAGAATAATAATAATTAAAGCCGCAAGCGGCGTTGGTCGGGACCTCACACCTGCGGCCAATGGTGGGTGGGGGGTATTCTCCACGCCTGCATACAAAGTATTTTCAGCTGCACAAAATGTTGGCGCTATGCCAGACTGCCAGTTAATGTGTATGAAATTATTCATAGTCATCATATGCATCATATACATTAACCTCTGACGTTTCAGTCTTTTAAATCTGCTAAATGAGTTTGTCACTTTGAATTAGATAGCTAGATTAATCAGGCCGCCATTTTATCACCTTACAAGATATTAAAAATCCCTTCGCAATTTAACATCTCCAATGTGTTAAGGTCCTGTTCACCAAAACGTACGCCCATCTGAGGTACGGTGTAGAAGAAGTGTTTTACATTTCATTGTATGTCATATCACACAAAATTGCACAAAAGCCATTTATTTATCTCACTTCCTGTTGGGCGTGGCCATGCCATTGTAATTACTTTTTTGTTCATCTTAATGAGACGCACACCCATACCAAATTTCGTGTGCCTGGCAAAAATGATATGTGAGCCGCGACCCCCTTCGTGTTAGGGGGGTACATTTTTGACAGTTCACTGGCCTAACATATGGGGGCGCTATGTCAGACTGCCAGTTATTTGGCATGAAAATGTTGGTAGTCCTCATGTACATTACCCTGTGAAGTTTTAGTCCAAAAACTCCAAAATCAATAAATACCTCCCATTCATAACTCATAACTCCAATTCAATAAATACCTAATTTTATCGATCCGCCATATCGTCACATCTCCAACGTCTTAAGATCATGTTCACCAAAATTTAAGCCCATCTGAGGTACGGTGTAGGAGAAGTGTTTCAAATTCCATTGTACTGTATGTCAAATAACACAAAATCACACAAAAAGCCAATTATCTCACTTCCTGTTGGGCGTGGCCATGACATTGCAGTGAGGCGTTTGTTCGTGTTATTGAGATACACGTCCCTACCGAATTTCGTGCGCCTATCTTAAACGGTATGCCAGCCCCGAAAGACAATGCGCTAGGGGGCGCTATCAAGCTCCTGGGGGTCACCGGGGGACGGGTCTTTTTGGAGGCGTAGCTGCCGCCCTACGTGATGCCCCTGCAAAGTCACGTTCGTTTTGAAGCATGGGAACATGCTCAAAATTGCCCAAAAGCGTGTGAACAAGAACAAAAAAAATAAAATAAAAATAAAATAATAATAATAATAATAGAGAAACAGAGCAACAACAATAGGGACCTTCGTGCCCGGTCCCTAATAATAATAATAATAATAATAGAGAAACAGAGCAACAACAATAGGGACCTTCGTGCCCCTTCGGGCTCGGTCCCTAATAATAATAATAATAATAATAATAGAGAAACAAAGCAACAACAATAGGGACCTCGCCCCCCTTCGGGCTCGGTCCCTAATAATAATAGGGAAACAGAGTAACAACAATAGGGACCTCGTCCCCCTTCGGGCTCGGTCCCTAATAATAGAGAAACAGAGCAACTACAATAGGGACCTCGTCCCCCTTCGGGCTCGGTCCCTAATAATAGAGAAACAGAGCAAGAACAATAGGGACCTTGTCCCCCTTCGGGCTCGGGCCCTAATAATAATAATAATAATAGAGAAACAGAGCAAGAACAATAGGAACCTCATCCCCCTTCGGGCTCGGTCCCTAATAATAATAGAGAAACAGAGCAACAATAATAGGGACCTTCGTGCCCCTTCGGGCTCGGTCCCTAATAATAGAGAAACAGAGCAAGAACAATAGGGACCTCGTCCCCCTTCGGGCTCGGTCCCTAATAATAATAGAGAAACAGAGCAAGAACAATAGGGACCTCGTCCCCCTTCGGGCTTGGTCCCTAATAATAGAGAAACAGAGCAACAACAATAGGGACCTCGCCCCCCTTCGGGCTCAGTCCCTAATAATAATAGAGAAACAGAGCAACAACAATAGGGACCTCGTCCCCCTTCGGGCTCGGTCTCTAATAATAATAGAGAAACAGAGCAACAACAATAGGGACCTCATCCCCCTTCGGGCTCGGTCCCTAATAATAATAATAATAGAGAAACAGAGCAACAACAATAGGGACTTCGTCCCCCTTCGGGGCTCGGTCCCTAATAAAATGCTCTTGCTGTTGAATGTGAATTTGAAAGTGAATTTGAATGCAGTAAAGTTGACTGGACACACTGTGGCCATAAAGTTATAATGGCCATAAACTTAAAGTTTTAGTCGTTGTATTTGGCTGCTGGTGGTAACATGCTGATAATCTGATGATCTGGACTTAACTCTAAAATGAACCAAAATGCAGGAAATATTGTCTATTTTAATAGAAAAAAAATTCTCCTAAAGGAAGAGAGAGAGGCAGATACAGGAGACATCTCTCATCCCTGAAGTTTACAGAGCTTCATCTGTCAGAGCACAGGCCTGTTTGTACTCACAAGACTCACCGCAGAAGTGTAAAAAGCGTGTTTTCAAGCAGTGTGTGCAGGCTCTTTTTTTTCCCCCTAGAACAAAACTGGAACTGTTCTGCATTTAAATTGGTGACACAATTATGTTTGAAAACTACTGAATTACAACATCGATTTAAGCAAAAATCAAAGTTGTATTCCTTTGTTTTATAGGCAAAGACCAAAAGGTGACCAATGTGGCAGGAATCTTTGGAGTGAGAAGGGACAGAGCAGTTCCTTATCTCTTCTTTGTGATGTCAGAGATTTATGAAGTTTGTTGAAAAGTTTTTTTTTGAGGACAGACAGTAGACAGCTGTAAAAACAACGCAAAGATAGTTTTGATCTCTGAAGGTTCTGCTTTTGTTTGGTGGAGATGTCATTCTCCAGTGTTCAGTTATGTTTTGTAGATCATAGTACCTCCTATGATACATTTGACTAATTTGGAATTAAACAATTTAGCTTTCAAATGTCAGGTGGTAAACTTGAGTCTTTGCTCAGGGCTTTGCCTGTCCTTTGTGAACAACAGCACACAGCCCTGGGGTGGATTCTTAGAGGAGTGGTCTCATTAAACCAAACCTGTCAGTTTGTCTGTGGGATCAGATCTGCTCTGGGGTGCTGTACTCTGGGAGGAGAGAATGCACGTTTTTAATTCCTGGTTCATCTCAGACAAATTAGAAGATTCATGCAAGAATATAGGTGGTGGCATTAATACTGACAGTGCAATTATTAAGAGTTCACCTGTGGCTCCAGAAGTTGCCTAGTTGCCTGAAATATTAATGTGCAAAACTAGAATATGGAGGTGCCTAAACTGCTCAGTAAACACTTTCTCCTTCCCTGTGTTTGAAGAAGTGATGTCGCTGTGATGGGTTCAGAACCACCCCGTTGGGTCTGATCTGGCCCTGGGGTTTAATGAAATTTTAGCGGGTCTGTTACCTATTGTTGATAAGACAGCATTTAAATATACTTTTGACTCTGGTCTCTCTCTCTCTCATATATATATATATATATATATATATATATATATATATATATATATATATATATATGACAGACGCGTTAATTACATTAATTAATTACACTGCTAATTAACGCATTATAAAAATTAATGCAATTAATTATGAGCGTCAATTCAATGCACGCGCATTTTTAATTTGGCGTGCGGGGCCTTTGAACGGCAAGTTTATTTATAAAAATATGACGGAGCAGGTCCGTTCCTAAGCTCGTTGTCCCCGGGGAGACCACGTGAATACGCGCGCGCCCGTTTGTGTATCAACTAATTCCCTCTCCAGCGTGTTCTGCCGTGACTAAGGGTGCACACTTAAAGGGATATGCCACCCCCAGGTCAAATTTGGGCATCTCCCCACAGTCCAGAGACTAAAATAAGTGATGGAAAGCGTTTTCCTGCTCACCCAGCCATTGTCCGAGTCTGTCGCCACTGACCGCCGCGGTATCTGCAGCTACTCCGCCTTAGACTGGAGTCTAACGTCGCCAGAGAAAGATTTCGGCCAAAAGGAATTAATTTGCTTGATGCTTTTCCCAATTACTTTCTGTGTAGTGCGCATTCATATCGAGTGCAAATAAATGTGCAAATCAACACGGAGAGCTTGCCTTGGTCATTTTGGGTGGGAACTATACTCAACAAAAATATAAACGCAACACTTTTATTTTTGCTCTCATTTTTCCTGAGATGGACTTAAAGATCTAAAATTCACTCCAGATACACAACACTACCATTTCTCTCAAACATTGTTCACAAATCTGTCCAAATGTGTGAGAGCGAGCACCTCTGCCCCGCCGAGACAATCCACCCCACCTCACAGGTGCGCCACATCAAGATGCCGATCCGACATCATGACCAGTGCACAGGTGCGCCCCAGACTGCCCACAATAAAAGGCCACCCCGAAATGTGCAATTTTTTTGCTTTAGTGGGGGTCTGGGGACTCAGAATCAGTCAGTATCTGGTGTGACCACCATTTGCCTCATGCAGTGCAACACATCTTCTTCGCATAGAGTTTATCAGATTGTCAATTGTGGCCTGTGGGATGTTGGTCCACTCCTCTTCAATGGCTGTACGAAGTTGCTGGATATTAGTGGGAGCTGGTACACGCTGTCGTATACGCCGGTCAAGCACATCCCAAACATGCTCAATGGGTGACATGTCCGGTGAGTATGCTGGCCATGCAAGAACTGGGACATTTTCAGCTTCCAAGAATTGTGTACAGATCCTTGCAACATGGGGCCGTGCATTATCTTGCTGAAACATGAGGTGATGTTCATGGATGTATGGCACAACAATGGGCCTCAGGATCTCATCACGGTATCTCTGTGCATTCAAAATGCCATCAATAAAATGCACCTGTGTTCTTCATCCATAACAGCCTTTGAAGAGGAGTGGACCAACATTCCACAGGCCACAACTGACAATCTGATAAACTCTATGCGAAGAAGATGTGTTGCACTGCATGAGGCAAATGGTCGTCACACCAGATACTGACTGGTTCTGAGTCCCCAGACCCCCAATAAAGCAAAAAAATGCACATTTCGGGGTGGCCTTTTATTGTGGGCAGTCTGGGGCGCACCTGTGCACTGGTCATGATGTCGGATCGGCATCTTGATGTGGCGCACCTGTGAGGTGGGGTGGATTGTCTCGGCGGGGCAGAGGTGCTCGCTGTCACACATTTGGACAGATTTGTGAACAATGTTTGAGAGAAATGGTAGTGTTGTGTATCTGGAGTGAATTTTGGATCTTTGGGTCCATCTCAGGAAAAATGGGAGCAAAAACAAAAGTGTTGCGTTTATATTTTTGTTGAGTGTATTTTTCAGTGCGGAAGGACATGGCCGAATCACGCAGCACGCTGCCAGGGGAATCCCAGTTACGCACCGGGAAGGGAGTTCCCCTGTTGCACAACGTGGTGCGTGATTCGGCCATGTTCTTCCGCACTGAAAAATACTTCCCACCCAAAATGACCAAGGCAAGCTCTCCGTGTTGATTTGCACATTTATTTGCACTCGATATGAATGCGCACTACACAGAAAGTAATTGGGAAAAGCATCGAGCAAATTAATTCCTTTTGGCCGAAATCTTTCTCTGGCGACGTTAGCCTCCAGTCTAAGGCGGCGGAGCAGCAGCTCGCGCGGCGGTCAGTGGCGACAGACTCGGACAATGGCTGGGTGAGCAGGAAAACGCTTTTCATCACTTGTTTTAGTCTCTGGACTGTGGGGAGATGCCCAAATTTGACCTGGGGGTGGCATATCCCTTTAAGAAGCATTAGTTTTGCCTATCCGAATCACGCTAAACCCAATCATTACGCAATGGTGCGGTGCCGCCTCCTCCCTCCTCCCGGTGGTCCGGACACATCCAGTTTCACGTATTCCAGGGGTCATGTGAGCCATGAGTAATTTACACAGGCAATTATTTGTATTCTCTGTATATTTGAAGCTTTGTATATTATTTATTGACAATGCATGAAAGCTACTGTACGTGCTCACCTTTTGGCACCAGAAATATTCACCATTTAAGAGTGGAATGGTGTAAATGAGCTTTCGAATGAATGTTACGTAATGTGGGAGGGGGGATGGGGGTATATATAGGTGCACTCTGCAGGTCTGGTTACTTGGTTACAGTGGAGGTAACGTGCAGTGAGTGAAAAACTTAAAGACTTAAAGGGAAGGTCTGCAGTCTTTTCACTGTACCACTATAAATCACACGTTTGATACCTTTTTTGCACTGTGGGAGAGCACAATAAACCACCTAAAAAATTTATTTAAATGCGATTAATTTGATTAATTAATTACAAATCCTGTAATTAATTAGATACATTTTTTAAATTGCCTGACAGCACTAATATATATATATATATATATATATCCATTACAAGGGCCTGGAGAATGAGGAGGAAACGAGGGGCAAAGGTTTGGGGTGCTTGGTGGTTGTGAATGGGGATTCCTTTGGTGGGTACTTACCTCATGCTAGGGTGCGCGGGCTAAAATAGTCCCCAGGAAGCGGGAGCCCTTTAAGAAGGTTCCGGGGCAGGTGGCCATTTTGGGTGAAGAGGGGTGTACCAAGATTTTAGGATTCTTCTATTTTTGTATTTTTTAAAGAAAAGTAAACACTGCTAAATTAATAAAGAATATATTTGTTTGTGTAATGTGTTTGTAATGTATTGAATGACTATTTGGGCACTGTGGGACAGAGTTATCTTTTTAAATATTGTGGGTAAATTGCACCCAGGTGGCCTAATTAGAGGGTGGGCTCACCCAATTAAGGGAGGGACCTTTTAAAAAGGGCCAGTCTCACCTTTGTGGGGAGAGGTGCTTCACAAACACTGTTTACAGTGGGGGTGGGGAGGTGTTGACCTCGACTGGGGATGTTGTCGGACGGTGGAAGGAATACTTTGAGGATCTCCTCAATCCCGTCGTCACGTCTTCCGAGGAGGAAGCAGAGGCTGGGGACTCGGGGTCGGACTCACTCATCACCCTGGCTGAAGTCACTGAGGTGGTTGGAAAGCTCTTCGGTGGCAAAGCCCCGGGGGTGGATGAGATCCGTCCTGAGTATCTCAAGTCTCTGGATGTTGTAGGGCTGTCTTGGCTGACACGTCTCTGCAACATCGCGTGGCGGTCGGGGACAGTACCTCTGGACTGGCAGACCGGGGTGGTGGTCCCTCCGTTTAAGAAGGGGGACCGGAGGGTGTGTTCCAACTATCAGGGAATCACACTCCTCAGCCTTCCCGGTAAGGTCTATTCCAGGGTGCTGGAGAGGAGAATTCGACCGATAGTCGAACCTCGGATTCAGGAGGAGCAGTGTGGTTTTCGTCCCGGCCGGGGAACACTGGACCAGCTCTATATTCTCCATCGGGTGCTCGTGGGTGCATGGGAATTTGCCCAACCAGTCCACATGTGCTTTGTGGATCTGGAGAAGGCATTCGACCGTGTCCCTCGAGGGGCCCTGTGGAGGGTGCTCTGGGAGTACGGGGTTCGGGGCCCTTTGTTAAGGGCTGTTCGGTCCCTGTATGACCGGAGCAGGAGCTGTGTTCGCATTGCCGGTAATAAGTCGGACCTGTTTCCGGTGCATGTTGGACTCCGCCAGGGCTGCCCTTTGTCACCGGTTCTGTTCATTATATTTATGGACAGAATTTCTAGGTGCAGTCAGGGGCCGGAGGGGATCCGGTTTGGGAACCACAGGATCTCATCTCTGCTGTTTGCAGATGATGTCCTGATGGCTTCATCAAACCGGGACCTCCAATGTGCACTGGGGCGGTTCGCAGCCGAGTGTGAAGCGGCTGGGATGAGGATCATCTCCTCCAAATCCGAGGCCATGGTTCTCGACCGGAAAAAGGTGGCTTGCCCTCTCTGGGTGGGTGGGGAGTCCTTGCCTCAAGTGGAGGAGTTCAAGTATCTCGGGGTCTTGTTCACGAGTGAGGGGAGGATGGAGCGTGAGATTGACAGGCGGATCGGTGCAGCGTCGGCAGTGATGCGGTCGTTGTACCGGACCGTTGTGGTGAAGAGGGAGCTGAGCCAAAAGGCGAAGCTCTCAATTTACCGGTCAGTCTACGTTCCTACCCTCACCTATGGTCATGAGCTTTGGGTAATGACCGAAAGGACGAGATCGCGGATACAAGTGGCCGAAATGAGTTTCCTCCGCAGAGTGGCTGGGCGCACACTTAGAGATAGGGTGAGGAGCTCAGTCACACGGGAGGCGCTCGGAGTAGAGCCGCTGCTTCTCCACGTGGAGAGGAGCCAGCTGAGGTGGCTCGGGCATCTGTTTCGGATGCCTCCTGGACGCCTCCCTCGGGAGGTGTTCCGGGCATGTCCCACCGGGAGGAGGCCCCGGGGAAGACCCAGGACCCGCTGGAGGGACTATGTCTCCCGGCTGGCCTGGGAACGCCTTGGGGTCCCCCCGGAGGAGCTGGAGGAAGTGTCCGGGGTGAAGGAAGTCTGGGAGTCCCTGCTTAGACTGTTGCCCCCGCGACCCGGCCCCGGATAAGCAGAAGAAAATGGATGGATGGATGGATGGATGGGTGCTGCATGTGGAGATTGCTCTGTGCTGGTTTTTAACTTTTGTATCTTTGTACATTTGTAAATATTGCATTTTTCTTGGTGGACGGTTAAATAAATGCACTTTTGGATTCTTCATCCTGGCTCAGCTCTACTGTTCCTCCGACTGCAAAGTTGCTATCAGGAGGTTACATATATAATTATATATATTTATATATTTTATATAATTTTATATACATAAAATATATATATAAAATGTGCTCCTCTCTCTCTCTCTCTCTCTCTCTCTCTCTCTCTCTCTCTCTCTCTCTCTCTCTCTCTCTCTCTCTCTCTCTCTCTCTCTCTCTCTCTCTCTCTCTCTCTCTCTCTCTCTCTCTCTCTCTCTCTCTCTCTCTCTCTCTCTCTCTCTCTCTCTCTCTCTCTCCCCCATCCATCCCTGTGGTGTGTTTAGGACCATCTCTCTGGTCTGGAACAGAGTTTACCACAGTTTTGGCATCTTTCCCTTGTTGAATAGAGCACATTAAGGTATTTGTCCTACGATATACAAATAGAATTTAGCTGGAACACATCCAAGGACAGAATGTTCCTTTGTTTCAGGGCAAAGGCCAAAAGATTTATGAGAAGGGATAGAGCAGATGTTAATGTGTAACAGTAGGTTCCTCTTCTCTTCTTCGAGATGTCATAGATTTATGAAGTTTGTGATCATTTTGTTTGATGAGAGACAGTGGCCAGTTGTAAACACAAAGATAGTCTGATCTCTGGAGGTTCTCCTTTTGTTTGGTGCTGATGTCTCTCTCCAGAATTCATTTTTGTTGGATTAAAATCAGGAAAAACGCCACTATCATGGTTAAAGAAATTAAAGTTCAGATAGTATCAGTGCACTCGATAAATGAAATGCCAATACTGTGGAATATATCATGCAAGGAATTGCATCTCCATGGAGTCAAGCTGGTGACAAACCCTCCACCAGAAAAGCACCACAACACTCTATTAAAGCCAATGCCGAATGCTAACCACTCTGCCACACTTCCACCCTGATAACTCGATTTCCATAGACTAGAGTGTGAAATCGAAAGTACATTTACAGTGCTTATCTGAGTGACAATATTTATTCGTGGGTGTCACCTGTGAACAGTGAAAAGTCCGTAATCTGGAGACCTTTGTCTGAGCCGTTACCACAAACATTAATTAACGTTGTGAGAGCTTTACGCAGAGCAGCTGTTTGGAAAATGAGCCACTGCAATTTAAACACCGAAGAGTTCCAGATTGAAATTTCCTCCCTTTAATATTAACTCATGACAAAGACTAATAATATACTACAGACAGGGCATTTTCATTTTAAAGCTAACATCCACAAGTATATTAGAACAATAATAATAATAATGGAACAATGATTTTTTGACATGACTCTTAAATGTGCACTGCACAACTTTTCTAGAGGAGGGTCCACTACCTACTCGTCTTCATGGAGATGCTTGGGATGTTCCATGTATGACATTAAACATATCCGTCTTGCATTTATTCATTACAGGTGGTTCTATTGCTCAAAAATACAATAATTCCTTCTGTGGTGATTCTCCACAGATCTGAACCGTAATGTTGCGTAGTACGATAACCTGCTTGTGTCCCTCATGATAGATAGGTTTAGAAGATTGACTTTATTCATCGCACACAGGAGAAATTGTCCCCTGCATTTGATCCATCCTGTTATTACCATCTCCATGATCTTCTTGCTTAGGCTTAGTCAGGACCTCAGCTGGAGGATTTTACCTATGGAGCTCCATCTGTCAATTACAGACCAGTGATCTGTTTTTACTCACCACAAAAAGTATGTTTTTTTAATTCTTAAACACACAAGGAACCAATAGTAAACACTAATACTTTGCAGTGACACTGGCACCCTATCAGACTGTAGAAACGTCAGTAGCGTAAGCCTGTCACTAATTACTTTTTCGATTTATCGTTCAAAAAATGATAGACAGAACAATATTTTTTGTTAGATTTGGAGGGTTGAATAAATGAGTTCCATTACTCATTACAGATACAAAAAAAAATACTTCATTTAGCATGTTTTCCATTTTTACATGTGGACATTTTGGACATTTAGACTATTATTTTTTTTCTTTTGCGTTATTGTATTCGTATATTATGTTTCAGTATTAACATTTATCATATTTTCTTCAGCAGAATATGGCACTTCAAAATGTGTAATTGTGACAGGCCTAATCTAGAGGTGTCATGTGAATACAATACAACATGGCTGAGTCAACCAATCTACTTATAGATGGTAGCTTTAAAGAACGCATTCTGATTGTGTCTGCTATATAATTGTAATCTATAACACCCAAGGACCATTTTGTTAGAATTTGCACATTTAAATTGCAATATTCATCTAAAACAACTTCAGAAAAGGAACAAGTCCACTGACGTCCGTGTTGACTGTGGTGCCCAATCATCACAACAAAGAGCAGTTAAGTCTGTCCAATGGATAGCTGCAAATCACACCAGTGAGTAACAGATTTATTTTCATTTGTGCCAGAACTACCGCGTGATGCTGCCAAATCTTATCTTATCACCACTTTACAAAATAAAATTGGAGAACAAAGCGCGGAGCAGTGGGCACATGCAGTCGCCAATATGATGTCTTGAAAATAAGTGATTAAAGATCGCTCAGACAGAGAAGGGGAAACAACTACAGCAGAACATGGTTAAAAGCTCTGAAAAGTTCATTTTGCATAATTGGTCTGCTTTAAAGAAGACATACGCTTTTTTCATGGTATTTCAGGTGGTCAGGTGTAATTACTGACTGACCACACTTCCTGTCAGTGGTGTTTGGAGAAAGCTGTCCTATGTGTGTGATATGAGAATGGCTTAGTCCTGGTTTTGTCCAAGTTAAGATCAGGTTTAGTGCAGGTCCAGTCCCCCAGTGCCCCCAGTCTGATTTATCAACAATGATCCTGGTTGGTCTCTCACTCTCATCCAGCTCGGGTCCTCTACCAGAGGCCTGGGAGCTTGAGAGTTCTGCGCAGTATCTTTGCTGTTCCTAGTACTGCACTTTTCTGGACTGAGATGTCTGATGTTTTTCCTGGGATCTGTTGTAGCCACTCCTCGAGTTTGGGGGTTACAGCCCCGAGTGCTCCAATCACCACGGGCACCACTGATGCCTTCACCTTCCAGGCCTTCTCCAGCTCTTCCTTGAGCCCCTGGTATTTCTCTAGTTTCTCGTGTTCCTTTTTCCTGATGTTACCATCGCTTGGTATTGCAATGTCCACCACCACGGCTTTGTTCTGTTGCTTATCCACCACCACTACGTCTGGTTGGTTCGCCATCACCATTCTGTCAGTCTGTATCTGGAACTGGAAAACTGGAAGTCCCACAGGATCTTGGCTCGGTCATTCTCCACAACCTTCGTGTGTGTATATATATATATATATATATATATATAAGGACCGTTGCAGTCACAGACTGGCATTATTATGGCAGTATTTTGAACTTAAATAAGTATTTTAATGTATTTTATCCATCCCATTTTCTCTCTAGTTTAAGCACTGTAAATGAGTACACCACTGGTAAAAGGCAATCAAAATAAAATAACAATCAGGGCTGGCCAAGATTTCTGATGGAACAGGTGTGCCACCACCCACGGTAAAACATAACCTCGTATTTGGTATTTTTTTGTATTAGCTCATGAAATAAAGTTCCGTAAAATGAATTCTAAATTGAAATGATGTCAGATTGAAGGCTTTACTCTGCTTTCTGTTTCTGTCCCGGTTCAGGGTTGCCAGATTTTCAGATTGAAATAAGAAACCAGGCCCCACAAAAAAAGCACCCCCTTTAATATAAATTAGTAGGAATAGGGTTGAATTTTGGGCCCCTAAGATTAAGATTTAACCTTTATTGATCTCACACACAGTGACACACAGGAGAAATTTTACTTCTGCATTTGACCCATCCTTTCAGGAGCAGATCCTGGGGCCTGTGATATGATATGTTCCGTTCACACTCTAAGCTCTCATTAAAGAAAGACAAGCATTCTGGGTCATATCTCGCCATCAGTCTATGCATGCAAGTGTTAATGAGGGGGCGTGTCCAGGTTGGGCTGTACTTTGCTACTGGGGACTAGAACATGGACTAGTACATATATGGTGTGAACCAATCTGTGACTGCTGTAGCATTTAAAAACACTGCCAGGCTGGGTATCTGATCACTGGCAGGAAGTACCTGTTTATTGCCTGGACCTTGTTCTTGTCATTGAGCTGACTTCTTAGGACTTGCCTTACTCGTTGCAGGTATTTGGCCATAGCCGCTTTCCTTGTTACCTTCAAGGTTGCCATTTGCTTGTGGGATACCAAGGTACTTGTAACTGTCCTCAATGTCTGCTATTGTTCCGTCTGGGAGCAAGATCCCCTCTGTGTGGACTACCTTTCCTCTCTTTGTTACCATCCTACTACATTTCTCAAGCCTGAATGGCAATGTCCAATGTCTGTGCTGTAGATCCTGGTGGTGTGGATCAGTGAGTCAATGTCTCGCTCTTAGCGTATAGCTTGATGTCATCCATGTAGAGGAGGTGACTGATGGTGGCTCCGTTTCTGAGTCAGTATCCGTAGCCAGTGCTTTCAATGATTTGGCTGAGGGGGTTCAGACCTATGCAGAACAGCAGTGGGGACAGTGCGTCTCCTTGGTATATGCCACATTTGATGGACACTTGCGCAAGTGGCTTGCCATTGGCTTCAAGGGTGGTTTTCCACAACCACATCGAGTTTGCAATGAACGCCCTTAGAGTCCGATTGATATTGTACAGCTAAAAGCACTCAGTGATCCATGTGTGTGGCATTGATTCATAGGGTTTCTTGTAATTAATCCAGGCAAGTGGCTTGCCATTGACTTCAAGGGTGGTTTTCCACAACCACATCGAGTTTGCAATGAACGCCCTTAGAGTCCGATTGATATTGTACAGCTAAAAGCACTCAGTGATCCATGTGTGTGGCATTGATTCATAGGGTTTCTTGTAATCAATCCAGGTAGTGCACAAGTTTGTCTGATGGGTTCTGCAGTCGTGGGTGACTGTTTGGTCAACCAGGAGTTGGTGTTTGGCTCCCCTGGAATTTTGCCGATGCCCTTCTGTGCTGTGCTCATGTATTGATCCATGTGCTCACTTATCTTAGCCGCCATGATGCCTGACATGAGTTTCCATGTTGTGGAGAGACAGATTATTGGCTGACAGTTGGATGGGACTGTACCCTTTGAGGGATCCTTCAGGGTCAGGATTGTACGCCCTTGGGTTAGCCATTCAGGGTTCCATCCCTTAGCAGCTGGTTCATTTGTGCTGCCAGGCGCTCGTGGAGAGCAGTGAGCTTCTTTAGCCAGTATGCGTGGATCATGTCAGGGCCCAGTGCTGTCCAATTTTTCATTTTATATATATATTTATATGGCTACCAAAAACAGCTCCGGAGCCCCATGAGGTAAGTACGCACCAGCAGAGGCGCCAAGATTATAGAAATTTGGATGGTCTGCCACAGAATTGGCTGGGCTTGTGTACCCTAACCCCTGTAGGCCCGTGCATGCACACTCACATCAACCATAGTTTTCTCTGCCTTCCTCCGTACTTTTGCCTCCCATTATGCAGTGTCTTTCTTGTGCCCTCCCCATCCCTCACCAGACCTGCTGATCTCCTCTCTCCCCCTCATCATAATCACTCCTGGGCCTCCCGCCTGTCCTATCTCTACACTGCTGCTACTACTGACTGCTCGACCATTCTCGTCTTACAGGTGTCCACTGCCTTTGGTCCCAAACAAGTCCGTGAATTATAGAATAAGTTTATTGTCATATAAATGTTTCTGATTTCACTGTTTTGATATGGATTAAACCATTAATGCACGAGGAGGATGACTGCATGATCTGCACTCGTAGAAGGAAATTCCACATCATGAGCAATGCGCGCACAAACATGTAAATGTTATGCATTTATCATATATTTAAAAATAAGAGAAGGCTTTTTATCCCTTGAATATGTTACACATAATGTTTTTCAGTGAACTCTGATATCTCTTTTTACGATTCTGGCAATTCACTGGACGCGGCCACCACATCCTCAGTCTGCTCCACTCCACCTGCTATTCAGGCACAGCGCACCTCTTTTTTAGAGATCCAAAGACCAGAGGCAAGATACGACCCTCTGACTGTGAGCGGGGTCGCCTCTCTGACCTGTAACTTGATTTGGTCTCCATGAAGATAGAAAGGTTTAATGCCATAATGTGAATTCCAGAAAACAATAACATCTCCATTTTAAAAAAAGCATTTACCGGACCCTCCACCAGAAAAATTGCACCTTTCAAGGTCCCATGGCATGAAATTTTCACTTTCTGAGGTTTCTGAACGTTAATGTGAGCTCCCCTACCCTGTTTAGCCATGGCTAAAAGTTGTGAAATGTGTAAACTGAGCATTTGTGATCCTTTTCTGCATTTGAAAAAAGGCAGCCCAAACGGACGATTCTGAACAAGGGAAGTTTCTGACGTCACACTCAAGGAAAAATGCAAATGCAATTCCACCGCCCGTCTGTGTTTCTACCCACACTCTCGGGAACTCACGCCCAGAGAGTTTGGACCGCAAACGAGATTCACTGAGATACACTGAGATTCAAACATGGTATATGAGGTGTTTGAAAAATACATGCCAAAATCCCTATAAAGTCAGTTCATATTATCAGGTTAAATTTCCATTGAGTGCCAGTATATTTATGTTTAATATTCTAGATCCCTCCTACATAGTGCCCTATAGTCCGTCTGCTGCAGCTCCAGCACTGATCCCATCCATTTCCCACCCCATTAAAACATTTTTTTATATTCTTTTAACAAAACCAGGCCCTGTCAAATTATTGATTTGAAAGAGAATAATATTTCATTTGAATGTGAGACCAATACCGGCAAGTTAGAAAAGACCTACTGTATATTCAGGTGAAGTGAAAGGCAGGTTAAATTGGGTCTTTTCTCCATTTAACAAAGGATAACTGCCCCCTAATATATGAGACAGTGGGACAATAATAGGCAGTAGCAGGAGTAGTAGAGGTAGTTGTAGTAGTAGTAGTAGTAGTAGTAATAGTAACAAGCACAGAAATGCAGTAGTAGTAATAATATTCATTAATTACAGTAATATTCCAAAGAGATTAATTTGGTCTTCTTTCTTCTAAGGCTAATTTCTGCAACCACTTTACATTCTACCATACTGTAGACTGTGTAAAGGAGTGCACTATGGGAGTCTGACGTCGCCCACAGTGTTCAGCTCCAGTCAAATGAAGATCATTCAGGCTAGCAGTTATAGAGGTGGATTTGAGTTCCATATTTGGCATTTTGACCACGAGTATCATAGCAACCAAAGAGGCAATCTGGAGCAAGGCTGTTGAAGGTTATGCCCCTTCCCACCTGCACCGCTGGTAGAGAGGGGAAGGGAGCAGGCGCCTAGCAATGCTGTCAATTAAACCTGCTGTTAACACTGGCTGAAAGAAGGCACATGATTTGTCTGTTATTAATGTTCATTTCTTGAATTACAGACAAAACTGTGAAATAAAAACACCAGGCTCATGTAAAGCAGGGACAGTTTTGCAATCGAAAGTGAATTAGAGCCAGAGTCGATGGAGCCAGAATGCTCACTTCTGATTTGAAATGCAGTGGCTAGCGGGTTAGCTAACTCCATTTATATATACAGTCTATGCAAACACCTCAGGTTCAGCCTACAATGTTGAGACAAAGGAGGGACACCACACAGCCTGGACCTCTTGAGTTTTCAGACAATCTTAAAACTTTTTTTGTGTGTAAACTGTGCCACTTAGTAACTCCAAACACATTAGAGATCCATGTAGGACATCCTTAGCATGATGTATCAGTAATAGTATAAATGGCATGACATATCTACTCTTATGAGGCTCCTACTCAGTGGTTTAACACTGTATTCAGTCTGGGTTTCAAGCAACTCAACCTACAGCCTATATCCACCTCCCTTTATATTTCTGAAGAGACTTTTGCCGGTAGCATTGATTGAATTCTTATTTGGACTTAATATAGAGACAGAGACAGACCTCCTCCACAGGTAATGTCAAATGTATATATGCCTGTGTGGGAAGAGAAGAAGTCTAAAACAAGAGCTTTAAAGTACATACTGCAGGTTCTCATGTTTTCAATTCTACAGTGGAATAGATTTATTGACCTGCTTTATGGTAAATATCTCTGTAATTATTGCGCCTATCCAAACAGAACAGAAACTGCTGCATAAATAAACAAAAGTTAACTTATTTGCTAACAGTATGTTCAGAAAGTGGTTCCATTGTTCAACCACAAAGATGATGATAATGCCTTTAAACCATAAAATGAATCTGAAAGTTTGTGGAGCCAATCCAAAACAAATAATAATAAGGTTCAGCCATTGTGTATCATAAGTTTGAATGTCTCTTTCAAAAACAGTGAGCTATACAGGCTTCTGCACTCTTCTGAAACTACGGCATCACCATCAATGAATATGGATGGAGCCTAAACCTACAGTAAAAGACAATCAGAAATAAACATGTGTATATTATTAAATACACAAAATGAACTACAGGTAATTATCACTACAGTGTGAAAGCTCTGTGCTATGAATAAAGTTGATAAACACTGCTGTGCGGTTGCCTTGGACATTATTATTAGTCTGTCAGTTTCTATAGCGATAATCTCAGCTAATTTACAAAGGGTTATTTCGCTATTTCGTCTTTAAACAAATTCCTATTTCTAACCTGGAACTGGCTCCAAATTCACCCCTATAACTGCTAGTATTGTGAGCTTCATTTGACTGGAGCCAAACTATGGATGATGTCATAATCCCTTAGTCCACTTCTTTTTACAGTTTGTAGTGAAACCGAAGTGCCCAGAGGAAACCCGCCCAGACACAGATGATAAACAACATAATTCCCAATTATTATAATTATACAAAATGGCTTTCAGATCTTCTCCTTTACTCAGAGAACCAGGAATATGATGTAACCTGAGCAGTTAAGGGATTCTGTACATGATAGAACTATATTATGTAATAATTGCAGCGCTCATGTTTTAACAATTGCAAAAACTAGCTTTTCTCTTTTTTGATTGGATAACACAGTCAGCCTTCACCTGTGGGCAGTTCACCTCTGTGAACTGCAAATCAGCTCTAAACCAGTTCTAAACCAGGTCCAAACCAGGCTCACAGCATGTCTAAACCTGCTGTTCTTGTGGTTCTCGTGAAGAGTATATTCAAGGTATTCTCTAGGCTAATGCTTGCCTCAGCTGTGATCCAAGCATTTGTATATTTTAATAGTATGCTTGTGTTCTAGTTACTGAAGATGGCGTACACTTGGACCCTCCTCAGCAGTGCTCCAGCAGTGGCCTCACAACAGAATGTCGTACCTAATGTCTTTTATTGTTTTATGCCTATTGATGGAAATTGATAAATAGGATTTCATTAAAAAGGCTTGCACAGCATCTCTGAAGGAAATTTGTTAAATCATTGAAATGTTGCATCATGGAGTGTGCCTGTTATTTGGCTACATTTTGTTTTAAAAGTAAAGGTTTACCTTTAGCTGTATTCTTTGATGGAGATGTCACATAAAATATAACATGTCAATGTCGTCAAGTGAGAGTGATGTTAGGCCCAGCTGATATAAGTTCTATGATGATATGAATAATTTTAGGTTAAATTCATTCACATTTGTGTAATGTGTGGCAAATGTAAATTTGTGAAAATGTAACACATAATTGACTTGCACATGAGTACGTCAGTAAGAGGAATCGAACCCGGGACGCCCACGTGAAAGACGCAGTACTTAACCACTCGACCAAAGTCTTTGAGACAACTCTGAAATTCTTCTATTTGATAATGCCATAAAGACAACGGTTCAAAAGAATATTTTTAAAAGCACATTTTCTTGTAACTGTAATGCAATTTGAGAGGAAATTAGCTCACTAATTTATGGTCAGATTGTATTAAAACTCATATTAAAATCTTTAACAAAGCCTCAGACAGAGCAGCCTACAGTTAGCGTCACACCCCAAAGGAATCTTCCAGGTCACATAGGGCTGTATATTTTGGGCCTGATCTAAGCAAAGTCTGTGGGGATATTTTAGTCTTTGTAATTAAACAGATAATCATGACAGATCACAGATAATCATGGCATCACAGGGCTGTAAACAACACGGGGAGATCTGATTTAATTCTGCTCTCTATGAATCTGTTTTTCTCTATAATTGGGCCCGCCTGATTGGTTCCTCCTGTGGATTAAATGGAGCTTGTAATTACAAATTAGGAACAGGAACAAAATGTACAAACATACCAAACATACCTTTTCCATGATATTTTTACTGCGTTGAGATTGGGTAACTGTGTATTTCTAGCGTAATAATGTGTTGTTATTGTTGTGGTTATGAGTTGAAATTCATGATTACTTTAAGCAGTTATTCCAGTCAAAAATTAAAGGGCCAATCTTACGCTGTTTTCTGATCTACTGTATGTTATAATGTTGTTTCCTCATCACAAACAGACCTGGAGTTGTGTTTTGTTTCATTCACACATGTTTAAAGGTCCCATGGCATGAAATTTTTACTTTCTGAGGTTTTTGAACGTTAATGTGAGCTCCCCTACCCTGTTTAGGGCCCCCCTTCCCCCATGGCTAAAAGTTGCAAAATGTGCAAACTGAGCATTTGCGGTCCTTTTCTGCGTTTGAAAAAAACACAGCTCAAACGGGCGATTCTGAACAAGGAAACTTTCTGACGTCACATCGAAAAATGCAGCTCCACCCCCCGTCTGCATGTCTACCACCGTCTCTGTATTTATTTTCTGTAAAAATTTGTTTTTTTCATTGAAACGCCTCTCCTTTTTTCCTCCGCGCTTAAAACGCGGAAGTGGGAGACAGAGAACAGCGCACCGCTAATCCAGGAACCAGCGGCGCATTTGCCCCCCCCCCACCCACTCCTCAAACCTATCTGTGTCCTTCTCATTTGCATTCAAGCAACAAAAGCCCAGAATGAGTTGTTCAGAGAGATATTTTCTGACTCTGACTGTACATGTGTCTTTCTCATGCACTGAGTCTTGATTTTGGAGCAGGATTCATTTACAGTATTAGGGAACCATTAAGGCACCATATAAAAGCATCAAGAAGTACCATGTCATGGGATCTTTAATACGCAAACCCTGCATAGTTCTTGTCTCAAACTGAAAATGCTTTGTTCCACCTTGTGATGTCAAGTAGTAACTAGGGCTGTGCGTCAGTTTAACGCATTAATCAGATTAATTAATTACACTGCAAATTAACGCGTTATAAAAATTTACACAATTAATTATGAATGGCAAATCAATGCGTGTGCATTTTAAATTTGGCGTGCGGCGAGTAAATCACTGCCAGGGCTTTTGAACGGCAAGTTTATTTATAAAAAGAACGAAGACAACAAGAACGCGGTGATTTGTAGATTTGTCAAAAAGAATTTTCCGATCACAGAAGCAGCTCCAGCCTGACGGATCATTTGAACA
The DNA here is from genome assembly GCA_036785185.1 of Paratrypauchen microcephalus. Classification (NCBI taxonomy): domain Eukaryota; kingdom Metazoa; phylum Chordata; class Actinopteri; order Gobiiformes; family Gobiidae; genus Paratrypauchen; species Paratrypauchen microcephalus. The sequence goes on from JAVJIX010000029.1 coordinate 3,485,922, forward strand.
ATAAACACGTGATAGTGCGAGCGTGAGCGCACTTCACTAAACCACCAAACCACCAAACCGCGCTCACAGAATTTGGGAAACGAATGAGCAAAGCGACCACAGAAAAACTGACGAACTCAATAGCAAAGTGGGTTGCCTCTCTGTCACTCACTCTCCCTCTCTCTTGGTCTCTCTCTCACAAGATTAAAATGTGATTAATTAGATTAATAAATTACAAATCCTGTAATTAATTACAAATCCTGTAATAATTAGATTTTTTTCTTTAATTGCCTGACAGCACAAGTAGTAATACATAAAGTGTTCCACTCCATATACCTTCACTAGAATCATTTGGATAATTTCAGGCCTAGACTTTACAGGTTTAAGGGACATCTCAGTTGTGCAGTTTTAAAGATGTTTTAGAGCAACAAAATGTAAAAAATTAAAACTCTACATGTTATACTTTAATACTAAATAATGACAATTATTTAAACGCCTTCTTCATCGTTGATTTTTTGCTACTATGTGCTCTAATCCAGAGCAGCAGCAGAACCATCAGCCTCTCCATCTCCTCTTCATTAGTATGAGACCTAGCTAGCCTGCTAGCTGCCACATTTCAAGTAGGAAGTGGGAATGGGCGCCCTTCCGACTTCATCGACACTGTATTGAAAAACAAAAAAATAAAAAACATCACCCCTCTCTCTGTAACTGCTGCTATGAGCCTCATCATTTTGGCCTTAAATTGTTGATAATAACCCGATCTACATGATCCTGTGTTTTTGTTTTGTTCTTTTGTCCATAAATCAATTATTTTTCTGAATATGAAACTCAGCTCCAAATTCACCCCTTTAACTGCTGACCTCGGTAAGATTCATTTGACTGGAGCTCAACGCTATACAGTAGGTGACGTCACACTCCAATCATCCGATTCTTTATACAGTCTATGTATGAGAAAGAGATTACCCCCAAACTCTATATACTCACCATTCAGCCCATCTCTCTGTCTCTGCATATGATAAGGTATATAATATTAAAAGATCTAATCCTGGTTGGTTTATAATCCTTATTCCGATCACATGTGGTGGGGATTATGAAGATGTCAAGTGATTTCTCATAGGTACAGCCCTGTACAGCTGCATGTATTACTAAATTGATTTGCTATATTAGAGTGGGACAGAAGGCACACAGACGAGAGGAGGAAACTGACAGGCAGAACTGAAACTGGATTAATATAACGTCCAATAGGAATCCAGTATCTTAATGAATCACCATGATAATACCGGACTAGAGCAGTGGTACTACGTAAAGGTGCACTGTGTAACAAAACCAGACTAAGTTACAGGTCAGATTTGTGGAGAGACAACCCCACTCACAGTCAGAATGCCTGTTTTTCTAGGTATTTTTCAGTTTAAAAAAAAAAAAAAAAACATTGGTAATTTAATAAATTTAAGGTAGAACTGTTTAATGTCATACTGTGGAACATTCCAGGCAGAGCAATGACATATGCATAGAGACAAGCAGATGACATGTACCTTTAGGTAAATATGTGGCTTACAATGATCAAAATGCAAGAAGATTTTTTTATTTATTTAGATAGTAGTCTTATGAATAATAGTCAAGTAGTCTTATGAATCAGTTTTTTGTAAATTTAAAGAGATGGTACTACAGCAGTGGTACTTAAACGTATGACACCAGATACAACATAAGAAATTTAAAAATGAAAAAAATGTCTAAAAGCTTTTTTTTTTTTTTTTTTAATAACATTTTGGCAAAAAGCCTTGTTAGATAATTTTTCTTGCCTTGGACCACAGTGTACATTGCATTTGCACCTCTACAAGAACTTTGGTGTGTTTTCTGTTTAATTTGGACCACCTAAAAATTACCACTAGACCCAAACGTCATACATAATGCAAGAGGTCTAGCCATATTTATTTATTTTTTACAGAATCCTACTATTATGAATTAGAAATTGAAAATATAATTACAAATATAGCTGCAAGCAGCAATGTGGGGCAAAGCAGTGACCCAACCTAATTTGATCAGTCTGCATTGGATCAGTCTTCGCCCAAAACAAATTTTTGCATGTTGTAGCGCCCCCTAGTGGCCAATGTGCACCAAATTTGGTATAGCTAATTCTGTATGGATGGTACATTGCGCACCAAGTTTCATTGAGAGAGCTGAAACGCACGTCAACGCACGTCAACGCATGTCAATGCACGTCAATGCACGTCAATTTGATGTCATGCGTTGGATCAGTCTTCGCCCAAGGATCCCAGGGATACCAAGTTTTTGAAAATCTGACTTACGGTTCAAAAGTTACAAGCAGAAATGAGGGAGGAGAAGCATTTTGAGTGTTTTTCATAAAATCCAAGATGGCGGACATTCTATTCCGGCGGACATGACGTCATAGGATGCGTTGGATTCGTCTTGGCTCAAGGATTCTAGGGGTTCCAAGTTTTTGCGAATCGGGCGTACAGAAGGAATTTTCAGGTACATTTCTGCGTGTAACTTTTGAACCGTGAGGACTTCCGGTAATGGCGGTGAGCTAGACAGACGCTGCTTTTTAGTCTCTGAATAAAGAACATACTTTACACCCTTAAAGATCCCATGACATGGTACTTCTTGATGCTTTTATATGGCTCCTTAATGGTTCCCTAATACTGTAAATGAATCCTTCTTCAAAATCAACACTCAGTGCATGAGAAACAGAGATAAGATGAGAAAGAGTATTTTTTCTATCTCTGAACAGGCCATTATGGGTGTTGTTGCTTGAATGCAAATGAGGAGAAAAGAGATGGCCTATAGTAGAGGGTGGGGGCGTGGCCAAACTCTCCGCTCTCAGCTCTCAGCTGTGCGCTCTCTGATCCATTTCCGCGTTTTTGCGTGGAGAAGAGATTAGAAGCGTTCCATTGAAAAATAAACACATTTCCACAGAAAATAAAATTAAACCACTGCTGTTCAAAGGTCCAGAGGCTCAGATAAAGGACTTCCGAGCCTAGAAAGACTCAGACGTGCCTCCAGGCAAATAAAAAAACGCATTTCGCATTGCCTAGCGCATTCGCAGTCCAAACTCTCTGGGCGTGATTTACAGAGATGCTGAGTACAGACAGACGGGGGTGGAACTGCATTTGCATTTCTTTTTTCAATCTGACGTCAATAAGGTGCCTTGTTCAAAATCGCCCGTTTGAGCTCCGATTTTTTGTAATGCAGAAAAGGATCGCAAATGCTCAGTTTAGACATTTCGCAACTTTTAACCATGGGGGGGTGGCCTAAACAGGGTAGGGGAGCTCACATTAACGTTCAAAAACCTTCAGAAAGTGAAAATTTCATCCCATGGGACCTTTAAAAATCTGTACAGCAAACTCAAATGGAACAGACGGTCGCTTAAAAGCAGGGTGAACAATGTCAGGCACAAAAAAAGACCAAAACTAAACCGGACAATCCATCCAACAAGTCAACAAAAACTTCGGTGAGTGGCAAACTTCAAGCTAGCCCCGAATTAGCAGCCTCTTCAATGGAGGATAGCGAGAGGATGAAAGCAACACACTCGGGCCGAAAGGATATCCAAAATCAAGATGTTATACTAGAAGCCACAACTTGTCTTAAAACTGAAAGCCTGGCACGTCACAGGGAAGTTATTGATGGCATAGCTCACATCAGATCTGATTTGGATGCTATCAAAGGCAGAATGGCCGCAGCTGAACAATGTATAGGAGACACGGAGGATGCAACAGTACAGCTAACAGCGAAGGTGTCTGAGTTAGAAGCCAAAGTGAAACAACTTACTGAAAAGAATGACGACCTTGAGAATCGTTCACCCCGGTCTAATTTGCGCATCATTGGGCTGGAAGAAAAGGCGGAGGGTGACGATGCTGAATCATTTCTGGAGAATTGGCTCACCAATGTCCTGGGAGCAGAGAACTTTCCCCAACCGCTGAGGATTGAGCGAGCCCACCGCACCGCTGTCAATCCGCCCGCTGGCTCCTCAGACAGGCAGAAGCAGAAGCCGGCCGCTGAACGTCCTAGACCACTGATCGCAAAATTCCTGAACTTCAAAGATAAAACACGCGTAATGAACGCAGCACGGAAGAAGGGGGCAATTATGTACAACAACCGAAAGGTGAAGCTTTTCTCAGACTTCCGCCGAGGTGCAACGCCAGAAGAACCGCATACTATGCGGTGAAACAGACACTATACTCCAAGGGAATCAAATATAGTCTTCAGTATCCCGCCAAGCTCCGAGTCACTTATGAGGGCAAAGATACCGTCTTCCAGACGCCCAGAGAAGTGGATAAGTTTCTTCACAGCATTGATAATGAATCTACTTCGGGAAGCCTACTCTCACTGCAGCTATATCGTTAGCTGTAGTGTTTTTGTGCACTTTATGAATCTGCGCCAGGAGTTACGCCGGGAGTCACTTACAGATACGGAGAAAGAGGAGAGGCTGCAGGGGCGGACGCAAGCAACGGAGACCGTATATACTAGGGGTGTAAAGATTAACCGATTTGGATCGGTTATCGGTCTGTGACCTCTGTGTGTACCGATCAGCAGAGCCTGGATCGGTCCAAATTCACTACGAAAGGTCCGATGCACCGGATTTACGGCCAAGAATCGGTTCTCAGCTCCTGAGCGGTCTCTGTCATGGCGCAGAAGCCGCCTGTGTGTGTTTGCGTTCTTTAGCGAATGGTGGGTGGTTCACTTACCTGGGATTGAAGCTTATTGGCTGGTTAACTGCCAATCATGCGAGCGGCACGGGCTGTATGCGGAAGCGAGCAATGTGTCTCGTCAGGACAGCGTAGGACAGATCGCCTTGTTTGACAAGGTAGGAAGATTCGACAGAACACCGGTAAGATACGCTGTTTCCATTTATTGAGCTGTTGTTTAAGATAAAAGGAGAAGTTCAATTTGTCAACTGGACAAAGTTTGTTTGGTTGAAAATGTTTCGCCGCTCATCCGAGAGGCTTCGTCAGCTCTGGTTATTGTAATAATAATAACAATAACCAGAGCTGATGAAGCCTCTCGGATGAGCGGCGAAACGTTTTCAACCAAACAAACTTTGTCCAGTTGACAAATTGAACTTCTCCTTTTATCATGGATTCTACCTGGACGACTGAGGGACTTTTCACGCAGCTGTTGTTTAAGTTAATTTGGTGCGCTACCGCTATTTATGGACATGGTTCGTATGTGTGGTTAACTTTTGTGCCAGTGTTGTGTCGCGTTGATATCAGTCTGATGTTTCACTGTCAGCTTGATGGCAGCTATAGACATTAACAATTGTATGATACTAGTGTTTTTATTGTCACGGTTAGTGGATTGGGTGATTTATTTAGACAACATTCATGTATTAGCAATGTATATTTGATTAGGGCTAAAATTGACTTGGCTAATTTACTTTTGTGTGGAAAATACAATGTATAATCAGAATTGGTGCATTTCTGAATTTAGATAGGCTACTTATGATTTGTGTGTATAGAAATGTACTTCACACACACAGATGATTTTTGTCTCAAAGGAGACTAAGGAAATGTTATAAGATGGAGAGAAAGTATTAGTTATTCAGTGGATTTAACATGCTAGTGTTTTCTATAACTGCCTAGTAATATCTATCTTCTTGTCAGTGATATGTTACACTTTTACAGTTACTGAAACTCATGAGTGACTGAAGCACTAATTACTAACTAATTCTGATTCATTCTGATTTTTGACTTTAATAGGCAACTTGCTTGTTTTATAACGTCTTTTTTATTTTTGATATCTAACCTTATTGTTTTGTGTTGCTTGAGGGAAGGAATGTGTTGTATTTTAAGTATGAGCAGAGTTTTGCAAACCGGATTGCCAGTTTTTCAGTAGGCCTGGTGTATTGTTTGTTGGACACTAAATAAACAAAAGGATACTATTTTGAAATTTAATTTCTGTGTCTCTCTTTTTCTTCTCAATAACTTTAAAGCACTTGGGAGTAAAGTTGTCAATTTGTATTGAATCGAAATTAACCGGATCGGATCGAATCGAATCATACCGGATCGTTTACTAATTTTATGAATCGTCCCTGAATCGAATCGTAGCCTGTGAATCGAGATTCGAATCGAACCATTTTGTGAGTGAAAGATTCACACCCCTAGTATATACCCAATTGATTACCTACGGTGATCACGGGAAATGTGCGTTCTGTGTCCAACAAGGTGGAGGAGCTGGTTGCGCTGACCCGACATCAGAGACAATTCCGGAACTGCAGTTTGATGTGCTTCACCGAAACGTGGCTGTATGGGAATATACCGGACAATGTAATCTCACTGGACGGATTTATTATGAGGCATGCGGACCAGACTGTAATGGGGAGCGGGAAAACACGAGGAGGTGGACTGATTTTCTTCATTAAAGAACGCTGGTGTCACCCCGGGAACGTGCACGTGAAACATCAGCTGTGCTCCCGGGACATTGAACTACTCGCTGTCGGTATGCGGCCGTTTTATTTGCCAAGAGAATTTACACACATTATTGTGTTCTGTGTTTACATTCCTCCATCGGCGGATGGAGCAGCAGCATGCGAGCAGCTCCATAGCGTAGTGAATGACATGCTGACACGTCATTCGTGCGCCCTCTTTCTGATCACTGAGGACTTTAACCACACATCTCTCTCCGCTACTCTTCCCACTTTCACACAATACGTCACATGGCCGCATAAGAGTCAATAAGACTCTGGACTTGTTTTACGTCAATATCAAAGACGCTTACACCTCCGCCCCCCTCCCCCCGCTTGGACGCTCTGACCACTGTCTGGTCTACCTGCTCCCGGAATACACACCCAGGGTGCGAAGAGGACCTGCGCAGAAGCAGTCTGTGAAGCTTTGGACTCAAGAGGCCTGTGAGAGTCTGAGGGACTGTTTCCAGAACACTGACTGGGACATTTTCATTGACTCTTATGGAAACGACATCAACGGCCTGACCCATTGCATCACGGACTACATCAACTTCTGCGTGGAGAACACTGTGCCAACCAGGAAAGTACGGTGTTTCTCCAACAACCACCCCTGGGTCACCCCTGAGCTTAAAGCCCTCCTGAACCAGAAGAAAAGGGCTTTCAACTCAGGGGACAGAGAGGAGCAGGAAAAGGGTCCAGAGGGAGCTCCAGTGGAGGATCCGACGGGCCATCACTGACCTGCCTCAAAGCCAAACATAAAACCTACTTATTTCAGGGATGAAAGTGGTCAATCATGAAAAAAGCGGAAAGTCCCCCCCGCTGGAAATTTTTTAAATTTGGATTTCTATATGCTATATGTTAGCAATAAAGTTAAACTGTACATAAAAGTACAAAAAAAACACATTTTATTAACAGGTAGGCCTACTAGTAGTATATATTGGATTTGTTTTTGCTTTGCACTTCGTCTAATCAGAGCGCACTGAGGAGGAGCTTATGCGCTAAAAGGCGCAGGTGAAAAAGCGAGGAGCGACGCGTGAGGCACGGGCAGGTAGGATGAGGTATAGGATGTTTTATAAAGTTTAACCTGTGTACACGCAATGGTACAGGCTGTTGTGAAAGAGCTGCGCTCACTCGCTCGGTCCGCGGCTCCAGACACGGGCTCGCGCCCGTGTTTAATACGAAGTTTAATACGAGATACACGTACTTTTGTTCTGAATACGGGACGATTCTGTTTTTCAAGGGACGGTTGGCGACCCTAAACACAACTATACATATATATACACCCAAAATCTTTCTCAACGAATTTGCACAAATGTAAAAAAAATAAAAATAAAAATAAATAAATTACCCCGCAGCTGGAAAAAAAGCGGAGATCCGCTAAAAAACGGAACTCTTTCATCCCTGTTATTTAGAATGGCTTTTAACACTTAGTGGCCCTGAGACACTTTGTTTATTTTAATGGTTTCTCTTAATTGGTATTTTAATGGTATTTTAATGTGCTTTGTTGACCTTTTTGTATTATGTTTATTGTTTTTTATCTTGTTTTTAATGTTGCACAGCAATTTAGTCGGCTTTGGTTGTTGGAAGGTGCTATAGAAATAAAATTTGATTGATTGATTGAAAAAGGACTATGGGAGGATGATGGAGGAGCAGCTGGCCCAGAACAACATACGGGGCGTGTAGAGAGGACTGAGGAACATGTCTGGTTTTGGACAGAGTGGCAGAGGGACAGCTGATGGTGCTCACCGCAGGGTGGACGAATTAAACTGTTACTTCAACAGGTTTGATTTGCCCCTCACCCCCTCTGCCCCTCTGCCGACTCCCCCCTCCTCCTCTTCACACCTCCCCAGGCCAGTAGCCACATCTCCCTCCCCCTTCACATGGACCCAACCCAGCACCAGCCCCCCTCCACCACCCCCTGCAGTCCACCTCAGTCCCCCCCTCACTTCCCCCTCTCCATCACACCGGACGAGGTGAGGAGGGAGCTCAGGCGACTCAGACAGAGGAAATCCGCAGGACCTGACGGTATCTGCCCCAGGCTGCTGAGAACCTGCGCAGACCAGCTCTGTGAGGTTCTCTGCTACATATTCAACCTGAGCCTCAGCCTGGAGAAGGTCCTCGTCCGTGGAAGACCTCCTGTGTGGTCCCGGTTCCCAAAACAACCGGCCAGGGAACCGGCCCACTACAGACCAGTCGCCTTGACTTCCCACCTCATGAAGACCATGGAGGGGGTGATCCTCAGTCACCTCCGCTCTGTGGTGAGCCCCACCCTGGACCCACTGCAGTTTGCCTACAAGCCAAACGTAGGAGTAGAGGATGCTGTCATCTTTCTTTTTTTCCTGCACTGTGTATTTTACTATTTATTGTTTTACATTGTTTTATTCTATATAATGTTCTATCTTTTGTATTGTTGTATTTTTCTGTTTTTAATTGGAAAGCATTTTGGTCACCATTGGTTTTGTAAAGGGCTATATAAATAAAGATTGATTGATTGATTGATTGATTGATTGATGGACATCTCGCTGCCTGGACCATCGACTACCTCACTGACCGTCCACAGTACGTGCGGCTGCGCGGCTGTGAGTCAGAGGTGGTAGTCTGCAGCACTGGGGCCCCCCAGGGAACTGTCCTCTCACCCTTCCTCTTCACCATCTACACCTCGGACTTCACATACAACACGGACAGCTGCCATCTCCAGAAGTTCTCTGATGACTCAGCCATTGTGGGCTGTGTGTCTGAGGGGAACGAGCTGGAGTACCGCTCGGTCATCAGAGACTTTGTGGACTGGTATGGGCTAGGGATGCAAATTATCGATTAATTAATTAATTGATAGTTGATTGACCTTATCGATCGATTAACGATTAACTGATAAGCGGCGTTTTTCACCTGAATTTTAGTGTTTCAATAGGGTCTTTAAGAATATAAGCTATAGTATACATATAACACTGAGTCAAAAATATAAGATAAGATAAGATATGCCTTTATTAGTCCCACAGTGTGGAAATTCCATATATCATAGTATTATTATATTGTATATTCCTCAATTAATTATTCCTTAGTAAAAAGCAGACGAATGATGCTGAATAACAAAATATAGTAATCCCTCGCTCTATTGCGGTTCGTGGATTTTTTTTTTTTTTTTTTTTTTTTTTATAGTGTAACATTGTGTTCTGTCCTGATTGGCTAAGAGACTAGACCAGGACTAAACGTGGACTGGACCAGGTCTAGACCAGAACTAAACCAGGTCTGGACCAGGTCTGGACCTGGACTGGACCTGGACTGGACCGGGACTCGACCGGGTCTGGACCTGGACTGAACCAGGATTGGGCCGCTGCATGCCGCTGCTGGTTTCATGCGGCTGGTTTGTGGCTCGGGACCCGGGCCGCAGGCCAGCCGCGCGGGACTCGGGGCCCGAGCCGCGGGCCGGCCGCACGAAACCAGCAGCGGCACGTTGCGGCGCATTCCTGGGCGCCGCGGTTCGATCTCGCCTTGCGGGTACACCTGGGGCTGCTGAGCAGTGCCTGCGACCGGCTGTGAGTCGAGCTTGGCGCAGCGCGGTGCGCAGTTGCCTTGTTTCGTGACCACGCGGTTGCGTGTGTCTGCGATTAGCGATTAATTACAATTAATGCATTTTGTTCGACTAACGTCTTAATCGACAATTAATCGTTAATCAATTAATCGTTAATCGATTAATTGTTGACATCCCTTGTGTGGGCACAACCACCTGAGCCTTAACACCAGTAAAACAAAGGAGCTGGTGATCGACTTCAGGAGGAGACCACTACCTCACTCACCGGTGAACATCCAGGGGCAGGACATAGAGACTGTGGACAGTTTCAAGTACCTGGGTGTTCACCTCAACAATAAACTGGACTGGTCCCATAACACCGACGCCCTGTACAAGAAGGGCCAAAGTCGCCTCCACCTCCTGAGGAGACTGAGGTCCTTTGGAGTGTGCAGGCCTCTGCTCAAGACTTTTTATGACTCTGTGGTGGCCTCTGCTCTCCTCTGCGCTGTCATCTGCTAGGCCCCGAGCAGCACAGAGCGGGACAGGAAGAGACTCATTAAGCTGGTCAGGAGGGCCAGCTCTGTCCTGGGCTGTCCTCTGGACTCTGTAGAGGAGGTGGCTGAGAGGAGGGTGCTGGCCAAATTCACGTCCATCATGGATGACACCTCTCACCCTCTGCACCGGACTGTAGAGGAGCTGAGCAGCTCCTTCAGCAACCGACTGAGGTACCCCCAGTGCAAGAAGGAGCGCTACCGCAGATCCTTCATCCCCACCGCCATTAAACTGTATAATTGTACTATATAGGCCAGACGTGCAATATCCTTTTTCCATGCTCTCCTTGTTAAAGGGATATGCCACCCCCAGGTCAAATTTGGGCATCTCCCCACAGTCCAGAGACTAAAATAAGTGGTGGAAAGCGTTTTCCTGCTCACCCAGCCATTGTCCGAGTCTGTCGCCACTGACCACCGCGGTATCTGCAGCTCCTCCGCCTTAGACTGGAGTCTAACGTCGCCAGAGAAAGATTTCGGCCAAAAGGAATTAATTTGCTCGATGCGTTTCCCAATTACTTTCTGTGTAGTGCGCATTCATATCGAGTGCAAATAAATGTGCAAATCAACACGGAGAGCTTGCCTTGGTCATTTTGGGTGGGGACTATTTTCCAGTGCGGAAGAATACAGCCGAATCACGCAGCACGCTGCCAGGGGAATCCCAGTTACGCACCGGGAAGGGAGTTCCCCTGTTGCACAACGTGGTGCGTGTCATCATGGATTCTACCTGGACGACTGAGGGACTTTTCACGCATCTTAAGAAAAACTACGAGCCTAACATCATTGGACTGGTAAGAAAGCTGGAAAAGGGCACAAGAAATCTAGCTGAGAAGAGGAATCATCTACGCTTTAACCTTAGATGTCGACAGGAGCAAGGTTCTACAAAAGAAAGCACCGGAACCAGGACAAAGGGCAGACAGGTTAACCCAGCGTTACCTGAGCGGTATACTTAGCCTTAGAATTAGCCGTCTCAATTATGAAGTCTGAAACTAATGAAAAAAGAACCTGGCATGTCATCATTAACCACCTCTTTGCTTTGGTCACGACAGGAAATGTTAATACCCTGAAATTTCCCATGCACAAAACAGCAGTGCAGCTTTGAGCCAAGTTTTCAGATTTAAAATGGTGAGATACGTGCAGAAAATACAGGTTAGTTACACAGTACTGAGATACTGGCAAACTATTTTACTTTGAGAAATGGTGCAATGAAACTTAATCTCATACACTGTATACCTTTGCTTCTTTTAAAAGGGCCCATATTACACTATTTTCCTCATCTATTTTATAATGTTGTTTCCTCATCACAAACCCTGCACATTTAGGCTGAGTTCTTCTCACAGACTGAAAACACTGTGTTCCACCTTGTGATGTCATGTGCATCTTCACTAGAATCATTTGGGTGATTTCAGTCCTGGAATAGCCAATCTCTGCTGAACTAAAAGTAAAGGGTATCTGTTAATTTGAAAACTACAGCTTCATGACATCACAAGGTGGAACACAGTGTTTTAAGATTTGGAGATGGAGACAGACTAATAGACCAGGATTACTCAAACATGTGTGAATGAAACAAAACCACTCCAGATATGCTTTTGATGAAGTAAACAACTATAACATGGCTAAAACCTCTGTCAATTTTGTGTAATATACAACCTTTAACTAAGACTAAACCAGGACTGTCCCCGGTTTAAAGGTTCACTATGCAACCTCCTGAACTCGCTTTAGATGCTACCCCTGTGCCTTATTTAACATACTAAATTTAACATACTAGTATTTAACATACAAATCTCCATGGAGACTATGAGATGATGTCAGTAGGCTAAATTAAAGGGTCAGCTCTGTGGAGAGACAAGGTATTTTGTAGCTAAATATAAAACACTGCAAGATATATAAGTGCAATGCCAGGACTTTTAAACCAAACCAAGACCAGGTAAGTTCACTTCAGGGACCATAGTTAAAATATAACTCTGACATTTCAACTCCATCAATCATTTACACTCCATTACAGTAAGTGTCCCATTTTAGACAAGCTATCATTATGCAAATTTTGAGTGTGATTACAATACAGGGTAATTGCATATTATTTTTTTTTAAAGATACATGGTGTACTACTTGCAATAAAAAAAAGACTAAACCAGAGTCAAACCAGGACTTAACAAGGTCTAAAATGCTTTATATGTAATTTTAAGCAATGACAATGAACTTCTTATATACCACAATAGGGAAGCTTACCAGTTCTACATAAAGTAAGTTTTAAATTGATTTGACATATACATTTTTTACTTACCAAAATGAGTATATGAGCAACACTGACAATTAAAGAATCACTGCACAACTTTTCCATTGGAAGGTTTGTCACCTGCTTGTCTCTGGAATCTTCCATGGTGTGAAATGGTGTGAGTAGCAATTATTCAGTACAGGTGTTTCTGTTGCTCAAAAATACAATAATTTCTTCTGTGAATAAGGGTGACTCTCCACAGATCTGAATTGTAATGTAGCATAGTGCTGTAACCTGCTTGAGATAGGTATATATAGATAGATATATTGTGGAACATTCTAGATAAAGCAATTACATCTCCATGGAGACAAGAAGATGGCGGACCCTCCACTAGAAATGTTACGCAGTCCACCTTTAATACATTTAGAACCCCATAGAAGCTGATTACTGCCTTAGAAAACTGTGGTACCCAGTAGGAGCTGATGTTGCTGTAAACGTCATCACAACAAAGAATCGATATCGCCTATAGGTAGGTACCCATCACACTGTGAAGATTTTTTTCATTTGTACCAAAATGAATGGGCCAAGCTGCTGAATCCCTGTGGGAACAACATTATAATATGGTAGGTATATGATCGGTTAAGAAAATAAAAGTGGAGAATGGACAGAGCAGTGGGTGTGTACCAGTGGTGATGAAAACCAGATTTGATCTGAGCAATGACGTCTTAAATACAGTCAGTATAAAGATTACTCAAGAAGTATAAAGATTACTCAAACATGCATGAATCATAAATACAACTTCTCAACTTCAATTTTCCAAATAGGTCCGCTTTAAACTATTCCAAAAATACTGACAAACAGGGCTTAACTGGTTTAAACATAAAGACTAGACCAAGACTGAAACCACTCCAGTGTTTCCCAGACCAGTGTGTGACGCAGAATGAAAACCTAGCGCCACAAATTGATTACGCCTTTTTTTTTTCCCATCGTGATTCTGTCACACAGAAAGAGAGAGAGAGAGAGAGAGAAAGAGAGAGAGAGAGAGAGAGAGAGAGAGAGATTGGCCCATACATGTCAGCGGAGGTAAACACTTGCACTATTTGCTCTCCGGACCCCGGAGCAGGGTGTCCGCAAAGTGCAACAGGGTGACGGCCGCGCTTAGCCCCGTGGGGCATGGAGCTCTGCGCCAGTCCTTTCGCCTGTGGTCACCCAACGGTTTATGAGGGCACACCTCCGGGCGTGTCCCAACATCCGGAACCCTAACGAAGCCCGGCGCGGTCCGGGGGTAGCCTGGCCCAGGCTCCCCCCATGCAATAAATGGGCCAGAACCCCAGGAGGTCCCTTATAATAGGCACTTGGGTTATTTTACTGAAAGCCACATAAAATGAGGTGTTCTGATAGGGCATGCACAAAATAGACTAATTCTGTTTCATTATTTCATTTAGTTGCCTTGTTGTACCTTTAGTAGTTTCTTAGGTCTATTTATAGTATTTTATGTACAGTATTTAATTTACATTATTATATAATTGTTACATTATACTATTTATTTTGTTTTACCAAAAAAAAAAAGCGAGGTCTTGAGCTTGGTACTGAGATAAGTATTTGAAATAAAAATCTCAAGATTAAGTTTTTTGGGGTTTTTTTGTAATTTATTCCTTGAATGTCAAAGAATCTAAAGTTCAGGTAAAAACTGAACTTTAACATCAATTTCGGTAAGTAATTTTCAACATGAAACTTAAAATACAGGTCTTCCTCTAACATAATTTATATTAGCAAACTGGCGTGCCTTACAGTCCAAAGGGGGTGCTACTTGGTCTGTGGGAAACACTGCACTCTCAAAACCACAACTTAAAGGTGCACTATGTAGATTTTTGGTTGGGTTTGGTTGAAGATAGAAAGGCTTACCATACAGTGAAACATTTCAGACAAAGCTATAACATCTCCAAGGAGAAAAACATTTGATGGATCCTCCACTCAAAAAGTTACACAGTGCACCTTTAATTAACTGAAAGTTAAATGAAGGAATGACCAAAATGAGTCTACCAAAATGATCCTAGCATAATATCCTCTGCTAAGAAAGAAATACCTTCATATTCTATTAAAAATGGCTGTTTAGAAAGTAATAAACATGTTCTGTCTTCTTACTAAAGCTACTGCTCCTGGGTGTGTCCAAATGTGCACAGGATCCCATAAATAAACTTGCAAATCAAATCACAATTACAGTAATGGTCAGAACAAATGCAATTAGAAATGTTTCCAAAATTGTTCTGCCCCAGTTCACAGATATGATGTTGGACTAAATCATGATTAAATGTCCTATATTCCACAAAATTAACTCTTGTGAGCTTTAAGCCATGTTAAAATGTTGTTAGCTCAAAATGCTCTGTTCCACCTTAGTTAACGCCAAGTTAACAGCTACTTGGAATTTCCGATCTCTACTGAGCTTAAGGTAAAAGGTAGATGTTAACTTGAAAACTACCGCTTCATGATATCACAAGATGGAACAGTGCATTTTGAGGTTTGGAGATATAGACAAACTAATAATACAGGGTTATTCAAAGATGTGTGAATGAAACAAAACACAACTCCAGGTATGTTTTTGATGAGGTAACAGCATCATAACATTGCTAAAAGCTCACAAGTTTAGTAAATTTAGTGTAATATAGGACCTTTAATTTGCTGAACATCAACACAGACTTGAAATAATTGCCATTTATCATGAAAACTATTTTCCTCCTGAACTCTGCTCCAACCCCATGGCTGTGGACCTCTCCTTTAAAGGCCGATCACTGACGATTAGAAATGCTTGAAGCTCTCCGTCTTGTTTTAACATGGTTGTGTTAATTTCAAGTGCAGGTAAAAGCAGCTACTATACGTTCACTCCAATGTGTGAAAAGCTGGAGTCATTAAAAACCTTATGTTGCCCACTGACAATACAGAAAATTCAAACTAAGGAATAGAATCAGTACTCAATACCGGTTCCGATACCACGATGCTAATAAAAACACTATTTATTCAGACAACAGAATGTGATTTTCAACATTAAAGGCACAGGTTGTTTCGACAGAGGTATCTTTGTTTTGCCTGGAATTTTCTAAAGCACAAACTTATCTATTTCCAAAGGAGCAAGCAAGTGACGCTTACAAGGCCAAGTTACAAGTCAGATCTGTGTGGAGGTGATTACGCTGACGATGCATGTGAACGCTCCCAGTGCACCATTAAATAATAGCACTTTCTTTTCTATTCCCATGTGGTCTTATATCTGTGTACTCCCTCAGGGGTACAGGTTTTTATACTTGTTCTGATACAGATCAAGATCATTCTAAAGATATTCAGGAAAGATTCATTTCTGTCCAGGGAATGTGACTTTCTAGTATTGATACCTGCTCAAACGAGAATCTAGTTTTAATTTTAGTTTTAGTATTGATTAATATCTGATTTTTGATATTTTTAGTGGCCCTATTTAAAATGCTTTATACTTTGCAAAGAAGGATGCTGAAGATTTTTTATTAGCCTGTTTATGTCACTTCAACTTTACTGTAGCATTAAGAAAGTTAGATTTTTTTCTAAACCAGGTCACATGTAGAAAATTAAGGATTGCACGTTGTTCATGTTGTCAGTACTGTAATCACTACTAATCATTAAATTGTTGTGTTTTTTCCCACTATATTTTGATATCCTGTCACCCTATTTGCAAATGTTACATCTTTATTTTCATGTATAGGCCAAATAAAGCCTAGACAAAAAAAAGCATCTTAAAGGTGCACTATGTAAGTTTTTGGATGAGGGCTTCTTGTTTCTATGGAGATCTCATTGTTCTGCCTGGAATGTTCAGCAGTATGACATTAAAAAGCGCTACCTTATTCAATTACAAGTGGTTTTATAGCTCAAAAAAACTAGAAAAACAGGAATTCTGGCTGTGAGCGGGGTTGCCTCTTCATAGATCTGACCTGTAACTTGGTTTGGTTTGGTCTCCATGAAAATAGGTTTACCATACTGTGAAACATTCCAGACAAAACAATAACATCTCCATGGACAAAAGCATTTGACGGACCTTCCACCAGAAAAAATATACAACGCAACAACGAAATAAAATGTCATACTCAAAATACGGCAAAAACAAATAAAATTATCGTTGTAATAAATACAAATGTTTATGAATATATCAGCGAAAATTAGGCTATTGAAATCAATAATTTAAATGAGACAAGCCTTTGCGTATTGGATCGTTTTGGTGATTTGGTTTGATAACTTCTTACGGGAGTTGCTTCCTATCTAACAGCGCATATTTCATTTGAATAGGCTAATAAATACATTATACTCGCTTACTTTTTCCGTGATGACTTCTTGGAGAGATTTTCCACGGGGAATTGGGGGATCGGCTCCATTGTTATTTTTATCCCAGTAGAAAACTCCGAGGTGCACAGGTGATGTGAAAGCTTCCCTTTGCTTTTTAGATTACAAATCCAGCACCTTTTCAACCCAATGCGCTTAAAACATTAAAACATTAAAACTAACCAGAAATATAGCGATAACAAGTTTGCACTCACCTTTACGCACGGTACGCAAACTTAACCAAGTCGCGTGGATGTTTTTGAGACTTCAGAAAAAATATTGAGATGCAGTTTTGTCGCGTATCCTCTGCTTCGTTCATCCCGGAGGAGTCGTCGGTGTTGTCGGTAAGAGCTGGTTCTTCACGCCCGCTTCCCCCGCGCTGTCCCTGGACCGAGTGATGGAAGGAGTCGCCTGCAGCCGCGGGTCTCTTTCCGCTGTAGCTAGGTAACGGCGAGTAGGAGGCGTCCTCGTGTGCGTGTTCAGTGTGCGTGCAGTGTGTGCGTAAAAATGTGCTCGAGAGGCGTTTTTACTCTTATTGATACTAATTAACCTATTTATATCTATATAGCCGTTAACATATATTATAACCATTATAGCCTAGATTCAATTAAATTAGGGTGTCAAACTTTGCCTACTCTTAGTCACCACTGCATTGTTATTTCTACTGTAAAAATCTCTGTAAAGGAGCACTATGGAACTTTTCTGGTGTGGGGTCCACCTACTTGTATCCATGGAGAAGCTATTGCTTTGACTTGAACGTATCCTTGCATTAAACCTATTCCATTACAGATATTTTATTGTTCCTACAAAACCATGAAAAACATATTTTTGAACTGTGATGTGGTCTGGAGACAGATAAATGTATTAATGCCATAGTGCGGAACCAGGCAAAGGAAGATCATCTCCATATACAGGATTGTGCATTGTAATGAACTACTCCTGGCCACCGTCCAGGTTTTGGTCTTTTTTTTTTTTTTTTTTTTTTTTGAAGTGTGATAAGATTTGAGCTGTAGAGTGTTGAATTATTAACCAGACAGGCCAGACTGATCTGTGTGTCACTCGGATTTGAGTTCTACACATTTTCAGAATCTGATTGGTCGTCACAACAGCGGAACAAGCCGGACAAACTTGTTACATCCATTTGAGGGAAAAGCACAGACATCTTCCCTGTCCACAAATGTACAAAGCTCTTCCTTCTCCACATTTTCCACAAACTAGTCTGTATTTTCGCTAAAATAGACTGAAGTACATCAGTGTTTGTTTTGGTTCATTTGGGCGCTTTACCTTTGGCCTCCACACAGACCTAAGAGCTGCGACGTAATTGGTCACCCACCACCTGTCAGAGCCCTATGGCACCAGCAGGCACCAAGATGGATACTTGTGAGTTTGAGAACTCACGAGTATCCATCTCTCTGTGCACGGTTATTGAATTCTATGGCTCATTACAGACACAAACTAATTACATGAATTGTTAAATTCTGTTGTTTGTTTATTGCAGTTCTTATTTTAACAGTATTGTACACTTAGAATACTTTTTGTGGATAATTCTGCTTTATGGTTTGGTTTCAATTCATTAGTGTTTATTATCCATATTTACTTCAGCAATATATCGCACTTCAAATGTTTGTTTTTGTGACAGGTCTAGCCACCATCCCATTCTCATTTCTAATATGAAATAATGTAGGTGATCGAAAACAGGAGCAATTTCTGAGCATACAAATGTCAGGGGGACCACAGAGTGTACAGGATGGCTTTAGATAAAGGTTAATGGACTTGAATAATAGGTCGATCCACACTGACGTCACAGGGGGCATGCTAAAAAAAATATTATTTTGATTACTTGTGAATGAAACAAGGCATCTTGGAGTGATCAGGAAATACAGTAACATATTAAAGGATTATAATTTAATTGAAAAAAGTTACAGGTCTATCGAGGTAAGTTCAAATGACTGAAATTAACAATATTTCACTTGAGTCAGTAGATTCAACTTCACAAGTAAAATGATCTACTAATGGAAATGCAAACTTGACTCTTGTGAGATTTAAGTCATGTTAAAATGCTGTTTCCTCATCACAAACAGACCTGGAGTTGTGTTTTGTTTAAAACACAAACCCTGCATATTTAGGCTGAGTTCTTCTCTCAAACAAAAACCACTGTTCCACCTTGTGATGTCATGTGGCAATACAGGAAGTGCTCCAGTGTGTTTTAAAACTCTATACACCTTCACTAAAACCATTTGAATGATCTCTACTAAACAAAAGCTAAAAGGTAGCTGTTAACTTGAAAGCTAGCACTTCATGATATCACAACATGGAATCGAGGGTTTTGAGCTTTGGATATGTAGACAGACTAATAATAAAGCATTACTCAAATATTCTGTATGACAAGGAAACAAAGCACAACCCCAGATATGTTTTTAAGGAGGTAGCACCATCAGCTGGGCTTCTGACCCCTGCCCCCCTCCGCTGTCCCCCCTGGACCCTTCCCTGGACACTGCATCGCCCTTGCTCCCCCCAGACCCCCTTTCTGCACCTGGAACGAGCCCTTTGGTCCTCTGCACTCCCCATTCCCTGACGTGTCTTTTGAGTGTTTTGCGAATGTTATTGTGGTGTTAAGTGTTTTGCGAATGTTACTGTGATGTTAAAATGTGTACCTTGTAATAATAAAAGATTTAAAAAAAATATACATAACATGACTAAAAGCACACAAGAGTCAATTTTGCATAATATAGAAGAGGAAAAAGAATTAAACCAGTCCTTGACCAGAGGAACCATTGGGCTTAAATCATATGCATAAGTATTGATGGTAAAGGAATGCTATACAAACTGGAACATAAAAATGGGTCACTCACCATTTAACCTTGAATTCTGTTGCTCTCAAAACACCAGTAAAGCCTTGAGCCATGTTTTCAGACTTAAAATGGCGAGTTATGTGGGTCAGACACAGTATGTCTATAAAGAGTATTAGTGTCACATTCACAGTATAATGAGATCACTGTGCAAAATTAAACCACAGACTTGGTTGGAGAAAGTGTGGCAATATCATTTTATTCCATGTTGATACTTTGCAGCTGACATCATCTACATTCCCTGGGGATGTGATGCTAACTGTAGGCTCTACTCTGTCTGGGGCTTTGTTAGACTTGAATTTGAGATTTATTTTAACAACAATCTGACCAGAAAGAATTTACTTAATTTGAATTACAATAGATGAGGTCATTTGTGCTCATTCTCATATAACATTACAGTCACATTAAGATAAGATTAAAGCTGCAAGCGGCGTTGTCGGGCCCTCACACCTGCGGCCTATGGGGGTGGGGGTGGGGGGGGCATGCTCCATGCCAGCAATACAAAGTATTTTCAGCCGCACAAAATGTCATGTCAATCTAAAGCACAGTAGCAGCTTCAGTGCATTTTTTACAGTTCCCTTGTCTACCACATGGTGGTGCTATGACATTCGAGCAGTTCATTTGCATAAAAATGTTTCTCTTCATCATATACAAGGCTATATCAAATGTCTTGTGGTTGGCTCAAGTGGTATGCTAACCGTGACCCACTTTGCGTTTAGGGGACTAAGCTACTGTATTTTCTTGCAGTTCATTTGCCTACCATATGGTGGTGCTATGCCAAACTACCATTTGATTTACTTGAAAATGTTCATAGTCTCAATATACATAAGCCTATGGGGTTCCAGGCTTTTAAACCCCTGCTAAAGGAAGTGGTGACACACCTCCTATTGAATTTGGCACTTTCAAATCGTAGCAAAATTCATCAGGCCGCCATTTTGTCATAAGATATCAAAAATCCCTTTGCAATTTAACATCTCCAATGTCTTGAGCTCATGTACACCAAAATTTACGCCCATCTGATGTACGGTGTAGGAGGAGTGTTTTAAAATCCATTGTATGTCATATCACACAAAATCGCAATACAAGTCTTATCTCACTTCCTGTTGAGCGTGGCCATGACATTGTAATTACAATTTTGTTCATCTTAGTGAGATACACACCCATACCAACTTTCGTGTGTCTGGCTGAAATGGTATGCCACACACGACCCTCTTTGTGTTAAAGCGCTCAATAGCTGTACATTTTCTGACAGTTCACTTGCCTACCACATAGGGGCGCTATGTCAGACTGCCAGTTATTTGACATAAAAATGTTGGTAGTCCTCATATGCATTACCCTTTGAAGCTTTAGTCCAGAGAACTACTGCAAAATGGATTTGTGACCCATTTCCTGTTTATTTGGGTACATTTAATTAAATACCTAATTTTATGAATCCGCCGTGTCGTCATATTACATCATATTTGAAATTCTTTCGCAATTTACCATCTCCATGGTCTTGAGCCCATGTACACCAAAAATTACGCCTATCTGAGTTACGGTTCAGGAGGAGTATTTCAAATTCCATTGTATGTCAAATCACAAAAAAGCCCAATTATCCCACTTCCTGTTGGGCGTGGCCCTACCTTTGCATAGACTTTTTTGTTCGTCTTACTGAGATACACATCCATACCAAATTTTGTGCGGCTATCTTAAACGGTATGCCAGTCCCGGCTTAATTACTGGCTGCACTTTGTGATGCCCGTGCAAAGTTACATTTGTTTTCAAGGATGGGAACATGCTCAAAATGGCCCCAGCGTATGTGAACAAGAATAATTAAAGCCGCAAGCGGCGTTGGTCGGGACCTCGCACCTGCGGCCAATGGTGGGTGGGGGGTATTCTCCACGCCTGCATACAAAGTATTTTCAGCTGCACAAAATGTCATGTTAATAGAAAGCGCGATAGCAGCTTCCGTGCATATTTTACAGTTCCCTTGTCTACCACATGGTGGCGCTATGCCAGACTGCCAGTTAATGTGTATGAAATTATTCATAGTCATCATATACATCATATACATTAACCTCTGACGTTTCAGTCTTTTAAAACACTGCTAAATGAGTTTGTCACTTTGAATTAGATAGCTAGATTAATCAGGCCACCATTTTATCACCTTACAAGATATTAAAAATCCCTTCGCAATTTAACATCTCCAAGGTCTTAAGGTCCTGTTCACCAAAATGTACGCCCATCTGAGGTACGGTGTAGAAGAAGTGTTTTACATTCCATTGTATGTCATATCACACAAAATTGCACAAAAGCCATTTATTATCTCACTTCCTGTTGGGCGTGGCCATGCCATTGTATTACTTTTTTGTTCGTCTTACTGAGACGCACACCCATACCAAATTTCATGTGCCTGGCAAAAATGATATGTGAGCCGCGACCCCCTTCGTGTTAGGGGGGTACATTTTTGACAGTTCACTGGCCTAACATATGGAGGCGCTATGTCAGACTGCCAGTTATTTGGCATGAAAATGTTGGTAGTCCTCATGTACATTACCCTGTGAATTTTTAGTCTGAGGAAGAACTCCAAATAAACTCCAATAAATACCTCCCATACGTAACTCATAACTCCCATTCAATAAATACCTAACTTTATCGATCCACCGTATCGTCATATTACCGCCTATTTGACCACCAATCTACAGTTAAATCAGAACTATGAAAACACAGTCAATGCATACTTTGCAGTGACATCACGCCGGGGTGTTCTACATGTATCGCTATGGTGGAGTTACCCTGGTGTGAAACGTAATTTGCACGACATGGAAGAGAGTGTTTTGAGTGTTATTTTTTTATAGGCCTGGTCTAACAATCATAGTATCATATAAGGAGGCACAGCTTTTCATGCGCATTACTGTCCTTGTTCCTCACTCTTGATTTTAAAAGTCATATACAGTATTATGCCAGATTAACTCTCGTGGAGATTTCAAACATATCGATGAGGGGAAATCTATCCAAAAAGTCACAATTTTCACATGAAATATGCATTTTTCTGATACTTGAAACATTTCAACAAAACAAAGGCATTTTCTTGTACTTTTATTTGTCAAATAAAAATGTATGTGTGCATTAGGGGAGTTTTGGCCCAGTGTACAGTTATGAAATTCCTTGGCGTGATGTCTTGATTTTCAACCAGGAAGTACAATTTGAAACCTACAAATTGGCCAAACTGGGGGAAAAAATTGTAACATTTTGTCTTAAATCTTAAATATAATGATCTTACAGATCTCAGAAGCTAAGCAAGGCTGGGCCTGGTTAGTACTTGGATGGGAGACCACTGGGAAAATCAGGTGCCACAGTGGGGCGCCAGTCACAAAAAGCTGTCCTTGTGTCCTTAGGCAAGACACTTCACCCACATTGCCTAGTATGAAAGTGGAGTGCGCGTGAGTGTTGGTGGTGGTCGGAGGGGCCGATGGCGCAGATTGGCAGCCTCACTTCCGTCAGTCTGCCCCAGGACAGGTGTGGCTACAATAGTAGCTTACCACCACCAAATGTGGAGTGAATGAACAATGAACTGTAAAGTGCTTTGGGTGTCTTGAAAGGTGCTATACAAATGCAATGATTCATTAATTAATGAACTGTGCTTTGGTCAAATGAGTAGTCCAACTTGTCATAGGCACTTTAATACACTGCCAGCCATGCATAGCCTTGCTCTATGCATTATGAACTTTTCTCATGGAGGGTCCACCACCTGCTTGTCTCCATGGAGACGTTATTGCTTTGCATGGAGTTTTTATTAGTATGGCAATAAAACCTATGTTGCATTTATTCTATTACAGGTGCCTTAATTGCTAAAAATACGTCTTGACAAATGCATCTTTACGAGCGGGTGTCGCCTCTCCACAGAGTGACCTCCATCAGAAAAGTTACATAGTGGGTCATTAACAAATCTATTATACTGTCCCTTCATTATATCTCTAGTGCTTCTACCTGCCGGAATCTAAATGCCTTTACAAATGTTTATAATCGATAAATTATTATCGTTATTCTTAGTATTAGATTAATAGCTCATGTTTTGTGATTACAGGTTCAGTTT
The DNA here is from genome assembly GCA_036785185.1 of Paratrypauchen microcephalus. Taxonomy (NCBI): domain Eukaryota; kingdom Metazoa; phylum Chordata; class Actinopteri; order Gobiiformes; family Gobiidae; genus Paratrypauchen; species Paratrypauchen microcephalus. The sequence continues at coordinate 3,509,849 of JAVJIX010000029.1, forward strand.
GATTTGGAGCTCTGCCCAATTTTGTACTAAAGGACAAGTCTAGAAAATATGATTTGCCACCTCTTCCCTGCCCTTTTTGTGATTTTTTTTTTTTAAATTAAATTTGACAATTTAGAACAATTAAGAGCAAGTACCCTGTCCAGGTCAATAATGCCTGACATTAAACATTTTATTGCATTATTGAGCAACTGGGACCAAGTCATTTCCTTCATGGATCAATAATGTGTCTATAAAGTCACAGATTACAATGTGGTGTTGATAATAAACCTTTAAACGGTCCATATTACACTATTTTCTGATCGTATGTTATAATGTTGTGTCCTCATTAAAAAGTTGTGTTTTGTTTTGTTTTGTGTTTTGTTTCATTCACACATGTTTAACACACAAAACCTCCATACAGTATTTAGACTGAGCTCTTCTCTCAAACTGAAAACACTCTGTTCCACCTTGTGATGTCATGTGGTAATACAGGAAGTGCTCCACTGTGTTTTTAAATTCCATACACCTTCACTAAAATAATGTGGATAATTTCAGCCCTGGAACTGCCAATCTCTACTAAACAAAATGTAAAGGGCAGCTTTTAACTTGAAAACTACCACTGCATGACATCACAAGGTGGAACAGAGCATTTTGAGCATATGTGAATGAAATAAAATTGTTAACAGCATTCTAACATGACTTAAAGCTCACAGGAGTCAATCTTGTGTAATATAGGACCTTTAAGGTGCAAGACTTTTTCACTAAAACATCATTATATTTAAGATTTTGCTAGTTGTTTTTTTCCTTATTTATTTTACTTCCTGTTTCGACACAGGTAGCAGATATGACATATGTAGAGGTAATTGCATAACTGTTACCTAGCAACCATAAAGTTAATAAGGGCTAAAAGCTGTCCAAAATACACAACTAATATGAATTAAAATTGAAAGTGCCCCCCAAAAAACCCTTCCTTAACTCGTCCCTGCATTTTGGATGGAAGTTTCAGTGTTGATAACATAGGTATAGGACACAGGATTGTAGAACTTGTGTATGTAATTTGTGTATGTTTCTTCTTAAAAAGTACACTGTAACCTGTCCCAGTGGAGGGTCTGCCATGTGCTTGTCTCCATGGAGATGAGCCCACAATATGGCCATAAGCTTAAGAATCTCCATGGAGATTTGCAAACAAAATTTTATGTTAGATTTGTGGAGAGGCAACCCCAATCACAGTAAGAAGGTATGTTTTTAAGATATTTTTGAGCAATAAATAACACTTGTAGTTGAAGAAACAAATGACAGATTAGTTTAATGCCATACTGTGAATCATTTAAACCAAAGCATTAAAGGGATAGTGCGTTTTTAAAAAAAATGTTAATCTGTATGGGTTCCCCTCTAATAATGTCGTGCATTAACACTGGCTTACGGCTCACTGCGCTGTCTGAGCCTGGTTCTTGTAAACATCCACTTACTGCTTAAAGTGAACAGGCTAATACAGCTAATGTGCGCGCAGTGATACGAATCGAGAGAAAATATGCAAATGCGAATTACGCTGCTGAATTTTTCGCGGACAACTGTTTGTGACGCAAATATATCACGTTTTGGACAAATGTTGTTTTGAGAAGAAAAACAAGCTTTATTAAATGTCTCCGCGAACTTACCGGACCTACGTTCCCGAGCTCCAGAACTGGCGCAGAACTGGGCTCAGACAACGCGGTGAGCGGTAAGCCAGTGTTAATGCACGACACTATTGGAGGGGAACCCATACAGATTAACATAAAAAAAAAATCACACTATCCCTTTAACATTTCCATGGAGACAAACGTGTTGCGGACCCTCTCCAGAAAAGTTACACAGTGTGCATTTAACTGATGTAAAACTATGATACTATTACATGAATACATATGCACTTTAAACCTATGATACCGTATACAACCCAGCCACCCTTCTCATATAGAGAGGGGGTCCACTATAACAGAATGTATGCTTCTTCCTGTTTTGGTCTTGTTTTTTTGGTGACTCCTTTGACCCTCTCTCCATCTTTTGTTCTTTGCTTTCATCCTCCTCTCTCATCTTCACTACCTTTCTCAGACTCTTCTGTGTTTAGAATCCCTTTGGTGGCTTTTGAAATCTTGAAACCGAAATCTATCTATGAAATTATGGATTGTAACAAAGCATGGCATGGCATATTGAAATAAACTGGGTGTAATGTGAAATCTGGTCTAGACTAAGCTAAAGCCAATATAACACCATCTGACCTTAATTATGAATTGTTTGTAACTATTTATACAGTGATTTGTGACTTTAATACCTGGATACCTTGCTGTCTTAACAATGTAAAAAAAAACAAAAAAAAAAACAGAACTAGTTCATTTACAGTTTACAGTGGTCCAGAGTTATATAATATCTCACTTACAGTACCTCATGCTTGCTGAGCATTCAGAGCCTGTGTATATCTGTGTGTGGGGTCAGTCTGTGAAATGGGTTGGGAGAAAACTTGAAGCAGTGCCCAAACTTTCACAGCTTCAAAAGAAATTATAAATATTTTTGCTGTCATGGCATATGACAGCGCTGGGTGATTAAAAAATAAATAAATCATTAAATGAAGTAAGACAAAAGTATAGAGATAAAATAATAACTGTAAAACATAATACACTGCGATACAAAAAAGAAAGAAAGAAATAGGTTAAAATTACATTTTGTATGTAGAGTGTATAATTTATTTTTGCTCTATGTAAATATTTGTTTTGTGGTCCGTTGTACATAAGCAACCACAAGTTTTTCTTCTTCCCACTCCTTTTCAAGAAATGTGTTTTTCTGTTGTTTACAATATATTTGTAGTATGTATATGCTTATTCTTTCTCTCTTGGCACAAACTCTAAATAAACACCAATCAATCAATCATGCTACTTATTCACTGTCACAAGTTTATAAGCGCTTTCCACAACTTTCAGAGGTCAAATCAGAGTTCTGCCATCACAGTAAAACAGCTAACATGCTAACAGCGTACTTCCTGATTCTCTGACAATAAATATTTATAATTAGATGCAGACAGCTGACTTATTTTGACCTCAAGAGCTGTTTATACAGTATATCTGTACACTAAAAAAATAAGATAAGATAACATAAGATACACTAAAAAAAGTCAGGTACAGCCAATTAAACATCAAGGAGCCATTCACCCACTAAAGATGATGAAGTGTCTTGCACAATGACAGAGGTATGGTGGAGTAGGGGAATTGAACCTCCAACCTTCAGATAATGGCTAGTGGCTGAGGCTATCTAAGCCAAAGCAGGAAGAATAATGAAAATTTCCAGTACAGCAGTCATTGATGAACAGGAGGAGAAAATGTTGCTGTGATACCTTTTTCTAATGTTGTTTGTAACGCCATCACTCCATTTTCTATCATGTTTATCCACGTCATGGGGGCAGAGGTCTGAGCACTCCAAAATGCTCACATCACATTTGTACAGCGCTTTTCAACCTTCAAGGCTCAAAGTGCATTACAATAAAGAAGACAGCATTCATGTTTTTGGATTAGGATTCAAACTGATAATTGAGTCATTGCAGTCTCCATTCACACAAGATTTTCTGTCCAACATGAACTCCTACCCTGTCTCTAATTCATGTTGCTTTGGTTATCTGTAAAAGAAAAATAACCGATCTTTAGGTGGGTGAAAATGTCTTCATCAGATCTTTGAAAAATCAGCTGAAACACTGGGTCACAATTTGCCTGGTTTACACCTGACCATATCACAAGTGAGATATGGTCTGGAAGCCACCTTCGAAATATCTCGTACCGGAGGTGTGGTTTACGATCGCCAACGGCCGTTTATTGGGCGTTACGAATGTCTATAATTTGGCGTATACGCAGCCCATAGCCAATCATGTCAGTTATCTGTTTAAACTACAAGCTTCCGTTTGTCACATAGTACACATCACCGTCTTTCCACCCCTCCCCGCTCTCTGATTGGCTCCCAGAATCGGGAGAGCTCGCTTGCCATAGTCGCCAGGCTGTCGTTCAGATCGGAACGAACAAAAGACAACCTGGGATTTAGGTCACAATCAGGGTGAGCTTTATTTAGAGATATAGGATTCTTTTATGTTAGAACAGCAAGTACAGCATATGGAAGAGAACATGTTATAATATTTCAGAATAATCAAAACACAACTCCAGGTAGTCAATTTTGCGCAATATAAAGGTCTTTAAAGATGCAACATAGAACTTTTAGGTTATGTTTTCTTTTTTCTTCTCCGGTCACACGATGGGCTAAATGTGCTGCCCAGACTTCTCACTTATCATGTTTTCAATAGACCCCAGCTCAACAGTGATGTATAAAATTTCCTGGAGCTCAGAAAATGATCAGAAAAGGTAATTATCTGAGGTGGGGATAGTATTTCAATCCAGTGGAAATGTACCAGACTTGAATGCTATAGAGGCTGGAGAACATGGCCGCTCCAAACCGTTGTGTTGTCTGCTGTGGGCTAATAGTTATTGATCTGTGAGAGAGGAGGAGGATAAGTTTCAATCAAGTGACTTTTTTTGTGTGAGAAGTGCTCTGTTAGAAGCTCTATTACTTAAAGGTGCTTGCGTAACTTTGTTGTTGTTCCACCTGTTGCAGCTGATTCTGGTCAGATTGTGTACCAATAAATCTCAGATTGAGTGGAGTTAATATGGTTGACTAAGATTCAGGAGCAGGACCATGCCTCAACCTCCCCCTGCTCCTCTCCAGCCAATCACAGCTCAGCTCAACCTCAATCATGCCTTCAATTAGCCAAAAGCCCTGGACTGACCACTGGAGACAGAGCCCCCACCCTGAGTCTCCTCCCGGCCATCACATTTATCCATCAGCAATATTCAATCTTTATTGTATTCCATTGTTGTGGCGTGGTCCTCGCTAATGAAGTCTAACTTAATGGTGAACTGAGCAACATTTCTGCTGAAGGGTCCATCATCTGCTTTTTCCATGTTGATGTTATTGCTTTGTCCAGAATGTTCTACTGTAGAGATTAAACCTATCTATCAGATTGCATTATGGGTCAGATCTGTGGAGAAGCAACCCTAATCACAGAAGGAATTACTGTATTTTTAAACAAAAGAAACACCCGTAATGAATAAATGCTACATGGATATGTTTAAAGTCATACCATGGATCATTTCAGGCAAAGTAATAACATCTCCATGGAGACAAGCAGCCTCCATCAGAAATGTTGCACAGTGCACCTTTAAATTAGACTTAATCTGAGTTTTAGTTCAACACAATCTGACCACCCCTCCTTGAGCCGCCACCTTAACGTGGTGGAGGGGTTTGAGTGCCCGAATGATCCCGGGAGCTATGTTGTCGGGGGCTTTATGCCCCTGGTAGGGTCACCCAAGGCAAACAGGTCCTGGGGGACGGGTCATACTAAGAGTGGTTCAGAAGCCCTTATGATGAGTTTCCAATCAAGGTCAGATACGTCGCCCGGACTGGCGTCACCGGGGCCTCACCCTGGAGCCAGACCTGGGGTGGGTGCGCGCCAGCGAGCGTCTTGTGCATTTCCCATTAGTCAGAATATTGATTATTAGACCTGAAGGACAAAGCCATAAGGAGGGGGCAGTGAACCAAAATAGGAAAACACTAATGGACTCAACAGGGACCCACCACCACCCGTTTCGTAAGTAATTGCATTATTTTTTACTATAGATTTTACAAAAATATTGAGTAATAAAGGATTGAAAGCTTGCTCAGAGCCAGTGGTGGAAGAAGTATACTTGATTTTAATACTTAAGTAAAAGTACAGATACTGGAGCAAAAGGTACCCAAGTAAAAATAAAAGTATCATATGAAAAAAATCGATGTAAGTAAAAATATTAAAGTATCTGTTGAAAAATGTATTTAAAGAGTAAAAAGTAAAAGTATTATGTGCAGATTCTGAGGTCTTATAAGGCTTCGATTGTAGTGGATTTTTTCCTAGCTCCTTCCCTCCCTTAAAAATATTGATTGTTCATTATGAAGTCTTTGTTCATGCTTTATTTAGGTTAATTAAGGTCTAGTTACTGATACTTGACATCACAGTGTCATCACGATGGGGGGCTCTGCCTGTATGTTTATGATGGAAAGATAAGGAGTTACCAAAGTGACACAATGCACACTTTAGCACACATTAAACAGCACATTTTCAGAATCCTGTGATTTATACGAGCGTTCATAGTCTTGTTTAGGAGTTTGATTTTCAGCAAAAAGGTGAGAGTGATGAACTGAAAAACTGTTGGATAACATTAGCTATTTGAGTAACAGAGCTTCAGACAGACCAGAGACTTCAGTTAGCATCACGCCCCCAGGGAATGTTGGTGACATCAGCTGCAATGTATCATTATAATCTATGGACTGGAGCAGCAAATTCAGCTGGAAACCCAGGAGAATCAGGTAAGTTACAGGTTTTCAAAAATACATCAAAACCTCAAAAGAGAGGCCGACTGCAAAAATCACCACTGACTGTCAAACTGACAGTCAATCTGGAACTGAATACCTGGAAACCAGGGTGTGAGTCAGATATAAAGTGAAAATGTTCAAAACAAGTACTTAAAACAGCTATTTGGCTGTATTGATTTTCATATTATCAAAATAAAATGATTTTTCTAAGTTTACATTTTGTGTTTTGTTTCTCAAGCAAATGATCCAAACCCAAAACAATACAGCACATTTAGAGCATAATAAAATCAAATTTGTATTACTGTGATATATTATTTCATGGAGAAGTCAGTACTTTTACTAGTTACACCTTTCCAAACACCTTTATAAACAATACTTTTACATTTTTGATTATAGCTAAGAAAGCACCACAGTGTAACTTTCTGTAGGAGTCACCTGCATGATTCCATGGAAATACTAGTTAAAGATGAGTTTTATGCCATACTGTGGAAGATGTCAAAGAAGCAACATTTCCATGGAAAAAAGCAGCAAGTCCATCATCCAGGCCAAAGTAAAAAGGTTGGTTTATAGAGCTGACGTCCTGACACAGACCTGAACCATATGCGTCTGCAGGGCTTATCAGGGCCCAAGTGCATCGTGGGAATCCAAAGTGCCAATCTTTACTAAACAAAAGGTAAAAGGTAGCTGTTAACTTGAAAACCACCCTGTCATGACATCAGAAACTGCAATAAAAGCTTTGGAGATATAAACAGACTAATAACGCAGGATTAAACAAAACACAACTCCAAGTATGTTTTTGAGGAAGTAGCATGGCGTAAATCTCAGAGTCAATCCACCAAATGGTATAGCTACAATATTGTATTTTCTATGTTGTACTGAAGGATATTCAGTTTTGTTTTTTGTATACCATGAATGTAAAATGATATTTTTATCAAATAATGTTATAATACACTGACCTTGTGTGGGCACTGAAGAGCTCCCAAGGGTCTTCTTGTGTTGTCCAGTTGGTCACATGACTGCAGTAACTTGATCTCATTTCAAAATAAGAGTTTTTATTAATGTTATTCTGAAGGACAACTGAGGATTTGGAAAATGGGGACCAATAGTGTCTTAAAAATTATTGATAGTAAAAAAAAAGTTGCATTCAAAATTATTTAATATGTTATACATGACACTTATACAAATATGCCAAAGCAGTTAAATTTAAAATATACTACAAATTAATTATTTTTTTCCTAATGTTTTTTTGCTTGAAGAGGAAGGGGGTCGTTGCGCTGAAGGATATTTTAGGTGTTTAAAGTGTAATATTTTCAAAAATCATTCTCATAGGGTAAACAGTACTTTATGCCTCAATAAAGGTGTACACATGGAGTAGACTGAATACATAATAACTTATGTTAATATATTTTCTATAGTATTTATTAAGTGGGGACAAAAAAAAGTTACGACTCGTCTTTGACCCCATTTCATTAGCATTAATTAATTTTTATTTATTTACTGAAACAATAAAAAAAAAAATCAAATGGGGTACACTTATTAACATCCAACTACCTGCTAATTTGCATCATTGTAGATGGTTAATTTGTCATTAATTAGTATTTATTCAGCCCTTATTAATGTCTAATTCCCTATAAGCTTATTCTGCTATTAGTTAGACATTTACAAACACTTTTCTATTAATACACTCCATATTACTGCTTATTAGTATATTACTAGGCCATTTTTGTCCATGAATTATGATTCTAATCTTCTTTCTTGTGCTAATTTCTTGTGCTACTAGTCCGTAATGACATCCTTATTACCAATAGTCTTGTATTGGTTCAACCAATCACAGCCTTTGCATTTAGTAGAAATTCAACGCTGGACCATAAACCATCCTAGAGTCAGGTTTGTGGAGATTCAAGCCCACTAAAAGTAAGAATGCATGGGTTTCTACATTTTTTAAAGCAATAACAATATCCCAAAAATAAAAATAAAAAAGCAATAAATTAACTGTAGTCTATTTTAGGGGTTACACAGTGAGGCTTTAAGAAGGTAGTTTAATAATGTGAACAGTTGGATGGCCCAGAACGTCCTACAACTCAACAGCTCCAAATCCAAAATCATTTTAATAAATTCCCCCCAATCCACCTCTAATATCAGCACAAGTGTCAGCTCTTTCGCTCCCAACATCAACCCTTATCTGTATAATGTTGCATAGTTGTGGAGTGGGCACTGGCCTCTAAGCAAGAATAATACGCACAAATAATAAAACCAGACCTTAAGATTTTTCAGTTCTTTTTTGTTCAAAGAGATGTTAACACAAGTGCATTCCTATACCTTTATTTAACCATTAATTTATCCTTGGATTCATATAGTGCCTTTCAAGACACCCAAAGCATTTTACATTCTCTCCACACCCATGCGTTAAAGGGACAATACAGTTTTTTTTATTTGATTTGACGTTTAGGTGGTAAATTACTATTGTAGCCACAGCTGCCCTGGGACATACTTCATTGGTGAGGCTGCCAATTTATACCATCAACCCCTCCAGCCACCACCAACACTTATACACCACTTTCATACTAGGCAATATGGGTGTCTTGCCTAAGGACACAACAACAGAACTTGGCCCTACTTCAATCAGGTACAGCACCTTTAAGGAGCAAGTTCTGCTATTTTATTTTTTATTTATGGCTTAAGCTTCCTGTTTTGACTATTTTTTTATAGTCAAATTCCATATAAAATATGGAATGCTTTTTTTTTTTGCTTTAAATTACTATGGCAACAGTCCTTTTTTCATCATTTTGAAATCCATGGACAATTGTTCAAGGTCTTTCATGAGTTTGTTGGAGGAAGCTATTAGATACAGAAGAAAAGACTGAACGCAGGTCAATGCAACAAATAAGAAAAAAATTGTACCAATGTCATAATTCTTATAGAAAAGTGTAGATGGGGCCTGTTCACTCCTGCCCTCATTTTGATTCCAGGTTAGCGTTTATCTGATATAAGCAGGAGATTAAAAGTGTGAAAAAGTAGGCAAATAGTTTGTCAACAATTACGCATTCAAGTTCTTTATAACTTCTAATATGGCACGAAGCAACAAAAAGGACCCAAAAATTAAAAAAAAAAAAGAAAGAAAGAAAGATTGTATTAACAGAAAATTAGAGGGTCCGTCAAATGCTTTTCTCTATGGAAATGTTATTGTTTTGCTTGGAATATTTCACAGTATGGTGTTAAACCTTTTTTTATCTTCATGGAGAGAAGATTTTACAAGTTTTTACAAGTCAGATCTGTAGAGAGGCGACCCCGTTCACTGTCAGAATGCCTGTTTTTCTAGGTATTTTTGAGCTATAAAAAGTTATAATTATAGCTATAATATGTTTAATGTCATACTCTGGAACATTCCAGGCAGAAAAATGGCATATCCATAGAAACAAGCAAGTGACAGACCCTCCACCAGAAAAGTTACAGAATGCACCTTTAAAGCTGAACACTAAATCAACTTTTTTTGCTTCTAAACTATATGGTAATAGCATTATCTACTGTTCAACTCAGACCACCAGCTCCTCTCTGCTTCTCTCTGTACAGGAAACTATATGTCTATATCTTCAAACCTCAAAATGCTCTGTTCCACCTTGTGATGTCATGTGGTGATAGTTTTCAAGTTTAGAGAAATCATCCAAATGATTCTCGTGAAGGTGTATGGAGTTTATATGGAACCTTTACATGTGAGTTGTTGCATGAGAGTCCATCGTGATACATCTGCTGAACAGGCTGATTGATGTCATATCCTCTTTTCTAAATTTAAACCAATCTTCAATACTTTTACTTCATAAATACCTGCTTGTCTCTATGGAGATTCTGTTGTGCATAGAACATTCTAAAGCTACATTATGGTGTTACATGCTCTGGAGAAAGATAAAAGAAAGGTAGAAAGGAGAAAGGTAGTTGTATAGATGTAGTAGTAGTAATGCCACATTGTGAATTAGAGGGCAGTGTAATGTGCCTAAATGTAGAAGATTGTAGAAATGCTCAATCAGCTTTTTCTTTTAGGGCTGTTCAACAGTGGAATAAGCTCCCATCTGAGTTACTGAGCATAAATAACCTCTCTGTTTTTAATCGTGAAGTGAAAGCATGTTTTTTAGAAAACCAGACATGTACGCACTTTTAACTATAAGAATGAACTGTGTTTGTTTATTGGGATGTATGGAGTACTTGATAACTGATGTAATGACTGTGAGTATGTGAAGATTGAGGAAATTGTATGAATGATGTTACATGGGTTGCAAGTTTAAATGCACTGTAAATATGGCACTCCGACCCCTCCCCCAGAGGACTACAGATGGAAAAAAGCTGTAAAGCTAGAATCTGGTACAAGCATCTCTGCCTTTGTGCTTAATGTAACTGTACATTGTCCTTATAAATAAAAATGAAATGAAATGAAACATTTGCCCAGGATTCAGAATACACACTTCACTGGTGAATCTCCCAGCTTTCAAATAGGAGTGACAGGTGGATTGGCCAAAAAAAAAAGTATTAAACTACCCGTTTAAAAAGAGTAAGCATTCTGCACAGATTTTGAGATCTAATAAGCCCTCAGGACTTTCAGCAGATCTCAAACTATAATAAAAACTACTTAAATGGTCATAAATGGTAACAGTATACAGCACTTTTTGACCTTCAAAGAGCTTTAACAATGAGGAACAGCTCACCCATTCACACACCAGTGTACGCAGACACTAGGGGTGTCTTGCTCAAGCACACAATGACAGCATTCATCTGTGGGAGCTGGAATCACACCACCAACCTGTGGGTCAGTGGAAAAACTATAGAAAGTACAGATACCTGCTCTCAAGTGTAGTGAAGTAAAAGTAAAAAGTATCCATTTAAGTAAAGTACAGAAACCTGTACAGAAACCTAAAAATGATACTCAAGTACAGAACTTTTACTGTGCTTACTGTACTTTTACCGTACTTTTTATTACTTTTACTTTGTTATGTTTCAACACTGGAGACAAGCATATGGCAAACCTCCATCAGGAAAATTACATATTGTACCTTTACAAATAATTTAGAAATAAACTGTCATCATAATGGTCTTTATTCATACAGAACATAACCTCCACCACCTGGTTCCTATCCACTTTATAAACACATCATTTTGCCCATTTAAAACCTCAACTGTGCGTCCATCTCACCGAATAACTTAAATTGTCATTTTTCAGTTAAAAAGTTTTCTTCTCATCACGACAGGTAATTTTCAAACTGTCCTGCATTTTGCACTGAAATAATAGCAGCCTGCAGTTAGTGTCTTGTAGAGAAAATTGACAAGGCTAAGCACTCACGGTCACAGCTATAGACAAAAACATATTCAGAGACAGCAGTGGAAGAGAGTCAAAGAAAGCTTAAAGGGCCTGTATTACAATTGACAATTGAGATTGACTCTTGTGAACTTTAAAGGTGCATTGCTTAACTTCTCTGGTGGAGGCTGTTTCAAACGCTTTTCCCCTTGTTGCTCTGGAATGTTTCACAGTATGGCATTAAACCTTTCTATCTTCATGGAGACCAAGTTACAGGACAGATCTGTGGAGAGGCAACCCCGCTCACAATAAGAATCCCTGTTTATGCAAGTATTTTTAAGCTGTAAAACCACCTGTAATTTTATAAATGTACAGTAGAGTTGTTTAATGTCATACTGTGCACCATCCCAGGCAGAGCAATGACACATCCATAGAAACAAGCAGGTGAAACACAATGGAGCACTTCCTGTATTATCACATGGCATCACAAGGTGGAACAGAGTGTTTTCAGTTTAAGAGAAGAACTCATCCGAAATATGCAGGATTTGTGTGTTAAACATGTGTGAATGAAACAAAACACAACTCCAGGTCTGTTTTCGAAGAGGAAACTACATAATATAGATCAGAAAATAGTGTAATATGGGCCCAATTGGCTCCACCTCCAGCTGGGCTCCTCTGGTCAGGTTCATTGGTCAAATACAGTGAAGGGTCCTTGGCTACTCCTAAGGGGTTTTCCAGTGGCCCTTGACTGTTTAACCTCTGTGACAATGAAGAATGGGTCAAAATCAAAGGACACATTTCCAAGCTCCGAAACTAACAGTAGCCTCAATGTGAAATCCAATATGAGCTGATCTAACAATAGCTGAATTCATTTGTGTGCTGTTTTCAGTATCATGTAAGTAAGGCTAAAGGTCCTATATTACACAAAATTGACCCTTGTGAGCTTTAAGCCATGTTAGAATGTTGTGTGAATGAAACAAAACAAGGTATGTGTTTGATGAGGAATCAAGTCAAAATACTCCACCTTATGATGTCATTTTGTGGTAGTTTTCAAGTTAAGGTCTACCTTTTGTTCAGAACAGATTGGCAATTCCAGGGCTGAAATTATCCAAAAGATTCCAGTGAAGATATGTATGTAAGTTTAAAAATGCAGTGGAGCACTTCCTGTATTACCATATGACATCACAAGCTGGAACACAGAGTTTTCTCAGCCTAAACATGACGTGAGTTAAACATGTGTGAATGAAACAACACACAACTCTGGGTATGTTTGTGATGAGGAAACCTTATAACATCCGAAAATAGCATAATATGGGCCCACATGACATCACAAGGTGGAATAGAGCATTTTGAGCTTTGGACATGTAGACAGACTAATAATAAAATCAACTAAAATCAAATAAACTCAATGTGTGCGAATGAAATAAAACAACTCCAGGTATGTTTTTGTTTTGATTAGGTTTGAGAATGGAATTATATATGGGAGACAAATTGTGTCTGACTCCCCCATTCCTGTTTAAAGAAGGATTCTCTTTTTTGACAAAAATAGCCTCTTTAACTCCCCTCTCAAACCAGTTCTTTTCCCTGGCTAATATCTGAGCCTCACTGTCCTCAAAGGAGTGGCCCGTGGCTTCTAGGTGGAGATGTACGGCAGATGAAGGTCCACTCTGGCTCTCTAGTCTGTGTTGGTACATCCTCTTGTGAAGTGGCTGTTTTGTTTCTCCAATGTAGCGCTCACTGCAGTCTTCACTACACTGAATGGAGTAGACCACATTGCTTTGTTTGTGGCTCGGTGTTTTGTCCTTTGGGTGGACCAGTTTTTGTCTTAAAGTGTTTGTGGGTTTGAAGGGGGTTTCAGACAACATGAAATCCCAGTTTATTTCAAGAGTACACAGACACTGTCACCTCGTATATCCACTTCTGTGAGGACAGCATTGTGCCATCACGCACCAGGGTGAATTATAACAATGACAAACCCTGGTTTACTCCCAAACTCAAACAGCTGTGGCTAGAAAAAAGGGAGGCTTTCGGAAGTGGTGTCCTCTACAAGGACACCAAGTACAGGTTTAGCAGAGAAGTGGGCACTGCTAGACACAGACACAGATTTCAGAGGACGGCTCAGCTTCTGTGTGGAGGAGTTTTAGGAAAATTACCAACTACAAACCTAAAACTCCACACTCCACTGATGATCTGCCCCTAGCCAACAGACTAAGGCCTAGTCCCCACGACAACGTTCCTGTTTTTTTTTTAACCCGGGGTGAAAAAAAGTGTCGTCCACACACGTGTTGGATCAGAAAACATTCGTTTCAAGATGAGCACGGAGCGCTGAGTGAAAACGATGCAGTACATATGTCACACCGATAAGTGGCGCTGTAAACCGGAAAGAGCCAGAGCCGCCTGAAGCGCAAGACTACAAAGAGCACATGCGCAGAAAGTTCTCTCTCTCTCTTTCGTAAACAAGCAAAGACGTGTACTTTAGGGACCGTCAAAAAAAGCGAATTTATTTTGTCCCCCTGCTCCCTCTGGTAATGTGAAAATGCTGACCGTCCCTAACATAGACAGACGCCACAGAACGAAGATTTGCGCTGCGTGAGCAGAGTTTTTGCCTATAAATCGATAGTTGGTATTACTTGCTATCGTTTTATTAGATAGACATTAACAAGTAGAACTCTCGTTAACCTTGGGCGTGTTATTTAGGCAAAATGCTTGTTTGGATCTTACTACGGGAATGTTAAACATACTTGGACATTATGTTGGCTTTTTGGCGAGAATATACAACCGGGACCATCACCAACGGGCAGCTATATATTTTTGTGTGTGATACTGCATGTGCCTGTTTGTAAAAGGTACATTTTCATTCAATAAAAAATACAAGAAATGGTTGCTTTTTCTTTATTTACAGCACACAACACACTCATATTGGTATGGGCTCCTCATTGTCCACTATCTGCCTTTTCAGCGATGGTATCTTTCCAGTTTTAAAATACGTGTTTAGCTTTGAATTGGCAAACACTCGTGTGTCGTCCGTACTGCCAGGCCACAACGTGTGTAATTGTGCATGCGTCTCCGCTGAGGTTGCACTGCATAGTATAAATAAACGTAGAAATGTCCGCATAACAAACTCAACTCTGGTTGTTATCTGGTAGTTACCTGCGGAAGGCGCAGGGTTACCTTCTGGTCACCGGTCACGTGATGATTACGGCAGCGCGACGTCATCATTTTCTCACCTGCCGCGCTTTTTTGCCGCCCACATGCCAACGCGACGGGGGGCGTTCTCCGACTTCTCCACTCTGGAACCCGTTTTTGAAAAACTCCGTTCTCGCCCCCAAAAACGCCGGCGCCGTCTGGACGGCAGGCCCAAACGCACACAAACTTCTCCGTTTCCTCCAAAAAACGTTGTCGTGGGGACAGGGCCTAAATGACTTCTACTGTCGTTTTGATGAGCCATCAAGCAGCTTTCACACCTCCAACCATCCCAACAATAGAGACTACCTGGACACTTATCCCCCCACTTTCCCCACTTCCCCCTCACCAGAGCCATCTCCACCCTTTCACATTCATGAGGCAGATGTGAAGAAGCAGTTCAGAAGGATGAATGCCCAGAAGGCATCCGGCCCAGACGGTGTCTCTCCTGCCACCCTGAGACACTGCGCTAACGAGCTGGCCCCAGTGTTTACGGGCATATTCAACTCTTCACTGCAGGCTTGTCATGTGCCTGCCTGCTTCAAAACCTTCACCATTGTTCCTGTCCCCAAGAAGCCAAGGATCACTGGACTCAATGACTACAGACCTGTGGCTCTGACATCTGTGGTCATGAAGTCATTGGAGCGCCTGGTTCTGCCCCACCTTAAAGATCCCATGACATGATACTTCTTGATGCTTTTATATGACACCTTAATGGTTCCCTAATACTGTAAATGAATCCTTCTTCAAAATCAAGACTCAGTGCATGAGAAAGACCCATGAACCCAGGCAGAGTCAAACAATATGTCTCTGAACACCTCATTATGGGCATTGTTGCTTGAATGCAAATGAGAAGGACAGAGACAGGCCAGAGCAGCGGGTGGGGGGGTGGGGGGGCAGACTCTCGCTGTTTCCTTGTTTAGCGGTGCGCTGGTGTGCTGACTCCACTTCCGCGTTTTATGCGCGAAGGAAGAAAGGAGAGGCGTTTCAATGAAAAAAAAACACATTTTCACAGAAAATAAAATTAAACCACTGCTGCTTCAGAGGTCCAGAGGCTCGGATAAAGGACATTTCATGCCATGGGACCTTTAAGACCATCACGGCCCCCCTCCTAGACCTCCTGCAGTTCGCCTACAGAGCTAACAGATCTGTAGATGATGCCATCAACACGGCTCTACATTTCACCCTGCAGCATCTGGACTTCCCGGGAACCTATGCCAGAATACTGTTTGTGGACTTCAGCTCTGCCTTCAACACCATCCGCCCAGACAATGGTCTCAGGCACGCGGCCCGCGGGCCAACTGCGGACCCCGGGACGATAATTTGCGGCCCTCGTCTTAATATGAAAGATTAATATAAGTGAGGCCCGCAAGATTAATATGAATTTCATTTCTTGTGTGCGACGCAGAATGAACCAATCACGATGTGGTATATGGCTCTGGAGGGCGGGACATCGGTCGTGCTTATTTTCTCTACATGTGGGCGGGGCTAGGGTGAGGTCCCAGTGCTTAGAGCTTTAAGTGCTTGTGTGCTTGTGTGTGCTTGTGTGTGCTTGTGTGTGCTTGTGTGTTTGGGGTTGCGGCAGACAGACATCAGACAGGGACAGTGATTCATCCATTTCTTAGACACGAGGGAGGCAGACAGTGGTGCATTTGTGTGTCCCTTCTTCACAGAGTGCTCGCTCGCTCCTCTCTTCCTCCCTCCCGCTTTGCGCACGCTTTTCCCCGCGTGGGTGCACAGCTCCGGCGGGAGGGAGGGAGGGCGCTACTTCCGTCAACGCGTCTTCGTCCGTCTCTGACTCCATTCAGAGCCTGTCAGATCTGTGGAGAGGCGGCGGGCGGCCCTGTTCCCACACGTGCAGATAGTGTCACGGCCTCACTCGCGCTACGTGTTGTTTGATGTGCGCGCGCGTGAGACCCGGGCGATACTGCGATAATCCATATATTGACTAGACCAGGACTGAACCAGGTCTAAACCAGGTCTAAAACCAGGACTAAACCAGGACTAAACCAGACTTTTTCGTGCTTTTTTAGAGGAAATGGAGTCAGAATATGGCGATGTGCTCTACTGAGGTACGTTGGCTCAGCAGGGGAAACGTATTGAAGAGATTTTTTGAGTTGAGAGCAGAAGTAAAAGATTTCATGGAGAAGAACGGGGTGGCTGTTTCGGTGCTAAGTGATCCCAAATGGCTCATGGACTTAGCTTTTTTGGTTGACATCACACGTGAGCTTAATGTATTGAATAAAAATCTACAAGGCCAGGGGCAACTTGTCAGTGCTGCCTATGACAATGTGAGAGCATTCTGCACAAAAATTATGTTATGGAAAGCCCAGCTCTCTCAAACAAACCTTTGCCATTTCCCAGCATGCAAGACACTTGTGGATGCAGGCACACCATTCAGTGGTGATAAGTATGTTGAGGTCATTTTGAAGCTACAGGAGGAATTGGATTACAGATTTGCAGACTTCAAGACGCACAAAGCCACATTTCAAATTTTTGTGGACCCTTTCTCTTTTGATGTACAAGATGCCCCTCCTGTGCTTCAAATAGACCCTTTTATGGGGGCGGTGACAAAAAAAGCTGCGCGCGCAGTTGGCAACAGAAGTGGCGTTATTCTCCATTCATTTAGATAGAGACGCGAACTTTTCGAGCACATTCCAGCTTCCAATTCCAGGAAAAATGTCTGGCTGTTGTGTGTATGGTTGCCAAAACCGATATTCTACCGGCGGACTAAAGTTTTACCGGATTCCAAGAGGATCACGACCATTTCAAAGCAACAGGCGCCGTCTGTGGCTACAGGCGATCAAACGCGTTGACTGGAATGAAAACAATAATCAGAAATGCTCGCGTCTGCAGCGCCCACTTTATATCAGGTAAGGTTGTCTATTTAGCTGGAAAGCCCGGTTTACATTAGTGAGTGTCTGTATGATGTAAATTAATAATGAAATGTAGCTGAATTTTGATAAGCTGGTGTTAGGCTTGGTTAGCAGCTAGCAGGCTAGGCTAGTAAATAAACATGTACATTTGCAGGTAGTCCTCATTTCGTGCCTTCTGTATTTTCGTACACAAAACAAAGCCAGAATCCTCATTCAAAGATGGGCAGGTTAAGAGTAATTAAAGTTATCCCCCTCTCATTTTTTTCCCCTTTTAGTTTGTTTTCTCTTGCATAAGCACTACACATCTGCTGCTTTTATTACTGACACTATCTAAGCATCTTAGTGCTATCTTAGCACTCTGACTTGACTCTTCTGTACTGTACTGTTCATTTATTTATTTATGGTTATTTAATGGTTAGGTATGAATCTGCTTGTGCATATAAATGTTGTCCTGTGTTGCACTTTAATGTTTGCTAATTTAATTTCCGATATTTTGTTTGTTAGGTACCATAGGAAAATGAAGTGAGCAGACAGAGCTAACACTTCAGCAAGTTCTGTTTCTTCTAAACCAAGAAGAAGAACAAGAATGCAGCCTGGACCATTGTCCCGGTATTAATATATTTCATCTTACAATCAACTTATTGATTGTAAGATGAAATTCTTGAAAACCCATCCCTTCCAAGAATGTTCTTTCTTTGCTTAAATCGTATAACTACCTGGAATGCACTTACAACTTAAACTTACTGCACTGGTTGCACCACGTACTAATTATTCACTTTTCTATCTTAAAGGTGAAGAGGATCTCCCAGTTCCAAAGACAGTGTATGATGATCTGAACCTGAGACAGAGTCAACTTCAGGCAGACTATGTCAACCTGCGACAGGAGTGTGATGCACTACGAGCTGAACATTTAAAGATAAAAGAGGAGCTGCAAAAATCTATATTTTCCTACACCGCTGTACAGTACTTAACATGTAATGACTTGTAATAAACTGTACAGTATCTCATTTATTTGTAATGAATGAATGATGATTTTTTATTGAGTATGTCACAAAGTCAATATACAGTACATAATACATTACACGTATACATGTACGTGTAGACATATTAATATCATGTCTTTACAGAAGTAAACATATCTCAAAGGGTTATGGGAAGAAGTGTTAACTTTTTGAATCCCACTCCTTACAGTCACTTAAACATTAATAATGTCCGGTTTCCTCTGAACCATCTTCGTCACATCCGGTTTTACTATATAACTTATATTTACAATGTCCACAGATAAGCCATTTATACTAATTTAATATACTAACCATTACAACATTGCATCACTATAACGACTCAGAATACTAGATTTGTATAATTTTTTAAACTGCTTAAAGTTTGAACAGTGTTTTAGTTCATCACTCAGGCTGTTCCATATTTTAGTTAATGATGTTAACACCCTTTTCCATACATGTTGTTACCATTAGACAAAGACATGATTTATCTATAATAATCAGCATTGGGGATATGATTTAATGACTAAATGGGTAAGGAAATAACTGTAACATAACATAGTAACATAGCATAACGGCTCAACTCAGACATTCCCTACGTCCTATGTCCTGTGTCCTTTCCTTTGACGAGGAAGAACTTTGAATTTTAGCACACAAAACTCTGAATCTATGTCATGGTATTTCACGTCCTGTACATGATCACAGACAACATATTCGTAGGCGTCCAGTGACTTATAGGCTCGCAATTTCTCCCTCGTGTACACACTGGGTTTCTCTATTAAATAAGTATAAATATCTGGCCTCTGTATATTAGGCCACTTGCTAACATCATCCAGCCACTCACTGATCGCATTAGGATCTGGCATTCGGACACCATTTGCCAAAGTCAGCTTGTTGAGGTAACATTCGCGATCTTTTGACGAAAGTCCCTTTGCATACACTGAGGAGTAGCGGAGTTCTGCCATGCTTCTGTTGCCAGCTGCGCGCGCAACCGCGCCTTTGTTTACTAACAGAAAAAGGGTCTATGGAGCTTGTTGATTTGCAGTGCAACTCTGCGCTCAAAGCCAAGTTCAGGGAGGTGAATGGAGAATCAGACAAGCTTGGGCAATTTTTGAGAGAGTTGCCTCCTAGCTTCCCTGAGCTTTCCCGAATGTTCAAGCGGACCATGTGCCTTTTTGGGAGCACATATTTGTGTGAGAAGCTCTTCTCCACCTTGAACTTCAATAAGTCTAAGTACAGGTCCAGACTTACTGATGAGCATCTTCAAGCTGTACTGAGGGTCTCCACTTCTTCCTTCCTCAAGCCAAATATGGCTCGGCTATGTGAGAAGAAGCGCTGTCAGGTCTCTTGCAGCAGGAAGTAGGAAGAGAATCCATGTTTAAAACAGTTTATGTTCAATGTTCCATTTCAGGCAATTAACGTTTAAAAAACTGTTAATACATACATTTAAAACTGAATAAAAAATAACTAGCCAGCCAGCCAGTCAATATACGGTTTCTTTAGTCGTCTGTATCTACTGTATGACCATTATTATTATTAAAGGGACAGTGTGTAAGATTTTTACCTGTTAATTACTGAAATTGAAGATACCCATTCAAAAATACATTGTTTTCCAAGCCTTTTCACTTCCATCATGAAATCAAAGTATTCTTTTGGACTTAGATATAGTCACATAAAAGGGGGATCTTCCCCATATAGAGGCAGCCATTTTGAATACGAGAGCCGCAGAAGGACATTTGGGCTCATCCTTCGCCTCGGCTCCTGCTAGCAGCTGCTCAGCCGCGCTGCATGTGGGAGCGGAGGAGCGAAGGAGAGAAGGGGAAGGGGAGGGGGGAAGGGGGGAGCCTCGTGTAAACAAGCATGCTGCTGTATCACACATCGTAATGGATCTAACACGTATTTTGGACTAAATTGTTTTACTGGATTTTATTCGCTGGATCCTTATGGACAGATTGAGACCAAGTTTATGGTGAAATACAGAGTTTGACCTGTGCAGAGCCTTCAAAGGTAAGCTAAGTAAGCTAAGTTTTGTGCTTTTCTGTATAAAAGCCCCATGTGCTCGGGGAGTGATTGTTTTGCAGGGAAATGAATTGCATAGTCAAAAAGAGGAGACTGTAAGGTTTCATTTGATGTGTAGATTGTCATGAATCATGATCGGGATTGTGTGTTTTCATGCGAAAAGAAAAAAAAAAAGTGAACGGGGGACCGCGTTTTATGTATACAGCGGCGTGCGGATCGTGCGCGGGCACGCGAGCTGTCGGCGCTACGGCGCGCCCGGGTGACCCTCGAGGTCTGCCGTAGCCAAAAGAGGAAGTGGAATAGCTACTAACCACCTATGCGCCACGAATCCTACACACTGTACCTTTAAATTATTTATTACTGATTGATTTATTATTTTATCATTTTATCATTTATTTCATTTGTATTAAAAATAAATATATTTGAGAACATTGGAATGATTTATTTGCACTTTTCTTGTGGAAATCCTAATGCGGCCCAGCCTCATTCAGATTCTACCCCATGCGGCCCCTAGGTAAATTGAGTTTGAGACCCCTGCGCCCAGACCTCCTCCAAGGCAAGCTGTCCCAGATGAACATGCCTGATCCTCTCTACAGGTGGATCACCGACTTCCTGACGGACAGGAAGGAGCAGGTGAGGCTGGGGAAGAATGTCTCGGACTCCCGGACCATCAGCACTGGCTCTCCCCAAGGCTGTGTTCTTTCTCCTCTGCTCCTTTCCCTGCACACCAACTGCTGTACCTCCTTCCACCAGTCTGTCAAGCTCATCAAGTTCGCAGACGACACCACGGTCATTGGACTTACCTCAGATGGGGATGAATCTGCCTACAGGACGGAGGTTGACCGTCTGGTGTCCTGGGGCAGCCAGAACAACCTGGTGTTGAACGCCCAGAAGACAGTGGAGATCATTGTGGACTTTAGGAAGCACACAGCCCCACTCCCCTCCATCATCCTGACCGACACCCCCATCACCACAGTGGACTCGTT
This sequence comes from Paratrypauchen microcephalus, assembly GCA_036785185.1. Taxonomy (NCBI): domain Eukaryota; kingdom Metazoa; phylum Chordata; class Actinopteri; order Gobiiformes; family Gobiidae; genus Paratrypauchen; species Paratrypauchen microcephalus. The sequence goes on from JAVJIX010000029.1 coordinate 3,531,582, forward strand.
CCGCTTCCTGGGGACCACCATCACCCAGGACCTCAAATGGGAGCCCACCATCACCTCCATTATAAAGAAGGCCCAGCGGAGGTTGTCCTTCCTGAGGCAGCTGAAGAGATTCAACCTGCCAGCACAGACAATGGTGCAGCTCTACACTGTCATCATCGAGTCCATCCTCACATCCTCCATCACCGTGTGGTATGCTGGAGCCACAACCAGGGACAAACAGAGACTGCAGCGTGTTGTGCGCTCTGTTGAGAAGGTGATTGGTTGCAGCCTTCCATCTCTTCAGGACCTGTACACCTCCAGGACACGGACACCTGCAGGTTGGATTGCATCCGACCCTTCTCACCCTGGACATGGACTTTTTGACCTGCTCCCCTCAGGCAGGAGGTTACGGTCCATTCGGACCAGAACCTCTTGCCATAAAAATAGCTTCTTCCCCTCTGCTGTTGGACTCTTGAATCATAACTCTAGGACTGTTCCAACCCCCCGCTCTGTCAGTCACATGACCTGTTTATTTTTTGCACCTGTCTGTTTGCACTGATCATTACCTGTTATTTTCTTGTAAATTTGTAAATTTTGTGTCATATTATAGCTTATTGGTTTTCTACTTTATTTTATTCTATTTTATTTGCTGCATGTTAAGTGTTTGTTTACATTCCACTCCAAGTACCGAAGCAATTTCCTAATGCTGTGACCATCATGTTTGAGAGATCCTGTTATTTCAGTCTGTTTACATCTCCAAAGCTCTACCTTGCGATGAAGAGGTATTCCAGGACTGACATCATCCAAAATTAAGGTGTATGGAGTTTAAAAACATACTAGAACACTTCCTGTACTACCACATGACATCACAAGGTGGAACAGAGGGTTTTCTGTTTGAGAGATGCAGATTTTGTGTGTTAAACGTGTGAATGAAATAAAACACAACTCCAGGTATGTTTGTGATGAGGAAACAACATTATAACAGATCAGAAAATAAGTTAAGATATGCCTTTATTAGTCCCGCAGTGGGGAAATTCCAGTGTTGCAACGCACAGATCAAGAATAGCAGAAAAAAGTAGCATGCAATAGAACAAGATAATAAATAATGGCTTAGAATCATTTAAAAATAGACTTAAAAATAGACTCTAGAGTATAGTTGAATATTGTAGTGCAGATAAAGTTGAATGACATGTTAACAGTGTTCGTTGTATAGTCTGACAGCAGCAGGAAGGAAAGGACCTGTGAAACCTCTCCTTCACACAGCAAGGGTGAATCCGTCTGTCACTGAAGCTGCTCTCCAGAGCTGACAGAGCGTCCTGCAGGGGGTGACACTCATGGTCCAGCATAGAGGTGACCTTAGCCAGGACCCTCTTGTCCCCCACCTCCTGCACTGAGTCCAGAGGACAGCCCAGGACAGAGCTGGACTTCTTGATGACCTTGTCCAGCTTCTTCCTCTCCCTCTCTGTGATGCTGCTGCTCCAGCAGACCACACCGTACAGGATGGCTGATGCCACCACAGAGTCATAGAAGGTCTTCAGGAGTGGCCCTCTCACTCCAAAAGACCTGAGTCTCCTCAGGAGATAGAGCCGACTCTGGCCCTTCCTGTACAGTGCATCAGTGTTGTGAGTCCAGTCCAGATGGTTGATCAGATGAACACCCAGGTAGAACCAGAGCTGACGAAGCCTCTCGGATGAGCGGCGAAACGTTTTCGACCAAACAAACTTTGTCCAGTTGACAAATTGAATTTCTCCTTTTATCAACACCCAAGTACTTGTATGAGTCCACTCTCTCAATGTCCCTTCCCTGGATGTTCACTGAGGGGGCAGTAGAGTGGGGTCTGCGGAAGTCCACCACTATCTCCTTGGTCTTCCCTGCATTGATGATGAGGTGGTTCTGCTGACACCAGTCCACAAAGTCCTGTATTAGTCCTCTGTACTCCACATCGTCGTCATCCTTGATGAGGCCAATGATGGCAGAGTCATCAGAGAACTTCTGCAGGACGCAGCTGTCCGTGTTGTGTCTGAAGTCTGCAGTGTAGAGGGTGAAAAGAAAGGGCGCGAGGACAGTGCCCTGGGGCACACTGCAGGTCAGGAGGTCAGACACACAGTTCTTGGCTCTCACAAACTGGGGCCGGTTTGTGAGGTAGTCCAGGATCCAGTCTGCATAATACAAGCCCTTTAAATACTGTTATTATCATTGCTCAGTACTGGTTAGCTGGTTAGCTCAACTGGTAAGTCACTGACTTTCCCCAGCGGGATGTGGGTTCAAATCCCCCCGGCAATGAGCAAAACCAGTGTGGGTCCTTGGGCAAGACCCTTCACGGTACTGTTCCCCGAGCGAAGGATGGGTCAAATGCAGAAGTCAAATTTCTCCTGTGTGTCATTGTGAGACCAAATAAAGACTTAATCTTAATCCTAATTTACAGTTTGTAATTTACAGTTTGTAATTCTGATTTGAGAACCAAATCCGCACATGTTTTTGTGTAGGAAGATTATAATATGGTTAAAACTAATCATATATCCATACCAGTATCAACACATCACTTATAGCTTCCTTTAGTCCTGCCCCCCGGTTGCAAATCAAAATCCCCCACTCCACAATTCTCCGGTATCTTTAATATAACACAGGGCAGTGAGGTGGTGCGTTCAGGTGCGCTCGTGCTTATCACTCCTCAAAGGCAAAGACTCAAAGCTGATCATTTCCCACAATCCTTTTGGGCCAAAGCGGGGCTGCTGCAGATTAGATAAGGTCCTCTCTCCTTCACACTGGATATTGTACTGCCTCTTATCGGTGTGTGCTGTGTGCCGTGCAGCTGAGTGGGTGGGAATGTCAAAATGGTTGCGTGTATAGTGTGCGTAGTGTGCTCTGGTGTAATTGCGTTAAGACTGTAGTAGAATTTACATTAAGATAAATTGGAGTTGGATAAGTTTTTTCAAGCAGCACTTACTCCCCCAGTGTATAAGAACTAAACCAGGTCTAATTCGGGACTAATCCAGGACTAATACAGAACTAAACCAGGTCTAATACAGAACTAAACCAGGACTAATATAGGACTAATCCAGGCCTAATATAGAACTAAATCAGGTCTAATACAGGACTAAACCAGGACTAATACAGGACTAAAACAGGACTAAACCAGGTATAATACAGGACTAAACCAGGACTAATACAGGAATAACCAGAACTAAAACAGGACTAAACCAGGTCTAACACAGGACTAAACCAGGACTAATACAGAACTAAACCAGGTTTAATACAGAACTAAACCAGGACTAATACAGGACTAAAGCAGCACTAATACAGAACTAAAGCAGGTCTAATATAGGACTAAACCAGGTCTAATACAGGACTAAACCAGGACTAATACAGGACTAAACCAGGTCTAATACAGAACTAAACCAGGACTAATACAGGAACAACCAGGTCTAATACAGAACTAAACCAGGACTAATACAGGACTAAACCAGGTCTAATACAGGACTAAACCAGGACTAATACAGGACTAAACCAGGATTAATACAGGACTAAAGCAGGACTAATACAGAACTAAAGCAGGTCTAATACAGGACTAAAGCAGGTCTAAACCAGGTCTAATACAGGACTAAACCAGGACTAATACAGGACTAAATCAGGTCTAATACAGGACTAAACCAGAACTAATACAGGACTAAAGCAGGACTAATACATAACTAAAGCAGGTCTAATACAGGACTAAAGCAGGTCTAAACCAAGTACAAATCAAGATTAAATCAGGACTCAACCAGGTCTAAAACTGTGACTAAAGTAGGGCTAATCCAGAACTAAACCAACTAAACCGGGTCTAATGCAGGACTAAACAAAGTCTGATCCAGAAATAAACCAGGTCTAACCCAGAAAAAAAAAACAATTCTTACCTAACTGAAAAAACAGGCATAACCCAGGGCTAAACTAGGTCTGAAGTAGGTAAGGTAAGGGCTACTTTTTAGTGATCCTTCTTGAGGGAAATTCATTCTCTCCATTTGACCGATCTTTCTTGCTGGGCCACTGGAGCACCCTGTCGGGAGCAGAAAAGAGGCAAAAATATGGTTAGAAATGTGTTTTGTTACATTTTTGAGTAGGGATGTAACAATATTTTCACAATATGCATCATACAGTAGAATATTTATTCTGATATTTTGTAGAAGCAACAACAAGATTGTGAAAGTAGTACTTTTTCAAATGCCATGACAAGGTTCTGTCATAAACCAAAGTGTTTAATAAGTTATTTCATTGTGTAAATTGGACTGAAATGGAGCAAAGGATCATGGTCTATGTAGTTCACGCTGCTTCTTTTAGCTGTTGCTGCACCATAACAATGAATTTAAGCAGAGAAACTTGAGATTTTATACTTTGATATTGCCATGGGCGATAATATTATTGAAAGACTTTTGACGATATTTCGGTTTTTGTTACATCCCTAATTCAACATTTTTTGGTTTGTTTGGTGCTGCAATTTGGAGACTGTAGTTCAGCTGTCTGGGATCTTAATGTTACAGTGAATACATGTACACAAATTGCTGTAATGACAAAATCATGGCTCAAAATTATTACTAGCAGCTCCCAGGTTTTGGTATTTACATCTCCTATGAGTGTATGAATGTTTAAAACTGTTTACTTGTTTTGCTTATTTCACAAATGCAGTTTTAATCAATATTTCATTGACGCAATCAATGAAATTCCAGTTGTAAATGTTTTATATTTTAACAATATTTGCATCAAGATATGTCTTACTGTGGCATATTTTGTGTTTTCCTCACAGCAGCACATGCAGAAAAATAATATAAGATCTATTAATCAATATGAACAGAGATTGCTTCTAAATTGTACTAAAGGGCCCATATTACACTATTTTCTGATCTATGTTGTAATGTTGAGTTTTTGTTTCCGGTTTTTCTTTCAAACAGAAAACAGTCTTATCCACTTTGTGATGGCATGTGGTAATACAGGAAGTGCTCCACAGAGTTTTTAAACTCTATACATGTTTACGAGAAGCATCAGCTCTGAAATTGCCTATTTCTACTGAACTAAAGGTAAAAGGTATCTGTTAACGTGAAAACTACCACTACATGACATCACAAGGTGGAACAGAGCATTTTGAGGTATCTGTTAACGTGAAAACTACCACTACATGACATCACAAGGTGGATCAGAGCATTTTGAGGTTTGGAGATGTAAACAGACTAAGCCATAAAGGAAACAAAACACAACTCCGGGTATGTTTTTGAGGAAGTAACAACATTATAACGTGGTCTAAAGCTCACAAGAGTCAATTTTCCATAATGTACAGTAGGACCTTTACACTTAAACCACAGATTTTCCGTTACGTGTTGTTATTGTTGAAAAAAAAACAAAAACAACAACATATGGCCAGATTATTTTTTTGCATGTAAATTCGGAGCACTGGGTGGGGATAGGGGGTAAGTGAAGACATTTTCTGAGCAGTCAAACCTTGAATTCAGGATAATACAGGATCATTCAAACGTACTTCAGTTTATTGAAGTATGTTTGAATAATTCAGAGTAAACTTTAAAACTCATTACATTACTTATGTACTTACAATTTAAAGGTCCTGTGACCATTTTTTTTTCAATGTATTTGAGCAAAATTAGTCTTGCCTGAGCTGCTTTTATAATATATCTATCTATTATTGTATTGTAAAAGCTGCTCAAACAAAACTAAACAGCTTGAGGTCAAAGAATGTCCAATGTGTACTATCTGCATCTAATTGTAAATTGTTTTATGTTATAATCAGGAAATGTGCATTAGCATGCTAGTTGTCATTTGTAGTTTTTCCATCACCACAACACTCTGCTTTTGTCTCAGAGCTCTGAAAAGCACTTATCAACTCATTGAGATGTAAATGCGGATGCTAACGTAAGTGAGGAATAACTTTGGATCCCTGCAAACAGTTCTGTTTTTCACACACAGTGGTGTCATGTAAGTCGTGTACAGCACCTTTGATTGCTTGATTGCTTTAGTCCTGTTGTTTTTCTGGGCAGTCCTGGTCTAGTGCACATTTAGACCTTGTTTCAAACCCAGTTTAGTCCTGATTTACATGTGCTTTGTGAATGCGAATGAAAGATAACCTTTTCCTGCACTCATCCTGTACTCAAGATACTGGATTCCCATGGCAACTAAGCAAAACACCACAGGACCTTTTTTATATTCGAACCTTAAACTGTTCATTATCCACAACTGCCAACAGGTCTCTCCTCAGAACGTGATGGGGGTTGTCTCACTGCGAACGTCCACACGACAACGCTCCTGGATTTTTTTTTAGTGCGGGTTGGAAAAAATACGCATCCACACACATGTCGGATCAGTAAATATTTGCATCCAGGCGAAAACGGAGCGCTGAGTGAAAACGATGTAATACATATGCCACACCGATATGTGGCGCTGTAAACAGGAAACAGCCAGAGCCCCCAGACACACACACACTACAAAGAGCGCATGCGCATAAAGTCCTTTCTCTTCTGTAAACAAGCAAACACGTCTATGTTAGGGACCGTCAACAAATGATTTTCACATTACTGGAGGGAGTCACTGCTACGTTGGTACAGCAGAAATATGACCTAGGAGTAAAATTTGACTAGTAGTAATTAAACACATTTATTTGGCAACTACTACGCCCAAGAGGTTTTTAAAAAGTGCTTTGGTTGATTTTTTGTGACTTTTATGGCGAAATTATTTCGTCCCCCTGCTCCACCAACGTTACAGTGACTCCCTCCAGTAATGTGAAGATCATTTGTTGACAGTCCCTAACATAGACGGTAGCCAATGAAGGTTGGAGCTGCGTGAGCAGAGTTTTTTGCCTATAAATCGATAGTTAGTATTACTTGCTATCGTTTTATTAGATAGAAATTAACAAGTAGAATTCTCGTTAACCTTGGTCATGTTATTTAGGCAAAATGCTTGTTTGGATCTTAATACTGGAATGTTAAACCCCGAATATCAGGCGAATGTCAAACATCGAGCCAACTTCATTACGCTGAGTCCTGCCCAAGCATACTCGGACATTATGGTTTTCGGCGAGAATATACAACCGAGGACCATCACAAAAGGGCAGCTATATAGTTGTGTGAATTTGTGTAAAGAAAACAGAAATGCTTTTATATATTTTTGTGTGTTATACTGCATGTGCCTGTTAATAAAAGGTAAATTTTCATTCAATAAAAAAGACAAGAAATGGTTGCTCTTTTTCTTTATTTACAGCCCACAACACACTCAAATTGGTATGGGCTCCTCATTGTCCACTGTGTGCCTTTTCATTGATGGGATCTTTCCAGTTTTAAAATACGCGTTTAGCTTTGAATTGGCAAACAGTTGTGCGTCGTGCGTACTGCCCGGCCACTTCACAATTACGTCCATAAAAAGGTACCTGTAGTCACACACTGCTTGTATGTTTAGGGAATGTTTGCCCTTTCTGTTGATGTAGTCCGTGACGTTGGAGGATGGCTGCTTTATTTCAACGTGGGTCCCGTCGATCGCTCCCAAACATTGTGGCATGCCATGCACACGACTGAAGCCCGAAACAAGCTCCTCTGCCTCGGGTTCCGTGAAAGGCAGCTTGATGTATTTCGGGCCGAGTTGAAGAGCAATAGATATGAGGACGCAGTTCTTTACTCAGGGCCACAAGAGACGCTCTGGACATCCGGAAATTTGCTCTCCATTCATCATCTATGACAACGCCATTGACAAAGTTGTCCCTCTGTCCCTTACCTTCTGGTCACGTGATGATGACAGCATCGCGACGTCATCGTTTTCCCAAAAGTCGTGTTTTGCCCGCCCACACAACAACGCGGCCCCCGGCTTTCTCAGATTTCAGCCCCGCGGTCGTGCCCGCTCAAAGAGCACCTTTCTCGGCCTGTTAGCTCTAGCGCCGAACACGCAAGGAGCGTGTTCGGCACCACGAGCACGAGATAGCACGAGATAGAACCGCGGCGAACACGCAGCCCGAGCCACAAACCGAACACGCACAAACGAACGCAAAAGCCGCACGAAACCAGCAAAGAGCCACACAGGGTGATTTAATCCTGGTCTAGTTCTGGTTTAGTCCAGGTCTAGACCTGGTCCAGTCCTGGTTTAGTCCAGGTCCAGTCCAGGTTTAGACCTGGTCTAGACCTGGTTTAGTTCTGGTCTAGACCTGGTTTATTCCACTTTTAGTCCTGGTCTAGTCTCTTAGCCAATCAGGACACAAAGTTACACTATAAAAAAAATGTTACACTATAAAAAAAAAAACCTTGGAACGGATCAGGCCTTTTCCATTGAAATAGCTACTCAACTTACGAAAAATTCACGTTACGAAACCACTTCTGGAACGAATTAATTTCGTAAGGTGAGATACCACTGTAATAAGATAGAGGATAATTTAGCAGATCATTAAAACATTGTAGAGGTGTAGTCTTTGGGATGTGAGGGACTGGGCTTTAGATGTGAGCAAAGGTCAAAAATATCAAGGTTTGAAGTGGCTGGACCTGATTTTTTCCACGTATTTGAGAAAAAACTTGTCTAGTCCCTGTACAGATATAGGTTATTGTAAGCAGCTTGTACTGTAAAATCAATCAGTCAATATCACTTTATTTGTCCCAGAGGGGCAGTTTAAGCATTGAGAAGTAAAATACAATAATGATAGATAAGCTCAAAGTAAAGTAAAGGTAGAGTCAGGACTAAACGTGGAGAGGCAGAGTTTCAGTTTTCTGCAGCTAAAACCAGGAACAGTCTTCTTGAGCATGTGAAACAGGCCTCTGCTGTGACTGTTTCAATCCAGGTTCAAAACAGTTTTGTTTAGCTGAATATGACTAAAAGGTTTTTATTCTGCTCTCTTCTCTTGTAATGTTCATTTTATGATTCATAAATAACCATCATAAACGTAACATTTTCTTATTCTGTAAAGCACTTTGAATTACTTTGTGTATGAATCCATGCAGGGCTGCTGTGGATACACTAAAAACAAACAGTAAAAAAAAATGGATACAGGGGCAGAGCTAGGCTTTCACTTCTAGCAAGTCAGAGGGAGACCAAAGACTGCTGAGAAACCTTTATGGATTTTGTTCCACTGCCACCTGCTGGTTACTCCACAAAGTTCATCATATGACATAAGGTCAGCGAGGAATAACTTTGGACCACTACAAATAGTTTAAGCTAGCTCTTTTTGCAGGTTTGAAGTCGGGTACAGCACCTTGTAATGATGAAAAGGGTCATTTAAATCAGAAAATTGACTGACTGAAAGTGTAAAAATAACATATAAATAAATAAATAAAACATTACATAGCAGTTGAAGGAGTTGGCTGGCTGCTCTTTTGTATTCAGTTTAATTTAATCCACTGAATCAAACGTACAACTCCAGGTCTGTTTTTGATGAGGTAACAACATTGCAACAGGACTTGAAGCTCACGAGAGTCAGTTGTGTGTAATACAGGACCTTTAAAAGACACTAATTAAAAGTTGGTCTTCTTTAGCTTCTTGAAATTAATGTATTAATTTTTGCCTGTCAGCCCTACAATAAACATTTCACCCAATTTCTTTTGTATTATACAGTATTTTTGTCAATGATTTCACTTTTCACATGAAGTCCACATGTCAACAGTTTTATTCAGAGATGATGAGAATAAACTGGCTTTGGGGAAATGCACAGAGAGGTCACAGAGACATTCAGTGAGAATGAGTCACTGTTTGAAAAGTGCCATCAGCAGCCACACTGAGCTCATATTAACTCAGCAATATTGAATTTTATCAGGCATTTAAAAGTGATTTAAGGCCCCTTTTTACACCGCAAAGATTCTTTAACCCTCCCTCAGGATCTGGAGAATGACTAAAATATAGGGAATAGAAAATAAATGGAAACAAGCTTAACTATTCATTTTTCCAGCTGTTTTCCTCCTTTCCTTTCCTATCCTGACTTCACCCAACTTTGAATTTATATTATATATTTATACTACTACTGTGTGAAAAGTCCCTCAGTCGTCCAGGTAGAATCCATGATAAAAGGAGAAGTTCAATTTGTCAACTGGACAAAGTTTGTTTGGTTGAAAACGTTTCGCCGCTCATCCGAGAGGCTTCGTCAGCTCTGGTATTGTGCTGGTTAGACACTGCTTATATCTAGCTGCCGGGAGGCGCTCCCTACACTGAAAAAGCTCTGAAAACGATCCCCCCTAATCTGTCTCTTTGTTTTTCAAATTACTCTGGCGACTAGTTTCGCCCCCCTATTCAACGTCTAACGACCCTCTCCACCCCTCTGCCCTGGATCGTCTGCCCTAATGTTTCTTTGTCTGTTTTGACTTGGTTTAAGAATCGAATTATAAATGGGAGACAAGTTATGTCAACTCCCCCATTTCTGTTTAAAGAAGGATTCTCTTTTTTGACAAAAATAGCCTCTTTAACTCCCCTCTCAAACAAGTTATTTTCCCTGGCTAAGATCTGAACCTCACTGTCCTCAAAAGAATGGCCCGTGGCTTCTAGGTGAAGATGTACGGCAGATGACGGTCCACTCTGGCACGCCCGTCTGTGTTGGTACATCCTCTTGTGAAGTGGCTGCTTGGTTTCTCCAATATAGCGCTCACTGCAGTCTTCACTACACTGAATGGAGTAGACCACATTGCTTTGTTTGTGGCTAGGTGTTCTGTCCTTTGGGTGGACGAGTTTTTGTCTTAAAGTGTTTGTGGGTTTGAAATAAACTGGAATTTCATATTGTCTGAAAATCCTCTGTAGTTTTTCAGAAACGCCGGCCAGGTACGGAATTGCTACCCCTTTCCTCCTGGGTTCTGATTCTCTGTTGTCTTGTTTCTTGTCCTTGTCTCTCTTGGTTTTGTAGAAAGCCTATTTAGGATATCCACAAACCGAGAGGGCTTCCTGCACATGTTGTTCTTCTTTCTCCTTACCCTCTGTGCTTGTGGGAACTACTTGGGCCCTGTGTTGTAATGTCCGAATAACACCCAGTTTGTGCTGCAGTGGGTGGTGTGAATCAAAAAGCAGCTATTGGTCTGTGTGTGTGGGCTTCCTGAAGACTTCTACTTGGACTCCCCGGTCTCCTCCTATCGGTCTCCTCCTATACTACTACTGTTATTATTATTTTATTTGTTAAATGTTAATGTTAAAAATGTTCAATAAAGAAAGTTGGAAAGTTGGAAAAAGTTGGAAAAAGATTTATATTTGATTTATTTTAGTAAAATAGTTGAGGACAAAGGTGGGTTTCCTCCTCTGTGTCCTCCAGCCCACATTGCATAAGCCTGCACCCTATCTTGCATCGCTTATTGAATCTGCAAAAACCCACAATGTTTTTCAGTCCCATGTGATATCTTTCCCTTTTATTTACTGTGCAAGTCTCTGGGCTGGCTCAATATTCATAAAGTAGCCTATTAAAGGATTGCATCAAAAAGGGTCTGTTGTGGAATTTCCATTACAGGTCCATCAAAGGTTTTGTTTTTTGTTTTCTCCATGGAGATGCTATTGCTTTGTCTGGAATGTTTCACAGTATGGCATTAAACCTTTCTATCTTCATGGAGACCAAACCAGACCAAGTTACAGGTCAGATCTGTGAAGAGGTGACCCTGCTCACAGTCAGAATCCTTGTTTTTCTAGGTATTTCTGAGCTATGAAACCACCTGAAATTGACTAAATGTAAGGTAGAGCTGTTTAATGTCATACTGTGGAACATTCTAAGCAGAGAAAAAGAATGCGATGGACCCCCTACTGAAAAATGACACAATGCAACTTTAAAGATGTGTGTATTCTGGCTTTACGGCTCTATGCAAGGTTGATACATTACATGAATACAGTTTTCTCTAAAATAGCTCTATTATTTCTCATGTTCTACTATAGAAGCCGTGAACCCATGTTTCTGATGTACATTTCCAGTTTACGTTGAAATTCCAAAAATTATTCTTTCTCATCACTGAATGGCAAACATGTGGGCTCATCTGAACATTCTAAAGAAATGAGTCACACCAAAGCCATTGTATATGAATAGACCGAAGACTAAAGGAGGAATACGGAAATAAAAGGATCAGTGAGTACATGGAGAGGCTCAGGATTTGTAATTATATTTAGTTAAAGGGATATGCCACCCCCAGGTCAAATTTGGGCATCTCCCCACAGTCCAGAGACTAAAATAAGTGGTGGAAAGCGTTTTCCTGCTCACCCAGCCATTGTCCGAGTCTGTCGCCACTGACCGCCGCGGTATCTGCAGCTACTCCGCCTTAGACTGGAGTCTAACGTCACCAGAGAAAGATTTCTGCCAAAAGGAATTAATTTGCTCGATGCGTTTCCCAATTACTTTTTGTGTAGTGCGCATTCATATCGAGTGCAAATAAATGTGCAAATCAACACGGAGAGCTTGCCTTGGTCATTTTGGGTGGGAACTATTTTCCAGTGCGGAAGAATACAGCCGAATCACGCAGCACGCTGCCAGGGGAATCCCAGTTACGCACCGGGAAGGGAGTTCACGTGGTGCGTGATTCGGCTGTATTCTTCCGCACTGGAAAATAGTTCCCACCCAAAATGACCAAGGCAAGCTCTCCGTGTTGATTTGCACATTTATTTGCACTCGATATGAATGCGCACTACACAGAAAGTAATTGGGAAACGCATCGAGCAAATTAATTCCTTTTGGCCGAAATCTTTCTCTGGCGACGTTAGACTCCAGTCTAAGGCGGAGTAGCTGCAGATACCGCGGCGGTCAGTGGCGACAGACTCGGACAATGGCTGGGTGAGCAGGAAAACGCTTTCCACCACTTATTTTAGTCTCTGGACTGTGGGGAGATGCCCAAATTTGACCTGGGGGTGGCATATCCCTTTAAGTAAAAGATTAAATATTGCTCAAGGAAATTCGAGGAAAATAGCGCTGTAATGAAAACCTCCAAAACTAGATTTCCTTTAATATTCATTAAATTGTCAATATGTATCTCATTCAAATATTGAGTTTTCCCTATACATCACTCTCTTTATTGACTTTGCCGTTACCGTGGTGACACAATGCAAACATGAGCAAACAACCTGATCAATTGTGATGTTCTGAAAATGCAACAAAATAGATTAAAATAGCATTTTCAGGAGCCTGTGATCAATACGAGCATTCATGGTCCTGTTTAGGTGTTTGATTTTCAACAAAAAAGTGAGAATGACTAACTAAAAAAAACTGTTGGATAATGCTAGCTAGCTTGTGACTGAAATGTTATTTGAGAAGGACTTGTTTAACAGCACAAATCAGCTCAACAATTGTAATTCTAGCTTCTGGTCAGATTGTGTTAAAACAAAGCTCAGATTAAAGTCTAACTTGAGTAACAGAGCTTCAGAAAGAGCAGTGCCTTAGTTAGCATCAGCATATATTACTGTGCCTGGAATGTTCCATGATTTGACATTAAACCTATGTATATCCATCAAGACTTAAGAACTATGTCATGCTGAAACACAATTGCGTATAGGGTTCTATGGCCCGCACTCATACCTGTACAACCGAACTGGTGTTCTGATTCTCCGTGTGATCATGTCAAGATGTGATTTGTGTACACTAGTGTTTGCATTTTTGCGCCACCCTCAGACTGCATCAGGCATATGCATGTCACTGTGTTGTCTCGTCTGGGTGACAGTGTAGGACCGCCACTGGATGCAGGCGACTCTCTGGAGGAAAGTTAATGAGCTATGAAAGAAAAGTCAATAGAACCTTAGTGCAGTATATCAGGCAATAGCATTTAGAGTGAATTGTTTCTAGATTTGTTATGTTTAGGTACAGAGGGCCATCATTTTACTTTATTAAGTTATTAAGTTATTACTTTTATTATTAAGTGAACAAACAAATATATTAAGTTTGCATAGCTATACAATGAGTGGAAATCAGAGAAATATAGGAAAAGGAATGTTACCAAACCCTTTTATCATCTGTTGAAGTCAAGGCATGATCATAATATGGCAGAAAAAAGTGCTGTGTAATTGCGCATGAATGGATGACTAAGATTGTAATGTCACAAGGTAACATGGCAACAGTGTCTGAGTAAACATAAGTACATTAAGTGACCACCATGTGTTACTGTGGTACCAAATACTTTCATGACTTTATGCCTGATGCAGTCTGAGGGTGGCGCAAAAATGTAAACAACAGTGTACACAGATCACATCTTTCTTGACATGATCACATGGAGAACTAGAACACCAGAGCCAAGAGGCAGCTAAAATTTTGTCACTGTCCACAGTTTTTTATTGAAGGTAAGAGTGGGTTCATTGTGTGTTTTAGAGCACACTTTATTCACTGTTTTCTTTGTATGAGTGACATCAGTGCACCTGATGGCTCATATAGTAAAGTCATGCTTTGGCCCACCTCCGCCTCAAGCCCAAAGTCCTTGAAATGTAGGAGCTATCCGTTTTTGGGTACAGTTATAAAGTGCTAGTGTGAGTACACCCTTAGACAAGGGCACAGATCAGGTCTGTGGAAGGACGAGCCCACATATATATATATATATATATATATATATATATATATATATATATATATATATATATATATATATATATATATATATATATATATATATAATTTATTTATTTTTTAATCTTACTTGCAGTAACCTGGTAACTAATGTGTAGTACAGGACTTCTTTTGCACTAATTTTCTGCACTATGTTTTTCTTCTATACTGGGTTGTAAATATCCTGCTGTGTTGTAAATATCGTACTTAAATGTCTGCACTGAAGTGAGATGCTTTCAATCTCATTGTGAGTATGTATGATGTAAATTGTACATATGAATAGTGCCAATAAAAGGCATTCTATTCATTCTATTCTATTCTATAAACACCTGTAAACAAAACAAAACAAAACACAAGAAAGTTTATCCATACTGTGGAACTTTCCATGGAGACAAGTAGGTCTAGAAAAGTTCAGTAGTTCACCTTTAAACTTCATTTCACCATAATTTCACCATATTTTTTCTCATAAAAGTTACACTCTGCTTGCTCTTAAGATGACTCAGTCTCAGGTATAAAAATAGCCCCTGACTCTGCGTGTTTGGGAGGAGGAAGTGTGGGTGGGGCCACTAGAGGGGGCTGTCAAACAGAAGTGAAACTCACTTCTACTTGTTACACTGTAAAACTTTGTAGTAACAACATTTTGACACTGCAATACAAAAGTACATAGCTGAAGCTATGTATAGAAAGTAGAGCACACATACGTCCACTTTAATTTTCAGTTGTTCTGGTAATGGTTTTAAAGGTTCACTAACTTTTGCCCCAGTATGACATAAAACTTAACCCATTGCCGTGGAGACAGTTACAGGTCAAATCTGCGGAGAGGTGACCCCAGCTCAAATCAATAAAAAGTTATACTGCATACTGCATGAAAACATGAAACCTTTGACTTTGAACAAACTGATTTCAAATTGTAGTTTTTTTAAATTGTGTTTGTGATGGTTTTAAAGCTTAGCTATGCAACTTTTCTGAGGGAGGGATCGTTATGGCAACACTGGCTTGGACAAAATACTACTGATCTGTATTTTACACCTGTTTTTTAGAGCTAATTTATTTAAAAACAACTGATAGAAATTCAATAGTTCTACAAAAACATAACAAAGAGGGAGGCAAAGGGGTCTGTTATCCCGGGCCCCAGGGTTTTGGAGGCCCAGAATTGGACCCTCTTCCTATTAATTTATATTAGAGGAGGCCCATGTGAGACTTCTTGCCCTGGGCCCCCAAATTTCTGTTGACGGGCCTCCTGGAAAGGTACAGATACTTTTTACTAACCTACATATTTTTCGACTCTCCCAATTGTTTTCAAGTATTATATTGTGAAGAAAATTACATGATCTTCACATGTAAATATTTTAAGAAAGTAAAAATTTGTTCACTATTATTTTCTTTTTTTTCCCAAAGATTTTGATTATTTTCTCTTTGCTATGTCATTTCTAATACTTAAAATAAATTAAACTTGTGCAATTGCATATGACTAACATGCACTTCCTGTATTTTTTTTAATGACCTAAAATATATACTACGTCTTTAATAATCTGAACCATTATTGCACTCAAAATAAGAAATAAGCTGAGTATTTTATACACAGTTAGGTCGACAGCAGCTCACTTCCTGTTCACTTCAGTCTTACCAGTAACATTATGGCCGTGAGACGAAAAGACAGCTTCCTCTGGGGAAAAGGTAAAACTATACTCATCTTATTACAATTTTAACTTGCAACAAAAATGTGCTTTAGAAATATTTGAAATGAAAATGCAGGTAGGTTTAAATTATGTTAAAGGTGCATTGTGTAACTTTTCTGGTGGATGGTCCATCTAATGTTTTTCTCCATGGAGATGTTATTACTTTGTCTGGAATGTTTCACAGTATGGTTTTAAATCTTTTTACATCACAGAGACCGAACAGACTAAGCTACAGTCAGAACATCCGTTTTTCTAGGTTTTTTGAGCTATGTAAGGTAGAGCTGTTTAATGTCATACTGTGGAACATTCAGAGAAATGACATATCCACAGAAAGAAGTAGGTGACACACCTTCAACCAATAAATATACAGTACACCTCTAAATATGTTAAGATACTAAAGCTATTTCTAATATGTAAAGATAAGCTTGCAGGGACAACTTGCAGCACTCAAAACATGAATGAATAAAAATTAAGTTAAAGGTGTACTAGGTAACTTTTCTGGAGGGTGCATCACCTGCTTGTCTCATGGAGATGTTGGTTTAAGTGGAATGTTTCACAGTATGATGTTAAACATATTAAAGGTCCCATGGCATGAAATTTTCACTTTCTGAGGTTTTTGAACGTTAATGTGAGCTCCCCTACCCTGTTTAGCCCCCCCCCATGGTTAAAAGTTGTGAAATGTCTAAACTGAGCATTTGCGATCCTTTTCTGCGTTACAAAAAATCGGAGCTCAAACGGGCGATTTTGAACAAGGCACCTTATTGACGTCAGATCGAAAAAAGAAATGCAAATGCAGTTCCACCCCCGTCTGTCTGTACTCAGCGTCTCTGTAAATCACGCCCAGAGAGTTTGGACTGCGAATGCGCTAGGCAATGCGAAATGAGTTTTTTTATTTGCCTGGAGGCACGTCCGAGTGTTTCTAGGCTCGGAAGTCCTTTATCTGAGCCTCTGGACCTTTGAACAGCAGTGGTTTTATTTTATGTGGAAATGTGTTTATTTTTCAATGGAATGCTTCAAATCTCTCCCCCCGTGCAAAAACAAGGAAATGGATCAGCTGAGGGCTACAGTGGAGAGCGGAGCGTTTGGCCACGCCCCCACCCTCTACTATTGGCCAGCTCTTTTCTCCTCATTTGCATTCAAGCAACAACGCCCATTATGACCTGTTCTGAGGGAGAAAAAATACTCTTTCTCATCTTATCTCTGTTTCTCATGAGTGTTGATTTTGAAGAAGGATTCATTTACAGTATTAGGGAACCATTAAGGAGCCAGATAAAAGCATCAAGAAGTACCATGTCATGGGATCTTTAACAACATATTCATCTTATATTTATTCAATTTATTCCACACAAATTTCTTGTAAAAAATGCATTTTTGTTGTGATTGAGGTCGCCTCTCCACAGATCTGGCCTGGTGGAGCCAACTGATTGTCTCCATGGAGATAAATGCAATGCAATTCTGTGGAACATGCCAGGAAAAGCAAATACATTATTCATTCTTTGTGACTTGTCATCCAGTTTAAAAGGCCCACATTAAGCTATTTCTGATTTACAGTACAATAAAGATCCCAGGACATGGTACTTCTTGATGTTTGTATATGGCGCCTTAATGGTTCCCTAATACTGTAAATGAATCCTTCTTCAAAATCAAGATTCAGTGCATGAGAAAGCCTCATGAACACAGTCAGAGTCAAAAATCTCTCTCAAACACTTTATTATGGGCATTGTTGCTTGAATGCAAATGAGGAGGACAGAAACAGGCCAGTGCAGTGGGTGGGGTGGGGCCAAATGCGCCGCTGGCTCCTCGTTTTAGCAGTGCGCTATGCGCTGGCACCACATCCGTGTGTGTAAGGAAGATATGAGACGAGTTGCATTAAAAAAACACATTTCCAAAGAAAATAAAATTAAACCACTGCTGTTTCAGAGGTTCGGAGGCTCAGATAAAGGACATCCGAGCCTGGAAACACTCTCATGTGCCTCCAGGCAAATAAAAAAAACGCATCTCGCATTGCGTAGCTCATTCGCAGTCCAAACTCTCTTCCAGAGACGGTGGGTAGACATCCAGACGGGGGGTGGAACTGCATTTGCATTTTTTCACGAGTGTGACGTCAGAAATTTCCCTTGTTCAGAATCGCCCGTTTGGGCTGTCTTTTTTTCAAACGCGGAAAAGATCGCAAATGCTCAGTTTACACATTTCGCAACTTTTAGCCATGGCGGGGGCCCTAAACAGGGTAGGGGAGCTCACATTAACATTCAAAAACCTCAGAAAGTGAAAATGTCATTCCATGGGACCTTTAAAATGTTGATTCCTCATCACAAACATACCTGGAGTTGTGTTTTGTTTCAGTCACACTTGTTTAACACATAAACCCTGCATATTTATTAGTAGGCTGTGTTCTTCTCTCAAATGGAAAACACTCTGTTCCACCTTGTGGTGTCATGTGGTAATACAGGAAGTGCTTCACTGTTTTTTCCACAGTGATATTTTCAGTCCTGGAATTGCCAATCTCTACTGAACTAAAGGTAAAAAGTAGCTGTTAACTTGAACACTACAGCTTCATGACATTACAAGGTGGAACAGAGCATTTTGAGCTTTGGAGAAGTAGACAAACTAATAATTAAGGGTTCCTCAAACATGTCTGAATGAAACAAAACACAACTCCAAGTATGTTTTTGAGGAGGTAACAGCATTTTAACATGACTTAAAGCTCACAAGAGTCAATTTGTGTAATAATAATTCAAATCAAGTCAGACCTCAATGGCTATAATTACAGTTCTTAATTCAAATTTTATATGCTGTATGAATGCGACATTCATTTGTGACCTTGATTTAGATGAATAAAATACAATTAAATTAAAAGGTCCTGTATTACACAAAATGGATGCTTGTGAGCTTTAAGTCATAATATAATGTTACCTCCTCAAAAAAATATATGGAGTTGTGTTTTGTTTCATTCACACATATTTGATTTTAGATTGATTGATTTTAGACCGTAGACTTTAGTTTTAACTTAGATCTCTGTCTTAGATAGTTTTTGTTGTGTTTTGTCTTCATGTTGTATTCTGTACACTGTCTTTTTGCACTACCTGGCCAGAGAGAAACAAAATTTCGATTCACTGTATGTTGAACACATATGGCAGAATTGACAATAAAGCTGACTTTGAACTTTGACTTTGAACTTGAGTAATCCTTTATTATTACTCGGTCTACATCTCCAAAGCTCAAAATGCTCTGTTCCAACTTGTGATGTCATCTAGTGGTAGTGTTCATCTTTTTTTCTCAGTTCAGTAGAGGTTGGCAATTCCAGGGGTGAAATCAACCAAATGATTCTAGTGAAGGTGTATGGAGTTTCAAAACACAATGGAGCACTTTGTGTATTACCACATCACAAGGTGGAATAGTGTTTTCATTTGGAGAGAAGAGCTTAGCCTAAATACACAGGGTTTGTGCGCTAAACATGAGTGAATGAAACAAAAAACTCCAGGTACGTATGCAAAATCGACTTTCTGGAGCTTTCTACCATGTTATAACATTTCAAA
Source organism: Paratrypauchen microcephalus (assembly GCA_036785185.1). Classification (NCBI taxonomy): domain Eukaryota; kingdom Metazoa; phylum Chordata; class Actinopteri; order Gobiiformes; family Gobiidae; genus Paratrypauchen; species Paratrypauchen microcephalus. The sequence continues at coordinate 3,551,252 of JAVJIX010000029.1, forward strand.
ACAATAAAAGGTAACATGGTGATCTATATATGTGTTAGCAGTTAATACCCCATAGAAGTAAAGTAAAAATGGTGCATTGTGTAATTTTTTGGTTGGAGGCCTGTCACCTGCTTGTTTCTATGGATATGCCATTGCTCTGCCTGAAATGTTCCACTATATGACATTAAATAGGTCTACCTTACATTTATTCAATTACAGGTGGTTTTAAAGCTCAAAAATACTTGGAAAAACAGGCATTATGACTGTGAGTGGGGTGGCCTCTCTGACCTTTAAATTGATCTGATTTGGTCTCCATAAAGATAGAAATCTTTAATACTAAACTGTGAAACATTCCAGACAAAGCAATAACATCTCCATGGAAAAATGTGTTGGAATCTCCACCAGAAAAGTTACACAATGCACCATTAAATGTCCAAAATATATTTCTTTTACTTCTCCTCTACACTGGTCTGAGCTCTTGCTGTTGGGGTAAACTTGTGTATACCTTTCCCGTTGAGATGCCCATAGTTGTTTCTTTGTGACAGTTTTAATATCGTTGCTTTTCTCCTCCACAGTTGAGAGAAGACAGCACCAGAGCAGCCATCACAGCTCAGAGTCTCTGGATAATACACAGGTACTATCACTAAAGTCCCTATATGCTCACAAACTTTAATATAACGCAACCCACGCTGCTACAAATAAAATCTGGTTTCCACTTTCAACTTACGTTAGCAAATATTGTTCAATAGTCATCTCAGCTTTAAAAGGCCCATACTACGCTATTATCTCATTTATTACCTGATCTATGTTACAATGTTTCCTCATTAAAAATATAGGTGGAGTTGTGTTTCGTTTCATTCGCACACACATTTATTATTAGCCTGTCTGCATTTCCAAAGCTCAAAATGCTCTGTTCCACCTTGTGATGTCATGAAACGGTAGAATTTCAAGTAAACAGCTCCCTTTAACTTAAGTTCAGCAGAGATTGGCAATTCCTGCGCTTAAATCATCCAAATTATTCTAGTGACGGTGTATGGGGTTTAAAAACACAGTGGAGCAATTCTTATATTACCACATGACATCACAAGGTGGAACAGAGTGGTTTCTGTTTGAGAGAAGAACTCAGCCTATATATGCAGGGTGTGTGTTAAACATGTGTGAATGAAACAAAACACATCTCCAGGGCTCTTTGTGATGAGGAAACATTATATTTTATGATTATTTTAATTCAAATTTCCGTATTAAACCTGCTCTCCTTTTTCCTTCACCACCAACAAACCAAGTCTTTCATTTTAAATAAAGTTTTTTGGTTTTTTTTAATCCTCCATTGCAAAATGAAACCTTGTAATGATTGACGTCTCTGTTTTCTTTTGTTTGTTTTACCCACACAGAAGCTTAAGGTCATCACTGAGGTAGAAGAGTGAGTATTCTACTTTTTTAAATACGTTTTTAAATAAGTTTCACACAGCAATTCAGTGGAAAAGTGTTATTGTTAATTCAGTCAAATAAAAATGTGTAAGTAAAGTAAGTAAGTAAGTAAGTAAGTAAGTAAGTAAGTAAGTAAGTTTTTTTCTTTATAGAATTAAATTAATAAAGTCAAGTTGTTTCTGTAAGATTAAAGGTGCTGAGGGAGTCTTCACGCATATTAAAGGTGCTCTAAAGGTGTATTGCTCTTTTCACCATGGCGACATTATTGCTTTGTCTGGAATGTTTCACAGTATGGTATTAAACCATTCGATCTTCATGGAGAACAAACCAGACCAAGTTACGGGTCAGATCTGTGGAGAGGCGACCCCGCTCACGGTTTGTTTTTCCAGGTGTCTTGAGCTATAAATCCAACTGTAATTGAATAAATGTTTAATGTCATACTGTGGAACATTCCAGGCAGAGCAATGACATCTCCATAGAAACAAACCAAAAAAGTTGCACAATGCACTTTTAGTAATGTAAGCCAGGTTTTAGTAAGCCTGGAAATTGACTCAATTTTTTATGAACACATAGTTTATTAAAAATTATTCAAGCCTAGAAACTACTTAATTAAAACCCTAACTTAGCTTCTAACCCTAACGCTTTAAAGTTGCACTGTGTAACATTTCAAGTGGAGAATCCGCCACCTGCTTGTCTCCTTGGAAATACTAATGCAGTGGTTCTTAACCTTGTTGGAGGTACTGAACCCCACCAGTTTCATATGCATATTCACTGAACCCTTCTTTATTGAAAAATAAAATATGATTTTTATTTTTTATTTATTTTTCAAATTCAAGACATAGGTATATGTTTTACTGGTGCACAAAATGAACCATGCATTGACATCATTGTGTTCAAAGAAGAAAACCAATAAAATGTATGAACTCACAACAAATTACAGACCTTTTCACAAAGACATGACCTGTTTTAAGACTACCACACTGAAATGGTTTTAATTTTTAACCTTATGTATTCCAATAATGAACTTATTGTACGGGGGTTGGCGGTTCGAATCCCGCTCTTGACGGGTTGACCGCATGTGATCCCAGCTCCCACAGATGAGCGCTGCTGTTATGTCTTTGGGCAAGACACTTAACCCCACCTTGCCCCCAGTGTCTGTGGACACTGGTAGCCCCCATGGCAGAAGATACATCAAGGCCTGTTGTGACGTGAGCCGTCCTCCTGTGGACCCACCACCCACGGGAGGATTCATGGGGGCTGGTGCATTGTGTTCTGGGCAGCAGAACACTGCTTGGACTGCTGCCCCCGTGACCCAGAAAATGGAAAAAGTGGAAGAAAATGAATGAATGAATGAACTTATTGTATTTATGCTATTTATTGTTTTTAACATTTCCATGAGGCGACAATAATAATGAATATTTACTGCAAATCAGTGTGATTTCTTCTCACAAATCATATGAGTCGGGTGCATGTCTTGACCTCCGCCGAACCCCTGAGACTGACTCACCGAACCCCTAGGGTTCGATCGAATCCAGGTCAAGAACCACTGTACTAATGCTTTGTCTAAAATGGTCCACAGTGTAGATTAAACCTACTGTATCTCTCACGAGGGAGACAAGCAGGTTACAGCATACGCTACATTACAGGTCAGATCTGTGATCTATTCACAGAAGGAATTATTGTACAGTATTTTGGAGCAGCATAAACACCTGTAATGAATAAATGCTAGATGGATTTGTTTAATCTCATACCGTGGAACATTCCAGGGAAAGCAATAACATCTTCATGGCAATAACATCTTCAAGCAGGCAGGTAGCGGATCTCCACGAGCTGCTTTCACACATGCAACCTTTGGTACTTATAACCCTGGATTATTCTCATTTTCTGGGTTTATTTTTAATCAAGTCTTTGTTTTTGCAGTCTCAGGCTAATTTAGATCATTACTGAAATGCTTTCCAGATGGCAGTGACATTAGCAGAGGCACACAGAGGCAAGATGAGGACAGTGCTAAACAATGCACAACAGTTTTCAGTGTTTGTCATGGGAATCTAACTACCCACCTTTGCGCTAGATCTCTTTTTTGCTACATTTTTGGTATTACGCTTCTGTTTTAAAGGTCTGCTATGTAACTTGTATGAAGAAGAGTGAACCACCTGCTTGTTTCCATAGAGATGTCAGTGCTTTGCCTGAAATGCTCCACAGTATGGCATTTAACTTATCAACCAAGCAGCTGACACCACTAGGCTGAGTTACGGGTCAGATCTGTGGAGAGACAAGCCCACTCAACAAATGCATTTTAGTGTGTGTGTGTGTGTGTGTGTGTGTGTGTGTGTGTGTGTGTGTGCGTGTGTGTGTGTGTGTGTGTGCGTGTGCATCTGTAGGCGTGTGTGAGTTTGTGCATATGTGTGTGAGTGTGCATGTGTGTGTCTGTACATGTGTGTGTTTGTGAATGTGTGTATGTGCATGTGTTTGTGTGTGTGTGTTTGTGCATGTTTGCATGAGTTTGTGTGCGTGTGTTCGTGTGTGTGTGTGTGTGTGAGTGTCTGCGCATGTTCGTGTGTGCACATGTTCGTTTGTGTGTGTGTGTGTGTGTGTGTGTGTAAAGCTCCTAGTAACAGTATAAATGCAAGATTATTTTTAATACCTTACTGTGGAATATTCCAGGAAAAGCAATAATAGATTCAAGATTCTGAGTCATAATTTTATCATTGTCATAGAAAAACAACAGAATTACGTTTAGAGCGTCAAATGCTATCGCCATGGAGACAAGATACAGATCGCAAAGCGCCAAACCAGAAAAATTACATTGTGCACTTATATACTGTATATACTTATATATTTCATAGTACATTGACCCAAATTAGATCAAAAAACAGTTGCTTAACTTCTTCTGGTTTGGTTCACCCTAAATTCTGTACAAAGTAGAAATATGTGTCGGCTTCCTGTTCCTGAGAGTGAGTGATAAACATCCATCCATCTTCTTTCGCTTTGAGTGATAAACAATGATGACCTCTTCAGACATGAGGCTACCAATGACCACCACATGTAAAGTGATTTCCAACTCTCTTTAAAATAGACGTACGATTTTTTATAGTTTTAAGAAACAAAAAATGCATACTGTGCATACTACATGGCGACTTCTCAAACATGTTTTACTTTATTGAGTTTGTATTTCTTTATTATGGACATAGCAAGTAAATAACAACAAACCAGTTGCATTGTCTCAAGTGTTATTGAATCTTACTGCAGCGGTATCATGCTTGGGGGGTTATGCATCTTTGTTTATGGGGGAATGTTCAGCAGTTACCACGGTGACCAACACACACACGCACAGCCAAAAATATATATATATATAAATAATAATGTCATGTTTTTGAGAAGGACTTGGTTAACAGTATAAATCAACTCAGCTGCTGTAGTTTTTCAAGTCAGTTCTTTCTGGTCAGATTGTGTTAAAAGAAAGTTCAGATTAAAGTCTTTAGTAACAGAGCCTCAAACTGAGCAGAGCCTCCAGTTAGCATCATGCTGCCCAAGAAATGCTGATGTCATCAGCTGCAAATATCGACAGTAAAATTCTGACTTTACAACACCTGTCCATAAGAGGCTTTTAGGTCAGCTCAAACAGTATAAAATACTGTGTAATTGTTACTCTGATTTCAACCACAGTTTCAGATGTCTGTTAAAGGTCCTGTATTACACAACCTTGTGTTTAGTTTCATTCTCACATGTTTGAGTAATCCTGCATTATTAGTCTGTCTACATCTCCAAAAATCAAAATGCTCCATTCCACCTTGTGATGTCATGAAGCTAAGAGTTAACAGCTCCTTTTACCTTTAGCCCAATAGAGATGGGCAATTTCAGGGCTGAAATTACCCAAACAATTCTAGTGAAGGTGTATGGAGTTTAAAAACACACTGGAGCACTTCCTCTATTACCACATGGCATCACAAGGTGGAAAAAGTGGGTTTTCTGTATAAGAGAAGAACTCAGCCTAAATATGCAGGGTTTTGTGTTAAACATGTGTGAATGAAACAAAACACAACTCCAGGTCTGTTTGTGATGAGGAAACAACATAATATAACATAAATCAGAAAATAGTGCAATATGGGCCCTTTAAAGATCAATTGATTTTAGAAGGGATGTAACAGTTGCCATATTTCAATCAATATTTAAGAATATTGGTGGAACAAATTTCCTTACTATGCTATTATCTGTTGTGTTGTTTCCAAGGCAACAACTCAGATAAGGGTTCTGTGCTTCGTTTCTGTGCAGACAACTTGAAGAAATTACTGTTATTTTAGATTTTTAAAAAAAATATTTTTTAAACCTTAGGATGTGGCAGTAATGGGAGAATAATAAAGGCTTGCTAGGTTTGAGAAAAAGTACAAACAAATACAATGAAGACCAATTGAACTCTAATCCCTACATTTTAGTATATGCAACAATTTAAGAGAAAAATACAAATTATGAATGTTGCCTCATATTTGTCTTATTTTGTTGCAGTAAAAATCTGGGGAGGAGTCGGAAATTTTTGCATGGGAAAAAGAAATTCAACATGGATCCAAAAAAGGTATTTTATACTTAAAGGTGCACTATGCAACTTTTTGGCTGGAGGTCTAAACGTGATTCCTTTGCCTGGAATGTTCCACAGTATGACATTAAACAGTTCTACCTTACATTTATTCAATTACAGGCGGCTTTATAGCTCAGAAATACCTAGAAAAACAGACAATCTGACTGTGAGAGGGGTCGCCTTTCCACAGATCTGACCTGTAACTTGGTCTGGTTTGTTCTCCATGAAGATAGAAAGGTTTACTGTGAAACATTCCAGACAAAGCAATAACATCTCCATGAAGAAACGCATTTGACGGACCCTCCTCCAGAAAAGTTACACAATACAGCTTTAATCATGGACTTTTCAATGACAGAGCTGTGTCAGTGATGTTTTTTCTATATTTTTCCTGCTTAAAAATAGATCAGTCAGATGCTTTACAGTGCGAATATGAACTGTTTGTCTAATGGCAAAAAAGTTTAATGTCAAGGAGTATTTGGTGCAGTGATCTGAACACAGCATAACAGCACTTCAGACAGAGCAGTGTCTACAGTTAGCATTTTTCTTTGATTTATTTGACCTTTATTTAGCCAGAATAGTCCCTCTCATATCTCAGTGAATGTTGGTAACGTCAGCTGCAAGTTGAAATCAGGTACAGACCCTTTGAATGTTTTTCTTTGTTCCCCTACAGTAGTTTCAAAGCAATAAAACTAGTGGTGTTCTTTGTGCATTCAGACATGATCTACACCAGTGCTTCTCAAATAGTGGGGCGGGCTCCCCTGGGGGGGCGCGGTGTGATGCCAGGGGGGGCGCGTGTGACCCTGGGAAACATGCTTTTTTGCCATACTGTACTAGAACGAAAGTGTAATTGCACATCAACAACAGTAGTTGGCAGTAGCGCTCTCGTTGTCACTCTGGGGCAGGGTTCGGCGACCTTAAATATATACGCACAGAACAGACTTGCCATCAGCAGAACATCCTCTGTCACAGAAAAAACACGTTATATTCCACTGAGCTTTGAGTTTATGCAAATTGACCATGTGGTTTTTAAGTTTCGTTTCTGTAAAACATAAACAAATGTGCACAAAGCTGCATTAAAAGCACATTAATATTTGAGTACTCAGTGTAAAAACAGAGTGCAGTGTTTGTTGGAAGTTTCTTTCTTTTTTTGTTTTTAATGTTAATAAAAGGATACATTGTTATGCAGAGGTGTACTAATAATTTTCTAGACAAATAATACTATTAATAGTCGTGCGCAGGGAGGGGGGCGTGAAATTTTTTCTTCTTCCTAGGGGGGGCGTCATAGAAAATAATTGAGAAGCACTGATCTACACCAACAGAATCTCTGTCATATATGTTTTAATTCCAAATCATTATTATTGTGCAAATTAAATGAGCTGTGTCAATTCGAAGGCTGCAGCTGTCGAACAGGGACACGGCTTTTGTGTACAGTATAGTTGCTAGGTAACAATTATAGGATTTCCAAGCAGGAGGTTAATGGGTCCTATATTACAGTATTTTCTAATCTATGTTATAATGTTGTTTCCTCATCACAAACAGACTTGGAATTTTGTTTTGTTTCATTCACACATGTTTAACACACAAACACTGCATATTTAGAATTTTCAGAAAACACTCTGTTCCACCTTGTGATGTCATGTGGTAATATAGGAAGTGCTCCACTGTGTTTTTATCCTACAGTACACACATCTTCACTGGAATCATTTGGATGATTTCAGCCCTGGAATTTCCAATCTCAAGTTAAAAGGAGCTGTTTGCTTGAAAACATCACAAGGCGGAACAGCATTTTGAGCATTGGAGATGAATGTAGATGTAATACTAAAGGACTACTCAAACATGAATGAAACAAAACACAACTCCAGGCATGTTTTTGAGGACATAACATCATTCAATATAATATAGGACCCTTAAGTAAACTGTTTACGTGTGAAGCCACTGTGGATTTGAAGGTCATTTCTGAGTAACATACAATACCTCTGTGGCCTATTCAGTCTTATTTTCACTCTGACTGTATAAACGTGTTGTCAGTCAGTGTTGGAGGAAGTACTCTATGTTAATGCTTAAGTAAAAGATACTGGAGCAAAACAAAAACAACAAACGACAAAAAGTAAAAAAAAGTCAGTATCACCTGAAAAAATATACTTAAGTAAAAGTAATAAAGTAGTTTAAGTAGTTTAAAAATGTACTTTAAAAGTAAAATGTCAAAGTATTTCGTGACGATTTTGAGATCTAATAAAGATTCAAATGTAGTAATTTTGATACAGATTTGGGCTGAATTTTGTTCAACAGAAACAACTGAATCATTTGTATTTTCTAGCTTTTTTTTATGTGTATATTTTTATTTGCTCAAACTATGACCTTGATTAAAAAACATAAACCCTCAGCTTTTTCATCAGGTATCACATGATAATAAAAATACTTTTACTTTTCATTCTGTTAAAAAAAATGTAGTGGAGTAGAAAGTACAGATACCTGCTCTCAGTTGAAGTAAAAGTAAAAAGTATCCACTGTAAAATCAACTTAAGCAAAGTAAAGTCCTTTACCTCCTCATTTCCATGGAGATGCTGTTGTTTTGTCCAGAATACTCCACAGTATTGCATTAAATGTATATCTATCTCCACGGAGACAAAAAAGTGACACCACCAAGCCAAGTTACACGTCAGATCTGTGGAAAGGCGAAGCAATAAAAACACAGGTAATTGAATAAATGCAAGATAGATAAGTGCATGCTAGTGTGGAACATTTCAGGCAAAGCAATAAAATCTTCATGGAAAAAAAATCAGATGACAGACCCTCCGCCAGAAAAGTTACGCACCTTTAAAGATCTTATATTACACAAAACTGACTCGTGTGAGATTTTACCAGGTTATAATGTCGTTACCTCCTCAAACACACACCTGAAGTTGTGTTTTGTTTCATTCATGTTTAAGTAATCCTTTATTATTAGTTTGTCTACATCTCCAAAGCTCAAAATGCTTTGTTCCACCTTGTGATGTCATGAAGCGGTATAGTTTTGAAGTTAACAGCTACTTTTTACCTTTTGTTCAGTAAAGCAATTCTGGCAATTCCAGGACTGAAATCATCCAAAGGTATATGGAGTTTAAAAACACAGTGAAGCACGTAGATGAAAAAATAGCATAATATTGGCCCTTTAAGTACATTACTTAGTTTGACTCTGCTACACTCCACCACTGCTTATAGTCGAGTTAGAAAGAGCAAGAAAGCCACATCCTGTTCCCCGAAGTGAGACGCTAGCTTCTCTTCTTCTGCTGTACCACACTGACCTCGGCATCTGTTTTCTGATTCAAACACATCAAAATGGAAGGACCCGAGGGGAGGGCCGGAGTTTTGCCTGTAATTGCCGCTGTGTTCACTTCAGCACGATTGAACCAGAGGACTATGTCAAGATCTGGCCATGAACCCCACAGAGAACAAGCCAGAGACATATTAAAAATTAATTCAATGGAGTCAGCCTTTGATTTTAGTATTATCCTTCTCCTTGCAGACTGGATGAGTGTTTGAAATAAGATAAAACATTGTGTGGGAGAAAAGGGGTTATAAACGGCCTGTATTGTGTTATTTTCTGAGCTGTTTCCTCTTCACAGACATACCAAGAGTTTTGTTTTGTTTCATTCACACATGTTTAACACACAAATCCTGGATGTTTAGGCTGAGTTCTTCTCTCAAACAGAAGACACAGTTCCATCTTGTGATGTCATGTGGTAATGCAGGAAGTGCTCCAGTGTGTTTTTAAACTTCATACACCTTCATTAGAATCATTTGGATTATTTCAGCCCTGGAATTGGCCGATCTCTACTGAACTAAAGGTAAAAGGAGCTGTTAACTTGAAAACTACATGGCATCACAAGGTGGAACAGAGCATTTTGAGCTTTGGAGATGTAGACAGAGTAATGAAAAAGGGTTACTCAAACATGTGAGAATGAAACAAAACAACTCCAGGTATGTTTTTGAAGAGGTAACAACATTATAATATGGCTTAAAGTCCACAAGAACCCATCCATCCATTTTCTTCTGCTTATCTGGGGCCGGGTCGCGGAGGCAACAGTCTAAGCAGGGACGCCCAGACCTCCCTCACCCCGGACACTTCCTCCAGCTCCTCCGGGGGGACCCCAAGGCGTTCCCAGGCCAGCCGGGACACATAGTCCCTCCAGCGCGTCCTGGGTCTTCCCCGGGGCCTCCTTCTGGTGGGACATGCCTGAGCCACTTCAGCTGCTCCTCTCGACGTGGAGGAGCAGCGGCTCTACTCCGAGCCCCTCCTGTGTGACTGAGCTCCTGATCCTATCTCTAAGGGTGCGCCCAGCCACTCTGCGGAGGAAACTCATTTCAGCTGCTTGTATCCAGGATCTTGTCCTTTCGGTCATTACCCAAAGCTCATGACCATAGGTGAGGGGAGGAACTTAGATCGATGGTAAATCGAGAGCTTTGCCTTTTGGCTCAGCCCCCTCTTCACCACAACGGTCTGGTACAGCGACCGTATCACTGCCAACGCTGCACCGATCCGCCTGTCAATCTCATGCTCCATCCTCCCCTCACTTGTGAACAAGACCCCGAGATACTTGAACTCAAGTACAACAAGTACTGCAAGTTCACAAGAATCTTTTGTGTAATATAAGGCCTTTACTACAACTAAATTAACTTTTTACACTAACTAACTTTGTATATGGTGTTTTAATAGTATTATCTACAGTTCCTGGTCCTTTTTGACAACTTTAGTGCAAACGTCTAAACCTGAGTTGTGCACTGTCTTCTTCTACACTTTTCAGTAGTTGGTGACTTCACAAAAGACTGCCCTGATTACAGCAGGTGTTTCTGATTACAAGCACCTGTATCTAGGGGCGGAGCTTGGAGTGTGGATACTTGTTAGACCAATCGCAGCGTTCCTTATAGTTCTAAACCCCGCTCGTTTTCCACTCTCACGCTCACTCTGTTTGAAATTTGGTTATGGGTGGTGCACAGTTGTCAACTCACACTTTAATTTTAAGTTTTCTAAAAGTAAAACCTGCCTTGTACATGAACTCAGGGTCTTATACATAGTTCAGTCCTTATTCATGCATGTTTTCTCAGCCCATGTTACAGGTCAGATCTGTGGAGAGGTGACCCTGCTGTTTTGGCGTTGTATTTCTTTCGTAATAAAAACTCCTACACTTGAGTAAATGCAAGGAAGATAAGGTGTATATATATTGATGACCTACTGTGGAACATTTCAAAGCTACAACATTTGCAACAACACTAGCAAGTGGCAGAGCTCTCATTAGAAAAGTTACATAGTCCATATTTAAAGCAGTCATTTTAGTTATGTTGTGTCTTGTTATTTTTGAGTTTCATAAGTTTTGCTAAAAAGATGAGGAAACTATCCTTGGACACACTTGGCTCGCTCTTTATTTGTGCTATTTTCTTAAATTAGAATCTGTAGGAGGCTTGCATCACCACAGATCTGACCTGTAACTCAGCTTAGTGGGATAATCTGTCTGTCTTTATATATGAATAAGATAAATGTCATGTCTAACATTCAGGCAAAATAATAGCATCTCCACTGAGACAAGCAGGGGGCAAACTCTTCACCAGAAAAGTTACATAGTTCACCTTTAACTCTCCAAACTTTTATCACTCAGAAACCAATTTCAGTAAGAAACACTTGCTTAAACATTACATGAAAAACATTTATACTTCTCTATAGATCTATAGATACATGTAACTTGTCATGGCAGCTTCACCTACTTGTCTCCATGGAGATAGAGAAATCTAATTAATGCCATACTGTGGACCATTCCAGGCAAAACTATAACATCTTCTTGCACAAAGAAGTCTAAAGTCTCAAAGTCTAAAGTCTAAAATGACAGACTCTCCACTAGAAAAATTACACAGTGCGCCTTTAAAACATACTATTTTTAGATCCACACTGAAATAATTATAGTACAGTAATTATATTAATATAATTACTGTACTTAATTACTGTATAATTACAGTAATTATATTAATATAGTAATTATAGTAATTATAGTACATTTGAGATCAGATTTTAGATAATTAGTGAAGCCTAATGACCAAGAGAAGGTATTGATATTGTAAATAAGAGTACAGACCCTTGTGAGACACCAGAAGAGAGTGGAAACTGTGGATCTGAATGAATGATAATGTGATTTATATAGTTGTAACTCAATAAGAGCTAGGTTTGTCAAAAGTGTTGAAACTAGATGAGCAAGTTTCAATTCTGGGAAAAAAAAATACAGGACAAAAGCTCATGGTAACATAAAGAAAGTACTATTATTTTGTACAGCAAAATCGCATTCAATTACTTGTCTTCTTGTTCAAACTGTCCCTACCTGGAGCTACTGTGACAAGTAAATTTCTCCTGTGTGAGATCAATAAAGTCTTATCTTATCTTATCTTATCTCTTAAAGAAAGAACAGGTTTTATCTTGGTAAATGGTCACATTTATATTCAAGGCACTCAAAACGCTTTACATCAAGGAACCACTCACCTATTCATACACCAGGTTAAATGTCTTGCCCTACGAAACAATGAAGGGAGCCTGAACCTGTGGGAGCTAGAATCACACTAGCAAACTGTGGGTCACTGGATCTGACCGCTCAACTACTCAACTTCCAACTGCCAACTTTCAGCTCAGTGGACAAACATTACCAACTGAGCTACTGTCAATCTGTACAATCTCAATTGTGATATTTGTATAATTATATATATTATCATAAGTATTGAGTCAATTCCTTAGTATCAAAATTGACTTTGAAATGATTGTATCTTGACACCATGCTAATTCTTCATGAAATCCTTTCAGGGCATACAGTACCTGGTGGACAGTGGGCTGCTGGATTGCAGACCTGAACCAGTGGCTGAGTTTCTCTATAAAGAAGAAGGACTCAACAAAACGGGCATCGGAAACTTCTTAGGAGAGAGGTAGGTCTATTTGTACTGATCACTGAGAAAGTATTGATCACTACGAAAGAATGGACTAAAATTACACAAAAATCATTCAAGAGATAAGTAGTTCTGCAGGTAAACCCTTTTTTTTTATTATGTAACTTAAAGGTTCATTGTGTAACTTTTCTGGTGGATGGTCTGTCACCTGCTTGTTTCTGTGGATATGTCAGTGCTCTGTGCGGAATGTTCCACAGTATGACATTAAACAAATCTACCGTACATTTATTCAGTTAAAGATGGTTTTATAGCTCAAAAATCCCTAGAAAAACAAGCATTCTGACTGTGAGCTGGGTCGCCTCTCCACAGAGCTGACCTGTAATTTGATCTAGTTTGGTCTCCATGAAGATAGAAAGTTTTAATACCATACTGTGAAACATATCAGACAACGCAATGACATCTCCATGGAGAAAAGCTTTGACGGACCCTCTACCAGAAAAGTTATACAGTGCACCTTTAAAGGTTCTATATTGTGTGCAAAATTTACTCTTGTGAGTATACCTGGAGTTGTTTTTTCTTTATTTTAATCTGCCAACATCTCCAAAGCTCAAAATGCTCTGTTCCACCTTGTGATGTCAGATAACAGCTCCTTTTACCTTTAGTTCAGTAGAGATTGACAATTCCACGGCTGAAACGATGAAAGTGAAGGTGTATGGAGTTTAAATACTCAGTGGAGCACTTCCTGTATTACCACATGACGTGTTTTTCGTTTGAGAGAAGAACTCGGGCTAAATATGCAGGGTGTGTGTGTTAAACATGTGTGAAAGAAACAAAACACAACTCTTGCTGTGTTTGTAACGAGGAAACAGCACTATCAGAGCAGCTGTCATTAGAATTGTAGCTTATAACCAATGTGTACCTTCAGGAAAGTAAAGTTACACATCTTTAAAGCAACCAGCTAGCTATGATTAAACACCATAAATTGTACATCTATTTCCCACTAATCATAGTTGAAGATTGTAGCAGTGCTCCTTTTGTATTATCTGTAGTGGAATCATAACATTGTGTTTAGCCTGTGTGAGACTGTGGGCATCAGCTTTTGTCCCATTTCTGTACAGATACACTATTGTTTAGCTTTATGTTGTTGTTGTTTTTTTTTTCATGACACTTTTGTTATGTTGCAGAGAGGAAATGCATCTGGCAGTGCTCAGAGCTTTTGTGGCGTTGCATGAATTCTCTGACTTGAATCTAGTGCAAGCTTTGAGGTTGGTATGAAAAAAGACAATGCACGCAACAAAAGACTCAAAACCAAGGACTCAAAACCATACATTTCACACCTAGCCCGGGTTACAGAATGACTTGATTTGATGACTAGAGTTAAGTTCATGTGCATGGCTAGACGTATGTTATACACCTGCTTGTTTCCATGGAGATCTCATTGCTCTGTCTGGAATGTTCCACAGTATGACAATAAACAGCTCTACTTTGCATATATTCAATTGCAGGTGGTTTTATAGCTCAAAAAATATCTAGAAAAACAGGCATTCTCCATGTGAGCAGGGTTGCCTCTCCCCAGATCTGACCTGTAGTTTTCTGTCTTCATGGAGACCAAACTATGAAGATAGGTTCAATATGTTCAATATCATACTGTAAAACATTCCAGACAAGCAATAAAATCTCCATGGAGAAAAGCATTTGATGGTATAAAATGTGTGCATCTTAAATTCCTAGTTATTTTTTTGATGTCATTTTAGAAGCATTTTGAATCAGTCTTCTGTAGAAGTCTTTTATACATATACAAGATACAAAACCAGATACAAGATAAAAGAACCTGCTCATTGCATGCAACAGGAGGTGAGGTCAAAACTGAACATTTCACGTCTACACTAGTTTAAAAATTACTTTTCACACAATTTCAAATATTACTTTTGATTTGATGACTATTTAGTGGTGGATAACGTATTGAAAATTGCTAAATTCAGTGGTTAGCTCAGTATTTTACACAAAATCTAATTAAAGCCCCAGTATAAATAAATAAATAAATAAAATAAAAGCATGTTTTGTTTTGTTTTTTCATAAAAGATGTGTTTACTGCACTCCAAAACTTAGAAAAACCCTGTCCTGGATGAAAGCCTCCTGCTTGTTTCCATGGAAATGTTGTTCATTTGGCTATAACCACTCAGTATTCATGCATAATCATGTGTTTGACTTTACACATCACTTTAATTAAACAGTTTAAATCTAAATTAAGTTATTTTAAACTTTATCTGACAATTGCTAATCAGTCACAGTAAATGTTAGTATTTGTAACTAGTTACTTAGATTGAATAGCTTAAATAACAATATTTTACTGGCTTCAAGATGAGGGATTTCAAGACATTTCTGAAGGTTACATGGTAATAAGGCTTAAAAAGAGAAGAGAGATAGACTCTCACACCTTTTTAAAATAACACAACAATCGAGATAAGGGCGATAACATAAAAAAAAAGCATTTCAAACCTCCACTCCCATGTTACATTAGGAGTAAATCAACATTTCATGTCATTTTATTTATACTATTGCATCAAATTATAGCAAAACAAGCAATAATGGACATAAAATCATTACTCTTATGATTTATAATTATATATTCACAGAAAAGATCTAAATTCTCATATTTCTCTTTGAGCAACCCCAGTGAAAAAAAGTTTAGACACAGCCCTGAAGTTTTGTAATATTTGTCCATAGGCATGGGGCTGTAACAATAATGTAAACCTATAGCATTAAGCATTCACATGAAAAGGCTCCATTTACTCCAGGAATCAAACCATGGGCCTTCTGGTTGGGAGGCAGGACTACACCATTGTGACCTTCATTGATTAAAAGCATTTTGTTTATTTTCACTCTGTCTTTCAGTACAGCACAGATCTCTCTACCATCACTGTTGCCATGGTCAACCAGCACAAATAAATCAGTGACTATTCACTCCCAATTTTTCCTCTGCTCACACACGGTTTCATGATAGTAGCTTTTATTTTTGTTTGAATGGATTTCTAACATGTCCAGAACTGTTTTACCCAAAGAATCTAGTAGTCCTGATTTAGTTTAGTTTTAACATACTGTACAAGGACTGCAGAGGGATCTATTTAACTGTAATGTCTAATCTTTGCTTTTATGAGCTTAAAGATCCTATACTTAATTTTTCATTCTTTTAGTGAAGATTGGAAATTCCAGGGCTGAAATTATCCACATGATTTTAGTGAAGGTGTATGGAGTTTCAAAATACAGTGGAGCACTTCTTGCATTACCACATGACATCACAATGTGGACTAAAGTGTTTGAGAGAAGAATACACCCTAAATACAGGATTTGTGTGTTAAACATGTGTGAATGAGATAAAGCACAACCAGATCAAAAAATAGTAATAGCCAGTAGTAATATGGGCCCTTTAACATAAAAACAATGTACAAATAAAGACTAAACTAAAGTAAAGACCTGTTTCAGACTTGAAAAAAGAAGAAAAAAATCGGTTTTGTTCAGGAGAAGTGCTATTGCTCACATTTCTTATTTCTGCCTTAAAGTCCTTCAAAATAGTCATGTGACCTTTTTAACGGACTCTTGTGAACAGGGTCAAACTGCAACATGTTTTCATATATTCATTTCTATCATATTGTTTCTTATATTATATAATATCATCTTTATCTTTTGTGTCACTTTGGTTTGTCATGACGTCAGGTCCAGAGCTCCACCAGTTGAGACCCACTGCTCTGTTTGTCTTTTCCATCTGTCTGGTTTATGCTAATATTCTCCATGTTTTGCGTCCTTAGGCAGTTTCTGTGGAGTTTCCGTCTCCCTGGAGAAGCTCAGAAAATCGACAGAATGATGGAGGCTTTTGCTACTCGCTATTGCCTCTGTAACCCCGGAGTCTTCCAATCTACTGGTATGAGAGCTACACTGTGTAAAATATACTGTAGAGTATGTCGAAAGAGTAGGGGAAAAATGTCAAAGGTGCACTTTTCCGGTGGAGGGTCCTTCAAATTCTTTTTTCTGTGGAGATGTTATTGCTTTGTCTGGAATGTTTCGCACTGTGGTATTAATGAAACCTTTCTATCTTCATGGAGACCAAACTAGACCAAGTTACAGGTCAGGTCTATGTAAGGTAGAGCTTTTTAATGTGCAGTGCCTTGAATGTCCCCATTAAATCCAAATGGATGCCCCAAGATTCACATGGAGAACAGTGACAGTGATTATTGACCAAATTGTTTATTAGGACTTTTGTCCCTCCCATCCCAGCATGCACAATACAGCGCCCCCTGCGGGCTTGTTTTAAATGTGCCTGCACAGTGAAACTTATGAAGCAATGAGCACCCTCTTCTCCCAGTATCACCCAAACACCAGTCCTGAGGGTACCGCAATTATAACTCTATAAAAGAAGAGATCAAAGGAGAAGTTCAATTTGTCTATAAAAGAAGTGCGCACATCCAATAACCAGTCTGTGTCCCCCTCTCTTTCCCTCTTTCTCTTGTTACTCGTGTCAGTCGTTCAGGGCTGTCGGGATGCGTATCCACCTTGTATAATCAAACATTTTTAATTCATGATATGAGAAGATGACAAACTTATTTAGTAAGACTGAACTGAGTGTTGACTCATGTGCAGCAGGTCGCTCTCTCGTTGCATGGGAGCTCTTGCCCGTGGCCTTAGCTTGTGTAGACATCTTTGCAGAATAACTACTGATAGCTCATCAAGTTAGCAAGACACATGAGTTAGAGACATGTTTCCCTTTTTAGCTGGTAGCCGCAATGCCACTCTGACATGCAGGAGTGACAGGAGGCTCTACCTTTATTATTTTATAACAGCATGTAACCTTGCACAGAATATAGTGCCCAGCATGTAGTGGCAATCATGGCACTCTAACACTGAGTGCTTTTGGAAATTGAAACACTGCAGACATGAGATGGGAGAGGAGGAGAGCGAGAGGAAAGAGACATGGACCTCCAAAGCACCATGTGTCTGGTGTAAGAGTGCAGACTGAATGGAGGGTCAGTTGTCCCTGTGGATGTGCGCACCTACCCAAAAAACTCTACAGGAGCCCCTAAGGACATGTCCACTGAAACAAAAATGGGATGGACTCCCAACAAAAATGTACATAGTGCACCTACAAAGTAGGCAATCAGAGGTGACTACTACTAATTTACATTTACTTGAGTAACTTTTCTTTTAAAAAATTGTACTTTTCTGAGTATTTTTTTCGGCAGTATACTTTTTTGTCCTATTTGATTCATATTATATTTAATAAACTAACAGAACTGTTACTTGAGTAAGAGTTTTGGTTACCAAAGGTTTGGTTACTCCACTGTGAATAAGTCTACAACTTTTGTGTCCAATCTATAAAAAGGGGGCAGAAAAAAAATAAATACATACATTTTTAAAAATCTGTGGCACGGTGGCTGAGTGTGTTCTGTGTGGAGTTTGCATGCATGGTCTGGGTTCGATCCCTGGGTCGCCCGGGCGTTTCTGTGTGGAGTTTGCATTTTCTCCCCGTGTCTGGATGGGTTTCCTCCGGGCACTCCGGTTTCCCCCATCAACCCACAACATGCACCATAGGTAAAATCTTCCATCTGTGGTCCTGACCAAGCCTAGCAACAAGATCATGGAGATGGGTCCTGGGGCGCCTGAAAGATGAGCTGCCCACTGCTCCTGAAGGATGGGTCAAATGCAGAGAAATAATTTCCCTACGGGGATGAATAAAGCATATCTTCTTCTTCTTCTTCTTCTTCTTCTTCTTCTTCTTCTTCTTCTTCTTCTTCTTCTTCTTCTTCTTCTTCTTCTCAAAGTTTGAAATGAAAGAGTAATGCACAAAATTGCTAAGGAAGTCCTGGTCTACTGGTCTGGTTTAATCTTGGTTCAGTCCTTGTTTGGCCTTGGTTTAGTCCTGGTTTAGTCCTGCCATCTGGTCTTGGTTTAGTCCTAATTTTTGTCTTGATGCAATCCTGTTCAATCAAGACATGTAGTCCCGGTTTATTCCTGGTCTAGTCCTGATTTAGTCCTGATCTAGTCCTGATCTAGTACTGATTTAGTCCTGTTTTAGTCCTGGTCTACTACTGGTCTAGTCCTGATCTAGTCCTAGATAGGAGAGTGCTGAGTAGACCTATCACGTGCAACAGTGGGGCAGTAGTCAGTCTGTTTAATGCAAAGCTGGCCATACCAGCTTGTCAAAGCCTGATCCCATCAGATCTCAGACGCTCAGCAGGGCCGGGCCTGGTTAGTACTTGGATGGGAGATACTGGGAATTCCACAGGGGGGCGCCAGTAGCAAAAACTGCTGTTGTGTCCTTAGGCAAGACACTTCACCCACATTGCCTAGTATGAAAGTGGAGTGTGCGTGATGGTGGTGGTCGGATGGGCTGACGGCGCAGATTGTCAGCCTCGCTTCTGTCAGTCTGCCCCAGGGCAACTGTGGCTACAATAGTAACTCACCACCACTGAATGTAGAGTGAATGAATAATGAACTGTAAAGCGCTTTGGGTGTCTTAAAAGGTGACTTCACGCACTTTCATCACCTGAAATCTGATCTTAAATTACAAAATTGTAAGTGCATATAAAAAGGTAAACACAAGCAGAGGTGGGTAGTTACATTTACTTGAATTACTTTTTGAGGAAATTGTACTTCTTTGAGTACTTCTCTAGCAGCACACTTTTACTCAAGTAATATTTTTATTGAAGTAACAGTACTCTTACTTGAGTAAAAATGACTCTTCCCACTGTGAGTGACAAGTAACAAAAGCTTTAAAGGCAAATTAACGTTTTTTTACAATCTGAGCCTTCTTTCGGCAATAAAACAAGTAGTTTTACTCACCCATAGCATTTTTCTGTCAATTGGAGCAGTATCGCAGAACTTATGTTGAGCTGTTCTGTTCTACTAATGATCCCGTATCCGTTAACATGGGGCTCGTATCATATGCTCGGGGCATTACTTTGCAGTGTCCAAATAACACAAACTTTAGCACTTTTCAAATCATAGAAGCCCGATGTCTTAATGTAAGATTTCGTATGAAGCAAAAGTGGCCTGTAATCCGAGATTTAGCCATAGTTTCGAGTAGATGAGGATGCCAGTGCGCATGCTCAGATTGTGCTATCAGCTCCCGGGACCCAAACATGAAACGCAAAGCTGAAAACTATGGCTGAATCTCGGATTACAGGCCACTTTTGCTTCAAATGAAATCTTACATTAAGACATCGGGCTTCTATGATTTGAAAAGTGCTAAAGTTTGTGTTATTTGGAGACCACAAAGTAATGCCCCGAATACTCATGCTAACGGATACGCTACAACATAACTTTCTTCAAACAGCTCCAAATGACACGAACGTGATATGGGTGAGTCAAATGACTTGTTTTATTACCGAAAGAAGGCTCAGATTGTAAAATAACGTTACTTTTCCTTTAAGTTGATAACATGAAATGATTTTGAACATTTGTGTTTCTTGCAGCACTCCTTAAGATATTATTTAGTTTAGTTTTTTTTTTTTTCATTTTTGTGTCTATCCTTTGAATATACTGGATTGTATTCCATATGTAATCAAAGATCAAAGGAGAAGTTCAATTTGTCAACTGGACAAAGTTTGTTTGGTTGAAAACGTTTCGCCGCTCATCCGAGAGGCTTCGTCAGCTCTGGCCCTCATGCTGGTTCGACCCTGTAACAATAGGAGGAGACCGGGGACTCCAAGTAGAAGTCTTCAGGAAGCCCACACACACAGACCAATACCTGCTTTTTGACTCACACCACCCACTGCAGCACAAACTAGGTGTTATTCGGACATTACAACACAGGGCCCAAGTGGTTCCCACAAGCACAGAGGGTAAGGAGAAAGAAGAACAACATGTGCAGGAAGCCCTCTCTGTTTGTGGATATCCTAAATGGGCTGTCAACAAAACCAAGAGAGACAAGGGCAAGAAACAAGACAACAGAGAATCCGAACCCAGGAGGAAAGGGGTAGCGATTCCGTACCTGGCCGGCGTTTCGGAAAAACTACAGAGGATTTTCAGACAATATGAAATCCCAGTTTATTTCAAACCCACAAACATTTTAAGACAAAAACTGGTCCACCCAAAGGACAAAACACCAAGCCACAAACAAAGCAATGTGGTCTACTCCCAAGATCCCCCCCTGGCAATGAGCTAACCAGTGTGGGTCCTTGGGCAAGACCCTTCACGGTACTGCCCCCCGGGCGCCGAAAAAGATGGCTGCTCACTGCTCCTGAAAAGGATGGGTCAAATGCAGAAGTCAAATTTCTCCCGTGTGTCACTGTGTGTCATTGTGTGTGAGACCAATAAAGGCTTAAGCTTAAGCTACTCCATTCAGTGTAGTGAAGACTGCAGTGAGCGCTATATTGGGGAAACCAAGCAGCCACTTCACAAGAGGATGTACCAACACAGGCGGGCGGGCCAGAGTGGACCCTCATCTGCCGTTCATCTTCACCTAGAAGCCGCGGGCCATTCATTTGAGGACAATGACGTTCAGATCTTAGCCAGGGAAAAGAACTGGTTTGAGAGGGGAGTTAAAGAGGCTATTTTTGTCAAAAAAGAGAATCCGTCGTTAAACAGAAATGGGGGAGTTAGACACAACTTGTCTCCCATCTATAATTTGATTCTCAAACAAAGAATCATTAGGACAGACAAGCCATTGCAGAGGGGTGGAGAGGGTCGTTGTCTTGAATAGGGAATTGGACGCCAGAGAAATTTGAAATACAAAGAGACAGATTAGCTGATGGTTTCAGAGTTGTTCAGTGTAGTGAGCGGGCTGATAGATATGCTAATACAAGACGCCAGAGGAATTCGTAAAACAAAAGAGAGTAGCGGGGATAGGTCAGAGCTTTGTTCAGGGAAGCTAGCTCCTCCCTTGCAGCTAGATATAAACAGGGTCGAACCAGCATGAGGGCCAGAGCTGACGAAGCCTCTCGGATGAGCGGCGAAACGTTTTCAACCAAACAAACTTTGTCCAGTTGACAAATTGAACTTCTCCTTTGATCATGGATTCTACCTGGACGACTGAGGGACTTTTCACGCTTCCATATGTAATGTTTTGTCCTACAAATTACATTAACTTCAAATTATAAATCAGATGTTGTGTCCTGACAGTTACTCTTTAAGTACTCTTACTTGAGTAGTACTTTCCCAAAATACTTTTTTTTTACTCTTCTTGAATAATTTCTTATCTCACTACGTTGTCCTTCTAATATAATATAGTAATATTACTTTGAAGTGTAATATTACTTTGAAGTAACTTTACTCTAGTACATTTTTTTGTCTCTATCCAAGAGTAAGAGTAAAAAAGTATTTGGAAAAAGTACTAGTCATGTAAGAGTAACTGTCAGGACGTAACATCTGATTTATAATTTGAAGTTAATGTAACTGGAAGGACAAAACTTTAAATAATGCACAGAACAGACACAAAGACAGGACAGACACAAAAATTAGTTTCAGTTCTTGAGATGTTCAGGAGTAATCGTACTAACCACCTTTGTATATAGACCCTTTTTCTGTTAGTAAACAAAGGCGCGGTTGCGCGCGCAGCTGGCAACAGAAGCATGGCAGAACTCCGCTACTCCTCAGTGTATGCAAAGGGACTTTCGTCAAAAGATCGCGAATGTTACCTCAACAAGCTGACTTTGGCAAATGGTGTCCGACTGCCAGATCCTAATGCGATCAGTGAGTGGGTGGATGATGTTAGCAAGTGGCCTAATATACAGAGGCCAGATATTTATACTTATTTAATAGAGAAACCCAGTGTGTACACGAGGGAGAAATTACGAGCCTATAAGTCACTGGACGCCTACGAATATGTTGTCTGTGGTCATGTACAGGACGTGAAATACCATGACATAGATTCAGAGTTTTGTGTGCTAAAATTCAAAGTTCTTCCTAGTCAAAGGAAAGGACACAGGACATAGGACGTAGGGAATGTCTGAGTTGAGCCGTTATGCTATGTTACTATGTTATGTTACAGTTATTTCCTTACCCATTTAGTCATTAAATCATATCCCCAATGCTGATTATTATAGATAAATCATGTCATTGTCTAATGGTAACAACATGTATGGAAAAGGGTGTTAACATCATTAACTAAAATATGGAACAGCCTGAGTGACGAACTAAAACACTGTTCAAACTTTAAGCAGTTTAAAAAATTATACAAATCTAGTATTCTGAGTCGTTATAGTGATGCAATGTTGTAATGGTTAGTATATTAAATTAGTATAAATGGCTTATCTGTGGACATTGTAAATATAAGTTATATAGTAAAACCGGATGTGACGAAGATGGTTCAGAGGAAACCGGACATTATTAATGTTTAAGTGACTGTAAGGAGTGGGATTCAAAAAGTTAACACTTCTTCCCATAACCCTTTGAGATATGTTTACTTCTGTAAAGAAATGATATTAATATGTCTACACGTACATGTATACGTGTAATGTATTATGTACTGTATATTGACTTTGTGACATACTCAATAAAAAATCATCATTCATTCATTACAAATAAATGAGATACTGTACAGTTTATTACAAGTCATTACATGTTAAGTACTGTACAGCGGTGTAGGAAAATATAGATTTTTGCAGCTCCTCTTTTATCTTTAAATGTTCAGCTCGTAGTGCGTCACACTCCTGTCGCAGGTTGACATAGTCTGCCTGAAGTTGACTCTGTCTCAGGTTCAGATCATCATACACTGTCTTTGGAACTGGGAGATCCTCTTCACCTTTAAGATAGAAAAGTGAATAATTAGTACGTGGTGCAACCAGTGCAGTAAGTTTAAGTTGTAAGTGCATTCCAGGTAGTTATACGATTTAAGCAAAGAAAGAACATTCTTGGAAGGGATGGGTTTTCAAGAATTTCATCTTACAATCAATAAGTTGATTGTAAGATTAAATATATTAATACCGGGACAATGATCCAGGCTGCATTCTTGTTCTTCTTCTTGGTTTAGAAGAAACAGAACTTGCTGAAGTGTTAGCTCTGTCTGCTCACTTCATTTTCCTATGGTACCTAACAAACAAAATATCGGAAATTAAATTAGCAAACATTAAAGTGCAACACAGGACAACATTTATATGCACAAGCAGATTCATACCTAACCATTAAATAACCATAAATAAATAAATGAACAGTACAGTACAGAAGAGTCAAGTCAGAGTGCTAAGATAGCACTAAGATGCTTAGATAGTGTCAGTAATAAAAGCAGCAGATGTAGTGCTTATGCAAGAGAAAACAAACTAAAAGGGGAAAAAAATGAGAGGGGGATAACTTTAATTACTCTTAACCTGCCCATCTTTGAATGAGGATTCTGGCTTTGTTTTCTGTACGAAAATACAGAAGGCACGAAATGAGGACTACCTGCAAATGTACATGTTTATTTACTAGCCTAGCCTGCTAGCTGCTAACCAAGCCTAACACCAGCTTATCAAAATTCAGCTACATTTCATTATTAATTTACATCATACAGACACTCACTAATGTAAACCGGGCTTTCCAGCTAAATAGACAACCTTACCTGATATAAAGTGGGCGCTGCAGACGCGAGCATTTCTGATTATTGTTTTCATTCCAGTCAACGCGTTTGATCGCCTGCAGCCACAGACGGCGCCTGTTGCTTTGAAATGGTCGTGATCCTCTTGGAATCCGGTAAAACTTTAGTCCGCCGGTAGAATATCAGTTTTGGCAACCATACACACAACAACCAGACATTTTTCCTGGAATTGGAAGCTGGAATGTGCTCGAAAAGTTCGCGTCTCTATCTAAATGAATGGAGAATAACGCCACTTCTGTTGCCAACTGCGCGCGCAGCTTTTTTTGTCACCGCCCCCATAAAAGGGTCTATAGTGAAGTCCATATGATGACAGGTCAAATATTGTGTGTGTTTTTGTAGATACCTGTTACATTTTGTCCTTCTCCATCATCATGCTCAACACCAGCCTCCACAACCCCAGTGTCCGAGACAAACCCAGTCTGCAGTACTTCATCTCCATGAACAGAGGGATCAACCACGGGGAGGACCTGCCCACCACCCTGCTCTCGGTCAGTCCTGGTTTAGTCTTGGTTTAGTCCTGGTGTTTTCCTGGTTTAATCCTGGTTTAGGTCTGGTTTAATCCTGCTGTCTGGTTCTGATTTAATCTTTGTCTAGTCCTGTTCTAGGCCTGCTTTAGTCCTGGTCTAGTTTTGTTTTAGTATTGTTTTAGTTCTGGTCTAACCCTGGCTTGGATCTGGGTTAGATCTGGATAAGTTCTAGTTTAGTCCTGGTTAAGCCCTGGTTTAGTCCTGGTTTAGTCCTGATTTAATCCTGATTTTGTCCTGTTCTAGTCCTGGTCTGTGCTTGATTTAGTCCTGGCATAGTCCTGATCTAGTCCTATTCACTTTTCACTCACTCTTTTCTTAGTTTCAGCTTGTTTAGTTCTGGTTTAGTTCCAGTTTAGTCTTAGTTTAGTCCTTTTTGTCCTATTTTTATATACTGAGCCATAGTCCTGGTTTAGTTCTGGTTTAGTCATCTATCTTGGAGTCCTACTTGATTTCCCCATAGAGCCCTTCTCAGTTCCATCACACTCCCACACGCTCACACTCACATATTCACATTATACAAGACCCCTGAGACACAAGAATAAATTACATTCAGGCAGCAGCTGCAACTCTGAGTCTGTGCTTTGTTGACATATTTATAATTAATTACATGGGTAAAAGGACCACTATGTAACTTTGCGGGGGTGCAGATTTGCCACTTGCTTCTCTTCATGATACTATTGCTTTGCCTGCGACACTGAATTTGTAATGCTCCCGAATCCTACAAGTATCACATATTAAGAAAATAAAATGGCTATATTTTTGTGATATTTGTGAGTTCACAGACTCACAAGAATTCATCTTCGCAACCACTATACGGTTAATTGGGTGCATGGACCAATCACGTCGCACCACTGAGGTTTGTCCTGAAACCAAAGACAAAGCACCCAAATTATGAAGCAAAACAGACATAGTTACGCCCACAGACATACTTCGGCTTATTTTAGCATCAATACAGACTTTATTTAGTTTGTGAAAAACATGCAGAAGGTTGTGGACAGGGAAGGTTGTGCTTTTCTCTCATCTGGATGTACAAAAGTGTGATTTTTCGGCTTGTTCTGCAGATTTTCCAGTCAAATTCAAATAATCATCAAGATACTCTGCTTTTTCCAATCACTTTCACGTCCCATGATTGAAAATGTGTCGAACTCACTTCAAAGTAACATGTAGATCAGTCTAGCATGAGTCAGGTTAACATTTGCCATGGAGATAGAAAAGGTTTAAGCCATACTGTGGAATATTATAGCCAAAGAACCTTTTCCAGGGAGACATTTTCTTTTTAAATGCTAAAAAGTTATATGTCGGGCATTAAGCTTATCTATTGTATCTTTTATTTTTCATTAAAATCTTGCATTACTTTATGATTGTTTTTGGACATAGACAGAGGCACTAGAACGCAATTCAATCCAAAGACTATTGAAGAAATTCCTAGATCCTGCACTCTGTCTATGAGACTAACAGTGCAGTACACAGTCTATGAGCCTGATTGTTCAGTACAAGTACATGCATCCTTAAGGCCTATTGTGTGTGAAAGCTCTCAATGAAACCTCCCATTGTAATAAGATAAGAACATGAAAGCGTGTATTATTAACATAATTAGATGTAGCATCCACTCACACATCAAACGCTGCCATAGGGAATTATTCTAAACCATTGGCCTCTGCAAATGTACCACAAATGTATCACAAAATGCATTTATAATAAGTATTTATAAGTAAGTATTTTGTCGAAGGACTCAAAGAACTGGGGATCAAGCATTTGCATACTTCTATACATTGGAAGTTGTATTATGTAATTTTAAAGCCACTGTATGCTACTTTTTTTGCAGTTTTTATTGCATTGAAAAACATAGAAAACATGCATCCTTATTGTGAGCAGGCTTGTATCTCCACAAACCTGACTCTTACTTGTACCTGCTTGTTTCCATGGATACATTGGTCCTTTGGCTATAATATTCCACAGTATGGCATAAAACATATCTATCTCTATCCATGGAAAATGTTCTGAAGCATGGCTTTAATTTTCTATTTCTATTGAATCATGCAGGTGATTCCAGAAAGTTACATATTGTTCCTTTAAATATGCACTGTGACTTTTTGGTTGATAGTCCATCAACTGCTTGTTTATATAGATGTCACTGCTTTGCCTGGAATGTTCCACAGTATGACATTAAACAGCTCAACCTTACATTTACTCAATTACAGGTGGGTTTAAAGCTCAAAAATATCTAGAAAAACAGGCATTCTGACTGTGAGCGAGGTCGTCTCTCCACAGATCTGACCTGTAACTTGGTCTGGTTTGGTCTCCATGAAGATAGAAAGGTTTAATGCCATACTCTGAAACTTTCTAAACAAAGCAAGAACATCTCCATGGATAAAAGCATTTGAAGGAACCTCTACCAGAAAAGTTACACACTACACCTTTAATGTTTCTGTTTTTGTTTTTTTGTTTTTTCTGTAGAAGTTGTATGCGAGCATCCGCAGTGAGCCGTTCAAAATCCCAGAGGATGATGGGAATGACCTCACGTTGACGTTTTTTAACCCCGACAGAGAAGGCTGGCTGCTCAAGATCGGTACAGTACAATCAATAAAAACTAAAGATGACACAAGGTAGATTTTTACAGTTTGGATTATTTTAATAATAATAATAATAATTCATTGCATTTATACAGCGCCTTTCATGACACCCAAAGCGCTTTACAGTTCATTGTTCATTCACTCCACACTTGGTGGTGGTAAGCTACTTTCTGTAGCCACAGCTGCCCTGGGGCAGACTGACGGAAGCGAGGCTGCCAATCTGCGCCATCGGCCCCTCCGACCACCTCCAACACTCATGCACACTCCACTTTCATACTAGGCAAAATGTGGGTTAAGTGTCTTGCCTAAGGACACAGCGACAGTTTTTTGCAACTGGCGCCCCACTGTGGCACCTGGAATTCCCAGCGGTCTCCCATCTAAGTACTAACCAGGCCCTGCCTTGCTTAGCTTCTGAGACGGGATCAGGCTTTGACAGGCAGGTATGAGAAGAAATATCACAGTTTTATCATTTTTCACAAGTTTTGACACCAACTGTGAAACCCTATCTGTGACCAGCTTTAAAGGTCTCATATTACGCTATTTTCTGATCTATGTTATAATGTTGTTTCCTCATCACAAACAGACCTGGAGCTGTCTGATAGTGAAGGTGAAAAATAAATTAAAAAGTAAAAAGCGGTCAAAAAGTCCACATATGCCCTGACTAAGACAGCACATGTGTCACCTTGGTCATCTTCACTGTCTGTTAGCTTTTGAGCTTCGTACTTGAGGGACACCTGTGGTGAACTTCTACTAAGATACCCTGAAGCTCTCACTTCCTCCATGTACCTGAAGTTGTGTTTTGTTTAATTCACACAATTTTAACACACAAACTCTGCTTATTTAGCCTGAGTTCTTCTCTCAAACTGAGACATTCTGTACCACCTTGTGATGTTATGTGGTAATACGGGAATTACTCCACTGTGTTTTTAAACTCCATTTACCTTCTCTAAAATAATTTGGATAATTTCAGCCCTGGAATTGCCAATCTCCACTCAACAAAAGGTAAAAGGTAGCCGTTAACTTGTAGACAGACTAATAATAAAGGTTTACCCTCCGGTCGTGTTCGCCTCCAGCCCCCTACTTTAGTGTTCCCGGTCAAAATCGACCGGTCTGTTTTAACTGCTCTTAAATTAGCACAATTTTTTTTTTTTCAACACCAATTTTTGTGTGTGTGTGTGTGTGTGTGTGTGTGTGTATTCATGCACATGAGTGGCATGTGACACTCAGGTCAGAGTGGGCCTTGCAAACATAAGCATGACATTTGCAGCATGTCAGGCTCATTTTGATGTCTCTAGGGGCACAGAGGCCACAACGCTTCCTTTTCTGCCCATGTCCTTGTTGGGGGAGAGCAGCCAGGGTAGCAGCTGGGGCTGGAGCTTGCATGCTCCTAACCAGACTGGTGGAGGCTGGTGTGCAGGGAATGCGCTGGCGTCGCTGTATAAGAGGAGTCACCAAAGCTTTCCCCAGCTCTGCGAGGAAGTCTCCTCTTGAAACTTTTCCCCTGATTCCAGGTTGGGTCGATTGCTGTCCACACCACATACGTGTTGAAAGCTGACACATCCAGGATGTTGTGGAACAGTGCCACAGGCCAGAGAGCCGTCATCCGCTTACAGGTGTATGTACCAGTAAGCTGCAATAAAGGAACAATAAATAATAAGTGATTAGGAACAATATTCAATCTGTCGTACACAAAATGCTATGATTCACCTAGATAAAAATAAAATAAAATGCATGATGAGACTTTACATTACCTTATCAAGGCAGTCAACACCTCCCTTGTTCTTGTTGTAGTCCTGGATCATCAGGGGCTTCCTGTCCTCTGTGGTGCTGACAGCGGCGTCTTTGTGTACTGTGCTCATCAGGATGACATTTCTGTTCTTCTTGGGAACGTATGACACAAGAGTGTGAGTGTCAGTGAATGCAAATTGTGATGAGAGTGCCTGTCTTCCTCTGGTCGATACCAGCGCAGGGGGAAGTTCGGGCTTGTTCTTCCTCACTGTCCCTACCATGGTGAGCTTTCAGTAGCTCCTGACCAAGAGCATGTGATGTGAAGAAGTTGTCACATGTGATATTATTTCCTTGGAGACCGGTTGTCATGTCCAGCACAACACGCATACCCTGGTTTGTGTGTGTGTGTGTGTGTGTGCGTGTGCGTATGTGTGTGTGTGTGTGTGTGTGAGTGAGAGAGCTGGGGCAGTGTGTATGGGGATGTTTTCTGTATGTTGAATGAATTTACTCTGGATACCCATTCATTTCCTATGGCGGTCACTTTTGACCAGGAACACCACAGGTGTAACAAGGTTGATTAAAACACTCAAAATTTAATGAAATAGGTGATCATCACTTTTATATGTTCAAGTGTACAGTGTGGAGGATATCATAAGTTCTTGAGGTAATCAGATGGAAAAACATAATATTTATGAATATTATAAGTTGTAAAACGGTCAGATTTGACCCGAACACGACAGGAGGGTTAAAGAAAACACTATTCAAGGTATGTTTTTGAGGAGGTAACAGCATTCTAACATGTCTTAAAATATAGGACTTTTAAAATAAAACTAAAATAATTATAATACCAACATTAAACATTAAAAATATATGACAAGTCATATTAGAGTCTCTCATATTTTTTTCTTCTTTCTCTTCTTTTTTCAGGAGGAAGAATAAAAACATGGAAACGGCGATGGTTCATTTTGACAGACAGCTGCTTGTACTACTTCAAATACACAACAGTAAGAAGATTTGAACAGATATAGGCTAACATACTAATTAGTTTTTCATCTCACACCAGCTCATTTTGTTCTCTATAGACTTCCTTTTTTGGCACTTCTAACCTAAGTGTTTTTATTTTCTCATGTAAATCTCAAAAAAAGATTTCATGGATTACTTATCATTGAATTCACTCAGTATATGTCTGGTTTCCGCTTCCTCCAGGACAAAGACCCCATCGGGATAATCCCATTAGAAAACCTGTGTGTGCGAGAGCTGCAGGACTCCAGTAAACCGGTAAACACTTACATATGTCATGATGTAACTCTGTTGGGTGGCTATAATACCACATTCAATACAAGGTCCTCCTCATCACCTACAAAGTCTGCTTTAGTTCTGGTTTAATCCCGGTTTAGTCCTGGTCTAGTCTTGGTTTAGACCTATCTTAGTCTTGATCTGGTCTGGGTCTAGTCCTGGTTTAGTCCTGGTCTAGTCCTGGTCTGGTTTGGGCCTAATCCTGGTATAATCCTGCTTTAATGCTAGGTTAGTCCTGGTTTCATTCTGGTTTAGTCCTAGTTTAGTCCTGGTTTAGTCCTGATCTGGCCTTGGTCTAGTCCTGGTTTAGTGTGAAGTCTAGTGTGAAAGTGGTCTATGTGTGTGTGTGTGTGTTGGTAGTGGTCAGTGGGGCTGATGGTGCAGATTCGCTTCTGTCAGTCTAGCTCCAGGGCAGCTGTGGCTACAGTAGTAGCTCACCACCACTGAGTGCGGAGTGAATGAAAAATGCTCTGTAAAGTGTCTTTGAGTGTCCAGAAAAGCACTATATAAAACTGATCCATTATTAGAAGAAGAAGAAGAAGAAGAAGAAGTGACTTTATTGATCTCACACTGGAGAAATTCTTCTCTGCATTTTAACCCATCCTATATATATATATACATATATTAGGAGCAGTGGGCAGCACACACATTAGGGCGCCCGGGGACCATCTCCATGATCTTCTTGCTTCGGTTTGGTCAGGACCTAAACTGGAGGTACCTATGGTGCATGTTTTGGGTTGATGGGGGAAACCGGAGTGCCCGGAGAAAACCCATCCAGACACGGGGAGAAACATGCAAACTCAAAATTAGGCCCGAGCGCTAAAGCGTAGGGCCTGTTGTTATTGTTCTGGTTTTTCTTCTTCTTCTTCTTCTTCTTCTTCTTCTTCTTCTTCTTCTTCTTCTTCTTCTTATTATTATTATTATTATTATTATTATTATTATTATTATTATTATTATTATTACACCCCCCCCCCCCCTTTTTTTTCCAGGTTTCAGGTACTTCCCGCCGACAAAAACTCATGAAATTTTGCACAAAATTCAAGAACGCCAAAAAAGGAATTTACAAATAATCTGTATTAAAAAATCTTTAAAAATGGCTCGACAGCGCCCACTGGAAAATAAAAATACATTGTGCCTATCGCTATACCCGCTATATGCGGTTGCTAGGCAACTAACAGGAAGTCGGCCATATTGGAGCACGTGACCTCGAGCTTTGACTTTGGCTTTGATCTTTAACTTTGACCTGGCACCAAGCACGCATTTTCTTGTCCTCGTATTTTAATGAACTCCTCCTAGGGTTTTTGACCCAGACTCACCATAATCGTGCTGGATCATCTAGACAAGTGGGACATTAAAAGCAAGGGCTGATCATCGCCGCTTGCGGCTATATTTATTATTATTCTAGTCCTGGTCTGGTTCAGGTCTAGTCCTGGTTTAATCCTGATGTAGCCCTGGTGTAGTTCTGGTTTAGTCCTGGTTTACTTCTATCTCCTCCATCAACACCAATCTCCTCACTCCACTCACCCAGACATAGAACTGCCATAAACTACCAGGAACTCATTACAGAACTGTTTTGTCCTGTTTGATCTGGTTTAGTCTTGGCTTAGTCCTGGTTTAGACCTGGTTTAGTCCTGGCTTAGTCTTGGTTTAGACCTGGTTTAGTTTTGGTTAAGTCCTGGTTTAGTCCTGGTTTAGTCCTGGTTTAGTCCTGGTTTAGACCTGGTTTAGTCTTGGTTTAATTCTGGTTTAGTCCCAGTTGAATCCTGGTTTAGACCCGGTTTAGACCTGGTTTAATCTTGGTTTAGTCCTGGTTTAGTTCTGGTTTAGTCCTGGTTTAGTCCCAGTTGAATCCTGGTTTAGACCCGGTTTAGACCTGGTTTAGTCTTGGTTTAGTCCTGGTTTAGTTCTGGTTTAGTCCTGGTTTAGTTCTGGTTTAGTCCTGGCTAGGTCCTGGTTTAGTCCTGGTCTAGTCCTGGTTTAGTTCTGGTTTAGTCCTGGTTTAGTCCTGGTTTAGTCTTGGTTTAGTTCTGGTTTAGTCCTGGTTTAGTCCTGGTTTAGTTCTGGTTTAGTTCTGGTTTAGTCCTGGTTTAGTCCTGGTTTAGTTCTGGTTTAGTGCCAAAATAGATGCAGAAATAATCTGATATGACTCACCCATAAAAACGCGGTCACTCGTATCCATGTATGCACGTGTCACGGTCTTTAATAATCCGGAGCTCCGGAGAAAAGGACATATCCCGAACTTATCCCGTCTCCCGAGACGAGAGTTTCTTCTTACGTAGCATTAACGTAGCAAGTTAAGGATTCTTCTTCTTCTCTTGGAAATGCCGCGTAAACATTCACGCGGCTCGCTCACATCTGATCACTCAACTCGAGTACTGGTGTGCAAGTGACTTTTATTCGCTGAAAACGCGCGGTGCCTGCATTAACTTACCGATTTTCTGGGCACAGAAGCGCTATGAACAGTGGCTACAGTTTGAATTGCTTAAAACAATTTCAGCGTGAGAAATACCATGTGTGGCGTGTGAGCGTGTGAACACGTCAAATTGCATGTGTCACACTCTCAAAGCGTGAGACTTGAGAGCCCTGGTCTGAGCAAACACACACTAACTCCACATCCGAAATGCCCCCCCCCCCCCCCCCCCCGGTAATACAGGTGCCGTGAACTATGCCGTTACGGCTACCGTCACACATGTTTAGCGTAGTTTATGAAGAGTTTCATGTAGCATAGTTGTAGGTGAGGTGAACCAGTACGTATATTTTATAGTGACGTCGCAACTCTCACTTGTAGATGTCGCTGGCGAGTTGGTCTTTGTAGTTATATATCCTCCCGCGCTGTGCATGCTGGGGCTTTTAAGGCCGTTTCCCAATTCACCGACAGCACACTTGTGAGCGTCCTTGGAACGGGATATGCGACAAGCGCCGTTCCATTCGTTTTTTTCCCCCTGCACCGTCGAGACGAGCACTGAACGGCGCCGTCGTTTCCATGGAAATCGGGGCGTGGACCAAGCGTGCAAACATGCACGCTTCGCACACTTAAAAGCCCCAGCATGCACAGCGCGGGAGGATATATGACTACAAAGACCGACTCGCCAGCGACATCCACAAGTGAGAGTTGCAACGTCACTATAAAATATACGTACTGGTTCACCTCACCTACAACTATGCTACATGAAACTCTTCATAAACTACGCTAAATATGTGTGACGGTAGCCGTAACGCTTAGATCACGGCACCTGTATTACCGTTCACATGCTTTTCCCCTTACACTTCTATATTTCCTTTGCTGTTGTAATGCTGGATATTCTACAGTGTAGCCATGTCCAACGTTTACTCTAAGCTGCGCACTGTCCGCACATTCTCAGCGCACAAGAAAACCTATGCAGCGCACTGTAAATCAGGGATGAAAGAGCTTTTAGCGGATCTCCGCTTTTTATTCAGCCGCGGGGTCATTTTTTTTATATCTGCAAAGTGCGAGCCGCGCGGAAGGGGGGGGGTCATTTTCGATGTGGAGTTAGTGTGTGTTTGCTCAGACACATTAAAAATTAGGGGGAACATTGACCATGTCCCAATTCCAAGTATTACTAGTCGCAATAGTATAATATTTTTGTCTTTAGGGAACAAGGAGCAGACCACCCGGCTCATTGAGCTGAGGCGGGACCTGTTCCATTTCGCAGATGGCCATGTGAGAAACGTAGTGCACTAAGGACAGAGCGAGTGTGCGCCGTCTCGACAACAGACCGAGTGCACACTCACAAGCGTGCCGTCGCTGAATTGGGAAACGGCCAATGTGTGCATGTTTGCACGCTTGGTCCACGCCCCAATTTCAATGGAAACGACGGCGCCGTTCAGAGCTCATCTTAACGGTGCAGGGGGGAAAAAACGGAACGGCGCTTGTCGCGCCAGATATGACGCACATCCCCTTCCAAGGACGCTCACAAGTGTGCCGTCGCTGGATTGGAAAACGGCTACTGTCACTCCGCGCTGACCGTACTGTTGGGATGCCGTTGTTTGAGGTGAAATTTAAGAAAAATTTGCGTCGAGACCCTCTGTGTATGTAGGGGCGTCGTCGTAGAAGTCCAGAGTGCTTGATATTTGCGATTGTATCCGTGGTAGGAGGAGTGTTGTGGATTAGCCGGTGCAGCTGGAGCGATGAATAGTGAAGAGCCATGGTGGAGAAGGTGATGGGCAACAGGTGCAGTGTGGAGCACAGGACAACAAGTGGAACCAGGTACCGCATAACTTCGGGAAGGGTAAAGTGGCTTAACCTGGTGGAGCTAGCTTCGCTGCGCGGGAGGATGAGTTGTAATTCCCGGCCGCCCGAGCGGCGTTGCAGTCACTTCCAGGAAAAAGCGGCGATCGACCAGGAGGAATGGTCGAAATCCCTTCAGAGCTGGAACGAAATTGCGCGTATGGTCCAGGTATGGTTGTCCTTAGACAGATGTATAGTTTGTTTTGTTTTGTTAAAGTTTTTTCCCGGAGGGAGAAGCGGCAGCCAAAACGTGCCAGCATCCTCTCCACTTCCGGATTCCCGTTACCTGGCCAGCCAAATGATATCTCTCTGTATTTCCTATACAGTGCGATACCATTTGGACACCCTCGCTCCACCCTCGCTCCTCCGTTTAAAAACGGACTACGCAATTCTGATTCGTTCAAAGATGGTGACGTCAGTGCACCTGCCTTTGCCCGCAAAGTCACTCTTAGGCAGCGGAAGTTCCTCCTCAGTTTTGAATCAAGATGGCACAATCTCTGATTGGTTCACTTAGCTGTCTGTCTACGCGCAACCGCAGCGCATTCTGGACCAAGCGTTACCAGACTCACCGCTGGTACAGCGATGAGTCATGGATTCTTCTAGGCAAGGATTCCCGGACTATAGACTGTTTATATAAATGGACACAGCTAACCCACCAGCCGCCGTGTTCCAAATAGGAAATGTTCATGGGGGCGCTTCCGGCTCCATCGACTCTGGCTCCAATTCAATTTACATGGAAAAATTGTCACCCCTCTCTCTGTAACTGCTGCTGTGAGCCTCGTCATTTTGGTCTTAAAATGTTCATATTAACCTGCTCTATATGACAATGGTGTTTTTATGTTCTTTTGCTATTTTGTCCCTAAATAAATTCCTATTCCTAATATGGAACTGGCTCCTGTAGCTGCTAACCTCATGAGCTTCATTTCACTGGAGCTGAACGCTATGGGTGACATCAGACTCACTTGTCCACTTCTTTACACAGTCTATGATTTTGACCTTAACTTAAAATCCATGATGCCTCAGACTGCTCTAAAATCTATTTCCGTAAACTACCAGCCAGAACCACACATTTTGAAAAGACTTGTGGAAAGATGAGTGAATCTGGAACTGTAACTGGTCTCCCTAATTGACAGGCGGATTAAAAAATCTGAGAGATGCATGCCCCGTCAAAAACAAACATGTTTGCTTACACATGAAAAGGGAAACTGCTCAGATTTTTACAGAATCAACAATTGAGCACGAAACACTTATTTCAGGAAAAATAAGTTTTATATTTTGTTCTGAATGTTATGAGAATTTTCGAGAGATGTCTTCTGCATTTGAGGGACATGTGATACAAATTAGCGGCTGTGGTTGGATCATCTGAAATTTGGATAGTTTTTTCATTCTTTATGCTCCAGGTCTAGTCCTTTCTGGATTCGAGCAGAAGGTAGAAGGGACTGGCTCGTCAGGCAAGAATTCTACCTCAGTTATCTTAATTTTGTTGTTTATTTTCACAGTTTTGTCTGGAGTTGTTCAGCCCCAAAGCTCAGAAGGTGAAGGCATGTAAGACAGAGCACAAAGGCCGGGTGGTGCAGGGCAAACATCAGTCCTACAAACTCAGTGCCTCCAGCGCAGAGGAGAGAGAGGCCTGGGTCACCGCCATCAGGTCAGAAATCATCAAAATCATGAACATAAAACTCTTTTGAATCTACACAGTCTTGAATAGGTTGTATTCATGTGGTAATTAGATAATTCCCATAGTTTCAAGGTGCATTGTGTAACTTTTCTAGTGGAGGGTCCGTCAAATGCTTTTTTTTCCATGGAGATGTTATTGCTTTGTCTGGAATGTTTCACAGTATGGTATTTAACTTTTTTATCTTCATGGAGACCAAACCAGACCAAGTTACAGTTGAGCTCTGTGGAGAGGCAACCCCCGCTCACAGTCAGAATGCCTGTTTCTCTTGGTATTTTATGAGCTATAAAAGCAGCTGTAATTTAATAAATGTGAGTTACATCAGTTTAATGTCATACTGTGGAACATTCCAGGCAGAGCAATGACATATCCATAGAAACATTTGGTGCCACATAGAAGCAGGTGATGGACCCCCAACCAAAAAATTGCTGTTTAACTGTCAGAATGCAGATTTGTTAACCTGTTTTATTGTTAACATATCTGTAATTACTGGGACTATCCACAAGAAAGGCAAAAATGTAGTTAGTATGTTCATATTACGCTATTTTCTGATCTGCGTGTTACTGTCCCTCATGCTCCTCATGTTTCCTCATCACAAACAGACCCGGAGTTGTGTTTTGTTTCAATTGCGTTTCATTCGGCTGAGTTCTTCTCTCAAACACAAAACACTCCACATAAAAATTCCACACACCTTCACTAGAATCATTTGGACAATTTCATCCCTGTCATTGTCTACTATTGTCTACTACTGACTACTATTGTCCACTAAACTAAAGGTAAAAAGTAGCTGTTCACTTGAAAACTACCACTTCATGACATCACAAGGTGGAACAGAGCGTTTTGAGCTTTGGAGATGTAGACAGATTAATAATAAAGGATTAATCAAACATGTGTGAATGAAAGAAAACATAGCCTTAAGGTATGTTTTTGATAAGGTAACATTCTAACATGGCTCAAAGCTAAAATTTTTTCTATACTTTGTTTGAAACATTATTGCATTGAAGTGTATTTACGAGTATCTCCATGGAGATAAGCAGCAGGTGATGCTTACCAGTCCGGGTCACAGGTCAGATCTGTGGAGAGGCAAGCCCACCCACAGTAAGAATGCATGTTTTTCAATGCATTTTTGAGCATAAAACACCTGCACTTTAATGCTAGATAGATATGCTTAATACTGTAGAACGTTCCAAGCAAAGCAATAACATCACCATGGAGACAAGCAGATGGCAGACCTTCCACCAGAAAAGTTACATAGTGCACCTTTATATTTAAGGTCTTTCTGTTGTTCTTTTTGTGCATAATTCAAATCCAGTTAATAAAGAGACAGACTATATCTTATTTCCAGTTATATAATGATTTTGTCTGAATATTCTGAATTCACACACATTTGAATATTGAGCCCATCTCATTACATAACCACCCTGAATGAGACTACCATAGCAGCTCATGTTCACTGATGATTCACTGTCTGGAACTTACTTTTGCCTTTTAAAAAATTATTATGGTAAAACTAGACAAAAAAAAAACTGCTCAAACTAAATGAACATTCTAAAATCAAAAAGGTTAATAGAGCTTTCAAAACAGAATCACTGGTAAACATTCACTTTTCTTTTGCAATTTATTTATTTATTCAAAGGGGTCATAGGGATATGCCACCCCCAGGTCAAATTTGGGCATCTCCCCACAGTCCAGAGACTAAAATAAGTGGTGGAAAGCGTTTTCCTGCTCACCCAGCCATTGTCCGAGTCTGTCGCCACTGACCGCCGCGGTATCTGCAGCTCCTCCGCCTTAGACTGGAGTCTAACGTAGCCAGAGAAAGATTTCGGCCAAAAGGAATTAATTTGCTCGATGCGTTTCCCAATTACTTTCTGTGTAGTGCGCATTCATATCGAGTGCAAATAAATGTGCAAATCAACACGGAGAGCTTGCCTTGGTCATTTTGGGTGGGAACTATTTTCCAGTGCGGAAGAATACAGTCGAATCACGCACCACGTTGTGCAACAGGGGAACTCCCTTCCCGGTGCGTAACTGGGATTCCACTGGCAGCGTGGTGCGTGATACGGCTGTATTCTTCCGCACTGGAAAATAGTTCCCACCCAAAATGACCAACGCAAGCTCTCCGTGTTGATTTGCACATTTATTTGCACTCGATATGAATGCACACTACACAGCAAGTAATTGGGAAACGCATCGAGCAAATTAATTCCTTTTGGCCGAAATCTTTCTCTGGCGACGTTAGACTCCAGTCTAAGGCGGAGGAGCTGCAGGTACCGCGGCGGTCAGTGGCGACAGACTCGGACAATGGCTGGGTGAGCAGGAAAGCGCTTTCCACCACTTATTTTAGTCTCTGGACTGTGGGGAGATGCCCAAATTTGACCTGGGGGTGGCATATCCCTTTAATCTATTTTCTGAGCTGTGTTATTCTATGTTGTTTCCTCATCACAAACCAACCTGGAGTTGTGTTTCGTTTCATTCACACATGTTTAACACACAAACCCTGCATATTTAAGCTGAGTTTTTCTCTCAAACAGAAACCACTCTGTTCCAATTTGTGATGTCATGTGGTAATACAAGAAGTTTTTAAACTCCATACACCTTTCCTAGAATCATTTGGTTGATTTCAGCCCTGGATTTCCTAATCTCTACTGACCTGAAGGTAAAAAGGTAGCTGTTCGTTTGAAAACTACTGCTTCATGACATCACAAGGTGGAACATTTTGAGCTTCAGAGATGTAGACAGACTAATAATGCAAAATACACTTAATGCTCATAACATTTACAGCTTTACACTATAAACAATGTATTCAAGACAATATATACTGTAATGTCAAATGTAATAGCAAATTATTATTATCAAAGAGAACACATTATGCAAAATAGACTTTTAAAAGCTTTTAAATTGTTTCTTCCTCACATTTACCCTTTCAAGGTTGCATTTAGAATGACTATGAGTCCTATACATGACCACTGCTCTGCACTTAGTTATTGATTTGATTTCTCAGTCGGGGATACAGGATTCAGCAGTGGTGCAGAGTTGCGTAGCCTTTAGCACAAATGAGCTGAAATGTACTGCTCAAAAGCGTGAACTGTAGCCAAACCACAGGAGGGGCTGTTAGCGTTGACTGGCAGGACAGCACTTCATTGTGATCATATTGCACTTTTCAGGAAGTGAGCAAACTTTTTTCTTTTCTTTTAATAAGTCGTTTTAGTTTAGTTTCAATATTATGATTTAAAATATCCCAAATATAACACATTATAACTATATATAGCAGAAAGTAGATAAAAGTACATTATGTCTTTTTTTGGAGGGGGGGAATATTTGTTTATTTTACAAGATTCACAAGATGTACAATATCAAAGTCAAATGAAAAAGGTAGTACAAATATACAAAAGAACAACCAAAATTGTAACGTCCAAGAAGGAGTGGGGGGAAGAAAACTTACTTAACCCCACCCCCAGGAACTGTATGTAGCCTTGTTGAGCCGCATTTTGTAATAACAGTGCATTTTGTAATAAACGTCCAAAATGTAATAACTTTTTCATTTCATTTTGTAATAAACTGCCGCATTTTGTAATAAACTGCCCCAACGCATTTTGTAATAAATTTTGCCGCATTATGTAATAAGTTATTACATATTGAGAAGATTATTACAAAATGCACTTGCAACTTTTTTATTCTCTAGGCAATGTAATAACATGTTGCAATTATGTAATAACAATTCTAAAGCATATGTAGTGAGATGCGCACCTTAACCAGCGGGCCAATCACGTAGCGCCCCAAGCCTTGATGAGGGAGACTGGTTTCACCTGTTGCACTCTCTCCTCACCTCTGGCATCCAACACGGTGTAGCAGCAGGCCCAGCGCCAGACATAAAATAATAGGGGGGCGATGAATTTATCAGAGGGGGCGGGGTCGCGTCGCACACACACGTACACACACATATCCCACAACAAAGTTCGCTCCTCGCTCGCGTGTGTAATGGGTCAGGCGCGCTCGTGTATTTAGACTACACCTTTGTAAGAGACTGGCTAAGAGTAAAAAGTGATGAGGTTTTTTTTTTATTATTATTATTTGAACGTAGACCCTCGTGATCTCCTGCATACCACAAAACCAAGCCAACAAGTGATCTGAGCAACGCCAAGAGACAGTACATTAACGCCACATAGCCCTCCACCACACA
Organism: Paratrypauchen microcephalus; assembly: GCA_036785185.1. Lineage (NCBI taxonomy): Eukaryota > Metazoa > Chordata > Actinopteri > Gobiiformes > Gobiidae > Paratrypauchen > Paratrypauchen microcephalus. The sequence continues at coordinate 3,591,920 of JAVJIX010000029.1, forward strand.
TATATTTATAACACATAACTTTTCTCTCACTATAAAGTCCACACCTTAACATAAAATACTGTGTAGGAACTAGAAGCTAGCCTACCTCAGAAAAGTTGAAGCCTTCGGTTGGATGTCCCGTTGAATCTTCGGAGAAGGACATCTCGCCACTCTCCGTTGAATTTCCTGGTTAGGTCAGTCTCAAATGCCAGCCTTATCAAGTTCGCCTTTCGTTCATGCAGCATGCTGCGTCTGTGATCACTAAACACTCTTTTTAATGTTGAAAAAGAGTTCTCGCACATAGCAGTCGAAGCCCCAAATGTCATCGCCTGTTTGAAGGCAGCAAGAACCTGAGGCATAGCACTGAATGCGTATCTGTGTTTAGTGACAAGTTCACTCAAAGTCAGTGGCTCGCTACCCTGGCTCCGGACAAACTCGCGGGCAACGGTGAACTGTGTCTCATTTATTTCAGTGTGACTTAAATCCAATAAAGGTTTCAATTTTAGGATGTTCAAAAAGTCCTCACTTGCAGGGTCTAGGGCTTGCATGGCAACTGTGTATTTTTGGTTTGTCTCACTAAAACGTGCAGCCATTTCTCCAAGTACACTGTCAATGATGGCAAAAAACAGGCGTTTCCCTTCCTGTTCAGTAAATTCCTCCTGGTGGCCAAGACTCTCCTCGACCACATAGTGTCGAAAGGCTGCAGGTGCCTGTCGCGGCCGCTTTGCGGGGGCAGGGCCATCACTGGCAGTCTCGGTCCAGATGTTTTCAAACTCTTCATCACACCGTAGTCTCTTAAGGCACTCTGTAGCGCTGTGTATAAGCTGCACTGCCGTGAGAAGGTCACAGTTCTCCGCTTGAAGCATTTTGTTTGGTGGGCCCAGCAGTCCCAGTACCTTCAGCATCACTCTGCCCAGAAATAAAAATCTCCGCTCACTGATAGCGTCGTGAAGCCCAGACGCTTCTATCCTTACTTCTGCTGTTGTTTTCAGCGATCGCAACTCTGTCATGAACCCTGCAAGGCTAGCATGTGATTTCACAATTACGGACACAGTGTCAAGGTGCCCTGTCCACCGTTGGTCCAATAGTCGTTTGAGGCTCTGTCCTTTGTACTGTGCTGCAACGGTGGGCTTTCGTAGAAACTTGTAGAGTGTGTTACAAACATCGAAGAAAGATTCGACTGCGTCCTCTGATGATAGGGCATGCACAATGACGAGGTGAAGTTGGTGGTTAAAACAATGAATGTAAGGGATCTGTCTGTGTAGTCTGTCCTGAATGATTCTCTGCATCCCTCCATCCTTCCCAGACATAACACTTGCCCCATCGTAGCACTGGCTGAGTATTTTGGCAGTGTCAAGGCCAACTCTTTTGAGTTCCGCAAGCACCAATTCTGCTAGTGATTGCGCATCACATTTGTCGGTTGTCAACATCGCCAGAAGCCTCTCGTGGACCTGACATTCACTATTCACATAACGGATAATGATGCTGATGTTCTCGCGGCCTGTCGGATCCTTCGTTCCATCCACTTTTAGGGTATACCATGCATCCCCGATATCCTTCACAATTTCCTCTGTGACAATCCTAGCCATGAGTTCAATAACTTCGTTCTGAATGTCGTGTGACACATATGTAGCGTTTTGGGGGGATTGTGCTGTAAACTTTGGCCAATTCTTTATTCTGTGTTAATGTGTAATTAAACAAAGACAGGAACAGCCCGCATCCTTTTTTATCTCGGTCATCAACTGCATCAAGTGCTCCTCGTAAAGGAAGCTCGTTTAAAACTAAGAAGAGAATTGTGTCCATAATCACAGACATATACATTCTGTTTCGGGAGAGCTGATCAGTGTTAACCAGAGTCGAGATCTCTTTTCTTGACGAACAGCGCTGCTCTTTTTCTTTCCAAGCAGTAATACAACGTAAATGCTCCTTACTGTTAGCATGTCTGCTAAATCCCTTTGCTTTATCTATGGCATGTTTCCAATTATTGTAGCCTGCCGTAGTGAAAGTACAGTCAGTGCCTCCAAATTTTCGGCACGCAAAACAAAAAGCAGCGTCTGCTTCAACCGAATACTCCAACCAATCTCGTCCGGTGTACCAACTACATATGAACGACCTGTTGCAGTCATTTTTGTTCTGTTTTTTCTTGGGATATGAAGTCAGCTTTGGTTGGGCTGCGTAATCGTGGCCAAGGTCGCTTGGCTGATGCAATGTGCTACCTTGAGTGCTACTGGTAGACTGAAGAGACGATTCAGCTGGCTCCGCTGAAGAAGTCTGTAAGGCTGTGTCGGGTGGTGCTGGTGAACAAGGTCTCGGATCCTCTGGAGGAATCTTACTAGGTTTAAGCCACATTCGTATATCCATCATTTAATCCACTTCCACTACAATGAAGCCTAGCAACCATATCCCGCGCAAATTGTGCGGTGCGCGGCGCAACCCTCAGCCTATCAAATCGCTTTGAACAATTGCCGTATCCGTTTGTTTTAAAAATAATTTATTTGATCTATGTTTTAACTCATTTATATTGCTGAATAGCGTGGGCTAGTATTTTTGCAGTATTTATTTTAATTTCCTTTTTCTTTTACAACTCTCACCTGAGGGGGCGGGACTGATGACGTGAGGGGGCGTCGCCCCCAAACGCCCCCTCGTGGCGCCGGCTGTGTGTAGCAGCCACTGGGACAAGAAGGCTCCGTGTTTTATATTGACTTAAACCCGCTCAATTCCCGGTCTACGGTCGTGACTTAAAGCTGCGGCGCGTTGCTCCGTCCTGCCTTCTTGGTGAGTGGAGACGTATTCATTCATAAAACTGGTTACACTGGGTCTAAACCGCTACTTCTGTAGGCCGTGTCTGTGCGCGGGCTGTCCCTGGCGGGTGCGTGTACAAACTGTATTGGGTGAGTAATAAACCGGGATTTCATTCCTAGAATGTACTCGTTCTGAGTTCCCTTATCATGCGTTGCTCCGGCAGGCTTAGGCAGAGCAGGTGTGTCCTGCGTCCTTCCCTTCCTCTCGTTCCGAGCGGAGCGTCTCCTCGGTGAGTGCACGGGGCCGTGCCCATTTATTAAATCTCCCTGTTGGGTCTTAAATTTACCTTTTTTCAGGCTTTTGAGTTCCCCGCGGGCCTCCCCTGTGGGATTGGGTCATCCCCTCTGGAGCTAGCTTTCCCCCGGCGGAGTTTGTCGCTCCTCTGGGCCTGGACGCCTCCTACTTCCGTGGTGTCGGCCCCTAATGGACAGTACCATTGCCGCATTCACCTGTCGAGTTATAACTTTTTTGGTCAATATTTTATTGTGTGTGTGTAAGTGAAAGGAATTGTAAACATTGTTTAAATTTTTTTTAATATGGAATAATAAATTTTTGTACCATTTTGTAAACTGGTGTCTTGCCTACTGCTTATGAATTACCCCCCCACTCGGTCACTACACATAGTTTATTTGTTTGTTAATTGTATTTTATTTTACTTTAAAGTATTTGTAAAAGCTAGGCCTATTATTCGTATCACTGTATTAGCCTAGTAGCAGTACTTAGCAATTACTATCAGTACACTATTCAAAGGTTGCATTAACAGAGAATATTCTGTAAATTCCAGATTTTCTTTATTGGAAACCAAAACCACATCAAGAATAGTTATAAACATCCAACAAACCTTATTATGCTTCTTGTAATGCAGAACAAAACTCTGGGTATCAAAATTGAATCCATTCGTAAACATTAACATATGCACATACAAAATAGAAACGCTGATGAATAGGTAAAGAACAATTTTATTTATGCATTTATAGAACCTTTCTACAACAATAAATGCAACTAACACATGCAGGCTTGCAGCCAATTTAAAATAATAATGAACCAATGAATATAAGTTCTACCTTAAACAACGTAAGTGTCTTCTGCTTGTTTAGAGAGCTGCTGTGACCAGCAAATTTCTCCACTAAGATTAATTTCAAACAAATATGAAATTGCCTCAAAAGGCTAAACAAACAACAAAATTTCTATTTCCAAAATATATCCGTAATTTCAAATTGTCCATGTCTAATATGTCTAATTACCAGCCAAGCCATAAACCCCCGTTGCACTGCTGTTTACTACTGTTATTGCACATTTACTACTGGAATTTTTAGTACTGTTGTTTACTCCTGTTGCACTAGAATTACTACTGTTGCACATTTATTTTTATTTATCTTAACTCCAATGCACATTCTACTGCACATGACCAATTCACTGCTGTATCTTCCATTGCACATTTTGATGCACATTGCACACTTTGGAAATGTATATAGTATAGGTTATTTGTTATTTATTATGTTGCACTGTTTTAAGATTTTAGACCGTAGACTTTAGTTTTAACTTAGATCTCTGTCTTAGATAGTTTTTGTTGTGTTTTGTCTTCATATTGTATTTTGTACACTGTCTTTTTGCACTACCTGGCCAGAGAGAAACGAAATTTCGATTCACTGTATGTTGAACACATATGGCAGAATTGACAATAAAGCTGACTTTGAACTTTGAACTTTGAACTTTGAACCACTTGGAATGTTTCCCAAACAGCTCCTTGAGTTTTAATGCCACACCACCAAAGCGCCCTGGTGCTTTGTACAACCTTTGTACACTAATTGTGTGCTTTCCAACGACGTCCAACCCAAGGTTTCGGCTTAATGTTTCCCTTAGATAGATTGATGGATGGAATCGATCTGCAATGTCTTTAAAATGTTGAGACACTCTGTTAAACGTCCCAAGCATTGACATGTCATCCTCAAGGGTCATTTTGATAATAGACTGAAAAATTTCAGTTGGTAGGACAGGCTGAACAGGGGGTGTAGTCAGAACAGGGTCCTCAGGCTCATCAGGCTGGATAGGTGGGTCAGACTCATCTGGTGAGGCAGGCTGGATAGGTGGGTCAGACTCATCTGGTGAGGCAGGCTGCAGTGGTGAAAGTGTGTTGTTGTCATATGACTGTCCTGCTTGAGCATCCAAAACATGCTCTATAAATGGTGTGACTGGTCCCTCCAAACTCGGATAATGTTCTCCATGCCCCTCTGCCACATGACCAAGTACTAGCACTGGATTGTTGTGATTATTTATGTTTGACTCTGATACAATAGTTGAGGCATTGATTCCCAGAGAGGAAATTACAAGAAACTGGACCTGGAAAATTTCAGATGCTCTTTGCAATGTAATGTGGTCACCATAGGTTCCAGTTTGGGCCATTCTTTCCAAGTATCCATCCCAGTCATTGCCCTCGACAAAGTTGAACAAGAGTGTTCCATTTCCATTGTATGGATAATTCCTGAGGTCTTGGACAATTTAATCTCTTAAGGTTTCTGGTGATCTAAATATTCCAAGGGTGGATAGCTGGTCAGCCATGGCTGCAAACTGACAATTTCCATCTGGGTCAGGGTCATAGCGAATGCTTAAAGGGATATGCCACTCCCAGGTCAAACTTGGGCATCTCCCCACAGTCCAGAGACTAAAATAAGTGGTGGAAAGCGTTTTTCTGGTGACCCATCCATTGTCCAGGTCTGTCAGCACTGACCGCCGCGGTATCTACAGCTACTCCGCGTTAGACTGGAGTCTAACGTCGCCAACGTTAGGCCAAAAGGAATTAATTTGCTCAATGCTTTTCCCAATTACTTTCTATGTAGTGCGCATTCATATCGAGTGCTAATAAATGAGCAAATCAACACGGAGAGCTTGACTTGGTCATTTTGGGTGGGAACTATTTTTCAGTGCGGAAAAACACAGCCGAAGCACACACCACGCTGCGTAACAGGGGAATTGCCTTCCTGGTGTGTAACAGGGATTTACTAAGGACTAAATACGGACAAAAGTAGGACTGAACCAAAATTTAACTCAGAATTTAAGCAAATCTCAGCCCTGAAGAATTAAACCAGGACTAAACCATGTCTAAACAAGGACTAAAACAGGACTAACCCACTATTATTTCTAACTCAGGACTAAATCAGGTGTAACCCAAGCAGAATTTACACCAGCACTGAGACTGAGCACTGGCACAGATTCTGGGGTTTAGGTAGTGACCATTCAGATCAGAGAGAGGCATTTTATGTTTAAACCAACTGGATTTTAGCATTGAAACTGGCAACCCAAATGAGAGACAGACGTGAGGCTCATTCTGCTTTCTGATTGGGTAATTATCTTGAGAACCAAAACTTGAGAACCAAAATTACAACAAAAGCAATTTGGTGATCACGTCCAGTGTTACTTAAGAATAAATTAATGTTAGATTTGTTATAATATCTGGGGTCACATTTAGATCAAGTTTATGGAATTTGAAATCAAAATCTTACACACACTTCCATTAATGTGATTTCTTTGTTTTCTTCACAGGGCCAGCATCACCAAGGACCCATTTTACGACTTGGTGTCAGTTAGAAAAAGAAAAGTCATCAACCACATGCCATCTTGAGGAGAACAGGGAAAATACCACTTATGGAGTCTATTTCCACCTCCCCACATGTACATTTAAACGACAAGCTAAATGACTCTTTTATTATGAGCCTCAAGTGTCAAGATATTACAGTATGCACTTTTCACTCTGGACCACCTCATATGTTCTCCTGTGTTTGGCTGTCAGTGGATGTTTTATTTTTGCTTTTTCAACTCAGAGGAACTTATATTGTCACTTCTGTTGCTGATCATTGCTAAACAGGACTAAAATAGGACTAAAACTGGACTAAAATAGGTCTAAACCAGGACTAAACCAGGACTAAACTAGACCTAACCTAGGAATAAACTAGACCTAACTCGGGACTTACGCAGGTCTAACCCTGGACTCAACCAGGTCTAACAAAGGACTCAACCAGGGCTAAACCAGGACTAACCCAAGAATAAACCAGACCTGATTCAATGCTAAAACAGGACTAAAGCAGAATTAAATCAGGTCTAACCCAGGACTAAATACATATACTGCAGCCTGGGAAAACTGTAGTTTTGGAGATTCTTTGCTGTCGCTGCCTGACCGCTGTTTGGCCCTGAAACTCCATCCAGCTTCTTTTTCATCAAATTGAGTTCTTTCACATTAGGCTTGTACCATGTTTGCCTGTACAAAACCTGCTTTATTTTATTGCTTAAACATTTCACCATGTCTATGTACCTCATTATGTTACTGTATTTAACTTATTTTCTGTATATATTTAAAATCTTTATCAACAATATTATTAAACATACTTTTTTTATTAACCCTATGTTGGTGTTATTGATGTCTGGGAGTTCTGGTACATTAGATGGCACTATAGTCCTTCTCTTGGAGCTTAGATAAGTTCACATGATACCAAGTGATAAGTATGTGCGATGTATTGTGAAACATTTTGCGACCAAATGTCGTGTTGTGCGTTTCCTGTTAACATGTGTTAGCGAGTTGTGGTTTTGAGGTTAGCCCTTCCTTTTTCCTGCCAGTGTGCAAATCAAAATGACTTAATTTACTTTATACAAATTATACAAATATGGACACTGTCAAGAAGACACCCAAAATTATTTTAAAAGGACAGACAGGACTATTTATAAGAAAATATATCTTTTGCAGTGAGGTCCACAGGGCGGTTCCTTCCCCGGGCAACTGCCCCTATGCCCTCCTGGACTGACATTGCCCTTACAAGTCAAAAAAAAAACAACAACTTCCATTTGGACACCAAGAGTGAACGTCAGAAGGGGGAGTGGGCTCTGTTTACTGCTGAAGCGCTACACGCAACCGCCACCTGACCCGAGCTGCATGTGGAAAGAGATTGTCGCGGTTGTCTTGACATTGTCGTAAAAGGTGAGATTGAGATGTATAACAAATGATCACCATGAAGATTTATGAATTGAATAAAAATGTTCATAAATACATGTTCAGTTTGCCACATTTAACCTAAATAATCAGACAGCTAGCTAGCTTGCAGACAAGCGACCCATTATTTAAATAGACTGCTAATTTTGTGGTAGGCAGGCCTGGATTTTTTTTTTTTTAACTAGAGCCCGGTCACCGGCCCATAATTTAAAGGAGGCAGCCCATTGGTCCATCTTCAATATAGACAGTGGACTAAACCAATCAGGATATAGAGAGTGGTCCCAACCCCTTCTCTGCGCTGATCCCTGCCAGTTTCATACAGTGTTGCCAACTTAGCGACTTTGTCGCTATTTTTAGCTACTTTTTGGACCCCCCCTAGCGAGAAAATTAGACAAAAGCGACTAGCGACAAATCTAGCGACTTTTTTTTGGTGATCAGAGGCTCCAAGATCGCGGGAGGGGGAAAAAATAATTGCGCCCTCTCTTTCCCCGTTCAGAGAAAGAGACAGAGAGGGGCAGTGGAAGAGAGACACACTCACCAGTCTCCTCTGCTCCCTCCCATCTCGTCAGATCGCCTCGGAGTCTGGTCATTCCTCTCTCTGTTTCTGTCATTCAGTTTCTCTCATCACGTGCATATCCCTCTCATTCTTTAGAGCATTTCTTTTTTCTCCTCTTGTATTCAATCGCAATGCCACAACCAAAAGTGTATACACAAAAGTACAGACGGGAGTGGGAAAAAGCTAGTTGTACAGCACAGAAAAGTTTTAAAAAGCTAGTTCCTTAGCACCAAAAAAAAACAAAAAATAAAAAGCTATAGTTTGCCCACTATAGCACAAACAAATGAAAAAAGAAATAAAACGCTTTAGTTAAACTACAGCACAAAAAAAACACAAAATAAAAAAGCAAGCTATAGATCTTGGACTACAGCTCCAAAAAAAATATCTAAAAAATAAAAACCAAATAAAAAAAATAAAAAACAAACAAGTATATGTAATAGACCCTTTTTCTGTTAGTAAACAAAGGCGCGGTTGCGCGCGCAGCTGGCAACGGAAGCGTGGCAGAACTCCGCTACTCCTCAGTGTATGCAAAGGGACTTTCGTCGAAAGATCGCAAATGTTACCTCAACAAGCTGACTTTGGCAAATGGTGTCCGACTGCCAGATCCTAATGCGATCAGTGAGTGGGTGGATGATGTTAGCAAGTGGCCTAATATACAGAGTCCAGATATTTATACTTAAATAGAGAAACCCAGTGTGTACACGAGGGAGAAATTGCGAGCCTATAAGTCACTGGACGCCTACAAATATGTTGTCTGCGGTCATGTACAGGACGTGAAATACCATGACATAGATTCAGAGTTTTGTGTGCTAAAATTCAAAGTTCTTCCTAGTCAAAGGCAAGGACACAGGACATAGTTATGTAGGAAATGTCTGAGTTGAGCCGTTATGCTATGTTACTATGTTATGTTACTGTTTGCCTTACCCATTGTCATTAAATCATATCCCCAATGCTGATTATTATAGATAAATCGTGTCATTATCTAATGGTAACAACATGTATGGAAAAGGGTGTTAATGCGAACAGCTCCACAGCGTCGTTAATGATATGATGATACGTCATCCGCGCGCCTCATTTCTGATCACTGGGGATTTTAATCATACATCTCTCTCCACTACTCTCCCCACATTCACCCAATACGTCACTTTCCCCACGAGAGACAATAAGACTCTGGACTTGTTTTACGCCAATATCAAAGACGCTTACACCTCCGCCCCCCTCCCCCCGCTCGGACGCTCGGATCACTGTCTGGTCTACCTGCTCCCGCAATACACACCCAGGGTGCGGAAAGAACCTGTGCGGAAGCGATCTGTGAAGCTTTGGACTCAGGAGGCCTGTGAGAGTCTGAGAGACTGTTTCCAGAACACTGACTGGGACATTTTCACTGACTCTCATGGAGACGACATCAACGGCCTGACCCATTGCATCACAGACTATATCAACTTCTGCGTGGAGAACACTGTGCCAACCAGGAGGGTACGGTGTTTCCCCAACAACCACCCCTGGGTCACCCCTGAGCTTAAAGCCCTCCTGAACCAGAAGAAAAGGGCTTTCAGCTCAGGGGACAGAGAGGAGCAGAAAAGGGTCCAGAGAGAGCTTCAGTGGAGGATCCGACGGGCCAAGAAGGACTATGGGAGGAGGATGGAGGAGCAGCTGGCCCAAAACAATGCACGGGGCGTGTGGAGAGGACTGAGGAGCATGTCTGGTTTTGGACAGAGTGGCAGAGGGACAGCTGATGGTGATCAGCGCTGGGCGGACGAATTAAACTGTTATTTCAACAGGTTTAATGCGCCCCCACCCCCTCTGCCCCTCTGCCGACTCCCCCCTCCTCCTCTTCACACCTCCCCGGGCCAGTAGGCATACCCCCTTCCCCCTCACACGGACTCAACCCAGCACCAGCCCCCCTCCACCCCCCACCACCACCACCCCCCGCAGTCCACCCCAGTCCCCCCCCTCTCCCCCCTCTCCATCACACCGGACGAGGTGAGGAGGGAGCTCAGACGACTCAGGCAGAGGAAAGCCGCAGGACCCGATGGTATCTGCCCCAGGCTGCTGAGAACCTGTGCAGACCAGCTCTGTGAGGTTCTCTGCTACATGTTCAATCTGAGCCTCAGCCTGGAGAAGGTCCCCGTCCTGTGGAAGACCTCCTGCGTGGTCCCGGTTCCCAAAACAACAAACGCCAGGGAACCGGCCCACTACAGACCAGTCGCCTTGACCTCCCACCTCATGAAGACCATGGAGAGGGTGATCCTCAGCCTGCTCCGCTCTGTGGTGAGCCCCACCCTGGACCGGCTGCAGTTTGCCTACAAGCCAAACGTAGGAGTAGAGGACGCCGTCATCTACTTTCTGCAGCGGGCGCTCACCCACCTTGAGACCGCCGGGAGTGCTGTGAGAGTCATGTTCTTTGACTTCTCCAGCGCCTTCAACACCATCAGGCCGGCGCTGCTGCGGGGGAAGCTGGAGGATGCGGGAGTGGATGGACATCTCGCTGCCTGGACCATCGACTACCTCACTGACCGTCCACAGTACGTGCGGCTGCGCGGCTGTGAGTCAGAGGTGGTAGTATGCAGCACGGGGGCCCCCCAGGGTACTGTCCTCTCACCCTTCCTCTTCACCATCTACACCTCGGACTTCACATACAACACGGACAGCTGCCATCTCCAGAAGTTCTCCGACGACTCGGCCATTGTGGGCTGTGTGTCAGAGGGGAACGAGCTGGAGTACCGCTCGGTCATCAGTGACTTTGTAGACTGGTGTGGGCGCAACCACCTGTGCCTTAACACTAGTAAGACAAAGGAGCTGGTGATCGACTTCAGGAGGAGACCACTACCTCACTCACCGGTGAACATCCAGGGGCAGGACATAGAGACTGTGGACAGTTTCAAGTACCTGGGTGTTCACCTCAACAATAAACTGGACTGGTCCCACAACACTGACGCCCTGTACAAGAAGGGCCAAAGTCGCCTCCACCTCCTGAGGAGACTGAGTTCCTTTGGAGTGAGCAGGCCTCTGCTCAAGACTTTTTATGACTCTGTGGTGGCCTCTGCTCTCCTCTATGCTGTCGTCTGCTGGGCCCCGAGCAGCACAGAACGGGACAGAAAAAGACTGAATAAGCTGGTTAAGAGGGCCAGCTCTGTCCTGGGCTGTCCTCTGGACCGTGTAGAGGAGGTGGCTGAGAGGAGGGTACTGGCCAAATTCATGTCCATTAAGGACGACACCTCTCACCCTCTGCACCGGACTATTGAGGAGCTGAGCAGCTCCTTTAGCAGCCGACTGAGGCACCCCCAGTGCAAGAAGGAGCGCTACCGCAGATCCTTCATCCCCACCGCCATCAGACTGTATAATTCTAACATATAGGCCAGACGTGCAATATCCTCCTTTTCATGTTGATGCTTGTTGTTACTATTATCATTATTACTATTTTCCATTATTATTATTATTATTACATATTACTATTTGCACTATTTATTACTTACTTTATCCCCTCCCTGCCTGCATGCACTTTTTCCCTCCTGTCCAATTGTCCTGGAGCTACTGTGGCGAGTAAATTTCTCCTGTGTGAGATCAATAAAGTCTTATCTTATCTTATCTCTTATCTTAACATCATTAACTAAAATATGAAACAACCTGAGTGATGAACTAAAACACTGTTCAAACTTTAAGCAGTTTAAAAAATTATACAAATCTAGTATTCTGAGTCGTTATAGTGATGCAATGTTGTAATGGTTAGTATATTAAATTATTATAAATGGCTTATCTGTGGACATTGTAAATATAAGTTATATAGTAAAACCGGATAAATGTGACGAAGATGGTTCAGAGGAAACCGGACATTATTAATGTTTAAGTGACTGTAAGGGGCGGGATTCAAAAAGTTAACACTTCTTCCCATAACCCTTTGAGATATGTTTACTTCTGTAAAGAAATGATATTAATATGTCTACACGTACATGTATACGTGTAATGTATTATGTACTGTATATTGACTTTGTGACATACTCAATAAAAATTCATCATTCATTTATTACAAATAAATGAGATACTGTACAGTTTATTACAAGTCATTACATTTTAAGTACTGTACAGCGGAGTAGGAAAATATAGAATTTTGCAGCTCCTCTTTTATCTTTAAATTTTCAGCTTGTAGTGCGTCACACTCCTGTCGCAGGTTGACATAGTCTGCCTGAAGTTGACTGTCTCAGGTTCAGATCATCATACACTGTCTTTGGAATTGGAAGATCCTCTTCACCTTTAAGATAGAAAAGTGAATAATTAGTACGTGGTGCAACCAGTGCAGTAAGTTTAAGTTGTAAGTGCATTCCAGGTAGTTATACGATTTAAGCAAAGAAAGAACATTCTTGGAAGGGATGAGTTTTCAAGAATTTCATCTTACAATCAATAAGTTGATTGTAAGATGAAATATATTCATACCGGGACAATGATCCAGGCTGCATTCTTGTTCTTCTTCTTGGTTTAGAAGAAACAGAACTTGCTGAAGTGTTAGCTCTGTCTGCTCACTTCATTTTCCTATGGTACCTAACAAACAAAATATCGGAAATTAAATTAGCAAACATTAAAGTGCAACACAGGACAACATTTATATGCACAAGCAGATTCATACCTAACCATTAAATAACCATAAATAAATAAATGAACAGTACAATACAGAAGAGTCAAGTCAGAGTGCTAAGATGGCACTAAGATGCTTAGATAGTGTCAGTAATAAAAGCAGCAGATGTAGTGCTTATGCAAGAGAAAACAAACTAAAAGGGGAAAAAATGAGAGGGGGATAACTTTAATTACTCTTAACCTGCCCATCTTTGAATGAGGATTCTGGCTTTGTTTTCTGTACGAAAATACAGAAGGCACGAAATCAGGACTACCTGCAAATGTACATGTTTATTTACTAGCCTAGCCTGCTAGCTGCTAACCAAGCCTAACACCAGCTTATCAAAATTCAGCTACATTTCATTATTAATTTACATCATACAGACAATCACTAATGTAAACCGCGCTTTCTAGCTAAATAGACAACCTTACCTGATATAAAGTGGGCGCTGCAGACGCGAGCATTTCTGAATATGTTTTCATTCCAGTCAACGCGTTTGAGCGCCTGCAGCCACAGACAGCGCCTGTTGCTTTGAAATGGTCGTGATCCTCTTGGAATCCGGTAAAACTTTAGTCCGCCGGTAGAATATTGATTTTGGCAACCATACACACAACAACCAGACATTTTGCTGAAATTGGAAGCTGGAATGTGTTGGAAAAGTTTGTGTCTCTATCTAAATGAATGGGGAGTAAAGGCTCTTCCGTTGCCAAATGCGCGCGCAGCTTTTTTGTCACCGCCCCCATAAAAGGGTCTATAACAACACCAATAAAAGGTTAGTGTCACGGGGTAAGGAAGGTTAGGATGTGCCCCCCCCCGCCCGCCTCGCTCTCACGGTTGGTTTGGACGCTCGCTCGTCTAGCTACTTTTAGCTACTTCTGGGCGGGCCAATAGCTACTTCCGATGCTGGGGAGTTGGCAACACTGGTTTCATAATCATACTGTTGAGCGAATGAGCGCGCAAAGAAACAAGGTGCGGAGAATTAGCGGGCGAAAAGATTAAAAAGCCTCACTCTGGAGGAGCTGCTGGAGCCTCCACGTCCACGTGTATCACAGCAGGTCAGCAGGTAGTAATGTGAGGATACTACCAGGACTTTTAGGTGATGGACAGGCATGCCGCATGGAAAGAAAATGGCGAATTTTCGGCAAAGTTCGCTGTTTTGAAGCCAAAATAGGTGACCTATGTCAATGAGAAAAACGCTTCGTTTCCGCAGGGCGAAATCCAAGTGCGAGGCGAAGTTCGCCTGGGGGTGTGGTCGCAAAAACGGTATGAATAAGTGCTGTACTAGCCCGGACTATGTTGTATAAGCTCTAGTGATTATTTGCCTCTACTAAGAACATAATTCATATTTACAAGAATCCATGTTCATGGTTACAACAAGGTCACCCTAAATCATTTAATCATTTATTGTTTCCCTCATGATATTAGCCCACTTCAGCACACAGTAAATGGATTGGAGACGTAGTTAACTAGCTAGTGGGCAGCTAACTAAAAAAATAAATGTTTAGATGGCCATCTACAGTGGTCTATTTGCTTGATTATATTTACATCGTGTCTAAACAACAAACCATGTTGATTGAATAGATAATACTCCCTACACCTGTATACAGCTGCTACTGAACATCATATTTGGTACTGTATTTTATATTTGACTACTACTTTTCTATTTAAATCTGATTGTACATATATATTTATTGTCATTATCTTATGTATATAATTGTGTCTCATCTGACAGGTCTATTGCTCTTTGGTTGCTATGCCATCTATTTTTTTTGTTCTTTTACCCTCTGAAATATATCATATATTATATTTGATGAGTGAGCTACCGTACCCAAAACAATTCCCCTTGCGGATCAGTAAAGTTTGTCTAAGTCTAAGAATACACTTTAGGTTAACAAGAAACCTTTTAATCATCTAAATGTTTCCACACTGACTCCACTGGTGGCATCCACAGTGGTCAGATTTTTTTTGATAAACAACAAATTCCACACACATCATACATCGAATAGGCCGATTTAAGAGCATCGTTACTTCCGCTCAGACATCTTGCCTTGCCTCGTGCTGCCTTAGTATGAGATTTATCTGATCATTATCAAAAATAAAAATGTAGCCTAAAGATACTAAATGTTTTGATGATTTAGATAGTTCCACAGTTTTTCCAGGTAGTTCCCAATATTTTTATTTTTAATTTAGGTTTTTAGGTTTTCTATTGATCACTTAATAAACTGTAATAATCTGTCCCTCTTCCTGTCTGGTCAAGCCAAGCTGTTGAGGAGAGAGAAGCGAGAGTAGACTACTTTTCCCGTCCAGAGCCTGCTAGAATGTAAGAATTTTTAAATCACCCCCCAAAGCAATAGTGAAATACATTACTTTGGGGAACACAAACATAAATTAGTCTGTTGTGCTCCGCTAATTATGAGGGGCCGTTCTGAGCCAAAAATGCCAGGGCCGTTTTTTTGTCCCAGTCCAGCCCTGGTGGTAGGCAAACTAAGCTACATGTCTGCAGTTTGCAGAAAGAATGATGGAAGTAATTCATGAATTATTTCATTCAAAATTGATAAATGACTAAATCTTATCCTTGACCCAGTCCCCGGGTTAAATGCAGAAAACAATTTCTCCTGTGTGAGATCAATAAAAAGTCAATCTTCTAATCTTCTAATCCTTAATCACTGTAAGGTACTTTGGGTTACATTTTTTTTGTATGAAAAGCGCTTTATAAATAATGTTGCTCAGGGAAAAGAGGCAGTTGCAGGAGAGAGAAAATCCTCAGGGTCTGAAGATTTTTGTTGAAATGGCCCTGAATAGGCGGCTTCTCTTTTGAAAGCTTAGTGACTTGATAGGATACTATATAGGATATTGTGTTTAATTGTTTCAATTGTTTGTATCAATAAATTAATAAAGACCCTGTGCTTCATACAGCCTGTGATTTTTTTTCCCCGGGTGGGGGGGTTGGTTTGTCTTTCTTCAGGTCAGAGCAACTGTCCCTCAAAATTCCTGTGCACGTCCCTGATCTTTTGAATGGATAGTTTGTGCAGTCTCACTCACCCACATTTGCACTGCGCATCTCAGTGGCCTTTGTGTCTCAGTCCAAAATCTCACTGCAGTTTAACAGGAGGACTGGTCAGGGAGGGTCAGCAGATGCTGTGGAAGAATCAAAAATGCCCCTCCTCTGTGCATCACAGCAGCCTCCAGGGGGCGCCAGGTGAACACAATAGGAAAGGCCTCACTCTTATGCCTATTTGGTGTTTCTGTTGGTGATGAAATGGTTCATTCCCTCAGATTGTTTCCTCTGGAAGGTCTGGGAGTATTTCCTCTGGAAGGTCTTCTGCCACATTTGGTACCACATATAGTGTAAAATGCCTGTAGCCATCTCAGATGTCCATAGCTAGCTCCTTAGCTAGTCTCTTGCATAGCTTCCATGGATATGGGTCACTTTCACCTTTTTAGCTGAAAATCAAACTCCTAAACAGGACAATTAGACTCAAATTTATCACAGGCTTCTGTGTTGTTTAAATCTATTTTGTAGATTTCAGACAATCTTAAAAAACATTTTAGCTGTTTGCTAATGTGTGCATGGTTTCACTGCAAACTATCTGCATAAATCTATGGACAATTCACACAGATATTAATCTTATTTCTTACAAACTGATAAAAATCACACATTTGTTGTTAAATGATGACAAGAAAAACGATTTGATGCCCAAACACTGTATATAAAAGGACATTAAAAAGACACACATATATGACTTGTTTAATCCTTTTTATTTTCTTTACTACAAAAGTTTATTTACATGTCAAGTTGTCCAAAGGATTCACATTTTTCCATAGTTTTTGTCCTGCATTTGAACACGTATCAGTGCTTCAGATCATGCTGATGGTCCAGGTTTACACAGTGAGAGCCTCTTTCACATGCTGCATTATTCACAGCCTGTACAACACCGTCTTGTTGTGTTTCTAAGGGTCCCAGGTAAGGTGACACCTCCCCCAAAACACACCTGATCACTTTTCCTGTCACCATGGTAACCAGCACTCACCTCTACCTGTCCCGTGTACTTCTGGGTCACACCTGCTGCAGACTTCAGCTCAGTGTCAAAGAGTTGAAATTAGTTTGCATATGTTTAGTTAAAGGTGAAATGGGTATCAAAACACCAACCACTCAACTGTCATAATGATTGATCTATTCCATTTGATAATATTTATATTTCAGTTCACAACAAATGTATTGCTGTATTGGCATAGCATTCAGGGATAAGGACTTCGATTGTTTACTTTCTAAAGGTTCATTCCCGTTGCTGACAGCAGAGGGAGCTCCAGAGCTTAAAAGTCTCATTGACTTTCTGTCTCATTAACAGAATAAGTTTACAAAGCACTTTTTGAATTTTCTTTGGGATCAATATAAAAATCAATATAATAATATCTATCAATCTATCTATCAATCTATCTATCAATCTATCTATCTTTTCCATTATGCCGTTATTATTTGAATTTAGAAAATGCAGGAGGCTGGCTTGGAGATTGAGCGTTAAATCTCCATTATTGGGCTAATATTTCCACTATACAGACAGCAATAATGTGTATGCTACAGAAATCATTCAAAACAGTACTTTGTATAGAATAAGTTAAGTAAAAAAAAAAAAAAAAAAAGACATAGCAAAACAATGGGCCTAACCGTATTTTCAGGTGTGGTCGGTCCTGTCTCCCCAAACTAATATTTAACCAGTCCTTTTAGATGGAGGTCATGTGATCAAACACATGTTGGTAACAGTGCCACGCCAAAGGCACAAAGGCAGTAAAGTGTCTCATATCAGATGGAGTGACATCACCAGGAAACCAAAACACGATCTGCCGACGCCATAGTTTGTGTTAAAAAATTAAAATAAAAAATAAAAAACTTTCATTGCTGGATACAGTTCTTTTTGTTTTGTCTTCGTCGATTTTTGAAACCTGGAGAGATAGAAAATAATTGTGTTATTTGGTCATTAAAGATTATTCCATTGAAAATACCGATGAATCACTAGTTATCTTTAAGGGGTTTTTTATCTGAGTGTTTGGAAAATGACGTGAGCACTAAAAAAAAAAAAACATGTGACTGATCAATAGTGAGTCAGAGCTGACGCGTGCCTCTTTTTTTCTTTCACATTAAGCCTCAGGCTCAAGGATGGAACAGGAGCCAAACTGACACCTGGGTCTAAGGGAGCGTTCCAAAAAAAAAAAAAAAAAAAAAAAAGTTTGGTCATGATTTAGTCTTGAGTTAGTCCTGAGTAAGTCGTGGTTTAGTTCTGGTTTAGTTCACTCCTGCTTTAGTTTGAAGCACAGTTTTCATTCTCACTATTAAACCTCTTTCTTATTTCTTATTATTATCTAGATTAGTCCTAGGACCAAACCAGGACCAAGTTTAGTCCCGTTTTGGTTCTAGGTTGGCCCTGGTTTAGTCCTAGTTTAATTCATGGTTTAGTCTGGGCTTAAAGGAAAAGTAACGTTTTTTTTACAATCTGAGCCTTCTTTCGGCAATAAAACAAGTAGTTTTACTCACCCATAGCAGTTTTGGCGTCAATTCAAGACTCAGGTAAAGAGTCTGGGTGTCATCCTCGACAGCACACTTTCCTTCACCTCCCATATCAACAACACCACCCGGTCCGCCTACTTCCACCTCAGAAACATCCGCCGCCTCCGTCCCTCACTCACCCCACACACCACCGCCATCCTCATCCATAGCCTGGTCACTTCCCGTTTAGACTACTGTAACTCTCTCCTGTTCGGTCTCCCACAAAAATCACTCCATAAACTCCAACTGGTCCAAAACTCAGCCGCCCGCATTATCACACACACACCCTCCCATCACCACATCACACCTGTCCTGCAACAGCTCCACTGGCACCCCCTCACACACCGCATTCACTACAAAATCATACTCCTCACCTACAAAGCCATCCACAACCTCGCCCCTCCATACCTGTCGAACCTCATCCACATCTCCACACCTGCCCGCTCCCTCCGCTCCTCCTCCTCCCTGCACCTCACTGTCCCTCCTGCCCGTCTCGTCACTATGGGAAGCAGAGCCTTCAGCCGCTCTGCTCCCCAGCTCTGGAACTCCCTCCCCCATGCTCTCCGCGACACACACTCACTCTCACACTTCAAATCTCAACTCAAAACTCATCTGTTTAGAGAGGCCTTCTCACTCTGACCACTCTGACCATAACTGCACTGTCTTTTAATCTGTATCTGTTTTTAAAATGTATTTCTACACTGTTTTTATTTTGTTTTATCTTGTTTTTATGTACTGTATTATTTAATTAATGTATTTAATTGCTTGATGTACGGCGACCTTGAGAGCCTTGAAAGGCGCCTAACAAATAAAATGTATTATTATTATTATTATTATAATTGGAGCAGTATCGCAGAACTTATGTTGAGCTGTTCTGTTCTACTAATGATCCCGTATCCGTTAGCGTGAGTGCTCGGGGCACTGATTTGCGGTGTCCAAATAACACAAACTTTAGCACTTTTCAAATCACAGAAGATCGCTGTGTCAGGGTAGACTTTTAGTAGATTCCAAAATGGCCTGAAACCCGATATCGCAACAGAAAAGTAAAGTTCAAAGTGGTGTTAGCTTCTTTCGGACTAGCGGTGTTTACAAAACAGCTGAGTTCACGCATGCGCACTGTCCTCTCTGATGACGTCATCAAATGAAACTATAGCTGGATATCGGGTTTCAGGCCGTTTTGGAATCCACTAAAAGTCTACCCTGACACAGCGATCTTCTGTGATTTGAAAAGTGCTAAAGTTTGTGTTATTTGGACACCGCAAAGTAATGCCCCGAGGACTCACGCTAACGGATACGGGATCATTAGTAGAACAGAACGGCTCAACATAAGTTCTGCGATACTGCTCCAATTGACACCAAACTGCTATATATATAAAACTACTTGTTTTATTGCCGAAAGAAGGCTCAGATTGTAAAAAACAAAAAAAACAAAACGTTAATCGTAGTCGTAAATCGTTACTCCTGTTTTTTTTTACCTGGTTTCATGGTGGTATACTGGTCTAGTTTAATCCTGGTTTGATTCAGTCCTGGTTTAGTCATGGTTTAGTTCTGGTGAAGACCTGGTTCAATACAGGTTTTAGCTTGGTATAATCCTGGTTCAGGTCTGGTTCAGAGATGGTTTATTCTTGGTTTAGTTGTGTTTTAAGCCCTAGTCCTGGGTTTGTCCCTGCATTTACTGGAACAAACCCAGTAGAGTGCAGCTCTTGTTTCCTGGTGTAGTACTTGCTTTCCCTGTTTGTCTTAGCCCAGTTAGTTCAGATTGTTGACTGAGTTTAGACATGATTAAACCCTGGTCACTGCATTTGTTAATAAACCTACATAAAGTCATATTCTTAGTAGAATATATTATGTTAAATGCTGTCTTTGTTATTTTAAACTCAAACAGAAACAGACCGGAGCATAGACCAAACCTCTAACGATTATTGCATTCATGCACAGGCCTGTTCATATGAGCTGTAGCCCCCATTGGCTCTGGGTGTACTTTTGAATGATAACTCACTCTTTTAACCTTCACGTGTACAAGTTTCATCAGAAGAGTTTCCTGCCAAGAAAACGTGGCCCCCAGAATCAGGTCTATAAAATGAATGAGTCAGCCTTTTCAATAAGTTTAAAAATAGACTGAATTTGAATCTGTATACTCACGAATACATTTGAGTCATAGTATTTTAAAGGTCCCATGGCATGAAATTTTCACTTTCTGAGGTTTCTGAACGTTAATGTGAGCTCCCCTACCCTGTTTAGGGCCCCCCCCCCATGGCTAAAAGTTGCGAAATGTCTAAACTGAGCATTTGCGGTCCTTTTCTGCATTTGAAAAAAACACAGCTCAAACGGGTGATTCTGAACAAGGCAACTATGTGACGTCACATCGAAAAATGCAGCTCCACCCCTGTCTGGATGTCTACCCACCCTCTCTGTAAATCATGCCCAGAGAGTTTGGACCGCGAATGAGCTACGCAATGCGAAATGCGTTTTTTTATTTGCCTGGAGGCACATGCGAGTGTTTCTAGGCTCGGAAGTCCTTTATCTGAGCCTCTGGACATCTGAAACAGCAGTGGTTTAATTTTATTTTCTGTGAAAATGTGTTTTTTTCATTGAAACGCTCTCCTTTCTTCAACAAGGCCCAGAATGAGTTGTTCAGAGAGAGATTTTCTGACTCTGACTGTGTACATGTGTCTTTCTCATGCACTGAGTCTTGATTTTGGAGCAGGATTCATTTACAGTATTAGGGAACCATTAAGGCACCATATAAAAGCATCAAGAAGTACCATGTCATGGAACCTTTAAAGTAGAAAGCACTAAAACAGCTGGTTCAGCAGGTCTAATTAATTAACACTAATTTGGAAATGAGATCTATGGTTTGTAACTGTTTTTAGCTAATAAATTCTTGTTATTGTCTAAATGTATGCTTTTTTTTGTATCTGTGCTGTGGTCTTGGCCAGGACCTCAATGGGACTTTCCTGTTTAAATAAAGGTTAAATAAATAAGTATATGTTATGTTTTCAATAGGGGTCCACCACCTGCTTGTTGGCATGGAGATGTTATAGCTTTGCTTGCAATGTTTCACAATATGGCATTAAGCTTATCTATATGGGGACAAGCTGGTGGCGTCAAAAAGCCAAGTTACAGATCAGATCTGCGAATCCATGTACAGTAAGAATGCTTGTTTTTATGGTATGTTTTTTTAGCTACAAAAACACCTGTAATGGAATATGTAAGATTGATAGGTTTAATGCCATACTATGGAACATTCCAATAGTTACTGTACCTTTAAAAATGAGAAAGGAGACTCTGACTTGAATAAACTCAATGCTCAAGCCATTGTAGGTAAGTGTATAGATGACAGAACTTTAAATTAAATTAAATAAATGTATTAAATGTGTGTTTTGTTACTCCATTGGTAGATGATAATGAAAATGAATTGAAAAAATGTGAGACCTTATCGTTTATCAGTATGTACAGTCAAAACAAGATCACTATTTCAAATTCAGATACCTTTTTTGTTTTGTTGTTGCTGTTTTTTTGTCTTTTTAAACTCATGTATATTTATTTTCTACAATGTATCTATAAAACATGACGCTGACATCTGTATACATAAATATACAGATACCCACCGTCCTCTCCTGCTCCAACGTCGATGGCCTGTAGGGACACGCTCCGATGTGCGAGTTTCCCACTCTTCTTGCTTTTGTTCCTCTGCGTTCCAGTTATCTCCAAGACCTCACAACTATCTTCGGATTCATTCCCTCCATTTGCATCCACCATCAGCACCTTACCGTTCTGAACTGGACTATGAGATGTTCTAATTTTTCCATTCTGTACCGGACTATGCAACGTTACCAATTTACCATTCTGAGCTGGACTATGTGATGTTCCCAATTTACCATTCTGTACCGGGCTATTCTGGGTTACCACGCCTTCAGCTATAGTGTCTGGTAGTGCATTGTGGGTATGCTTCCCTTTGAGAAAACTCCTGAATGACGGTAGCTGCTTCTTGTTGTGTTGTTTCTTCAGATTTGGCTTCAATTCATGCTCTTCCTCCACCATATTTGACGTTGAGCTTCCCGCCTCTGTTTTGTCCAGTTTAGCCTCTTTGCTAGCATACAGAAAACTGCTGTGCTCGCCACTTTTTTTGGTGTTAATGCTAACTACGGAGTCTTTTGGCAAGGACAGGTCTTGCAGCGATCTCGTCAAACCTGTGCTATTTCCAAAAACTAAGGAATATTTGGGATTATGATACTTATGGGCCGGGACTTTGACGTCAATTTGCTTCATATCGCCAACTGAAACTTGGAATCGTGATGTAGAGACAGGAATTGGCTTGATAGGCTCCACTTTCTGTTTTTTGACGTGGGTGGTCACAGGTGGTTTCGTGATGTTGAATTCGCGATAAAGGTCCACTTGTTCAGAAATTGCATAAAGTTCTCGAAAATCCTGGTCGAAGTTGTCCACCACCTGCCCCGTCATGACTGTAATGGTGTTTCGGTCCATACGAGAAGAACTCCAGGTGAAACTGCAAAAGAAAAGAAATAGCTTTACATGTGCACTGTGTAACCTTTTTGTTGGGGGTCCTTCACCTGCTTGTTTCTATGGATATGTCATTGCTCTGCCTGAAATGTTCCACAGCATACTGTGGAACATTAAACAGCTTTACCTTACATTTACTCTTACAGGTGGTTTTATAGCTCAAAAATACCTAGAAAAACAGGCATTCTGACTGTGAGAGGGGTCGCCTCTCCACAGATCTCACCTGTTAACTTGGTCTGGTTTGGAGAAAAGCATTTGACGGACTCCATCAGAAAAGTTACACAATGTACCTTTAAAGTGCCTGTATCTGATTTTAATTATTTTTGTCAAGATAAATCCTCTTTGCATCATGAATTGTATATTAAAAGTGCATTACGTAACTTTCTAGTGCGGGGTCTGTCAAATAGTTTTCTCCATGGAGATGTTATTGCGTTGTCTGAAATGTTTGCAGTATAGTATTAAACCTATCCATATCCATAGAAACAAGCAGGTGACGGACCTCCCAAATGAAAAGTTACATAATGCACCATTAAAGCTGTTAAGTACGAAGATTTTTTTTTAATTTTTTTCAGGTAATAATGGAGCTCAACAGTGACCTCTTGCTCTGATTTTTTGGAAGTTAATTTTCCATTCATTTTTCCCATAGACATTTTGAAAAAAAATCAAATATTAAGAGCTCAAAGGCTAACCAGAGACATGTGTCTCATTCTGCCTCCATCTCCACAGGTGTTCTCCAGGGTTCTGTCCTCGGTCCCCTCCTTTTCACCCCCCCCCCCCCCCCCCCGGCCACATTTTCCGGAAACACCACATCCACTTCCACTGCTACGCGGATGACACCCAGCTCTACCTCTCCACCAAGCCAAACTCCACACTCCCACCATCAGCCCTTGTCACCTGTATCAATGAAGTCAAATCCTGGTTCACCTCCAACTTTCTCAAACTCAATAGCAATAAAACTGAACTACTTCTTGTAGGCACCAAATCCACCCTAAGCAAGACCAATCATTTCTCCATTCACATCAACGGCTCCTCCATCTCTCCCTCCCCTCAGGTTAAGAGTCTGGGTGTCATCCTCGATAGCACCCTCTCCTTCACCTCTCACATAAACAACATCACCCGCTCCGGCTACTTCCACCTTCGCAACATACATCGTCTCCGGCCCTCCCTTACTCCTCAGTCCACTGCCGTACTTATACACAGCCTCGTCACTTCCCGCCTGGATTATTGCAACTCTCTTCTGTTTGGTCTCCCGCAAAAAACTCTACATAAACTTCAACTGGTTCAGAACTAGGCCGCTCGCATTATCACACATACACCCTCCATCAACCACATCACACCCATCCTACAACAGCTCCACTGGCTCCCCATCACACACCGCATTCAATACAAAATCCTGCTCCACACATTCAAAGTCTTCCACAACCTTCCACCTCCATATCTCGCTGACCTCCTCCATATCGCCACACCTGCTCGCTCTCTGCGCTCCTCCTCCTCTCTCCAGCTCTCTGTCCCCTCTGCCCGTCTGGTCACTATGGGGAGCAGGGCGTTCAGCCGCTCTGCTCCCCAGCTCTGGAACTCTCTCCCTCCTGATCTCCGCAACACTAACACACTCCCAAACTTCAAAACCAAACTCAAAACTCATCTGTTCAGACTGGCCTTTTCACTCCAACCATAACTGCACTGTCCTTTTAAATGTTTTAAATGTTTTAAATGTTTTACTGTTTGTTTTAACTCTTTGTATTTTAATTGTTGCTTTTAACTGCTTTTAACTGCCTATAATGTATATTATACTTCCTGTAAGGCGACCTTGAGTGTCAAGAAAGGCGCCTAATAAATAAAATGTATTATTATTATTATTATTATTATTATTATTATTATTATTATTATTATTATTATTATTATTATTATTATTATTATTATTGTTGTTGTTGTTATTGGTATTATTATTATTATTATTATTGTTATTATTATTATTATTATTATTATTATTATTATTATTAATAATAATAATAATAATAGTTCTTTTTTTTCAGGGAGCCTTTAGGAAAATATAACTAGGTCAGGAATAGGAGGGCGAGCAGTTACTGTTAGTTTCATTGTTACTAAGAATTGTGGGAAACCAACTGCCTGGCACTCTCCCAGACTGATGTTTCTGTGTCATGGTGCAATACCACAGCGGCACAAAGGAGTAGGTGGGCAGGGCTAAAGGTTCAAACTGAAACATGTTTCTGACTCACTGTTTGAAAACAAGTAAGTTGTTCAAACTCATTTCCTTTTGCTACTACTGCATGGAACTAAACATAAATCATCTTTAAAGGTGCACTATGTAACTTTTTTGTTGGGATTTGTTTCTATGGATATGTCATTGCTCTGTCCAAAATGTTACCGGGTATGACATTAAACAGCTCTACCTTATATTTATTCAATTAGAGGTGGTTTTATAGCTCAAAAATATCATTCTGACTGTGAGCGGGGTTGCCTCTCCATAGATCTGACCTGTAACTCAGTCTTGTTTGATCTCCATGAAGATAGAAAGGTTTAATGCGATACTGTGAAACAGTCCAGACAAAGAAATAACATCTCCATGGAGAAAAGCAGATGGTATTCAATGGACCCTCCAAGAGAAAAGTTGCACAATGCACCTTTGATAAAGCAATGAATATGTCTTTCCTCTCAGTACAGATATACTGTATAAGCAGCTCTTGAGGTCAAAATAAGTCCTCTGAGTACTGCCTGCATTTAATTAGGAAGCATTTTAATCAGGAAGTGCATGGTTGATCCACACTGGACTCTGAAAGTTTTGAAATGCGTCAACAATTTGGTGAACACTCAAACCATTTTTATTTAATTAAAGTCTTATTGTTCATGTATTTGAGCAAATGGACAAGCTGTAGAAATAAGTCTGCTGTGTAATTAGCATTTTATTGTCAGAAAATGAAAAAGTGTGCAGTTAGCACACCGCCTGAGAGAGTATTAAAGGTGCACTGTGCAACTTTTCTGATGGAGGGCCTACTGTTATGCTTAGCCTGGGATGTTACACAGTATGGCATTAAACAAATGTATCTTGTATTTATTCAAATGCAGGCACTTTTATTTATTGAAATTACAGAAAACATGCATTGTTACAGGTCAGATCCTTCACAGATCTGATCTGTAACTTGGCCTTGTGATGTGGCATGCTTGTCTCCATGGAAATAGTTAAATTAAATATCGTCCTGTAGAACATTCCAGGGAAAACATACCTTTTTAAACTAACAAGGATTAACCACTTTTGCATATATTTAACTACTTGGCGATCCCTAAACTGAAGCAGACCATGACTGATTTTTGTTTTATTAAAAAAGCCCAAAAGATCGACTCAGCCTCCCCATGATCTTTGTTCATTTTTAACCAAATACAAAAAACAGCACTCCGCTTCCAGGCCACTGCAGAAACATTAACAAAGAGACTCTGTACAGACGGCCACATTTAAAACTATGATCATTTCTGTATTCAGACAATGTCACGACCACCTTTTTTCTTCACTGAACCTTGGGTAAAGTCATTCAAACATCTGTTTGAAGATATTAGATTAGCTTCTTTGTTAACTTTAGACGTAATTCAAAACGCTGTCAGCTTTTTTTTTCACTTTTTGCCCTGTAAGTTGTACAAAAACACTACCAGTGGTAAATATGTCTTAAAGGTCCCATGGCATGAAATTTTCAGTTTCTGAGGTTTTTGAACGTTAATGTGAGCTCCCCTACCCTGTTTAGCCCCCCCCCCCCATGGTTAAAAGTTGCGAAATGTCTAAACTGAGCATTTGCGATCCTTTTCTGCGTTAGAAAAAATCAGAACTCAAACGGGCGAGTTTGAACAAGGCACCTTATTGACGTCAGCTCGAAAAAAGAAATGCAAATGCAGTTCCACCCCCGTCTGTCTGTACTCAGCGTCTCTGTAAATCACGCCCAGAGAGTTTGCACTGTGGAGGAGCTACGCAATGCGAAATACGTTTTGGTCCCCGGGCGCAATAATGTGCTGCCCACTGCTCCTAATAACAGGATGGGTTAAATGCAGAGAAGAATTTCTCCTGTGTGAGATCAATAAAGTCACTTCTTCTTAAGGATATCCACAATTCAATTGCAGATATCCACAACATAAGTTACAGATATCTGTAAATGAATTATAGATATCTGTAATTCCAGTTTGAGATATCTACAATTTGATTCTGACTAGTCATAACTCCAGTTCAAGATAACTTCAATTCACCTCAATTGAACATATCTACATGCTCTTTTTCAGATATCTTAAATTAAGTTCTGACTAGTCAAAATTACATTGTAGATATCTCAAACTGGAGTTTGGGATGGTCATAATTTAGTAGTAGATATCTCTCAGCAAGTTTTAGATATCTTGTGATGAATTTTGTTTAGAGATATCTGAAATTGGAGATATCTGTAAACTTAATTGTGCCTCGTCAAACTATAATTACAGATATCTTGAATTGGAGTTTTGACCAGGTGAAATGACATCGCAGATCATTTGCATACAGATATTATCTGTATGCAAATGATCCCACTTTCAGCAGGAGCAGAGCATTTCCACATGGCATCTGTCGGCCGTTAATGGAAAGTTCATTTATCAGTGAGAAAGCCAAAATGCATCTTAGGGTCGTTTTGTTTATGCACTCTAGTGAAACGTTCATTAAAAATTATATTAACAACAAAAACTAATTTTAACACATGGTTGTTTAGATCTAGGGACAAATGGCTTTTTGGTGCAAGTGACTTTTTTTCGCTGAAAACAGTGCGGTGCCTGCATAAATATTTTTCTGGGCACAGAAGCGCTGTGAACAGTGGCTACAGTTTTGAATTGCTTAACAAAATTTCAGAGTGAGAAATACCATGTGTGTGAGCGTGTGAACACGTTGAATTGCGCGTGTCACACTCTCAAAGCGTGAGACTTGAGAGCTGTTTTCAATGACGTAATTGCAGATATCTGTAATACCGTTTTGCCTAGTCAAAACTGAATTGCAGATATCTCTAACTGCCGTTTCGTCTAGTCAAAATTATGTTACAGATATCTCAAATGACAATTCACACTGTCCAAAATTAAATTACGCCTAGTTGGAAAGATGTTGTTGATACCAACAATGTTAATTCCAGGTACTCAAACTTAGCGTTTAAATGTTAAAATGGCTTGCCATAGGTGACAGACCCCCAAATGAAAACTAGAAGCTCCCAGCCAAGTTACAAGTTAAAAAATATAACTGAATAAATGCTAGAGGTTTAATGCCATACTGTGTAACATTTCAAGCAATATAATCTCCATGGAGACAACCTTCCACCAGAAAGGTTACAAATCACACCTATGTACCTATAACCTAAATATAAACTACTGTTACTAATAAAACTGCTACTACTTAATACTACCAAACCACTACTGCTACTATTACTACTTATTCATGTGTCAACTACTAATACTGAAGATACTGAAGCATAATCTACTACTACTACTACTACTACTACTACTACTACTACTACTACTACTAGTGCTGCTACTACTACTACTATTATTATTACTACTATTACTACTACTGCTGCTGCTACTACTACCTATAACTTAAAGGCAAATTAAAGGTTTTTTTTACAATCTGAGCCTTCTTTCGGCAATAAAACAAGTAGTTTTACTCACCCATAGCATTTTTCTGTCAATTGGAGCAGTATCGCAGAACTTATGTTGAGCCGTTCTGTTCTAGTAATGATCCCGTATCCGTTAACATGGTGCTGTATCATTTGCTCGGGGCATTACTTTGCGGTGTCCAAATAACACAAACTTTAGCACTTTTCAAATCATAGAAGCCCGATGTCTTAATGAAAGATTTCGTTTGAAGCAAAAGTGGCCTGTAATCCGAGATTTAGCCATAGTTTCGAGTAGATGAGGACGCCAGTGCGCATGCGCGGACTGCTCCCGGGACCCAAACATGAAACGCAAAGCTGAAAACTATGGATAAATCTCGGATTACAGGCCACTTTTGCTTCAAACGAAATCTTTCATTAAGACATCGGGCTTCTATGATTTGAAAAGTGCTAAAGTTTGTGTTGTTTGGAGACCGCAAAGTAATGCCCCGAATACAAATGCTAACGGATGCGCTACAACATAACTTTCTTCAAACAGCTCCAAATGACACGAACGTGATATGGGTGAGTCAAACGACTTGTTTTATTACCGAAAGAAGGCTCAGATTGTAAAATAACGTTACTTTTCCTTTAAGGTCTGACCTGTACCTTGACCTAGTTGCTCGTCTCCATGGATACAGATAGATAGCTTTATGTGATCTTGTTAAGTCCCTCAAAAAGAAAAGAAGTGTATAACTGCTGAAGTCTCCCTGTGTGTTCCTGTGCTGTGGCTCTCGTCCCAAATGCTGATGTGACATTTGACTGGACAGCTCTGATCCATGGCTTTTTCCTGCTCTCATTATAAAGCTTCACAGCTGACATCTACAACACTGCGGACAATAACATGGATTTATCTGTCAGCTCTCTGTGTGCCAAACATTCAAATCAGCTCCATAAACAAAGGATTAAAAAGATAGTGTAAGCTTTGTGTCATCCCCAAGCATGGAAAAATGTAAAAGGTTGAATCAAAAAGGACATCTAAAGTCGCTCACAGTCAGAATGCCTGTTTTTCTAGGTATTTTTGAGCTGTAAAACCACCTGTACAGTAATTAAATAAATGTAAGTTAGAGTTATTTAATGTCATACTGTGGAACATTCCAGGCAGAGCAGATTATCCATGGAAACAACAAACAACAAACAACAAAAAGTTACATAGTGCACCTTTAAGTATGGGTAGGCCAACAAAACAATAGAGGTACAATGGTAGTTGTAAGAGAGAGTAAAAAGGAAAACTACTACTCAAGTGCGTACAATTAACTGTAAGATTAAATGTTGGAACTTGACGTCTGATTTGTAATGTGAAGTTATTGTAAAGAGGAAAACTTAAACCAGATGCCTTTCTTTTAATGCTATCTCATTTATCCAAGTTTAAAGCCCCAGTGTGTAGGATTCGTGGCGCATAGGTGGATGGTGCTATTGCACTTTCTGTTTTAGCTACGGCAGACCTCGAGGGTCACCCAGGCGCGTGCACAAGCCGCGTGCCGTGCGGTCCCGGTTTTTTTTTTTTCTCATGAAAACACACATTCCCGATCATGTACCATGACACTCTACACATCAAATGAAACCTTACAGTCTCCTCTTTTTGACTATCCAATTCATTTCCCTGCACAACAAACACTCCCCGAGCACATGGGGCTTTTATACGGAAAAGCACAAAACGAGGTTAGCTTACCTTAGAATGCTTTGCACAGGTCAAACTCTGTATTTCACCATAAACTTGCTCTCAATTTGTCCGTAAGGATCCAGCGAATAAAATCCAGTAAAACAATTTAGTCCAAAACACGTGTTAGATCCATTACGACGTCTGATCCGGCAGCATGCTTGTGTTGTTTACCCAAAACCACGAGCCTTGCCGAAGGCGAAGGCGGAGCCCAAATGTCCTTCTGCGGCTCTCGTATTCAAAATGGCTGCCTCTACATGGGGAAGATCCCCCTTTTATGTGACTATATCTAAGTCCAAAAGAATACTTTGATTTCATGATGGAAGTGAAAAGGCTTGGAAAACAATGTATTTTTGAATGGGTATCTTCAATTTCAGTAATTAACGGGTAAAAATCTTACACACTGTCCCTTTAAGTGAAATGTTAGTGTTTTGTCATAACATGTCCATGTTTTTAATTTAATTATTTGACCACAAGTTAAAGCTGAGCTGCTTTTTATAATGTTTGAAGCAAGACTGTATGTGCCCAAGATGAGTAAATTACAGTCATTTAAGAGGTAATTTTTGACCAAACAGAGCTCTCAAAGGAAATTGCAGTAATTGTCTATGTTCTTAAGATCAGAAAAGAACTCTCACAGTCTATTCAATTGTCATACATCATCATTACTCTACTCTATAAGGAAGAAAATACTGTGGATTGCAGTGACATGTGGTGAGGGTCATGGCTGGTGGAGCACTGACATCATCAGTGACGTCACCAGGTGTCGGCAAGTAAATTTGGCCCCGGGTCAGTTTCTCTCCCTGTAAGTGAATGGAGATCGTAATATTTTTGATGTGAAACTGAAAATTAATTATTATTGTTCAGTGCATTTTCCAGAGCGCACCGAGTAGTGTCATAAATTAAAATAGCAATGTTTTTACGTTTTATGTGCGATCTGGCTTTGAATGTGAGTGGTGGACTGCTCATGTTTAATGAGGATTCTTTGTACATTTTTCAGGTCACAATATCCCATCTGAGTCCAGACATTGTCACAGCAGGTTGAGAAAAGGGAAGGGAGAAGGGAGGAAAAGCAGAAAAGAAAATTTACCACAATGTTTGAAAAGAGCGAGTCTTTAGTCCCATGGTCTACTTATTCTAATCTGTTGCCCCAGAAGTTGCAAGGACTCACGACTGCCCCTAGCATGAGGCCAGATAACTTCATGCCTCACCCGGTGCTGTTTTACAGCCGCTTTGCTTTAGCGTAGTAGCTAGCTGTAGCTTTAGCTGCTCACTGCTGAGCTACAGCACAGTCAGTCCATGGTGAGGCACGAAGCACCAGTATTTGAACGGTAAAAGTGAAAATTCAGTGATTTTGAATAAAAAAGTATTAAAATGGAAAATAACTTTATAGTACAAATCATTGGATAAATATAACCATTTAATTTATTTTTTTCATTTTATTTGTTTTTTCTCTGTGATGACAGAGGCCATGCCTCACCTCAAATGACCGCATGTCACTGGTGGATTGCAATTTAACAAATATATGATGTAGGTGGATAAACTTTCTATATGATTTATACATATTACACTATTTTCTGATCTATGTTATAATGTTGTTTCCTGGTCACAAACACACCTGGAGTTGTGCACAAACCCTGCATATTTAGGCTGAATTCTTCTCTCAAACACAATACATAATACAGGAAGTGATCCACTATGTTTTTAAACTCCATACACCTTCACTAGAATCATTTGGATTATTTCAGCTCTCGAATTTCCAATTTGTGAACAAAAGGTAAAAGGTAGCTGTTAACTTGAAAACTACCACTTCATCAAAAGGTGGAACATTTTGAGCTTTGGAGATGTAGACAGACGAATAATAAAGGATTAATCAAACATGTAAATGAAAGAAAACACACCCAAGCTCACAAGAATTAATTTTGTGTAATACAGGACCTTTAAATCTTTAGTTGCAGTGTGCAACTTTTCTGGTGGATAGTCTGTCACCTGCTTGTCTCCATGGAGACATTATTGCTTTGTCTGGAATGTACCATGGTATGGCATTAAACACATCCATCTAGCATTTATTCATTACAGCTGTTTCGACTGCCCAAAAATACAATAATTCTCTCTGTGAATAGGATCGCCTCTCCACAGATCTGACCTGTGATGTAGCCTATAGTTGTCTCCCTTATTATAGATTTAGGTAGATATAGGTTTAATCTTTACCGTGGAACATTCTAGACAAAGCAGTAGCATTTCCACAAAGACAAGCAGGTGGCGGATCCTGCACTAGAAAAATGACGTAGTGCACCTTTAATATAGTCTTTTCGTATGTGTTTTAGAGTCTTTCTTATCTTATCTGTATAGTCCAGATAACAATTATGATCAAAACATTAATGCATTTTTATATACTAATATATATACTTAATACAAATTGTCTAATACACACAGAAAAAATAAAAAAGACATTGACTATTGTATTTCCAGGCTTGGTTAATGCTGTTGCTGTAACTCACCTGTACGATCCAAACATGACCTTCTCTCCATCTACGAGCATGTACTTAGAGCAGAGGGACCCAGGCAGTCTCCCACAGGACAGAGCCAGACCACAGCCCCGCACCAAACGCACACGCAGGTTCTGTACAGGAAGAAAATATATGTGTACTTTAATGTATACAAGTACTATTACTGTAAAATACTGTAAAGAGGAAGAAGAAGGAGTCAGAAACAGATATTTATCTGTCTATCCACTACTATTGATATTTACAATTTTACTGATAGTACTTGTGTTTGTCAAACTACTGCTACTGATAAAACAGCTACTACTTAATATTACAACAACCACTACTTCAACTATTCTAATACTGCTGCTACTACTACTACTGCTACTACTACCAGTACTACTACTCCTAGTACTCCTACTACTGCTACTCCTACTACTACTGCTAGTAGCACTACTACTACTACTACTGAGGCATATTCTACTACTACTACTACTACTACTACTACTACTACTACTACTACTAGTACTACTAGTACTACTACTACTACTACTACTACTGAGGCATATTCTACTACTACTACTACTACTAGTACATGTCAACTGTTACTAATTCTGAGGCATATTCTGCTGCTGCTACTACTACTACTACATATAAATGACACATACACAATAACTATAGCTTAATGAGACAGTTTTGTTCTCTTGTACTTAGACTTAGACTTTAGACTTTATTGATCCACAGAGGAAATTATTTCTACTTTCTTCTTAAAGGTCCCATGGCATGAAATTTTCACTTCCTGAGGTTTTTGAACATTAATGTGAGCTCCCCTACCCTGTTTAGGGCGCCCCCCATGGCTAAAAGTTTCGAAATGTGTAAACTGCGTTTGAAAAAAAGACAGCCCAAACGAGCGATTCTGAACAAGGGAACTTTCTGACGTCACACTCGCGGAAAGGTTTCCACCCCCCGTCTGGATGTCTACCCACCGTCTCTGTAAATCACGCCCAGAGAGTTTGGACCGCAAACGAGCTACGAAATGCAAGATGCGTTTTTTTATTTGCCTGGAGACACGTGAGAGTGTTTCCAGGCTCAGATGTCCTTTATCCGAGCCTCCGAACCTCTGAAATAGCAGTGGTTTAATTTTATTTTCTGTGGAAATAGTGTTTTTTTCATGGAACGCTTCTCATATCTTCCTCCGCGGTTAAACGTGGAAGTGGGGCCAGCGCACCAGCGCACCGCTAAATGAGGAAAAAGCGGCGTATTGGCCACACCCCCACCCGCTGCACTGGCCTGTCTCTGTCCTGTCTCTGTCCTCCTCATTTGCATTCAAGCAACAACGTCCAGAATAAAGCGTTTTAGAGACATGTTTAGCCTCATGAAGACAGTCAGAGTCATATCTCATGCACTGAGGCTTAATTTTGAAGAAGGATTCATTTACAGTATTAGGGAACCATTAAGGCGCCATATGTCATATGTCATGGGATCTTTAAATAAACTTGTGTCACGACATCATTCATTCAAGTTGGAAAGAGGACGTGCCTGGACAAACAGAACAGCCACACCTTTATATATAACAGCAAAAGCCTGAGCCCTGTTTGTTTAAAGGGGAGAGACTGGGATCGTACGAACACAAACACTGACTCAACACAACCTTCAGTTCAGTTCTGATGATTCAGAAGAACATACAGTTTTTATTACCATGTTTCAAAAATCATATCAAAAGGCAGTATTCATACCAGTTAAACAGGAAATTCCATGGAGTAAAAAGTACAGTGTTTTCAGTTTCTAAAATGTGATTATGTCCCAGATGGGGCAGTTTTCTATTGATAACACTTGGTGGTAAACTTTTATTATTACTTTTATGATAGTCTATGCCATTGACTCCTCGGACCACCAACACTCATACACCACATTCATAGTAGTTAAAGGAATAGTTCGGGTTTTTTGATGTGAATGGCATGTATGGCATCCCCTTCAGCAGTGTTGTGCATTAAAGGAATATTAACGTTTTTTTTTACAATCTGAACCTTATTTCGGTAATAAAACAAGGTGATTTTCTCACCCATAGTACTTTGGTGTCATTTAGAGCATTTCGGGAGATTTTGTAGTTTAGCGATATCCGGGTAACGTGAGTGCTCGGGGCAGGCGATTGCAGTCACCAAATAACACAAACTTTAGCACTTTTCAAATCACAGAAGCTCAATGTGTCACTCTACAGTTTCGCTTGAGTCAAAAGCGGCCTGTAACCCGACACCCAGCTATAGTTTCATTAGATGACATCATCATCGAGGACAGTGCGCATGCGCGCATTCACAGCTGATTTCGCTCTCAGCTCTCAGTTACAGACGAAAAGATCTCTGCTTGAGAAAATAGTGCGAACAGGCATTTATCCCGGTTGTGAAAATAAAATGACATCTTGGACGAAGTTGAGCTTTCACAGGCTTCCTCATCAGAATCCGGAGTTATTGAAACTGTGGCTACTTGCTTTGAGAATGGACCCAGACATGAAAGGCAAAATTGTAAGACATTTGGACCATCGTGTTTGCAGTACCCACTTCAGTCTGGATGATTTTTTACCAGCAAAGGAAAAGAAAGAAGCCAGCAGATTCAGCACACGATTCTGAGAAGTAATGCGATACCGATGGCTGCAGGAGAACAAACAGAGGTCGGCTATGGCATTTCTAAAGTTTTCTACATGCTTTTGTTATGGAGCTAGCAAGTGTACATAGATTGGTGTAATGTCTCAAAGTAAATCTAAAAGCTTTTAAAACTTGAGTTGAATAACTCATTCAAAGCTGTTGTTCAAAGCGGTAGGCCAGTACTGGTGCGCTGCTCCTCAAACTGTCTCCGCTTCCTTCTATCTAATACCTCCTCATCCGTATACTCAGGCTCAAAACGGTAGGGACGGCCATCATACTCAAATAACTCCCCTTCAATCTCAAAGTTTGTGTTATTTGGTGACTGCAATCGCCCGCCCCGAGCACTCACGTTACCCAGATATCGCTAAACTACAAAATCTCCAGAAATGCTCCAAATGACATCAAAGTACTATGGGTAAAGTATAGGTGATTTACTATGAGTAAATCACCTTGTTTTATTACCAAAATAAGGTTCAGATTGTAAAAAAACGTTAATATTCCTTTAACACTGACTTATCGCTGACAGTGTCCTGTGAGCTGAGTTTCTGCCCGGTTCTGAAGCTGACGAAAGTAGGTCCGGCAAGTTAGCGGGGACAGTTAATAAAGCTTGTTTTTCTTCTCAAAACAATATCTGTCCAAAAAGTGATATATTTGCATCACAAAACAGTTGCCCACAAAAAATTCAGAAGTCATAATCACTTGGTGCTATTTTCTCTCGAGTCCTATCACTGCACACCTGTTATTATTGTTTTTCACTTGTAAGTGGCGATGTTTACAAGTGAACAGGCTAATAATAATAATAGTGATAGGACTCGAGAGAAAATAGCACCAAGCGATTATGACTTCTGACTTTTTCGTGGGCAACTGTTTTGTGACGCAAATATATCACTTTTTGGACAAATATTATTTTGAGAAGAAAAACAAGCTTTATTAACTGTCCTGGCTAACTTGCCGGACCTACTTACGTCAGCTCCAGAACCGGGCAGAAACTCGGCTCACAGGACACTGTCTGCGATAAGTCAGTGTTAATGCACAACACTGCTGAAGGGGATGTCATACAGATTCACATCAAAAAACCCAAACTATACCTTTAATGTGGGTGAAGTGTCTTGCCTAAGGACGCAACAACAAGCAGTTTTTGCCACTGGCTCATCGTATTCCCACTGGTCTCCCATTCAAGTACTAACTAGACCCAGTACTGCTACAGTACAGTACTGCTTATCTTCTGAGATCTGACCAGATCTGGTTTTGATAAGGATGTTTTGGCCACTACTACTACTACTACTACTACTACTACTACTACTACTACTACTACTACTACTACTACTACTACTACTACTACTACTGCTTACTCCTACTTACTCATACTGCTACTACTTATTCCTACTGCTACTACTTCTACTACTGCTACTACTATTATTACTGCAACTGCTGCTACTATTGCCTACTCCTAAGACTCGTACTAAGCCTACTACTACTAAGCCTACTACTGCTAGGGCTAATACTAGCTCTACTAGTACTACAATTACTACTTGTACTATGTCTACTACTGCTACTACTATTGAAGCCTCAAAATATAGATATTTTTCTAAAAGAGTATTCTTCCTCTTCCTTTCTTTCATTTTTTCATTCTTTCTTTGTTTTCTTTTTCGTATTTCCTTCTGAGAATAGACCCATTACTGAGCATAGTTCTTGTTGATTGTGGCTCTAGTTACAGTCTAAAGTTAGTTAGTTAGTCTAGTTACAACTCTAAAGAACTGTTTGGAGTGGATGAAGCACATTTGTCAGTGACAGAGCAGTAAAAGACCTACAGTATTTAAGCCTGATCAGGTGACCGAGGAGAGTTAGTATAGACGCACTAACCGAGGCTAACAGGAGAGAAGTCATGTGCTCTGTCTCCAGTGCACCTACAATCACAAGTCTAATCTAGGCCAGTGTTTACTTACAGTTTTTAAAGATGTATTGTGTAACTTTTCAGGTGAGGGATTGCTACCTGCTTCTCTCCATGGAGTTGTTATTGTTTTGTATGGCATTAAAGTAGTCTCTCTTGCATTTAATCAATTACAGGTGTTTTTATAACTAAAAATACATTGGCTTGCCTCTAAACAGATCTTGCTTGTAACTTAGCTTAGCGTCATCTGTTTAAAAGTGTAGCATGTTTACTGGAGGAGGGTCTGTCATCTGCTTGTATCCATGGAGATCTGTCTCAACCAAACCAAGTTCTAAGCTGAATCTATGGAACGATGGGCTCACTCACAGAGACTTTTTGAGGAATAAAATCATGTGTTAGAGAAATAAATGAAAAGTATATAATTTTAATGCCATACAGTGGAACATTATAGGCAGAAATGTAGCCTTTCAATATGGCAGACACAACCCGAAGAGAGAAACCATGACTCTTCTTAAAAAATATTTGGCAGCATAATTTGTTTTTATATGTGTATATGCTGCCATATTTCAATATGAAAAAATAAAAAATGTGTTCCCTTATGACATATTCTCATAAGACAGCTGCAGGGGGAGCTCAATCGCTTAAAGTGACTAAGTTCTGCTTTAAAAACTTGAATAGGCTAAATTAGTCATAGAGAGGTCACTATCCTCAACCAAATCCATCTCAAACACTGATTAAAGGTAGGTTAAGATTAAGATCCATAGGCCCTCCAGCTTAGGTCCTGACCAAGCCGAAGCAAGAAGATCATGGAGATGGTCCCCGGACGCCCTAATGTGTGTGCTGCCCACTGCTCCTAATATATGTATATATAAAGAGGATGGGTTAAAATGCAGAGAAGAATTTCTCCAGTGTGAGATCAATAAAGTCACTTCTTCTAAAACCCCTCCTGTGGTCCTACCCTGAGGTGCACGGCGCTGATCTGGAGCCTGGAGCACATGTCAAGGAAGTGAGGGACTCCACCCTCGTCCAGAACTATGTAGACAGCCACAGAACGACGAGATGAGGCATCCAGCAGGTCCTGGAGGATCTGAAGGTCTGTCAGAAGGTCCATCGCTATCGCCAACACCTGGAGATGAGACAAGAGGTGGGTGAGGTGGGACCTTTAATGGGAAATGCAATCTGATGCCAGATATAGCTGTCAATCAAACCTGTACAGTAGCTAACCCTAGTGGGAGTGTTAGCTAGCAGTGTTATTGTTGGCTAGCTTGTTTATCATCTATCAAAAAATTCATCGCTGACGAGTCAACAACTAAATAAATCGTTAATTGCAGCCCCATTAATGATTAGAAATACCAATAATGAATCGTGCACCAACTAGATCATGTATCCGTTCCAAGATGGTTCAGTCCATAGTCTGTAGAGAGAAGTGGACTATGGGAGTGTGACACCACCCACAGAGTTGGGCTCCAGTCAAATGAAGCTCATCGAGGCTTGCAGTTATAGGGGCAAATTTGGAGCTGAGTTCCATATTAGGAATAGGAACTGATTTATGGACAAAATAGTGGAATAAAAACACCAGGGCCCTGTAAAGCGCCACCACCACGGGCTTCAAGCCCTCAAGTCGGCATTACAGATTCTCAGAAAATGCGTTTTTTGTGGGTTTTTTTTTTTTTTTTTTCAAAATTTGTGATTTTTGTTTTTTTGCAGAATGTGCTAGTTGAGATCATGAAGAAGCCTCTCCATGTTTCAGATAACAGAATTAGTGACATTAAAAACATACACTTTTTATTTCAAACTGGCTTGTTTTTGAGGAAAGAAACAGGGTATGTATAAATCAACATAATTTTCCCACGCTCACGCGTCTGCCAATCCCGTTGCGAGGAGCGCAGAAGGGGTTTCCCCTGTACGCCCATCAGCTGTGAGGAGTTTGTGCATATGTAAGCGGCACTGCAGGACAAAAAAGGACATGAAAATGGATTTTTAACTTCTACTTGGACACATTACACGTTCGGGAGACCTTCGGAACAGGTTCGGGACACGTCCATTTCTCTGGAGCTGGAGTACAGAGTGCGATTTAGCTCCGAAACATAGGATACGTGTTTACACGTGGAGATACGCTGAAAACACTGCAACATGGGGTGAGTCATAATTATTATCATATTTCTGCATCAAATGGACTCCATAGACTTTAGGATATGTTTAAATACTAATTCAGCTTTCGTGTGTGCTCCGTGCGGGACCACAGCGGATCTTCATTCACAATGCGGCTAAGCTAATGCTAACACTAGCATTGAAACAATGCGATCAGCACGAACAAGAACAGTCTCTTTAGGTTAATTTCCACTCTATTTTTGTTTATATGAAAGCCAAACGTTTTGCCATAGGCTATAGTGGTAGAGTAATACTTTATTTTGATTCAGTTTGACCCGTCTTGGCACTTTTGTAGTAGCCATGAGGTTTTTAATGGAAGTTCTTGTCCAAATGTGTGACAGCGAGCACCTCTGCCCCGCCGAGACAATCCACCCCACCTCACAGGTGCGCCACATCAAGATGCTGATCTGACATCATGATTAGTGCACAGGTGTGCCTTAGACTGCCCACAATAAAAGGCCACCCCGAAATGTGCATTTTTTTTTTTTGCTTTATTGGGGGTCTGGGGACTCAGAACCAGTCAGTATCTGGTGTGACCACCATTTGCCTCATGCAGTGCAACACATCTTCTTCGCATAGAGTTTATCAGATTGTCAATTGTGGCCTGTGGAATGTTGGTCCACTCCTCTTCAAAGGCTGTTATGGATGAAGAACACAGGTGCATTTTATTGATGGCATTTTGAATGCACAGAGATACCATGATGAGATCCTGAGGCCCATTGTTGTGCCATACATCCATGAACATCACCTCATGTTTCAGCAAGATAATGCACGGCCCCATGTTGCAAGGATCTGTACACAATTCTTGGAAGATGAAAATGTCCCAGTTCTTGCATGGCCAGCATACTCACCGGACATGTCACCCATTGAGCATGTTTGGGATGTGCTTGACCGGCGTGTACGACAGCGTGTACCAGCTCCCACTAATATCCAGCAACTTCGCACAGCCATTGAAGAGGAGTGGACCAACATTCCACATGCCACAATTGACAATCTGATAAACTCTATGTGAAGAAGAACTGCATGAGGCAAATGGTGGTCACACCAGATACTGACTGGTTCTGAGTCCCCAGACCCCCAATAAAGCAAAAAAAAATGCACATTTCGGGGTGGCCTTTTATTGTGGGCAGTCTGGGGTGCACCTGTGCACTGGTCATGATGTCGGATCGGCATCTTGATGTGGCGCACCTGTGAGGTGGGGTGGATTGTCTCGGCGGGGCAGAAGTGCTCGCTGTCACACATTTGGACAGATTTGTGAACAATGTTTGAGAGAAATGGTAATATTGTGTATCTGGAGTGAATTTTGGATCTTTGGGTCCATCTCATGAAAAATGGGAGCAAAAACAAAAGTGTTGCGTTTATATTTTTGTTGAGTATATGTGCAATGTGAAATTCATATGAGCAGTATTACCTCCTGTGAAGTACTCTTTAAATACCTGTACCTTGGTATTTTATTACATATTTAATTAGTTTTTTTAAAATTATATTGGTTACTTTGCTATACTGTTAGTAGTTCCTGACTATCTTGGCGAGTCAACGGTTCTTCTTGATCCTAAGTATTTCATTGCATTATTGTTGGTCTTTTTTATTTTACATTGTATAATACATTGTATAATACGTGCAGTACGAAATCGACGTGATATATATATATATATATATATATATATATATATATATATATATATATATATATATAATGTATATATTATGCGATATTATGTGCAATACGAAAAATAAGAAACACGAAAGCTATTTAGAACACGGCGGATTGAGATTGTTATAAGATAAGATATGCCTTTATTAGTCCCTCAGTGGGGAAATTCCATTGTTGCAACGCACAGATCACAGCACGAAAAAGTAACGTCGTCGGCCTCTGCGCATCCTCCGCGTCCGACGTAGCAGCTCCTCCGCACATAGCAACGCACATAGCAACGGTGAAAAAGTTAAAATCCAGAGAAAACAGAGGTCGAAATGGAGCAGAAACATCGCGCATCTGAAGCACCCAGCCTCACACACACAATCCTCAAAGTGTGCAAACGAACAAGCAGGTAAGAGCAGAAAAAAAGTTGGAAAATAAGGGAGCGCGTTGCAACCAGCTCCGGCTCTCGCCGCGCCACACAATATATAGCAACTGTATCAGCTGATACAGATACCCAGATACTGATCAATACAAAAACAAGTATTGAATCTTAAAGTCTTATTTGAACCAGTGTTGTAAAAAATAAAATAAAATCACAATGGACAAAGTTGGAGCTTTCTTGAAGGGCCTATACTGTATTATGCTATTTTCTGATGCTATTTTCTGATATAATGTTGTTTACCTGGAGTTTTATTGTTTTTTATGTTTCCTTATTTATTCTGAGTTCTTCTCTCAAACAGAAAACACAATTCCACCTTGTGATGTCATGTAATACAGGAAGTACTCCACTGTGTTTTTAAACTCCATACACCTTCACTACAATCCGTTGGATAATTTCAGCCCTGGAATTACCCATTCTTTTAAACAAAAGTTAAAAGGTAGCTATTAACTTGAAAACTACCCTTCATTATCATTATAAGCTACAATGATTATATTTAAATCCATATTTTTTTTCTAGGTCGCACGGGCTTGTCTTGCGAGCTTCCATGTGAATTCCGAAGCCGTTTAAAAACTCTAGTCTGCTGATCTGTTCTTACCCAGACTAACGTGTCAGACAGGCTCTGCAGTGGGAATTGCAGTTACAGTGACGTTTCACATGTAATAAACACAGAGAAGCTCCTTGTTTCGTTTTGAAATCTTGAAATCTCTGAACCGTTAAAAGCATCCGCCATGCCCATTTAGTGTAATTACAAATACAAAGATATGATTCAAACAGGCCCCAGGTATAATTAGCCTCTGTGTTTATGAGCTGGAGCACAAACCTGTTCTTCTTGGCAATCGAAAATGCTGAGTCTACAGTTCTTCTCTAACCACTAACAGGTTTTGATATTAAACCACAAAATGAGCCAAAGCGATAGATGATTTAGCAAGAAATTTCACTTCTTTGACCTGTTGGTGTCACTCAGATATTTAAAATGGTAACTCAAAATACTAGAACATTTAAAAGGTAAACTACATTAGGGTTAAATTAGGAGAAAATCATGACTTTTTTATGAAACAGAATTCAAAAAGACTAAATTGAAACTAACCCAACACTAAACCAAAAATAAACCAGGACGAAACCAGGACTAATCCAGGTCTAACCAGGACTAAACCAGGAGTAAGCCAGGTGTAAATCAGAACTAAACCAGGACTAAATCAGGTGTAAACAAGGACTAAACCAGAACTAAACCAAGACTAAACCAAGACTAAACCAGGACAACACCA
Organism: Paratrypauchen microcephalus; assembly: GCA_036785185.1. Taxonomy (NCBI): domain Eukaryota; kingdom Metazoa; phylum Chordata; class Actinopteri; order Gobiiformes; family Gobiidae; genus Paratrypauchen; species Paratrypauchen microcephalus. Next base: position 3,634,734 of record JAVJIX010000029.1, read on the forward strand.
AGAAAAGGTTTTTTAGTTTGGCACGTTCATCTAGTGGTGAGTACATTTTTGTTTTAATTTACAGGAGATGGGTAAAAAAGCAACACCCTGTAACTTTCTGGAGGAGGCACTTCACCTGCTTGATTGCGTGAAAACAGAAAGTTAAAACCATACTTCAGAACATTCTCCATGGAGGTAGATATGTTCTATGCCAGTGGAAGATTAAAGCAAATAGCCATTTCCATGGAAACAAGCAGACAGCAGGCCAAATAACAGTCAGGTTTGTGGAGATGCAAGTCCTCTCACAGAAAAGGACATGTTTTTCAGTGAAATAAAAACATCCAACATAAAGTTCCAGAAAGTTAGAAGCTTTAAAATATAGTTCAGCCCTAGCAGGTGAAACAATGGTTGCATGCATCACTGTTTGGGAACCTCTGTTAACCTTTTATAAACCCATTCCATGAAGCTCTCTACACACTGTTCTTGAGCTAATCTGAAGTCTGACGGTCTGTAGTGATTGACTCTGCAGAAAGTTGGCGACCTCTGCGCAATATGCATCCGCTGACCCTGCCTCGTCAGTTTATGTGGCCTACCACTTCATTGCCGAGTTGCTGTTGTTCCCAATCACTTCCACTTTGTTATAATCCCACAGACAGTTAACTGTGGAATATTTAAAAGCAAGGAAATTTCATGACTAGACTTGTTGCACAGGTGGCATCTGTGAGGAAAATAATCTTTGTTATGAAATACGTCAAAGGTCGCTGATGTTCTGTTCTTGTGTTATCAATCAATAGTTACCAATACATTGAGGTTTACGACAACTATGGCTGATTTATGCTGATTCAGTTAAATAACCTAGAAGACGTGGTCTTTTAAACTGGACTTTGCCTGTGTTTTATTATTATGTTATGTACCACGTTTGCATAAGTTCATTACCTAAGGGTTACCTAAGGAGTTAATGGTTAACTACTCTGTAGGTTAAATTTAGCTCAGTTCTGTACCAAGACAGGAGACGATGGGAGACGACAGGAAGACGACAGAGATGCTCGAATGCTGTACTGATCATACCTGTGTATCATCTGCTGTTCAACATTAAAGTGCCTGCATTTTTCCTACGAGGTCTTGAGAATTTCTTCCACAATTTGGTGACCCAGACGTGAAAGAACTATGCAGAAAGGAGGCCGTCGTCTCCCCAAAGGCCCCTCTGAGAAACAACGCATCCAGAAGCGCTTCACAAAACGGTATGGCAGTGCCTTTTTCAAAGAATATCTGTCACATTGGCCAAAACCAAAATTATATGTGATGTTTTGTGAGGGACCTTTGTAATAAATTAAGTGGTAATTTTAAAACAATATAAAATCAGTAATTAAAAAGTCCGTGTTTATACGCCAACACGTGAGAAAAGAAGGAGCGTAGAATCAAAATAATAATGAGCGTTTAAGCTTTAAATTTGATAAAGCGTGATTAAAAAACAAAGTTATTAATTAAGTTCCGTGTTTATTGCTTTGCACGAAGAGAGAAAAAAAGCGGATTTTGTAAGAAAAACACTTTTGTGGTTAAACTTTACACAAAAAGAAAAAACAAAAACTCCTAATTTGAGTTTACAAAAAAAGGAATTCCAAAAGTAACATTATTGGTGTTTTTGATTGCCTTAAGCTCTCAAGACACCCAAGATGCAGAAGTAAGAGTTCGAAGAACATGACGTCACTTGCTTCTGTAGAATTGGCCGAAGGTCAATTGTCCAACTAAACGCAACTAACACGAATTGACAGACACTCGTAGCATACTCAATCTTATATGGGATGCGCAATTTTGTTTGCGACAAAATTAATAATACTTTGGTACAGAAACTGATGTGACCAAAATTAAATTGAGTTGTACCTGGAAAAACCGACCTAAATCACAAGCAGGTTGCCTTTTTATGACTCTCCCGTCTGGTAGTACTGTTACGAGAGCGTCATCAAAAGTTTGTGAAAAAGAAATACACTTGAAACTAAAAGCTGAGCTTGTAAAGGAGATTACAGAAAAAGCTGAAAATATAACGAAAAGTCTGTGTTCGGCTAATTCCACCAAAATTACGCAGATACTGAAAGAATTAAAAGAAGAGTATGACACATTTAGAATTACCTGGGAGATTTGTTTCTTGGTGTCGATTTAAAGAGGAAGATAGTATAAATGAATTGTTCAAATTGATGGCACTCTGTAAATGGTTGAGATTATTAAGAAGCACTTATTTGAGCAAACATGAGATGAGAGATGTTCAGAGTTGTTTATGATGGATAAAACCAGTCTTGATCTGAGTTAAATATTGGCTATGGTGGTTCATGTAAAGTCTTGTTGAAAGCTTGGATTATAAATAAAATGTGATAGAAGAATGTTGAAAGATAAGAATTATGGCATTTATTGGAGAGATGTTTGTGGAAATTCTGGTTGTGTGAGTGTTATGATCTTACAAATGATACTTGGATCAAATAATTCTGCATTTATTGAGTAATTTAAAATTGCATGTTCTTAGAAATAAATTGCATGTTCTTAAAATTCGGAATAAATCTCTGAAATTATTGCATGTCCTGGAATATTTGGAGAATAATCTGAAACGGGAGATTTTTCTATTTACTGAAAATTGTCTTGTTTTGGCGAATCTCAATTAAAAGTCTTGCATTGTGTAATTTACTTAAACCAATAAATTCTAAATTTAATACAATTGTAAATATTTTAAATTCAGCTCACAAAGATTTGCTAGCTTAATCAATTTCATGGGAATAATAAATCTTGTTATGAGTGTTTCTCTATTTGCCTGCGGTCTCTCTGAGTGTGTGTGTGTGTGAGTGTATGAGCGGCAGTGAGCAGAGAGGTCAAGAGGTCACAGGGAAAGATATGTCAGCCGTAATTTAGCTCTATTAATGTTGTTGTTCTTGTTAATGTTGTAAGAGTTGAGAAAAAGGAATTAGAAAAATTAGGGACAAGGATAGAATAGTGTCAATCTGTATTTTGAGTGTTATGTGGGAATTAAAGAAAGCGCTTTGTTGCTTCAGGCTCGGAGCGCCTCTGGTCTGTATGTTTGCTCAGTACGAGTTGGACTAGTTTGAGTTTAAAGGAGCAGTGTGAGAATTACTCTTTGCACGGTGCCATCAATGAACGAAATAATAAATAAATAAGAAACAGTTTAAGCTATTGAGACAGCATTGCAATTATTAAAGTAAATATTTTATCGGCAATCAGGTCCTAAAACAATTGAGGAGGTAGATACATTTTAAAATTTAACACAAATAATTGGAGTATAGAGGTTTAAATTGCTAAAAGTTATTTTTAATTTATTACAGTTCATTTTTTCGGGTACAATTCAAAAATATAAAAGGTTATATCACCTGTCATATTAAAGGAGGTACTGGATAAACTAATTGCTTTTGTAATTAACTTAAGATTGGGAGTTTTTTTTGTTTTATCTAAATTAAATATTAATAAAATAATTATTTTCAAAATTCTACGTTTACTCCTACGCTACTTTTCTCTCTCTTTGTTGCAGAAGCTTAAAACTTAATAGCTGTAATTCGGACCGTCCCGCAGACAACAAAACGTGATAGACACATATTCTAAAAAAAAAAAACTGTGCGTAAATTAGGTGATTAAAATTTTAAATTAAATATTTTAAACTAATTATAACCTGAAGTCACAATTATCTAAATCAAATTTCTTCTCCTTTCTAGAGAACTGTCTATAGAACGGAGAAGCCCCCAAGAATTAAATTTTTTAGAGCCAAAGGTAGAATCAAAAAGTATACAGTACTCAAAATAGCGATACATTCACTAAAAAACCTATAAACTGGACGTTGTGCCCAAAATTTGTATAATAAATAAATAATTCAACTTTAAAAAACAAATTACCACAAAATGTCCTCACACTTTATCATGGTTGGCCAGTTGACAGAATATTGGTTGAATAAAGCACTCCAGGATGAAGCGGACCCCAAACAAGCCCGAGCAAATCAAAAGTCCTGAAAGTCCTACAAGATACCAAAGAACTGTCTTCTATCTTGGTTCTAAAGAAAACCGGAAAAGAAGTGAAAATAAAGGAAGATCCAGTGCTAACTCATAGACAATTCAGAGACTCTTGTTGTGACACCGAAGATGAAAAAGGGTCTGCTGAGAGAAGAGGAAGGTCACACAGAAGAAGTAGAAGGGCATGGGATGAGGACACTGACAGAGAGATTTCTCTATTTGATAACATGTACCGATCATTACCCGACCCACCTATCGAACGAAGAGATTATTACCACAAGTCACCAAGACCATACCATCCCTTACCCTACACCAGCGGCAAGCTGAGAAGCCCCGATACTAAAGCTGCTACATTCTCGAAGCCCTCCCAATTTGGAGAAGACTCATCCTCCAGGGCAGCACAAAGTATTGACAGGAGTTTATACTCCCAGCCAGCGGAAGGAACGAGAGCCAAAAGCAAGTGTGTATCCAGTGAGAACAGATGGTCAAACTGTGGTCTATCAGCCATTTTCAATCAAAGACTGGAGTGCTTTGATGTTGACACTTCCAAGACTTACCAAAGGTGGCTTACCATGGCTAAGAGCTCTTTTCAAACAAACCGCAGGAGACCAACTTTGCTGGGGTGATATTCAGGCTGCTCTGACCAAAGCTGCTGACGAAACTGTTGCCAGAAACATCAAAAGAGCTATCGAAAGGAGCTTGAGATATGCACTGCGTGATCAAGAAGGCGTATACAACTATCGTGATGTGCTGGAGAGAGAACTCAGTCAACGCTATCCTTCTGTCGTGACTGAAGAATTGTTGTCAATGCAAATGAAAGACAGCGAAGACTACTACAGTTACAAACAACGTGCTACTAATCTATACCATGATGCCACAGGAGAGCGGATCGATGCCAGAGCAGGAATGTCAATCATCTATCGCTCAGCTCTGGTGAAAGGTATGCCAAAAGCAGTGCAAGACGCTTTGGACGATGTGATGGGCATATACACTAAATCTGATGATGAGTTCGATGCACACTGCAGCCATCAAATAAACAAGTACCATAGAGGGGTAAAAAAGAGGCCGAGGAGAAGAAGCAAGAGCTGGAACTGGCCACTATGAAACTCCAACTGCAGAAATACCAAAATGAACTCAAAGAAGAACAAGCAGCAGGAATTTAAGAAACCATCAATGGACTACTGGAACCAGGATGAAGCTGCCTATGCAGAACCGGATGCTGAAACCAGTGAACAGCTTGATGACCCCATCCGACCCTTCGCTGCTGAGGCTCCAGAAGAGGAGGAAAAAGGGAGGAGATCGAGGAGATAGAGAAGAAAAAGGACAGTATAGGCCATATGATGATAATTTGTTAAATTTACAATGTGTAATCTTGACTACGCTGATTATATTATTTTCTGTTGTTATAGTTTGGGGATACATTCTACTGACTGAGACTGATCTCGGACGGCTGGCAAACAACACGACAACCACAACGACCACTCACGGCACGACCAACTCAGCCAACCATATGGGTAAGACACAAGGAGCACTAAAAAGGGCAAAAAGGGAACTTTCTAAAATTTCCAGAATTGAAAAATATTGCTATGAAGGCCAAATATGTAATGTTTTATTCGACGTATGTGAAATATTGGACTGTAGGTCAAACATACCCGCTATAGATTATGTTTTAATACCCAAATTGTTTGTAAAGACACTTGTCTGACCAGAGTTAATAATTATGAGGACCACAGGGTCACAAACAATGTTAGAGCAATTTCTAGTACGGACGATCATCATAATACAGACCAAGGTGATTTTAGAACTGATCAACAGCAGAGAATTACCCTAACAAAGATCAGGAAAGATGAGGCATCTTATCAAGCAGATCTAAAGCATTTGCAGAGGGAGTAAATCCCCTACTCAGCGATGCAACTATCAATTCAAAATCCAGAAGTTAGTGACTTAGGAATATATGCTATAGGTTTCCAGTGCTCAAAAATCACCACTGTTTCATGTAATCGGAGAATCAATTTAAATTTTGAAGGCTATATCCACATAACCATATTAGTAATTAATAAGATTGCTCCAGTGAATGAAATAAATTCTTTGACTGAAGCAATAAAAATAGAGACAGGATTGGAAATGACAGAAAACACTTTAAACATACTAAAATGAGTTAAAATGAGTACATTATACGGCCCATACTCTGACCATAGAAGATTGTATTGTATGTTCGGCTGCCAGACCACAACTAACTACTGCATCCATACCATATTCCAATAACAAGGACTTGACGTGTATACTTAAGCTCTTCATTAGAAAATCATTTGAATGGACTGATGAGTGTTATTAACTCCATGATAAGTTACTGGTTGTAACTTCAAAGGACATACCCACTATTTGGAAAATGGGAACTGCAATGTATACATGTTTTCTCAGAGATATGATCACAAACGCAGACATAAGGACTGACAACAGAGTTGACATTGAGGGTTTCACTAATAATTTTTGTAATCAGACTTTTACTTTTAGACTTTTACTTCTGACAATTATGACAATTTTGCACTTTTGACTAACCAATCCATTTCATGAGCAGATATTTGGTGGTTATGTGCAGACTTCCGTCTATATGCAATACTATCTCCAACATGGTGAGGTGTGTGTGTGCCAATTATGCTAATTATCCCATTCACTATAGGTCCTATAGATTCATTGAATTTAAAACCGACTCAAGTTCTATATAAAACGGGACCGGACCATGTCCATAAGAGGTCCTTGTCCTCACAGCTTAAAGAAACTCTGGTGTACTTGAATATGCCTGGACAAGTTGGTTTCATAAAATGTTTGGCCCATGGGCTGCGACAATTGTCTCCATTATCACTACCATAGTGACTGCAATTGCTATTTTAATTGTAATTGGCTGTTGCGTTGTCCCTTGCCTCAGAGGTTTAATAGAGTAATTTTGACTTACTGATACATCAATCTAGTCTGATCAAAATTGAACGAATTAAGTTTTGGCTGAATAAATAAATGATCTAAATTCTAAGCCCTAAGGTGTTGCTCCTTGTGACTTATTCTGCCGTCCGAGTTTTGTACAATGATTTACATGATATATTGACATGAAGACATTGAGATGTGTTATGCTCTATGAATGATAAGGTTAAATTGTTATATTGGGATGATTAATTTTATTTGTAGAGGGAGCGTTTTGCCACTCTACTATGTAAGTGTGATCACATGTGTTTATGTGATCAAAGGAGGGAACTGTGAGGAAAATAATCTTTGTTATGAAATACGTCAAAGGTCGCTGATGTTCTGTTCTTGTGTTATCAATCAATAGTTACCAATACATTGAGGTTTACGACAACTATGGCTGATTTATGCTGATTCAGTTAAATAACCTAGAAGACGTGGTCTTTTAAACTGGACTTTGCCTGTGTTTTATTATTATGTTATGTACCACGTTTGCATAAGTTCATTACCTAAGGGTTACCTAAGGAGTTAATGGTTAACTACTCTGTAGGTTAAATTTAGCTCAGTTCTGTACCAAGACAGGAGACGATGGGAGACGACAGGAAGACGACAGAGATGCTCGAATGCTGTACTGATCATACCTGTGTATCATCTGCTGTTCAACATTAAAGTGCCTGCATTTTTCCTACGAGGTCTTGAGAATTTCTTCCACACATCCTATCACAGTACCACGTTGGAATTCACTGAGCTCCTGAGAGTGACCCATTCTTTCACAAATGGTGCTTGGTTTTATTCACCTGTGGCCATGGAAGTGATTGGAACACCTGATTTTGATTATTTTAATGGGTGAGTGAATACTTTTGGCACTGGTGGAGGGCAATGTTCCCACAAATTTTTCATGTGTCTCAGCAAACACACTAAATCCATGAGCATTCCTTGGACCCCCGTGAGCGACATCCAACATGCACTCTGTGGCCACACCAGTATCACACCTGAGATCATTGCAAGTTACAGCTTATTAATCAAATTACTGCAGTTTGTCCACTTAGAATAACAAAGACAAAAATCTGTTCATGAGATTTGTATATACAGTATTATATGCCAGTGTGAGGGTCCTCCTGTGGTCAGTGAAACATTGAACATTACAATGTTTTGGAAAAATAACATCATACATAAAATTAAATTATTGTGTATAAACCTGTAAAACCACATGAAGAGAGATTTTTTCAGCTTGATAAAAATAGCCTACATGTGATTTTTTTTAGGGATTGTAGGACCTACAGGACACTATAAGATGGGTCTTTCCCGAAATAATGATCTCTAAAATAAGTATACATTTTTATCAGTTTATATCTTGAAGGAAGTGAGCGGAATGTGGTCGAAATGTGTCTGTTTGTATGTTTGTCCCTAACGTGTGTCACAGTCACGTGTGCAACCTGAATCAGATTGGATTTCATGTGTCAAACCAGCGCTGATTTCAGGTTAGATTTTATTTTATGCGCAGAAAAGAATTTGCGTGCTGAATTCTGCGTGCTGAACGTTTGGGCAATACGTGATTGCGCACGCGTGTACCTAAGAGGGAACATTGGTGGAGAGTCTGCCACCTGCTGGTCTCCATGGAGATGTTATTGCTTTGTCTGGAATGTTTCACAGTATAGTATTATACTTCTGTTTTCATGGAGACCAAAGTATACCAAGATACAGGTCAGATCTGTGGAGAGGCAACTCATGCTCTGCTCACAGTCAGAATGCCTGTTTTTCTAGGTATTCTTGAACTATAAAACCACCTTTAACTGAATAAATGTAAGGTAGACTTGTTTAATGTCATATTGTGGAACATTCCAGGTAGCGCAATATCCATAGAAACAAGCAGGCGACGGACCCCCAACCAAAAAGTTACACAGTGCACCTTTAATCTTTCACCTTTCACTGCGATTCAATCTTGCAGAATGAGGTGGAAATATTTGAGGTAACATTCACTTCCATAAAGTCAGAAATGCTTGGCACCAGTCCCAGAATCCCTCACTGTATTTGGACCTGGTACAGCGCACAGACATATCCATCATCGTGAAAAATACACAATGAAACCACCTTCATAAGTGGTTTGTAAAAGCACAATTGAAAAGTAAACAGCTATTCATAACAGAGTAGTCTGTCTGTATCAACCAAAGAAAATCATTATTAAAGGGCCAATATTAGGCTATTTTCTGATCTGTGTTATAATGTTGTTTCCTCATCACAAACAGACCTGAAGTTGTGTTTTGTTTCATTCACAGATGTTTAATGAACATACAAACCCTGCATATTTAGGCTGAGTTCTTCTCTTCAAACTGAAAACACTCTCTTCCACTTTGTTGAGATGTCATGTGGTGATACAACAAGTGCTCCACTGCGTTTTCAAACTCTCTACAGCTTCACTAGAATCATTTGGATGATTTCAGACCTGGGACTGCAAATCTCTACTGAACTAAAAGGTAAAAACTACTGCTTCATGACACTGAGCTTTGGAGATGTATAGTAGACAGACTAAGGCTTCTTCAGACATGTGTGAATGAAACAAAACACGACTCCAGGTATATTTTTGATTAGGTAACAGCATTCTAACATGGCTTAAAGCTCACAAGAGTCAATTTTATGTAATATAGGACCTTTAATATTCAAATATATTCAGCTTAACTACAGATCAGAATCGTGTTTGGAGTTTCGAGTTTTGTGTTTCAAGTACGTCTCATCTTTCACTTTTTATCACGGACAGATTTTGTATCTCAGCTGGGAGCACATAGCAGAGAGGTCGACCAATCAGCATGCAGTTGGCAAACATAAGCCCGCCCCCAAGTTTGGCACAGGTACAAGCAGAGACAGATAAGAGCACACTCACGCACTTAAATTTTTGAGTCAGATTTTGAAGAAATGTGAAAAGTGACCTGAATCCAAGAATGGTTTTATCACACTATGAGAAAACATTTATCTAATTCTGTCCCTCACAACTTGGACCAAAGCAGTTAATGTTTTAAAATATGAATTACAACTAAAACAACTTCTTTTCATTTGAATATTGTTTTGAGCATCATTTTAGTAACACTTAAACTGCTGAATTTTGTTTTGTAACTTATGTGGTAACATTTTAACCTAAAAGAGTTCAGTATCATTTTTCCTGTACAGATTAAAGCCACAGTGTGTGACTTTTTAATCAACAAATAAAATAAAAGCATGTTTTTTTATGCTTGTTTCCATGGAGATGTTCATTTGGCTATAATAGTCCACAATATAGCATAAAACAAGTATGAAGTATGATTTTAACTTTCTGTTTCCATGGAATGCTGCAAGTGACACATTCAGAAAGTTACATTCTGTACCTTTAAATAAATACAAATATTAATATAGTATAGTATAGTCATAATAATAAATACTTTTCACAGTTTTGTATTTCTATTTGTACCACATGTCTTTTCTACAGACTAATAAATGTGGGTTGTTTGATTTTACTTTATATAAATAACTCTTCCATGAGAAAAGCTCGAGCTGTCTCTCCTCCTCCGCACACATGTGATGAGTGACATAGAGGTTAGACTGAGCCTGTCAGGCGGCAGGTCCACACCTGCCTCTGCCCTGAGTAACACTGAGGATGAAGAGCGCTACAGGCCACAGGCTATGGTTCAAACAACTCCATTTCAACATATGGAAAATTACACAGACATACAGACAGCTGGGCAGGACTCTTATAGGAGTTTCTCAAAAACAGAAACAAAAGTGCTTTTTATATTTGCAGATATACGATGAAAAATATTGAAACCAAGTCGAAACAATCAAAGCTAATGACCATTCATATAAATACACCCTCTCTCCCCTTCATCATAATACAGTTCAGCTATGCCAGTCTCTACCAGTCTCCTAATGAATAAGTACAATTAATAAAGCTGCACTATGTAGATTTTCTGGTGGAGGGTCTTGTCTCTTGGTATGGCATTAGACAAATCTATCTCCATGGAGATGAGTAGGTGACATCGCCAGGCCACTGGGATGTGGAGCCCACTCACAGTAAGAAGTGCATGTTTTTGAAGGTGTTTGTGAGCAAGAAAACACCTATATTTGAATAAATGCAAGGGAGATACTAGTATGTTCAATGACCTATTGTGGAATATTAGCAATGCCATTCCTTCACCAGAAAGGTTACATAGTGCACCTTTAATTAATCTTGGTATCATCTCAATGACAATATTTAGTTATATTTCTTAAAAGGTGCCTGTAAATTGTGTAAATTGTATGACGCCAATATGACGCAAAGATGAACGGACTTTAAAATTTTATTTAAATACAACATACAAAAATACAACTTGAACTACATTTTTCTATAGTAAATAAGCTGAACAGAAGATGTTTTCCTTTACATTATGTAGTTTTTTCTGTAGAAATTCAGGAAACAAACCAAAAGCCAGGTTTGGTACAGGCATTATTGAGCTCACATTGACATTTGAGAAAAAAAAAAACCTCCTCCTTCAATATAGATCTCTGATAATGACAGATGGCAGAGTTACACACAGTTTGGATTTGATAATAGATGTCTAATTAAGTTATTTGGGATAAACAAGTTAAAACAAATAAGAACTACCTCGGGAAGTTTTTTTTCAATTAATGTGTTTTGAAAATAAATCTCATTTTATATTTAATTGTATTTCTAATAAAGATGAAAGCCAACTCCCCTGTCGTGTGTAAACTAATCACTGAGATGAATGGTTCCCAGCCTTTCAAACCACAACTGCCAAAATACTGTGATAAAGGGGACATTTGCTAAAGGCTCATAATATCAATAAGAATTAATGCTGCCAAAGTATAATGGCATACTGTGGAACATCCCAGGCAAATTAATAACATCCATGGAGGCAGGCACCTTTAATTTGACCCCAGTTTTGGTCAATTTAACCTATACTTTGTGTATAGAATCCCTCAATTGTCCAGGTAGAATCCATGGCAAAAGGAGAAACTCAATTTGTCAGCTGGATAAAAGTTTATTTGGTCGCAACTCATCCAAGCTGCTTCTTCAGTTCTGGTCAGATGCTGGAGGACACTGCCTATATCTGCCTGAAGGGAGGAGCTAATTACAATGAAATTATTCTGAGACTGCCACACCTATTTGTTTACAGTTTATGTGGACCAGTTTCTGTCTTAAAGTGTTTGTGGGTTTGAAATAGACTGGTATTTCATGTTGTCTGAAAATCTTCTGTAGATTTTCAGAAATGTCGGCCAGGTAAAGAAGAGTTACACCCTTTTTCCTGGATTCTGATTCTCTGTTGTCTTGTTTCTTGGCTCTATTAGTTTTATTGAAAGCCCATTTAGGATACCCACAAACAGAGAGGGCTTTCTGTACATTGTTCTTCTTTCTCCTTACCCTCTGTGCTTGTAGGGACCACTTGGACCCTGTGTTGTAATGTCCTAATAACTCCAAGTTTGTGCTGCAGTGGGTGGTGTGAATCAAAAAGGTATTGGTCGGTGTGTGTGGGCTTCCTGAAGACTTCTACTTGGAGTCGCTGGTCTTCTCCTATCGTTACAGCACAATCTAAGAAAGCCAACGTGTTGTCCTTGGCATCTTCACAAGTGAATTTGATGTTCAGATCTACAGAATTGATATGTGCAGTAAAAGGTTCCAAATCTTGAATTTTGATTTTTGAAAAATTATCATCAACAAAGCGATACCAATGTGTGGGTGGAGTGCCTGGATATGAGGCCAAGGCACTCTGTTCAAATTGTTCCATGTATAAGTTAGCAATGATAGGGGAGACCAGTGCACACCCGTGGATTTGCCTCTGAACCGGAAATTTAATACTGCATATTTAATAGGCTTACCTAACTAACAGAAACTGCAAGTAGGTGTGGTAGTCTCAGAGTAATTTCATTGTCGTTAGCTCTTCCCTTCAGGCAGATATAGGCAGTGTCCACCAGCGTCTGACCAGAACTGAAGAAGCAGCTTGGATGGTATTCGACCAAATAAACTTTTTCCAGTTGACAAATTGAATTTCTCCTATACTAAACTTATACTTTGTTGAGTGTTTACATCTACTACTGAGTGTAATAAACCAAGACTTTAAAGCCACAATATGTAACTTTTTAGACCTCCAAAAAAGAAGACCATCTGAACTGAAAAACATGCATTGCTAAAATAACCCAATATGTTAATGGAGAACAATGTCTCCTCACTCTGAGTGGGCTTGCATCTCCACAAACCTGACTTCTATTTTACCATAGCCTTCTCCTGCTTGCTTCCGTGGGAATGTTGTTGCTTTGGCTATAATACAGTAATCCCTCGTTTATCGCGGGGGTTAGGTTCCAGAAATAGCCTGCAATAAGTGAAATCCGCGAAGTAGGACAACTTTATATTTTACAATTATTCTACATGTTTTAAGGCTGTAAATGCCTCACCACACACATTATACGCTTTTCTCAGACTGGAATTAACATTTTCTCACATTTAACCCCTCACGATAAACCCCTCATCGTGGACAAATCTGTGACAGAGCAGCACGTGTCACGCACTTCTCCAAGGGGTTGGTGCGCATCTCATCCCGGGACGTGGCAGTGCTGCTCGCGCGTCTGGCGGGGCTCCCAGAGCCGTGTCTCCCCCCACGCGTCACTATTAATACACGGGGGAGCACTAGATAGAACTGCGGCGCCCGGACCACGTCCTCTCAACCCGAGCCACAAACCGAACACGCACAAACGAACACAAAAGCCGCACGGAGTGATTTAATCCTGGTTCAGACCTGGTCTAGTTCTGGTCTAGACCTGGTTTAGTCCACGTTTAGTCCTGGTCTAGTCTCTTAGCCAATCAGGACGCAGAATACATTGTTACACTATAAAAAAAAAAAATTACACTATTAAAAAAAATTGGAAAAATTGGAAAAAAAATCCGCGAAACAGCGAGGCCGCGAAGAGTGAACCATGGAGAATGTTACGATTCCGAAGTCTGGTTTTAATGTAAACATGCAGGTAACATGCAACCTCGAGAAAGGTGCATACTATACCTTTAATAACAGGTCTAAACAAAACCTGTTACATAGCTGAACCCACAACATCTTTGAACACTTGTACAACTCGCAAGTGAACACAATCTGAGTCTTCTGTCTTGTACACAAATCCAGAGTAGTGGACTGTATATAAAAAGTACAAATACAGCATCAGAATTACTCAAGAAAAGAAAAGAGAAAACATCCGGCGATGGGGGGTACTCAGGCTAAGATGGACAAAAGCAGCTGTCGTCAAACCCCAAACTCAAACTGACCAACACAACATAAACAAGTCTGTCTCAGTTAAACCTGAAAAATGAAGTCATGTTGGCAGAGATATTGTAAAAAATAAAGATATACTATGTAATTTCTCTGGTGAAGAGTACAACACTTCATATCATTGAGGTTTGCCTGGAAAGTTCCATAGTGTGGCATTCAAATTAACATTCAACATTTAGATGCAAATGTTTTTACAATACAGGAGTGCCTTTCCACAGATCTGACCTGATCTGTTGACAACACCTGCTACTCTCCATACTGTGTTGTGGAAAATTCCAGGGAAAGCTATAAATATTCCATGGAGACAAGCGGGTGGTGGAGCGTCCTCCAGAGAAGTGACACAGTGCAGCTTTAAGATCATATCAGCATTTTTACTTTGTAGTAGGCACCAAAAAATGCATTCAGTTTTATAAAAATGTTTCTATATAATTATAATTATAATTTATTTCCTGAATGTTTATTTTCCTGTTAATTTAGTTTTGTCTGAACTTTTCTCCAAACCACGTGCTTGGATGTCTTGATAACAAAGCTCCATATTAATTATTAACAAAATGAAAATGAAATGAATCACAATTTTGAACCAACAACAAAAATTCTAAGAGAGCTGACGGAAAAGAAATCTCCTCATTCTGTCTTGGACAATGGAGTGAACCTTTGACAAATAATTTTCAACAACAATGAATGAAATGAACTTCCTACATTAATAATAGGATTCTGTTCAAAGTTCAGGTTTGTAAAAATTTACAAAAATACTGAAAAATTAAAACAAAATACTGAAAAATTGTTGGTATGGTACTTCAAAAACTACAGTCTTTGTGATTTGCTAACTGTGTCCATTTAAATTGTGATTTCAATTTGATTGTGATTAATTTTGCAGCCCAAAAAGGTAGTTTATATGGAAAAAAATGCTGGGTGTGTTGCACACAATAGAAATAACTACCAAAAAAGATTGTCTGAAAACTCAAGAATGCACATTTTCAGGAGCCAGTGATCAATTCGAAGGTTCATGGTCATGTTTAGGTGTTTCATTTTCAACAAAAAGGTCAAACTAACTGAAAAACTGTTGGCTAATGCTAGCTAGTGTGATGATAATATTATTTGAGAAACTTATTTAACAGCACAAATCAGCTCACCTGTTCCAGTTAAGTCAGTTCTTTATTGACTTAGACTTACTTAGACTTAGACTTATTGTCTGAAAATAAAGCTCAGATTTAAGTGTAACTTGTGCAATAGAGCTTCAGACAGAGCAGTGCTCACAGTTAGCATCACATAATCTTGATGACTTCAGCCGGATCAAAAGTATCTAAAGACTATAATTCACATCCGCCGTATCAACCCTGTCATTTGTTTACCTCTTTTGGCTGAATAAATCCGTATAATTAAAAAAGTAATAATGCAAAAAAAACCTCTCCCTTTATAATCCCATGCAATTACAAACACAGTGAAAAAAAAAATAAAAAATACATCTCATAATATCAGTAGATGCATGTCTGATCATTTTTGCTCGGGGCATGTGAGAGTAACAGATGTTTTTAAGTTTATTAATTCTTGTCAAAACAAATCTGACTCCTTATTTGGGCATACCACTTCCTTTTTTTTGGCATTTTAACAGTACAGTGGCTAGGTGTGTTTGGAGCCTGTCGTAACCTGTAGGATCAACAGTTAATTATTTACATGATTGTATTTCAGACGGAGAGATGACTCATTTTAAATATACTTTGCCTTCACAGCGCAATAAAACCCGTCTGTCTTAATTAGCAGTGCAGTAAAGTTACTCATTATTGCCTATGAGTCGTTATATAATGAACTCTAATTGTTTACTAGGTTACTGTGTAGATAAAAAGTAAAAGTGACAAAGCTATAAACATGCAAAGCTGCCCTATGACTCTTTAGTGGAGGTTTTATCCTCTGCTTGTCGCTTGTCTCCATGGAGATGTTATTGCATTGCTCTGGAATGTCCCACCGTATGGCATTATGGTGAATTATTATTATGGTGAATTATGGTGAATAGCATATATTTCATTACAGTGAGTTTTATACCAAATGCATTCTTGTTGTGAGTGCTGACACCTCTCCATAGATCTGACCAGTAACTAAGCAGTAGGCCTGTCACAATTAATAATATATAGACGTATTGTTTGAGTGACAGATGAAACAATAATTTTGGTGGGGTGGTCCTATATTTATCAAGGGTACCTTTTCTTTGCACTAGTGGGGAACTTTTTTGTGATTTTCTTTTTAGTACTATGATATGATTTTCAAATATTTAATTATATGACAAGACTATGACGATATAGATTTTCTGTTATTTATTTATTGCAGCTCATGCTTTTAAAAAAAAATACATTTATAAAAGTGTTTACTAGGGATGTAACCAATGTTTCCCCTAATGTTTCATGTGTCTGAACAAACACACTAAATCCCTGAGCATTCCTTGGACCCCCATGAGCAACATCCAACATGCACACCAGTATCATCACAAGTTACAGCTTATTAATCAAATTACTGTAGTCATTTCCATTAGATTACTTTTAATATAATTTTTTTTTTGTCCACTTAGAATGACAAAGACAAAAATCTCTGTATATGTTGTATGTCAGTGTGAGGGTCCTGCTGTGGTCAGTGAAACATTGAACATTACAATATTTTGAAAAATAACCTCATATATAAAATTTAATTATAGTGTATAAACCTGTAAAACCACATGAAGAGGGATCTGTTCAGCTTGATAAAAATAGCCTACATGTAGCTGCAGTTTTCTTTAGGGATTGTAGGACCTGTGGAATAACGCTCTGGGGAGAGGATTCACACTTTGAGAAAGTCTCGTCTTTTTGGCTCACAAAAAACTCTGCCTTGGACAGAAACAAAGTAAACAGGTGAGGATTACATTATGGCTCTACCTGTCTCCTCTTCTGTTCTTCCCTACGTGGAGTGTGTGTGGACGGCACTCCCGTTGGCTGGTGTGGACCTGCGGTTCTGAGGAGATGTGCACTACAACTAGGGTCATATTGAAGGAAGTGAGCGAAATGCAGTTGTATTTGGGTTGTCCTAACGTGTGTCACATTCACATGTGTAACCTAAATCTATCAGATTGGATTCCATGTGTCAGACCAGCACTGATATCAGGTTAGATTTTATTTTATGCGCTGAAAAGAATTTGATGTGCGCACTGAACGTCTGGGAAGTGCGCGATTGCACACGCGCGCACCTTAGAGTGAACATTGGATGTAACGATATCTGAATCCCTTGATACGATATTATAACGGAATGCATGCCACAGTACGATATTTAATGCACTATTTTGTGGAGTCTATGTTGTTTTTTTGTTGTTGTTTTTTTGTTTTAAAATGCCTTGACAGTCCTTTGGTCTGTCTTTTCTGTCATCATCCAGAGAACTAAGATTTGCTGTCTGTGTTGAAATGAAGCAAAGGATCATGGTCTATGTAGTTCCCTTGGCTTTTGTAGTTGATGCTGTACTATAACAAAGAATTTAAGTAAAGAGAATTGCAATTTGATATATTGTGATGACCCACGATGTTATTGTGAGACTTTTGATGATACAATATTTCGATATTTCGGTTATTGTTACATCCCTAGTGTTTACTGGGTTTATCAGACTTTAGGGTTATAAATTAGATTCAGTATTGTCATTTATTGTCTGTATTATATATCACACTTCAGAATTTGTTATTGTGGCAGGTCTATTGTCTGGTGGCCTCTCCTGCTTGTCTCCATGTTCAGTGCCATACTTTGAAGCATTCCAGGCCAATCTCACAGGCACACCCTCCACCAAAAAAGTTACATAGTGCACCTTTAATACTTCTGGAAGACATTTTACAGTTGTGGGTCATTGTTATTACTTCATACTTAAATATATTCATAATAGACCCAATGTTCCCCCTAATGTTTCATGTGTCTGAGCAAACACACTAAATCCCTGAGCATTCCTTGGACCCCTGTGAGCAACATCCAACATGCACACCAGTATCACACCTGAGATCATCACAAGTTACAGCTTATTAATCAAATTACTGCAGCAATTTCTGTTAGATTACTTTTAATATAACTGATTTTTTTTGTCCACCATGACAAAGACAAAAATCTTTGTATATGTTGTATGTCAGTGTGAGGGTCCTGCTGTGGTCAATGAAACATTGAACATAACAATATTTTGAAAAATGACATCATACATAAAATTAAATTATTGTGTATAAACCTGTAAAACCACATGAAGAGAGATCTTTTCAGCTTGATAAAAATAGCCTACTTTTTTTTTTAGGGATTGTAGGACCTATAGAACATTATAAGATGGGTCTTTCCCAAAATAATGATCTCCAAAATACAATTTTATCAGTTTATATCTTGCTTTTTAATCATTAGCCTATTTAAGCAATTTTGTGTAAGTGTCAGAGCTCTGTGGAATAACGCTTTGGGGAGAGGATTCACACTTTGAGAAAGTCTCGTCTTTTTGGCTCACAAAAAACTCTGGCTTGGACAGAAACAAAGTAAACAGGTGAGGATTACATTATGGCTCTACCTGTCTCCTCTTCTGTTCTTCCCTACATGGAGTGTGTGCGGGCGGTGCTCCCGTTGGCTGGTGCGGACCTACCGCTCTGAGGAGATGTGCACTACAACTAGGGTCATACTGAAGGAAGCGAGCGGAATGTGGTCAAAATGTGTCTGTTTGTATTTGGCTTGTCCTAACGTGTGTCACATTCACAAGAGCAACCTGAATCAATCAGATTGGATTCCATGTGTTAAACCTTCGCAGAGTTCAGGTTAGATTTTATTTTATGTGATAAACAAATTCAAATTCACATCTAATTCTTTTTATGAAAAGAATTTGATGTGCGCGCTGAACGTCTGGGCAGTGCGCTATTGCACACGCATGCACCTTATTGATCCATCCCACGTGACGTCACAAAATTGTGGCCCCCATTTTGGACATGAAGTGGCATACCACAGCTAACAACACAGCAGAGATCAACGGAACGTTAAAGGATACAGATATCAAATATAGCGATTACTTTAACCTCATACGCTGGGAACGGCCCGCGCGCGGTCCCGTTCACTGTTTTTTTTTTTCTTTCCGCATGAGAGCACACATTCCCGATCGTGTACCATGACAATCTACACATCAAATGAAACTTTACAGTCTCCTCTTTTTGACTATGCAATTCATTTCCCGGCACAACAATCACTCCCCGGGCAGATGGGGCTTTTATACGGAAAAGCACAAAACGAGGTTTATTACTTTGCTTACCTTTGAAGGCTATGGACAGGTCAAACATCAGTATTTCACCATAAACTTGGTCTCAATCTGTCCGTAAGGATCCAGTGAATAAAATCCAGTAAAACAATTTCTAACTTCTAATTTTGACACCTCTGACTGTTAGTTAGGCATACTTTGTTGCTTCAGTTGCAAACTTTTTGGTTTGTGAATAACAGATCTGGCGTATGAGGTTCTTAGCAGGACTTTCAGGATTGGTCCGTACTGAGTCCTTGAACAGGGAAGCTGTGATCCTATGTGATCCTACGTGTACAAATCATGAGGACCGAAGTCTGGTAAGGACAAGGTCTTGGTGTACTTTCTCACGTCCGTAAACAATCCTGGCGGAAGCAGGTAAACATCACTATCTAAACCAGCTATTTCAGCTTTTCCAAATATCTCTCCCTCTGCTCACCCTGTAAATGTGCTGCATCGCTGGATAATGGAGGTGTCATGTCGTTCACTTTGTTTTCACTTCGTTTAATCCAAATCTCGATTGTCCGATTCGTCTTCGTCGCATTCAAACACGTTCAAACCGCGGTGATGTTCATGTCCAAAATGGCGCTTGCTTTTACGAAGGTCACGTGACTGGGAAGTGTCAATAGGGAACATTGAAAAGACCTACAATGTCGCAACCTCTATTACTAATATACTATGACTGATACTACTATAGGCTATTACTACTACTACTACTATTACTAGTACTACTACCGGTACTTCTACTACTACTACTGGTACTAGAAAGGCATTACTACTACTACTACACTATTACTACTACAACAACTACTACTACTACTATTACTACTACTACTTGGTTACATGCTGCAATTCCGACACAATATTTAGACATTGACGACTAATTATCGGAGAAGCGGCAAAAATATGATTTTTTAAAGATCCCATGACATGGTACTTCTTGATGCTTTTATATGGCGCCTTAAAGGGATATGCCACCCCCAGGTCAAATTTGGGCATCTCCCCACAGTCCAGAGACTAAAATAAGTGGTGGAAAGCGTTTTCCTGCTCACCCAGCCATTGTCCGAGTCTGTCGCCACTAACCGCCGCGGTATCTGCAGCTACTCCGCCTTAGACTGGAGTCTAACGTCGCCAGAGAAAGATTTCGGCCAAAAGGAATTATTTTGCTCGATGCGTTTCCCAATTACTTTCTGTGTAGTGCGCATTCATATCGAGTGCAAATAAATGTGCAAATCAACACGGAGAGCTTGCCTTGGTCATTTTGGGTGGGAACTATTTTCCAGTGCGGAAGAATAAAGCCGAATCACGCACCACGCTGTGCAACAGGGGAACTCCCTTCCTGGTGCGTAACTGGGATTCCCCTGGCAGCGTGCTGCGTGATTCGGCTGTATTCTTCCGCACTGGAAAATAGTTCCCACCCAAAATGACCAAGAGTGTGATGTCAGAAATTTCCCTTGTTCAGAATCGCCCGTTTGGGCTGTCTTTTTTTCAAACGTGGAAAAGGATCGCAAATGCTCAGTTTACACATTTCGCAACTTTTAGCCATGGGGGGGGGGGGCCTAAACAGGGTATGGGAGCTCACATTAACGTTCAAAAACCTCAGAAAGTGAAAATTTCATGCCATGGGACCTTTAACTGTCACACTGCTTTGACAGAACAGTGAGAGACGTGACTGGACAGACTATCACAACTCTCAAAAAAATAAAAATAAAAAATTACGTGTCGGAATAGCAATACTAAAAAGTGTCAGAAAACCGGCACGTGTAGAGGCATCTTAAATTACTACTGCCCAAGTGCTATCAACTTAATCATTATTTCTACTTCTGTTTATTGCTTTTGCTCAGTTATTTCAGATTGGAGCCTTAAAGGGACAGTGTGTAAGATCTTTGATTTTTGATTATTGAAGATACCCATTCAAAAATACATTGTTTTCCAAGCCTTTTCACCTCCATCATGAAATCAAAGTATTCTTTTGGACTTAGATATAGTCACATAAAAGGGGGATTGACCCCATGTAGAGGCAGCCATTTTGAATACGAGAGCCACAGAAGGACATTTGGGCTCCGCCTTCGGCAGGGCTCGTGGTTTTGGGTAAACAACGACAAGCATATTGCCAGATCACACGTCGTAATGGATCTAACACGTGTTTTGGACTAAATTGTTTTACTGGATTTTATTCGCTGGATCCTTACGGACAGATTGAGACCAAGCTTATGGTGAAATACTGAATTTGACCTGTCCAGAGCCTTCAAAGGTAAGCTAAGTAACAAACCTCGTTTTGTGCTTTTCCGTATAAAAGTCCCATGTGCTCGGGGAGTGATTGTTGTGCGGGGAAATTAATTGCATAGTCAAAAAGAGGAGACTGTAAGGTTTCATTTGATGTGTAGATTGTCATGGTACACGATCGGGAATGTGTGCTTTCATGCGAAAAGAAAAGAAAAACAGTGTACGGGACCACGTTTTATTTATACCGTAGTGGCGCGCGGTTCGTGCGCGGGTACGCGCGCTGTCCGCGTTACGGCACGCCCGGGTGACCCTCGAGGTCTGCCGTAGCTAAAACAGGAAGTGCAATAGCCACTATCCACCTATGCACCACGAATCCTACACACTGGACCTTTAAGATGAACAACAGTAGAAGCAGCTGCTGTTTGAAAAACTATAAACAATTATTCCAGAAATGGATGGTGCCCTGTACTACAAAAGAAGACCTGGTCTCTCTTTCAAAAACCTTTTGTGAATTCCATGTAATAATTGTATTCCTTTAGCTATTGGACAAGCCTACTTAATACATAGATTTTAAATGTAATCCCAGTGTTTGATAATATAACAATAATATATATATTTTTTCCTATATCAAATCAGAAATAATCCTTGTAACCTTTTTACCATCAAAAACAATAAATACTTTCTCATTTCTTGATTCAAATAAAATTAAACACGTTGCATAGCCTATGTGAATAAGCTCCTTATAGTTTCAGTCACTTTCCATTACATCATTGGATACTTGAGGCCACCATCTCGTCCCTTTCACTAGTCACCTGACCACCAGCAGCCAATCAGATTCCCTGCTTCAGACAATTGACTGTGATTGGCTAAAGTAGGTCAGAGACTGTGAGAAGAACTGATAAGGCTGTGTCCTGCTTTCCACAGGTGTGACTGGACCAGGTGCAGTGGTTTTACTTTAAAACACATGCTTTTTGTTTTCCTGGATTGGTACAATTGCTGGACCTATTATTCCAGAGTCTGGATAGGCTATTAACAAAGTAACTGTGATATTCTGTGATAATACTGTATGATGACATTTTTCAATCTAAATGGCCCAAACATGCTTAAAGTAAGGGCACTTTTTTTTTTACACAGGACTGCTCTTTATCTCTCTATGGATAGACTAATGGCATTTTCCAACATGTCTGAAACAAGTGGGTGGTCAAATGTTTAAAAGTAAATCAACCTTTTAACTAAAAAGAACTGTAACAGCCATGTGGGATGTGAAAGAGAAAACAAACAAACAAACAAATAAACAAACGTGAAGAACATGATCCAATGGTTCAGGTTCAGGTAGATAGAAGTGTAATAGATGTGTAATAGATGTGTAATAGATGTATAATAGATGTTTAATAGATGTGGCCTGTGTGTTACTAGTAAGATTAGAGTTAACCTACTTATACTGTAACAATAACACCGCATCATAACAGCCCCCTCGTGACCGTCAGCTGAGATGCCGCTGCTGTGCTCTTACCTTGTGCGCTTCTTGGATGAGTTTGCGGACCACCTGCTTGATGTGCGGTCCGGGTTCTTTAGGAGGGTGCGTGTACACGAGCACGCGTGTCACCCCCTTGTACAGCCCGCTGTGGCCGGGCCAGCCGATGTCCAGCGCCGGGACCTCTGTGTCGGACTTCTGCGGCCAGTAGGTGGAGTGCACCCCGGAGTCTGCGCTGCCTGAGCCCTTGGACGGCTCGTGCGCCGCTGCCTCGCCGTCACTGTGCTTGTCATACTCTCGGAAACTTTTGAGCAGAGTCTTGACCTCGCGCGCGGACAGGAAGTCCTTTATGTTGTCTTCTTTCAGGCGCATCTTGAACGGGCCGTCCCCGTTCTTCATGAGCTGCTCCAGAGCCGCTCTCTGCTCCTCGCTGTAGTAAAACTCGGGCCGAGTCTCCGGGACCTTCTCATTCACGTGCTCGTCATCCATCACCGCGAGCTGGGACTCCGCCATGGCTTCACTGGTTGTGCTCCTCACTCTCTCTCGAGCTGGAAGCGTCTACCTGTGCGTCAGGTGCGCACGGAGTTCAGGTAGCACAGGGGGCGGGGCCTCACGCCTTGAGTCACGGTAACTGACAGCCCACGTCCTGTTTGCGCTGTGCCACGTGCTTTTCAAAATAAACGAGTCATAACGTTTTAATATGTTTAATAAGGACGTGATGTCTGTGCTCTGGCGTGCGTGTAGTAAAGGCAGCCTCGTTCAGTCACTACACTCTTGCATTTTAAAGCTCTTTTGAGAAATCATTGACCCACATTCAGTATTTTCAGATGAGACGCAGATGTCTGGATCCTAACTGAAAACACGGCAATGAAGTGGACTCAAAAGTACTCATTATAAATGATATAAATGATATCGATTACATGACAATTATTTGTCTTTATACTGCCTGATGCCCTGGCTGTAACTTAAACACTGAAGTGTCACAACCGAGTCACCTGCATTATACTATTATAGTATAGTATAATGCAGAGCAGAGGCATTGACCTAAACTATATACTGTACTTACAGGACCAAACCAGGACTAAATTAAATTTCATTTGCATACAGAACAATTTCAATTACAATAACAGATAACATATCTGGCAAAGGAACAACAGTTGTGTATGCAAATTAACAGCACAATGTCAGGACTAAAATGGATCTACAGGTCTAAAACAGGTCTAAACCAGGATTAAACCAGGACTAAACCAGGACTAATACAGGACTAAACCAATACTTAACCAGGACTAATAGAGTACTAATCCAGGACTAATACAGAACTAAACCAGGACTAAACCAGGACTAATCCAGGACTAAACTAGGGCTAATACAGGACTAAACCAGGACTAATACAGGACTAAACCAGGATGAAACCAGGACTAATACATGACTCAACCAGGACTAATACAGGACTAATCCAGGACTAGAACAGGATTAAACCAAGAATAAACCAGGACAAATACAGGACTAAACCACGATGAAACTAGGACTACACCAGCAAGTTTTCTTTCTACTGGAAGTGTACTCAAATATGCCATTTTTAAAGAGCGACTTCTCGAGAAATTAGATAACTAACAACTACCCACATGTGCTGAATACATGTAGTACATTCATTTGACAGTTTTAGTACTTTTTAATGAGTACAGACTTAAAAATGCATTTTTTTTTCAACTAAAATCTAAAATGTTATTGCCTCATCTAAAATCTACCCCTGTAGGCTAACATTCAGACTTGCTTGTTATAAATGGACTCCGTGTTGTCACAAAGCATGTTTTTCCATAGAACCACACATAAAAGTAATGCATGTTTTCATCCTCTCCTGTTGACTTTTCTCAGCTTCGGACAAGTTTAGCAAACACGGATACAGAGACTACAGTGTGTCTACTGCTTGTTTTCTCCTTGGGCTATTATCAGAATAAAGGTTACAAAAGGTTAGTTCAAAGATATACTGTACTTTCAACTATGCATAAACACTGATCACTGAAATCACAGAAATGAATAAAATAAAAGAGATAGCATTATGCCTGTCCCTTCCTGTTTTACTTTGGGCTGTGATCAGAATAAAAGTTGCAAAAGGTTAGCTCAAAAGATAAATAAACATGAATAGCATTACGTTCTAAAACTTGTATATTAAATTATATTGAAGGTACAGTACCTGATTCCATTGAAATAGAAAGTTAAATCCATACTTCAGAACTTGGACTTAAGTTTCATGCTATACTATGGAAAACATTTTCATGGAAACAAGCAGAAGCAGGCCCTCCTCTAGGCCAAGTAAGAGTCAGGTTTGTGGAGATGCAAGCTCGCTCACAGTAAGGACCCATGTTTTTGACTGCAATAACCAAACCAAAAAATGGAACTGCTTTTACTTTAGTCTATTTTGTAGTAGTAGATTGTGGCTTTTAAGTACATGGTATTTTACCATTAGTACTATTACCATTAGTATTATTATTCCTACTAGTACAGCTGCTAGTTTTATTATCAGTACAGTGTATTGGCTATACTGCTCCTGCATTTCTTGTTGTTTTCCCTGGATTTTCTACAATGATAAACTGGTTCACTGCTACCACTTGCACAATGGCAACCAACCAACCAACTTAGCTACATGTGTATGTGTATTCATATGCATAAACACTGATAATACTCAGTACTGATACAATGTAATTTTCAGCATTAAATCTGAACTTTCATTTCTATTCTCATGTGGTGTTATATGTGTGTACTCCCTCAGTGGTCCAGGTAGGTTCCACAGTGGTCCATGGGCATATACTAGTCTATGTGCTCTTATACTTGTTCTGATACAGCTCAATATTATTCTAAAGACATTCAGGAAAGGTTCATTTCTGTCCTGTGAATGTGATTTTTTAGTATCAATACCTGCTCAAATGAGTATCTAGTTTTGATATTAGTTTTAGTATCGATTAGTATCAGATTTTCGATTCATTTGACAACTCTACAGTCAAGTGTCTATTACATTAAAAAAAATACCTCGCCTATAGTTATAATGTAAATACAATAATGTAATAATAATGTAATAATGTAAATACAATACAAATATATACATTTCACAATACATTTCCCCACTAGTTATACATTTCACAATACATTTCCCCACTAGTTTGAAATTACTTTGCTGAGGTGTATGCAAGCAAAAATATACTGTATGTACAATTATTCTGGAAAAACAAAACAAAACAAAACAAAAACAGATTTTGTCAAAATATAAGTATTTTATTTTGAAGGGCAACAAACCGGTCCTACTTCCTGTACTAACAATAGCTCTAGACTGTACTTGTGAGACTCATTCATTTTGACAGTTTTCATACCATTCAGTTCACACGTGTCTGCCATGTAGGTCACAACTCATTTTCCAATAGAGTAATTTACACCAATGGCATAATGCGTGTTATACAAAAACATAATACAAGGTTTGTATAGTAGTTTTCTCCTCTGCTAGAATCACGCTAATGTTTACAAAATGACAAAATGGAAGGTAAAACATTTTAAGATGCTGATTGGTGTAATAGTTTAAAGGTGCATTGTCTAACTTTTCTGATAGTCCGTCAAATACTTTCTCTATGGAGATGTTGTGGCTTTGTCTGGAATGTTTCTCAGTATGGCATTAAACTTTATATCTTCACAGAGACCAAACCAGACCAAGATACAGGTCAGATCTGTGGAGAGGCTCAGATCTGTGGAGAGGCAACCTCACTCAGAGTCAGAGTGTTTTTGAGCTATATAACATCATGTAACTGAATACATTTATAATAAAGGTAGTTGTTTAATGTCATACTGTGGAACATTCTAGGCAGAGCAATGACATATCCATAGAAACTAGAAAGTGACAGACCCCTAACCAGAAAAGTGGCATAATACACCTTTATAGCTGTATTATGTAACTTTTTCAGGTGTGTGTGTGTGTGTGTGTGTGTGTGTGTGTGTGTGTGTGTGTGTGTGTGTGTGTTCCACAGTATGCTATTAAACATACCTGTTTACCATTTGTTTTACTGATCAAAAATAACCTTGAAAAACTGCATTCTTACTGTACGTAGGCTTGCCTCTCCACAGATCTGACTTTTAACTTACTGCCAGGTTGCATTCCAGGCCCAGCAATAAAACAGTCATGAACCCAAGCAGATGTTTGACGATCCATCAGAAATGTTACACAATCCACCTTTAATTGCATACTTCAGACGTCACATGGACCACATTATGAAACAAAAAAATAACATTGTCTGACCTCTAAAAATTCTTAATATAATTTTGGTTCATCAATAAACTGACTCTTAGGTTTTCCGGTGTTATGGGCGCCTTTTTTATTTTTTTTATTTTTTTTTTTTTTACATTTTTTGACCAGACTTTTAACATTCTATCCATCATCACTTTTTCACTGTTGGAGAATTTTTGACCCCAAGACTCAACTAACTGTTCTTCGGTATTTTGTTTTGAATATGTAGTTATTTGCATTGGTAACATCTTACATTTTCACAACCGTAAAACATATTAATAATAATTTCAAAAAATGTATGGTGATATGGGTAACTTTGTAATATTTTGAAGACTTTTTAACCTAACTTTTTGGTTGGCAGTC
This sequence comes from Paratrypauchen microcephalus, assembly GCA_036785185.1. Lineage (NCBI taxonomy): Eukaryota > Metazoa > Chordata > Actinopteri > Gobiiformes > Gobiidae > Paratrypauchen > Paratrypauchen microcephalus. The sequence continues at coordinate 3,662,518 of JAVJIX010000029.1, forward strand.
CATCGCCTGCTTGTTTCTATGGATACATCATTGCTCTGCCTGGATTCCACAGTATGACATTAAACAGCTATACCTTACATTGTTTCAACTAGGGTGACATCAGGTAATTTGAGCCATCAGCTAAAATGAGACATTGAAGGTTTGAGCATCCTATCTCTTTAAATGTTAGCAGCCAATGGCTGCAAACTATATCAAACGCACGCTACAGCTGTACTTGATAGAAAACAAACAATACATTTGATTGGTGTATGGTTGGTATCGTGGGCGGGACAATGCCACACTTACATACTGCTGAGGAGAACAGTGAGGTAAGTGGCCTGGCAGACAATTCTTTCTTGAAACTTATAAGGTTGATAAATCATTAAAAAAAATTGATCTACAGCTATAAAAAAATAGTCTAAATGCATGTTGTGTCAGCCTTTATCAGATATGATGCTGAATTTTTGCTTAGCTAAACTATTTTTCATGAAATTAGTATTTTTTGGTAGTGGCTCAATTTACCTTAATGTACTGAGGTAAATTGAGCCATGCACTTCAGCTAAAATGAGCCGCCTTCAGAGTTAGCTTTAGCTAATATTTTGATGGTATAGGCTATTAGCATAGCATTTTGATGATATGTAGGCCTGCTTATCCACATTTTCTGTTCTATTTATCCCTCCTGGATATACTTCTGGGTTCAGTAAATCAATCAATCAATCAAACAATATTTATAAAGCGCTTTTCATACAAAATTGTAGCACAAAGCGCCTTACAGTGGTTAAGGATTAGAAGATTGACTTTTATTGATCTCACACAGGAGAAGTTGTTTCTATGTTAGACCCGGGGACCATCCCCATGATTTTGTTATTTAAGCTTTGGTCAGGCCCTAAGCTGGAGGATTTTACCTATGGTGCATGTTTGGGTTGGTGGGGGAAACCGGAGTGCCCGGAGGAAACCCACTCAGACACGGGGAGAACATGCAAACTCCACACAGAAAGGCCCGGGCGACCCGAACCTTCTTGCTGTGAAGCATGAGTGCTAGCCACTCAGCCACTGTGCTGCCAGAGGGGAAAAAAAAAAAAAAAACGGACGAACAAACAGACAAACAAACAAACAGACAAGCAAACAAACAAACAAACAGAGGACAAACAAACAAAAGAACAAATGAAAGACAAGCAAACAGATGACCGAAGTCAATCAAAGGCCAAGCTAAACAGGTGAGTCTTGAGCCCACTCTTAAAAACATGAACGTTCTCTGCAGCCCTGAGGTCCTCCAGCAGTTCCATAGACGAGGGCCATAGTACTGGAAAGACGCTTCTCCGTGAGTGTGTGTCCAATAAAGTAATAAAGTGCACTCACACACACACATTATGTGATGTTATATTTTGTGTTAGAATTACTAATATGTTTTTATGATAAATAAATGAATGTTTTGCTTTGCATTTTTGGTGGCTCATTTAAGCTGGTAAGTGGCTCAGTTTAGCTGACCGGGTGGCTCATTTTACCTGAACACTGATCGTTAAAAAAATGTGGGACAGCTGATGTTTTATAAGCTGTAAAACCTAAATGATTAAATTTTATACAATAATTTAACCCTAAAATATTAAAGATTGTATTTATTAACTAAAACAAATATAAACCAGTGTCATAGATATTTTTTTACGAGTTTCCTAAGACATTAACCAAAATGTGGCTCAAATTACCTGATGTCACCCTACAGTACAGGTGGTTTATAGCTCAAAATACCAAGTACCAACAAAAACATGGAGTCTGACTGTGAGCAGGGTCGCCTCTCCACAGATCTGACCTGTAACTTGGTCTGGTTTGGTTTCCATGAAGATAAAAAGGTTTAATGCCATACTGTGAAACATTCCAAACAAAGCAATAACATCTCCTTGGAGAAAAAACATGGAGAACCCTCCACCAGAAAAGTTACACAATGCACCTTTAAGTTCAGTTCAGTTCAATTCTCCAGCAGTGATTCAAGGAAATGTTTTGACTAGTAGTCATCCTCCTCTGACAACAAAGAGCTAAAAAAATATCTCTTAATTGGCCTGTTGGAGGAAAATCCCTGATTTAATAACCGAGTTTGCAAAATAAACTTCCTTTAAAATATATCTTGTTCATGTGGAGTCCAAGATCGCAAATTAATGTGTGATAGGTGTATTTTTTTTTATCTTAAAAACTATTAAAGCCGCAATTATGTCATTGCTCTGCCTGGAATGTTCCACAGTATGACATTAAACAGCTCTACCTTACATTTACTCAGTTATAGGTGGTTTTTAAGATCAAAAATATATAGAAAAACAGGCATTCCATTTTAAGGCATTCCAGTTCTCAGTTTGGTCCCAGTTAAGGCACTTGATTGATTTTACTTCTTAAAAACACAAAAAGCAGATCGTTTTAAATGGTTTGCAGTGGTCCAAAGTTATTCCTCACTTACATTATGCATTCAGAGTATTCTAATTATTTCTCAAGAGCTGCTTATACAATATATCTACATGTATCTGTACTGAGGCAAGACTGACTAATACATGGGAAAAATCAGGTACAGGACCTTTAAAGAGGGGGTATTTTACTGCTATGGGGTATTAACTGCTCACATATAATATATTTAGATCACCATGTTACTTTGCATTGTTTTGAAAATCTTATATACGCTGAAAAAAATTTACTAACATTTTCATTTTTGATGCTCTGAGTCTCCCCCTCCTTAGCTCCCTTTTTGCTCCCCGCGAGTCACTCCCCCTTCAGAGCGCTATCACAAAACAATCAGCGTGCATCTCACTAATGAAACTACTGAACATCTGAATCGGTTTGTCAAGTTACTGTGTACAGTTTCGTATGTTGTTTTTGTGTATTTATGGAGAATTGTCGTCTGGGAGCATGGATAATTAGGCTTGTGGGCGAAGCACTGGACAGGATTTTACAGCTAAATGTAAACAGGGTTTGAATAGATCACACAATTACTCAAACATGCATTGACATTTAAAACCTCTTCAGGCATGTTTTAATGAGGGAAGAACATTATAAGATGGTAGAAAGCTAAAGAAAATGTATTTTGCCCAATACCCCCACTTTAAGTCCTGATATAGACTTGGTTTGGTCCTATTTTAATCCTGGTTTAGTTCTGATTTAGTCCAGTCCCAGTTTTGATATGGTGTGTGAACGCAGCCTAAATGTTAACTTGTTTTTTTGTTTTGTTTTGTTTTTCAATTACAGCACAAGTTTTTAAAGCAAATGTTTATTAAAATGTAAAATAGCATAAAAATGCAGTCAGCTTTTGTTTAGAAAAACAAGACCACAACCCTGCATATATAAATAAAATCTCCCTTCCACGACACCTGGTTTGGTCCCAGCTGACTATCTGCTGTAGGCCCAGTCTGATGAATACAACATGAATCATATTTCAGATGTTGCTGCTGGCTGCTCTATGGTGGCGCATTCGTGGCCTGCGGGAAAGCTGGGTCTTGTCACAGCTGCTCGGTGTAGTTGGCAGGGAACAGGCCAGTCTTTCCCCGCAGTTTCCCCGTCCACCAAGAGGGGTCATTGCGGTCCAAAACCTCGATAATATCTCCAGCGCTGAACTCCAGCTCGTCTCCCTCTTCAGCAGTGAAGTTGTACATGGCCCTCACCTGCATCATGTTCACTCGCTGTAGGGAAAAGTACAGACAATTGTAAGTTTAAGGTACTATATAACACAAAATGTACTTGTGAGCTTCAAGCCATGTTTTATGTGTTAATATTTTGGCAAAAAAGTTACATAATGTGGCTTTAAATGACTTTAAATGAGTTTTAAATTAGTATTGCTAATAAAATTTGGGGGGAACGCAAGCAAACACCTACAGCCATAGAATCATAGCCTACTATGTTTAAAGGTGTATTATGAAACTTTTAGGTTGCGGGTCCATCACCTGCTTGTTTCTATGGATACGTCATTGCTCTGCCTGGAATGTTCCACAGTATTAAACAGCTCTACCTTACATTTTTTCAGTGAAATAAAAGGTAAAGGTTTTATAGCTCAAAAATACCTAGAAAAACAGGCATTCTGACTGTGAGCGAGGCTGGCTCTCCACAGATCTGACCTGTAACTTGGTCTGATTTGATCTCCGTGAAGCGCCTTCAAGGTGGAAAAGGGCTATGTAAAAATGTAGATAAGATACACACCTTTAAAGTAACTATATGAACGTGAATTAAATAAAAAGACAAATAAAACTGCAACAATTATTTAAAGTGTTGCCTCAGGTTTTAATGTCTCTTTTATTGAGTTATTTCACAAAAAACAGTGTCATAGTTTTAAAATGATACCTTGAAATCATGTTGGAACTCGCTTTGAGACTCTCCACTCTATAATATGAGTTGTCTGTGTTTGTACCTGAGGAGTAGGCAGAGGCTCAGAGGGTCTTCTTGACATTGCTGAGCTGAGGGGGCTGCGACTGCGCTGCGCTGTGTGTCCGATGGTGTGCGCGCGCTCCTCCAGACCCAAACGCCCCACCTACAAACACACAAATGAACAAATATCTGTAAACATCTGCATCCAGAGAGCAGATTTTTAAAGGTCCAATATTTATATTTTTTATTGTCAAGTGAGCATAGTTTTGTCTCTAAGCAGAGGAGAGGTACCATTTGACTGGGATGCTGGTCTGAGGCTCTTCGAGGAACATTGGAGTTTAGAGTGGGAGAGTTACATGGCTCCGGCAGACTTCCTCTTTTTATCTGTGAGAAAAAAGACACAGAACATAAATAAAAAGGATGAATGTAATGTGTATTAATACAATTATCTGGTCATGGACTGGGTTATTCTAGTAGACATTAAAAAGGTAACATTTTTCTTTATTTTAATATTTTAAGTGTATTAATTTAACTTTTTCACATGTCAGTACTAGATTTAACTGTTTGATTTCAAAATGTCTTATGTTGTTTTTTATTGCACTCTGAAGGCAATTTATAAAGTTGTTTCTTCTACAATGAAATTCATAGACAGATCTTCTCTAAATCCTGATATAGAGTTGGGTTGGTCCTGTTTTAATCCTGGTTTAAATCCAGTCTCAGTTTTGATGTGGTGTGTGAACTCAGCCTAAAACGAAGTGAACTTTTTTTTCAATTACAGCACAGGTTTTTAACTCTGCAGACAATTATGAAAGGTGTTTCTTCTACAATGAAATTCATATATAACACTTTATAATGACGACACCTTATTTAGCCTAAATAAAGTGTGAACAAACACTTAATAATGATTCACACTTAGTAACTACTTAATTGCAACCTTCATTAGCACTTAACTTGCAGTTAATTAGCCTGTGCTGTAAATGCTGTGTTACTCATAATTATTTCATACTTAGTTACTCATTAAAAAAAACAGTTTTGTGTGTGTGTTTGTAAATGCATATTGAAGTAATAATATTAAATTATTTTTTAAATGTCTTAACTCTGATATACCACTGAATTCGGAATTTGCCAGGACCTTAAACACACAGAGCTAATACAAGAGGTAATTGTACAGGACTATTGGTCAGTGCTTTCTCTGTCAAAGGCACTGGACTGTGGAACTGCTACCAAGCGATGTGGGGGTCGCCAACGTTCCAGCTCATTGATGGGAGCCAATTTAGTTATTTTTAGAGTGCCTTTCTAGCTTTTTTCCTCTGATTTTTTTTTTTTTTTTTTTTTGTGAAAACCATACATGATTGGTCAAGATGTGCGGCGGCATCTTGAGCAGAAGGGGGGACGGGTGTGTGCTCACACAGCAGTGAGTACACATACGACACGAGGGACGGAGACAAGAGACCGAGGGAGAGCAGGCGGGAGAGAGAGAGAAAACGATGAACGGTGAGAAAATAAAGCCATATAAAGGATAAACATTTGATGTCATGTATGTTTTTTACATTAATAATTCATTTTACACACAGTTTTGCATTATTCTTGGTGATAAATTAATTTAAGAAGCAGAAACTATGAGGAGCTATTTGGGAGCCCAAAGAGCCAGCTTTTTTACAGTAAGCAGTAAGCCAAAAGAACTGTCTCTCCAAAAAGAGCCGAAATTCCCATCACTACTGCTACCAGCTAATATACACATGGAAACAAATAGCAACAGAATTTAAATGTAAAGTAAAATGATTGTATGTTTCCACCCCAAATAATTTAGCTCTAACTGCAAATGCAATAATTCCATTTATTTCTTATTTGAATGTAACTAAATGTGTCTTGTCTGTTTTTATGCATGTAGCTTATATTTTCTTTCTACGGACAGGTGCTCAAAACTTGGGCTAAATCACTCCAAACGATGCATCTGGCTTGTTTAATGTGATTGCGGTGTCCTTAATAAACATAAATACATAAATAAAAAATATCAACTTAAACACTTATGAATTGTTAGTAAGCTATGAGAGAATGATTTACTAACATTGCAATGCAATGATATATCTGTTACTTAAGTCTTTTTGAGAGTTTTTCTCAAGTGAAAACTAATTATGCTTTATTAAGTATTCCTTAAGGTTGGCCAAATTCCAAAGAAACAATATTAGAATTTCCACATTATTTAGGCATTTCTTAGGCAGTTCATCTATTATTTTTGCAGACTTCACTGAATAGACTTGTTTAAATATGTTATAATACTGTATAATGAAACAGAAAACGCACACCAAAGTTGCAAATGCAAAGAACAGCAATTTGAAAGTGAAAACATGTATAGCACACACTCTAACGGGGATATGAGCATCTGGACTGGCAACCATTTTGTATACAGTCGTCCAAAAGCAAGAAAAATGATCTGACGAAGGCTTTTTGCTGAAATGTGATTTAAAATTTTTAAAAAGCTTTTGGATATTGGCCATCTATGTGTGTGCTATGCATTTTTTCACTCAATAATAATACAACAAGCAATGACGTCTTGAAAACAGGAGAATAAAGATGATTCAAACACATGTGAATCACTCCAAATACAACTACAGGAGGGTAAATGAGTGGATTTTGCTTTTAAAAAAAACTACTTATTCATTATGATGTAAGTCTTAGTTCATACTTTATTAAGGTGTAAAAGTGTCATTATTTATTCCCATTATATTATAAGATTAAGAGTTTTCTTTTCAGGTTGCAAACATCATTATAGCTTCCTGTTATATGACACATTTTGAAGATACAATATTTGGTTGAAATAGTTCATCGCTATGGCAACAGTATGATAGTAAACGTGCGCTGACCGGCTGCGTGGAGGAGGGGCTGCGTGCTCCCGGGGTGCCGTCATTGAGGTAGATCTCACGTGTTTTGGAGATTGTGGTATTTTTGTAATATTCCACCAGTTTATTTAAAGAGGTGAACTTCTCCGACCACAGGAAGTACTGGCCCTTATTGTCCCGCATCACTTTGAAATGCTGGACGTCATTCTCGTGTCTGAAAATCACACAAATACAAGGTTAGTTTATATGAAGGTTACCACGTGTTTTACATTGCAAATGTGAGGAGATTTGCAGTTTTTGTTTACAAAGTAGAATTAAGTGCACTTTGTAAATGATTCTAGGAATAGATTTGAAATTTGACACTGAAATATGAACTAATACAAGAAACATGCATTTTAGAACATGTTTACAGAGGTCCAAATTGCAACACAATATGTAGTAGTAGTAGTAGTAGCAGTAATAGTAGTCGTAGTAGTGCCTGTAGTAGTCGTAAAAAGAGGAGAAGAAGTAGTAGTAGTAGTGGTAATAGTATTAATAGTAGCAATATTATAATCACGATCAGTTGTAGTGTACATTTTTGTATTAATGAAACTTGGAAAAAGCATCAGTACTAGTAGAAGTAGTAGTAGTAGCCTAATAGTAGCTGTAGCAGTAGCAGCAGTAGAAGTAGTAGTAGTAGTAGTAAGAGGAAGTAGACAAGTAAGCGGTAGTACCAATTAAACTTAGAGAAAGCATGTTGAGAAAGTAGGAATAGCAGTAGTGGTGGTAGTAGTAGCAGTAGTAGAACTGTAATTGTGGTAGTAATAGCAGCACTTGTAGTAGTAGTAGTAGTAGTAGTAGTAGTAGTAGTAGTGCAAGTAGTAGTACCATGAAAACTGGAGAAAGCCTGTGGAGGAAGTTGCAGTAGTAGTAGTAGTATAGTAGTGGTAGTAGCAACAGTACCTAGAATAGACGTTGTGATAGAAATAGTAGTAGTAGTGGTGGTGGTAGTAGTGGTAGTAGTAGTAGTAGTAGTAGTAGTAGTAACAAGCCAAGTGACAATAGCAGCATGAGATTACAAAGTGGCAGAAATCTATGTCAACTGTTGGCACTTTTTTTTTTTTTGCTTTTCCTTTACTGAGCCATTTCCTTATAAGGAGCGCCATCTGCTGGTGACAGGTGTACCTGCAGGCCTGTATTTCCCCTCAGTCAGAACAGGACAGAGGCTGCGGTTTGGACCGAGTGGGCGAGGTGTGATACAACAAATGCATATTGTTGGAAAGCAGTCAGCATGTGTGTGTGCATTTTCGATAAGTCACATCCAGGGAACTTGTACTTCATTTCACAAATATACAGTTGGAAATCACACTTACATGCCATTATTCAATTACAGTTGTCTTTACTTCTCAAAACTACCTCACAAACACACATTACCGTGAGCGGGTCCGCTTAGCATGCTACTTGTTACATAATCCCATTGTGGTGAATAATCAGGTCAGAATGCACAAGGTAAGTGAGGAAAAACATTTTTTACATGTTAACACAGTAAAAACGTGTTCTTTTATTAAGATTTAAATCACTATTGCAATTTAAAATGTCCAAAATATAATATAATGATCCACAGGTGTCATAGATTATAACTATAAAGCAGACTATGTTCTGTTTCCTCGTCACAAACACACCTGGAGTTGTGTTTTGTTTTATTCACATGTTTAGCGCACAAACCTGCATATCCACTGTGTTTTTAAACTCCCCACACCTTCACTAGAATCATTTGGATGATTTCAGCCCTGGAATTGCCAAACTCTACTGAACAAAAGGTAAAAAGCAGCTGTTAACTTGAAAACTACAGCTTCATGACATCACACACATCTGGAACAGAGCATTTTTTAGAAGTAATTTTAGATCCATATTGCAATTTAAAATCTCCAAAATATAACATATTGACATGAAGGATGACATAGATTTTAACTAACCGACAAAAGCACAATAGTCCATGTTTAACACACAAACCCTGCATATTTAGGCTTCTGAGTTCTTCTCTCAGTTGAGGGTAAACTAAAGCACTGCTTTGTCTGAAGCTCTGTTACTCAACCTAGACTTCAGTCAGTGCATTATTTTGAACACAGTCTGACCGAGCGCTTTATAAATATTGTTTGATTAATTGATTGATTGATTGACCATAGATGACTTGGTTGGAACTACAACAGGTGAGCTGATTTGTGCTCTTAAACATAAAATTACAGTCATCAGCTAGTTCACATTAGCCAACAGTTTTTCAGTTCAGCTTTTTGATGAAACTCAAACACCTACTACAACAGGACCATAAAACTAGTTGTATAAACCCATTTTGTATTTTTTCTTGAGTTTTCAGACTATCTTGAGACTTTTTTGACAATGTCTGCTAATATGTGTGCATTGTGTCACTATGGTAACTTGGACTTAGACAAACTCTATTGATCCACAAGGGAAATTAATTAGACACAGTAGCTCACACATCACAATATATTATAATAACAAAGAGCAAAAATACTGTAGAAATGGTTACAATAAATTCAAAATAAGCAGCAAAAATAATTGCTGAACATTCCACCAATAGAGATACACGTAGAACACCCCCGAAACCACTACTTTTCAATAGCTGTTAACTTTAAAACTGCCACTTGATGACATGACAATGTGGAACAGAGCATTTTGAGCCTTGGAGATGTAGATAGACTAATAATAAAGGATTACTAAATGTCTGAATGAAACAAAACACAACTCCAGGTATGTTTTTGACAAGGAAACAGCATTTTAACCTGACAAAAAGCTCACACGAGTCGATTTTGTGTAATATCGGACCTTTATGATTAAGATCACTTTCCAGGAAGTGAATGCAACTCGATGTGATATCCCAAATAAGGATAAAAACTCATAAAACATTTGTGTGAGCCCAGTTTGCAACAGTGAGAAATGAGTCAGATACACTGTGGTACAAGCTGCAAATGCACAAAGCAGGAACTCAAACAAAGTCAAACGAAATGAAACCGGGCGATGTGGTACAGTGCAAATGTGGTGCAAGCACGTGAACAAGTGCACTGACAGACGGAATGAAATACACAAGGGTTATTTTATATACTACCGGTTAAATGTTTGGATACATATTTACCACTCATTGTTTTTAGTTTCTTTACGTGTACTACTTTCTAAATTTCAGATACACATGGAAGACCACGGAAGTAACTGAATACATATAATACACATAAAACAAGCTGAAAATGCTCTGTTCCAGATTGTGATGTCATGAAGCGGTAGTTTTTATTTTAACAGTCACCTTTTAGCTTCAGTTCAGTAGAGATTGGCAATTCCAGGGCTGAAATCATCCAAATGACTCTAGTGAAGATGTATGAAGTGTTTTCAGTTTGAGAGAAGAGCTCTGCCTGCAGGGTTTGTGTGTAAAATATGCACAAAAGGTATGTTTTTGATAAGGAAATAACATTATAATAACATAGTTCAGAAAATGGCATAATATGGGCCCTTTAATTGTGAGTAATTGTATTCTGGTACAGTTACTTTTTCATTTGATGGAACGCATTGCAGTACATTAGGCTTCAAAATGCACAATATGAGCAAGAAAAAAACAAAAAAAACAAAACAAAGCCTGCTCTTGTGGTGTTTTCTGTTTTATGTGTTTTTTCCTTCTTCACTCAAATGCAGAGAAAGCAGTGAAACAAGCATAAAGCGGTCTTTAATCCTATGCTGTGTTTTTGCTCTATAATTTGAATGCAACTTGGGATAAAAGTATTCAAAGTTTTCAGAATGAGAAGGTTCAACATTTGTGGATCATAAGATTGTTTCAAAAACAGTGAATCTCCCATAGACTTATACAAGCCCTGCCCTCCATCTGAAACTCTGTGTTTGCAGCTGTGAGCAGTGAGCCCAAGAGAAACCTTCCCCTGGAGACAATACAGTTTATCTCATCTAAACCATGTGTTACTGCTTTGCTTACATAGCTCCACAATATGACAGTATGATGTAGTGGCAGTAGTAGCAGTTGTAGTAGTAGTAGTAGTAGTAGTAGTAGTAGATATACAATACCAGTCAAAAGTTTGGATACACCTTCTAACCAATGTTTTTTTTTTTTTTTTGTTTACTACTTTTTACATTTCAGATACACAGATGACATTAAATAAACGATGCAAGATATGTGGACATTGTTGGGAAGTAACTGAATACATGTACTGTACCAAAAAGACATATTCTTTAAAGGTCCTATGTTACAAAAATATAATTTTTGTGAGCTTAAATCATGTTATAATGTTGTTTCCTCATCAAAAACATAACTGGAGTGGTGTTTTGTTTCATTCACACATGTTGAATATGAATAATCCTGCATTATTTGTCTGTCTCCAGGTACGTTTGTGATGAGGAAACCTTATAACATAGATCAGAAAATAACGTAATAGTACATAATTCAATAGTACATAGTTAGTTCATTGTTCATAGTAGTGATGGTACTTGTAGTTTTAACGCAATTCTGCTGTTGTCCTTAGTGACACTTCCTCAGACACCATCATTTTGCTTACATGCACTTTTTTACATTTCCTCTAAACTCATGAATGAACTGAATGTTTTGATTTTGTTACTTTTACTTTTGCACAGCCTGCACTTGACCTCTTTCAATACAAGAGACTCAAACAGTCACCACTTTGCAGCATCAAAATATGAAAAGCAAAAAGCAAAACAGTAAAAAGCATATCATCTGTTTTTTAAAGGGTCTATATTGTGGTATTTTCTGATCTATGTAATAATGTTGTTTCCTCATCACAAACAGACCCGGAGTTGTGTTTTGTTTCATTCACACGTTTAACACACAAATCCTCCGTATTTAGGCTGAGTTCTTCTCTCTGTTCCATCTTGTGATGTCATGTGGTAATACAGTAAGTGTTCCGCTGTGTTTTAAACTCCATACACCTTCACTAGAATCATTTGGACAATTTCATCCCTGGAAATGCCGATCTCTACTGACCTAAAAGTAAAGGAGCTGTTAACTTGAAAACTACTGCTTCATGACATCACAAGGTGGAACAGAGCATTTTGAGCTTTGGAGATGTAGACAGACTAACAATAAAGGATGTTTTTAATGAGATAACAACATTTTAACACAGCTTAAAGGCCACAAGAGTCAATTTTGTGTAATATAGGACCTTTAAACTAGTTGAATACATTAGACTTGGCTGGAGACAGAACTCACTTGACAGAAATGGAGAATTCTCCTGGTGAACTCTGGCAACCGCGGATCACAAACTCTCCCACCTCTTTGTTTCTGAGCAGCTCCTCGGCTCGGCTACGATTGGCACTTTCCTGGAACCACCTGCAAACACACAACAATCAAACTTAAAGGTGCATTGTGTAACTTTTCTGGTGCAGGGCCCGTCAAATGCTTTTCTCCATGGATAAGTCATTTCTTTGTCTGGAATGTTGGACAGTATGGTGTTAAACCTTTCTATCTTCATGGAGACCAAACCAAACAAAGTTACAGGCCAGATATGCAGAGAGGCAGGCCCGCTCACAGTCAGAAGCTATAAAACCACCTGCAGGTGATGGGCCCAAAAGCTTACATAGTACACTTACCTATCCTGCATTTATTCAGTTACAGGTGTTTTTATTGTAAAAAAAACAACAACAACAACAACATGAGCAGGGTCACTTCTCTATAGATCTGACATGTAATTTGACTGAGTGGTGTCACTTTTTGTCTCCATGGAGATAGACATGTTTAATCCAATACTGTGGGAAATTCTGAACAATGCAACAACATCTCCATGGAGATGAGGAGGAAATGGACCCTCCACCAGAAAGGTTACCCAGTGCACCTTTAAAGGACTTGTTTTTTCATAAGAATTCTAAGATGATTTTTCTTTTACATTTATTTTTTTCTGTTTTTATTCTATTGTAAATGGTCATGGTCACATCTTTATATAGCGCTTTTCCACCTTCAAGGCACCCAAAGCGCTTTACAACAAGGAACCACTTAACCATTCACAAGTGTACGCAGACACTGGGGGTGAGGTGGGTTAAGTGTCTTGCCTAAGGACACAACGGCATTCATCTGTGGGAGCTGGAATCATACCTGCCAACCTGTCGGTCAGTGGATCTGACCGCCCAACCACTGATTTTTCTTATGTCAAGAGCAGGATTTGAACTGTCAGGATTTGATCAGTGGGCACACACATCAAAGCTGTAATATGTAACTTTTCTGTGTCCATATGAGATATGACTGTTTTGTAACTTGGTAATCGCACTGGAGAAGGTTAATGGTCAGATCTATGGAGAAGCGAGCGTGCACATAGTAAAAGTTCATGTTTTTAAGGTATATTTGAGCTATAAAACACCTGTAATTGAACAAATGCAAGAGAGATATGTTTAATGCCCTACTGTGGAACATTCCAGGCCAAAAAAAATAACATCTTCATGGACACAAGCAGACAAGATAAACGGACTCTCCATCTTAGAAGTTACATGGTGCACCTTTAATAAAACAAAAAACAACAAAACAAAAAAATCTAACACCAGTAGTTTTTATTATCACTGTCTGTTATTCTAAGTACAGTGGTACCTCACCTTACAAAATTAATTCGTTCCAGAAGTGGTTTCGTAACGTGAAAAATTCGTAAGTTGAGTAGCTATTTCAATGGAAAAAGCCTGATTCGTTCCAAGGCCCCGATCCAAGTTTTTTTTTTTTTTTTTTTATAGTGTAACTTTTTTTTATAGTGTAACAATGTGTTCTGTCCTGATTGGTTTCTCAGATTGGATTTAAACTTTTCTCACGTTTGTCTCTCGTTTAAACACTCAAACTTTCATAGATTTTCAACAAAACGTATCAATATTGAAGTGTGGGGGGAAGCGGGAGGGGGGAGAAAACTGCGCGGTCACGTGTGCGCAGCATGACCCGGTGCAGAGCTGACAGCAGGACTAGACCAAGGTCTAAACCTGGACTGGACCAGGACTAAACCAGGACTAAACCTGGACTAAACCTGGACTAAACCTGGACCAGAACAGGTGGATTAAAGCGCTGCGTGCGGGTCTATTTCCTGGTTTCTCACGAGTCACAGCTGAGGGGAGCAGGGAGGAGGAGGAGAACTGCGCGGTCACGTGTGCGCAGCATGACCCCGCGCAGAGCTGACAGCAGGACTAGACCAAGATCTAAACCTGAACTGGACCAGGACTAAACCAGGACTAAACCTGGACTAAACCTGGACTAGACCAGGTGGATTAAAGCGCCGCGTGCGGGTCTATTTCCTGGTTTCTCACGAGTCCGCAGGGAGGAGGGGACCGCAGGCAGTCTGAGCGCATGTGAGCGCGGCTCCTCCTGGTTTAGTCCAGGTTTAGTCCTGGTTTAGTCCAGACCACCGTGGCTCCTCTAGACCTCCTCTAGACCTGACCAGGTCTAGAGGAGGTCTAGAGGAGCCGCATGGCTCTTGCTCACATGCGCTCAGACTGCCTCCTCCCTGCTCGCCTCAGCTGTGACTCGTGAGAAACCAGGAAATAGACCCGCACGCGGCGCTTTAATCCACCTGCTCTAGTCCTGGTTTAGTCCTGGTTTAGTCCAGGTTTAGTCCAGGTTTAGTCCTGGTCCAGTCCAGGTTTAGATCTTGGTCTAGTCCTGCTGTCAGCTCTGCGCAGGGTCATGCTGCCCACACGTGTCCGCGCAGTCTTCTCCCCCCTCCCGCTTCCCCCCACACTTCAATATTGATACATTTTGTTGAAAATCTATGAAAGTTTGAGTGTTTAAACAGAGACAAATGTGAGAAAAGTTTAAATCCAGTCTGAGAAAAGCGTATAATGTGTGTGGCTGAGCGCGCATTATTTGAATTTTTGAGATTTCGCGTTTCGTAACTTGAAATTTCATTCGTATCTAGAGACAAAAATTTACCGTGAAGGCGTTTCGTAACTTGAAATTTTCGTTTGTTGGGTCATTCGTAAGGTGAGGTACCACTGTATTGTATTTTTCTTAGGTGAATTCCCAGGCTATATTTGTGATGTATGAAATGAAAATGTGAAGGTCCGGTTTGAAAAAAAAAAAAAAAAAAAAGAGAAGTCAAAGAGTTTGAAGAACTTTGTGGTTTGACTGAATATACACTTTAAGGCTGTGGTCAATTAGTCAATTAGTATTAGTTGACTCATTATTTTATTTAGATTATAAGAGATTTATTAGATAAGATTTATATAAGACAGCAGCAGTAAGTGAGTGAGATGAAGATATGGTATTTTTTTGGAATTTATATGTTAAAAAGCAGATTTCTTATTACTTTTTTTCTGTATAAATTGTTTTCACATGAACTCTCCCTGTAGGTGTAGTCTGTGAATGCAGTTTGGGTGCGATACACAGCGACACATAATAATTTTGAGAGCTCTTCAGCAGGACATGTCTTGATCAGTAATTTCTTTAGTCGACTACAGCCCCTAGTTCACTTTATCTACAAATGAGACCCCTGAGCTTTCATGTGAGTAAAACCTACATGTGTCCTCCATCTGTCTTATTTAAAATATACTTAATCACGCTGGTACCTGGGCACATTGACGTCGATGTAGTTCTGAGGCACAAAGCCTTCATGTCCGTTCATCTCGGCCTTGTACCACTCATCCTGACGATTCAGGATCTGAAACAGAGAAAACTTCAGTCACAGGAACTACTTTCTCAGTCAGGATTTTCATTTTGATGCATCTGAACACATGCAGCTTTATATGGTGCTCTTCAGTCATTAACTGACTGCATCAAAGACTTAAAGTTGTGGTTAGGACAAAATTTTCTTCATTTGAATGAAAACAAAATAGAATACATTTTATCTGTTTTTTGATTGGTTGTCATTAAAGATAAAAATTGACTGTCCAGAACCTTGCGGTCACTTTTGACAACAATTTCAAGTTTGATAAGCAGATTCACAGTGTTGTGAGAGCCAGTTTTTATCAGTTACGCCTTTTATCTAAAGTAAAGCCTTTTTTTAATCGCACCGACCTTGAAAGGTCCATTCATGCTTTTATCAGTTCTAGAATAGATTATTGCAACGCACTTTATGTCAGTGTCTCCCAAACTGCCCTCAGTCGTCTTCAGCTTGTGCAGAATGCAGCAGCTCGTTTTTTAACCAACACACCAAGACGTCAGCACATCACCCCAGTCCTTTTTATCGTTCATTGGCTTCCAGTTTCTTTTAGAATTGATTTTAAAATTTTACTTTTTGTTTTTAAAGCTCTTAATGGTTTAGCACCTTGTTATTTGACCAAGCTTTTATTTCTCCGCAAATCAAATCGCACTTTAACTTTAACTTTAACTTTTTTAAACCAACTTCTTTTGGAAGTCCCCCGAGCCAGGCTCAAACACTGGGGTGATTGAGCTTTCTCTGTGGTTGGTCCCAGACTGTGAAACAATCTGCCCTTTGAGCTTCTCAACATCACTGATTTTAACCTTTTTAAATCTAGGCTCAAAACACATTTATTTAAAATGGCTTTTAATACTTAGTAGGGGTGGCACGGTACACAAAACCGTACGTACCTCGGTTCAGATCCCACGGTTCGGTACATTTTCGGTACAGTGCAGGAAAAAAAAACATAACCAGAAAGGCTGTCCTCAAAGGCAGCTTTTTATTGTTTAAATCTCCAGCTGAGTTAGCTGCAACTTAAAACCTGTAAGTAAAACAAGTGAACACGCAAGCACCACACTGAGTTGTCATATATTGATATACTGATTGGTTACTGAGCTGGGTACATCAGTGAAGTTTTAACACATGGGTACCTTCACATACAATACACACAAGTACCGCATAAGCTCCTCCTCAATGCGCTCTGATTAGAAGAGCAAGACAAAGTGCGGGAGGGGGGGTGTCCGTGACTTTCCGCTTTTTTCATGACTGATGATTTTCATCCCTGTGTATACATGTTTATCAGGGCTCGCAAATGGCAATGGTTAAAGAGTCCTTAAGAAAACCCTTGCAAAATGAAAGTCCCGTGGTCAGTTCAATATTAAACTTTTGTACCGTATATTCTCCGTCAAAATGCGCGCACCGAACCGTGACCCCCGTACCGCCACGGTTCAATACGAATACATATACCGTGCCACCCCTAATACTTAGCAGTTTGTGGCACGTAATTTTTCTGCACTGTGTATTTTACTGTTTATTGTTTTACATCGTTTTATTCTATATAATGTTCTGTCTTTTGTATTGTTGTATTTTCTGTTTTTAATTGGAAAGCACTTTGGTCATCTTTGGTGTTGTAAAGGGCTATATAAATAAAGATTGATTGATTGAGACTGATTATATGGCCTACAGATAAATGCATTTAGCAATAAAATGCAATAATGAAGATGGTGGAGCAATAACATTATAAAATTATACTTACATACCTGGAGTTGTGTTTTGTTTCATTCACACATATTTGAGTGAGCCTTTATTATTAATCTGTCTACATCTCCATCTCCATCAGCATCTTACTGGCAATAAAACTAGACTTTTGGCTGATTCTGGTATAATGTTTATTCATGTATACTGTTCCACTGAAAACTAAATACAGTACATAAAATAAAAGTGAAAGTCATTAAGTGGTTGTCTTGTCAATATCATAATTTATTGTTTATAATCATTTTATATAATCATTTATTTTTCTTCCTGTAGTCATGTATCCAACTTAAAAATGTTCTTTTGACAGTTCCTGACCTTAAGTATGTCTCCTTTCCTGAAGCTGAGTTCATCTTCATCGGTGGCATTGAAATCGTACTTTCCTTTAGCCTCCATCACAAACCTCCAGGCAACAGTTCCAACCAGTTACTCAACACCCAAAACAGGACCCGAACTGTGGAGAGAAACCAAGAGAGGGAGGGAGGAAATCAGATAATGTCAGATAATTCATTTCTCACATATGTAAGTGAGAAGTGACATTATCTGATTCAATGCATTTTTGAGACAGTATCTGTGGGTTTCAGCTTCCAGGTGCATGAGGACGGTTAACCATTCAGAAGATAGTAATGGAGATTATACTTTGTTAATCACTATGTGAACGGAAAAAGGAGAAATTCAATTTGTGAACTGAACAAAAGTTTATTTGGTCGAATACGTTTTGCAGCTCATCCAAGCTGCTTCTTCAGTTCTGGTCAGACACTGCCTTATATCTGCCTGAAGGGAGGAGCTAACTGAAATTACTCTGAGACTAACACACCTATTTGTTTTCAGTTTCTGTTAGTTAGGTAGGCCTATTAAATATGCAGTTGGAGTGGATTGTGGGATCTTGTTAGCATAGCCATTCAGGGACATAATGGGTGTTTTCACACCTCTGGACCTGACCTGCTGCCCTATTGTTTTCTTTGTTTGTTTTGATTTAGGTGTGAGGATAGAGTTATAGATGGGAGACAAATGATGTCTGAGACCTCCATTTCTGTTCAAGGAAGGATTCTCTTTCTTGACACAAATAGCCTCTTTAACCTCTCAAACCAGTTCTTTTCTCTAGCCAAGATCTGTACCTCACTGTCCTCAAAGGAGTGGCCCGTGGTTTTTAGGTGGAGATGTACGGCAGACTGAGGTCCACTATGGCAGTGAGCACTACACTGGAGAAACAAAACAGCCACTTCACAAGAGGATGTACCAACACAGACGAGAAAGCCAGAGGGGACCTCAGTGAGACTTTTGTCCAGCTGACAAACTGAATTTCTCCTTTTGCCATGGATTCTACCTGGACATCTGAGGGATTTTATACAGATCTTAACTTTTCAACATTCACACCTCTCGCCTGGATAGGTTACGTTTACATGACAGCACAATAGTCTAGAATTTCTATAAATTAACATTGAGCTGGAAGACAGGTCGGAATTCTATGGTGGAATTTGCTGTTTCACGCAGATTGCGGATTTGTTGACCTGGTTTAAAAACACTTCTTTGTATTGTTGTCGCGATACAAAAATTTCAAACTCTTTCAATACTAAGAAATAGATATGCTCAATACTGATGCCAATACAATGGTACATTGATAATGGTCACATTTTTACATAGTAGACAGTAGTCTGTGTGCTCTCTTCAGTACAACCCTACTCCTATTTTTATCACAGTAGTCAAAAAGTTGTGATTGTTGCCAGTTGAAAGAAATTAAAGCCATAAGATTAATATGGAAAGTTTGAGGAGCTAATTTTTAAAAACGAGATAAAATTCAAACATTTGTGGTAAAACAGTGAATCTCCCACAGGGGTCTGTGTAACTCTATGAGAGATCGTGAAATATCGAAACTTAAGATCCACAAATGCTGAACTTCAGGCATCAGACAGTATTAGAAACAAGCAGAATTAAACTACTCAGCTAACGTGAGAAAAACCACAACACCTCGAGATTAGACCATTTCCTGTACAGGCCACACTACCGTTAAAAAGAGCTCTTCAATACACAAAAAGTACTCTGATAAAGCACAACCGCCAGCCCTAAATAACAAATAAATCGGTATTGGTCTGGTAGGAAAAATGTAGCCGATATTTGACCCCAATATTTTTTTCTGTGAGAGAGAGAGAGAGCAAGAGAGACAGAGAGACAGCAGAGACAGAGAGACAGAAGTTCAGGTGGCCTCAGTGGTCTTTGTGTCTCAGTGCAGTTTAACAGAAGGACTGGTCAGGTAGGGTCTGGTGTTTCGGTTGGTGATGAAATGGTCCATTTGGTCCAAGTGTTTCCTCTGGAAGGTCTTCTGCCACATTTGCTGCCACATAGGTGTAAAAAACCTGTAGCATCTAAAATGTGGGGGGGGGGCTCATTTCACACAATCCAACAGTCCCTGTGTTTTTTGAACGGCACATGCTGCACCTCTCAGCTGGCCAAAAACTGAGCTCAAAAAACAGAAAGCTTCAAAAACTGCTCAGTGTGTGAGCTCGGTACCCACCAAAGCAGCCAACCACTCTGTTTCCATGTCATTCCAGATTGTCCACAGTGCATGAGTAAAAATAAAAGAAAATAAAAGAGACATTAGGCTAAAATCAGAGATACACCGATCTGATGCTGGTATTAAGTTGTAATTTAAAAACATGAAAAAGTGAGTTTGTTTTAAACAGTTTGCAGTGGCCCGAAATTATTCCTCACTTAACCTTATGCATTCTGAGCATTAGTTTCTTTATAACAGCTTTAGACAACTTTCAGAGACCAGCATTGCTGTGACAGTAAAGATAACAACAATTAGCATGCTAAGCATGCACTTCCTGATTATTGGACAGTAAAATGCTTTCTAATGGGAAGCAGATATCATGCAGCAGACTTATTTTGACCTCAAGAGCTGCATGTGCATCTACACTGGGGGAAGACATATTTTGCTTAAAGGTGTACTGTGTAACTTTTCTGGTGGAGGGTCCATTACCTGCTTGTCTCTATGGAGATATTACTGTTTTGTCTTGATCATTCCAAAGTATAGAAATAAAAATGGAAAACAGAGGGAGGTTAATGGTCAGATCTATGGAGAAGCAAGCCTGCACATGGTAAGAAAGAATTCATGTTTTTAAGGTATTTTTGAGCTATAAAACACCTGTAATTGCACAAATGCAAGGGAGATGTTTAATGCCCTACTGTGGAACATTCCAGGCAAAGAAATAACATCTCGATGGAGACAAGCAACAAATAGCGGATCCTAAAAATTACATACTGCACCTTTAAATAAATGAGGAAAAGTCTATAATATCGGCAACAGCAGATAGAAACATAACATTTGTCCTCATATGGCCCATGTGTAAATGAGACTTAAGTAACTGGAAAAATATTTGTGACCAATTTGAAAAGCAGGAAGAGCTGACTTCCCTGACGATCAGTGTAAACCAAGATCTTTAAATAGGACAGACAGAAACAGGGGAACAGTTACAGTTTAGGAGGAATACAATCAATATTAACTATATAAAATAACACAAGTCACTTATAGATTTGAGAAATGACAATATTACATTACAAAGGCACAATATTACACAGGCACACAAACTCGCCACTATTCACGGATAAACTACATTCACAAATTCAAATGATTTTAGAAGAGTGGATTAAAGGTGAACAATGTAACTTTTTGGTTGGAGGTCATTGCTCTGCCTGGAATGTTCCACAGTATGATATTAAACAGTTCTACCTTACATTTATTCAATTACAGGTGGTTTTATAGCTCAAAAATACATAGAAATACAGGCATTCTGACTGTGAGCGGGGTCGCCTCTCCACAGATCTGAGCTGTAACTTGGCCTGGTTTAATCTCTAGGAAGATAGAAAGGCTTAAACCATACTGTGAAACTTTCTAAACAAAGCAAGAACATCTCCATGGAGAAAAGCATATCACAGAACCTCCACCAGGAAAGTTACACAGTGCACCTTTAAGAGGAGAAAAACAATCCTAACACAGGGAGGACATGCAGCTAGGCCTGTCACATGTCATTACCACATTTTGAAGTGAGATCTTGAAGTGAAATCCTATTGTAGTACAGAACAATAACAAAAAAGTTCCTCACTAGTACAAAGAAACCCACAGTAAATATTGTTCCCCAGAAATTATAGTTGTTAAAGTGTTGTTGTATTAGACACTAAGTCAATATAGTAATTATCATGACAGGCCGACATGCAGGACTTAGGACATTTTCACATATAATCCCCTTTAAGTGAACTGAACTCATCTGTAAGTGGACCAAAAAGTGAACCAACAAGAAAAATAAGTTGGTTTTGTGTTCAGATTGTGAGTTTATTACAAAGAGGACCAGGTTCTCTTTCTGGTCCACTTGAGCTTTGATGAGGCCCCACTTCCTTTTCTGTTTACACCAAGTCCCAAAAACATGCTCCATAGGTAAAAAAAAAAAAAAAAAAATCCTCCAGCTGTGGTCCTGACCAAGCAATAACTTCACGGAGATGGGTCCCTGCGCCCCATGTGCTGCCTACTGCTCCTAAAAGGACGGATGAAATGCAGAGGACAAATTCCCTACAAGTATAATAAAAGTACTACAAAAAAAAAAAAGGTCTGAATTCTGAGTGCATTGGGAATTCTGGGTAATGTCTGCTGCAATGCTTGGCCTCCTGTGTTTTTTGATGGAATTTGCTCGCATTCACCGGGAAAAGAGCTATTCAGATTACATATGACATATTTGTATTTGTATTTCAACAACAACCATGTTTACAGCTGAGTGTTCCCGGTTACAGTCACGTGACACATTGAAAAAGGTGAAGAGAACCCTGGGCACTTTGTGTTCACAATGCGCAGATTAGGTTAATTGCACCACAGAGTTTTTAGCGAACCGTACTGAGACCCTCCCGAGAAAGGCCTCAGTACGGTTCGTTTCAGAGGGTCTGGGTACGGTTGGAGTGTTCACATATGCCTCATTGGTCTGAGTTCGTTTAAATGGCTGAAAGGGACCAAATGTGAAAACACCCTTAAAAGTCAAAGTTACATTTGTCACCAGCACCCCTCACATTGAAAAACCTTTTCCCAAACAGTCTCCTTATTGTTTCATTCACACATGTTTGAGTAAGTCTTTATTATTAGTTTATTTTACACCTCCAAAGTTCTAAATGCTCTGTTCCACCTTGTAATGTCATGAAGTGGTAGTTTTCAAGTTAACAGCTACCTTTTACCTTTAGTTCAGTAGAGTAGAGTAATTCCAGAGCTGAAATGATCCAAATGATTCTAGTGAAAGTGTACGGAGTATTGTACTGTATTACCACATCACAAAGTGGAACAGAGTGTTTTCAGTTTGAGAGAAGAACTGAGCCTCAATATGCAGGGTGTGTGTGTTAAACATGTGTGAATGAAACAATAAAACACAGCTCCAGTTATGTTTGTGATGAGGAAACAAGTTGTACAGCAGAGTGTGGCTGTAGATAGAACATGCACAGTGCACTTTTTGGATGTGTGCCTCCAACAGGACGTGAGGTCTCTGCGATGGTGTCAGCAGTTTCCTCCATTTCTGTCAAACTCGACTAAAAAGTGTCTCAGGGAAGTGTCCAATGACTGTACTGCAACCTAAAGACCAAATGAGACTATAGTGTGTTTACAGACAGGGATAATAGTGAGCTATCTTTACGAGGACTATTACAATATTTACGGACTTATGAAAGCTAGAGCAATACATTTTAGGGCTCGGTATTTATTGTTGTGTACTTTTTCTTTGCAATAGTCTGAAGATTTTTGACATTTTTCTGTACTATGATGAGATTTAAACTGTAGATGGTACAATAAGTAACTTTTTTCTAATTATTGGTTCATTCTGTTACTTATTTGTTGCAGCTCAGGCCTTTTAATGATACTGTACGTTTTAAAACTAGTTTACATTTGCTTTAGTAACAAATAGTTAAAACTACCAGTCAAAGGTTCTGTATCAAAATCACTACATTTGAAGCTTTATTAGATCTCAAAATCTGCACGGAATACCATTAGTTTTTACTCCTTAAGTAAATGTTTAAACAGGTACTTTAATACTTTTACTACTATTAAGAATATTTTTGCTCCAGTATATGTACTTTTACTTAAATATCAAAATTGAGTAATAATAATAATAATTCATAGCATTTATATAGCGCCTTTCATGACACTCAAAGCGCTTTACAGTTCATTGTTCATTCACTCCACCCTTGGTGGTGGTAAGCTACTTTCTGTAGCCTGTGGCAGACTGACGGAAGGGAGTACTTCTTCAACCACTATCAGATAAAAAAGCAAGACAGGCCTATTATGACAAATACATTTAAAAAAAGGGCCTGGTTGGAGTTTGTAGTAAATTGAAATGACATAATTTGGCGACACGGTGGCTGAGTGGCTAGCGCTCACGCTTCACAGCAAGAAGGTTCTGCGTTCGATCCCCGTGTGGCACGTTGGTATGGTATCTGGGTGGGTTTCCTCTGGGCACTCCGGTTTCCCCCATCAACCCAAAATATGCACCATAGGTAAAATCCTCCAGCTGTGGTCCTGACCAAACTGAAGCAAGAAGATCATGGAGATGGTCCCCGGGCGCAGTAATGTGCTGCCCACTGCTCCTAATAACAGGATGGGTTAAATGCAGAGAAGAATTTCTCCTGTGTTAGATCAATTAAGTCACTTCTTCTTCTTCAGAAAAGGAATTATTGTATTTTTGAGCAATAGGAACACATGTAATAAATGCTCGACCAGGGGTCGGCAACCCGCGGCTCCGGAGCCCTCTGATGCGGCTTAGTACAGTGGTCCCTCGTTTATCGTGGTGGTTACGTTCTAAAAGTAACCCACGATAAGCGAAATCCGCGAAGTTGTCAGCTTTATATTTTACAAATATTCTCCATGTTTTAAGGCTGTAAACGCCTCACCACACACATGCTACACTTTTCTCAGACTGGAATTAACGTTTTCTCACATTTCTCTCTTGCTTAAATACTCAAACTTTCGTAGATTTTCAACAAAAAAGCACAGTATTAGAGAACGAAACCAAAGTGTATTTCGTGTGTATTTCACAGTTATGACCGAGCCTCTTCGTCCTGGCACCACTTCGCTGTGGCGGGTTTTGTCAGGGAGAAACAAACATACAGCACTTCAGAGTCACACTGTGATCAAACATTTATATAAATCTGGCAAACTGAACGCATTCTGTGCAGGAGACACGGAGGAGAATGACTGATGAATCGGCAAAGGTCTACAGTCCCTTAGCCAATCAGGACGCAGAAATGCGCGTTGATACACTATAGAAAATATGGAATAAAAAAATCCACGAAACAGCAAGGCCATGAAAAGTGAACCACGATATAGCGAGGGACCACTGTATTTAATTAAAATGTATTTTATTTTAGTTCATTAATTTTCAAAATGTACAGTGGTACCTCACCTTACGAAATTAATTCGTTCCAGAAGTGGTTTCGTAACGTGAATTTTTCGTAAGTTGAGTAGCTATTTCAATGGAAAAAGCCTGATTCGTTCCAAGGCCCCGTTCCAAGTTTTTTTTTATAGTGTAACTTTTTTTTATAGTGTAACACTCTGTTCTGGGACCTGATTGGCTAAGAGACTGTAGCCCCAGGACTAAACGTGGACTAAACCAGGTCTAAACAAGGTCTATACCTGGACTGGACCAGGACTAAACCAGGACTAAACCAGGACTAGACCAGGTGGATTAAAGCGCCGCGTGCGGGTCTATTTCCTGGTTTCTCACGAGTCACAGCTGAGGCGTGCAGCGAGGAGGGGACCGCAGCGAGGAGGGGACCGCACGCAGTCCGAGCGCATGAACGAACGCAGGTAAGAGCCGCAGTGGTTTAATCCTGGTTTAGACCTGGTTTAGACCTGGTTCAGACCTGGTTTAATCCTGTTTTAGAGGAGGCACGGTTTGAGCACGGGTCTCGTCCTCGCAGCCGGGTCATGCTGTGCACACTTCTCCACCCTCCCCCTTCCCCCCACGCTTCACTATTAATACATTTTGTTGAAAATCTATGAAAGTTTGAGTGTTTAAACAGAGACAAATGTGAGAAAAGTTTAAATCCAGTCTGAGAAAAGCGTATGTGTGTGGCTGAGCGCGCATCTGAGCGCACATTATTTGAATTTTTGAGATTTCGCATTTCGTAACTTGAATTTTCTTTCGTATCTAGAGACCAAAATTTAAAGGGACAGTGTGTAAGATTTTTACCCGTTGAAATTGAAGAATTGAAGATACCCATTCAAAAATACATTGTTTTCCAATCCTTTTCACTTCCATCATGAAATCAAAGTATTCTTTTGGACTTAGATATAGTCACATAAAAGGGGGATCTTCCCCATGCAGAGGCAGCCATTTTGAATACGAGAGCCGCAGAAGGACATTTGGGCTCCGCCTTCGGCAAGGCTCGTGGTTTTGGGTAAACAACACAAGCATGCTGCCGGATCAGACGTCGTAATGGATCTAACACGTGTTTTGGACTAAATTGTTTTACTGGATTTTATTCGCTGGATCCTTACGGACAAATTGAGAGCAAGTTTATGGTGAAATACAGAGTTTGACCTGTGCTAACCTCGTTTTGTGCTTTTCCCTATAAAAGCCCCATGTGCTCAGGGAGTGATTATTGTGCAGGGAAATGAATTGCATAGTCAAAAAGAGGAGACTGTAAGGTTTCATTTGATGTGTAGAGTGTCATGGTACATGATCGGGAATGTGTGCTTTCATGAGAAAAAAAAAAAAAAAAAACGGGACCGTGTTACGGCGCGCCCGGGTGACCCTCGAGGTCTGTCGTAGCTAAAACAGAAAGTGCAATAGCACCATCCACCTATGCGCCACGAATCCTACACACTGGGGCTTTAACATGAAGGCGTTTCGTAATGTGAGGAAAATGTCTTTGTTATGAAATACGTCAAAGGTCGCTGATGTTCTGTTCTTGTGTTATCAATCTTCTAGTTACGAATAGATTGAGGTTTACGACAACTATGGCTGATTTATGCTGATTCAGTGAATTACCTAGAGACGTGGTCTTTTAAACTGGACTTTGCCTGTGTTTTACTACCATGTTATGTGCCCCCTGACACGCTGTCTTTACAAAGTTCCATACCTAAACGTCCTAAATGAGGGGTAATGGTTAACTAGTCTGTAGGATAAAATCACCTCAGTTTTGTACCTAGTCAGGAGACGGAGAATCATTACCTGTATACCCTGATGATCAACATTAAAGTGCCTTGCTGAACCAGCCCAGATTCCTGTATTCCTTCTACGAGGTCGAGAGAATTTCTTCCACAATTGGTGACACCGCGACGTGAAAGAACTATGCAGAAAGGACCAGGCCGTCGTCTCCCCAAAGGCCCCTTTGAGAAACAACGCAT
Organism: Paratrypauchen microcephalus; assembly: GCA_036785185.1. Lineage (NCBI taxonomy): Eukaryota > Metazoa > Chordata > Actinopteri > Gobiiformes > Gobiidae > Paratrypauchen > Paratrypauchen microcephalus. Next base: position 3,689,397 of record JAVJIX010000029.1, read on the forward strand.
CCAGAGAGCTCTACAAAAACGGTATGGCAGTGCCTTTTTCAAAGAATATCTGTCACATTGGCCAAAACCAAAATTATATGTGATGTTTTGTGAGGGACCTTTGTAATAAATTAAGTGGTAATTTTAAAACAATATAAAATCAGTAATTAAAAGTCCGTGTTTGTACGCCAACACGTGAGAAAAGAAGGAGCGTAGAATCAAAATAATAGTGAGCGTTTAAGCTTTAAATTTGATAAAGCGTGATTAAAAACAAAGTTATTAATTAAGTTCCGTGTTTATTGCTTTGCACGAAGAGAGAAAAAAGCGGATTTTGTAAGAAAAACACTTTTGTGGTTAAACTTTACACAAAAAGAAAAAACAAAAACTCCTAATTTGAGTTTACAAAAAAAGGAATTCCAAAAGTAACATTATTGGTGTTTTTGATTGCCTTAAGCTCTCAAGACACCCAAGATGCAGAAGTAAGAGTTCGAAGAACATGACGTCACTTGCTTCTGTAAAATTGGCCGAAGGTCAATTGTCCAACTAAACGCAACTAACACGAATTGACAGACACTCGTAGCATACTCAATCTTATATGGGATGCACAATTTTGTTTGTGACGAAATTAATAATACTTTGGTACAGGAAACTGATGTGACCAAAGTTAAATTGAGTTGTACCTGAAAAACCGACCTAAATCACAAGCAGGTTGTCCTTGTATGGCTTCCCCGTCTGATAGTACTGTTACGAGAGCGTCATCAAAAGTTTGTGAAAAAGAAATACACTTGAAACTAAAAGCTGAGCTTGTAAAGGAGATTACAGAAAAAGCTGAAAATATAACGAAAAGTCTGTTCGGCTAATTCCACCAAAATTACGCAGATACTGAAAGAATTAAAAAGACGAGTATGACACATTTAGAATTACCTGGGAGATTTGTTTCTTGGTGTCGATTTAAAGAGGAAGACAGTATAAATGAATTGTTCAAATTGATGGCACTTTGTAAATGGTTTAAATTATTAAGAAGCACTTGTTTGAGCAAGCATGAGATGGAGAGATGTTTAGAGTCTTGATTTGAGTTAAAATATTGGCTATGGTGGTTCATGTAAAGTTTTGTTGAAAGCTTGGATTATAAATAAAATGTGATAGAAGAATGTTGAAAGATAAGAATTATGGCATTTATTGGAGAGATGTTTGTGGAAATTCTGGTTGTGTGAGTGTCATGATCTTACAAATGATATTTGGATCAAATAATTCTGTATTTATTGAGTAATTTAAAATTGCATGTTCTTAGAAATAAATTGCATGTTCTTAAAATTCGGAATAAATCTCTGAAATTATTGCATGTCCTGGAATATTTGGAGAATAATCTGAAATGGTAGATTTTTCTATTTACTGAAAATTGTCTTGTTTTGGCAAATCTCAAGTAAAAGTTTTGCATTGTGTAATTTACTTAAACCAATAAATTCTAAATTTAATACAATTGTAAATATTTTAAATTCAGTTCTCAAAGATTTGCTAGTTTAATTAATTTCATGGGAATAATAAATCTTGTTATGAGTGATTTTCTATTTGCCTGCGGTCTCTCTGTGTGTGTGTGTGTGTGTGTATGAGCGGCAGCGAGCAGAGAGGTCAAGAGGTCACAGGGAAAGATATGTCAGCCGTAATTTAGCTCTATTAATGTTGTTGTTCTTGTTAATGTTGTAAGAGTTGAGAAAAAGGAATTAGAAAAATTAGGGACAAGGAAAGGATAGTGTTAATCTGTATTTTGAGTGTTATGTGGGAATTAAAGAAAGCGCTTTGTTGCTTCAGGCTCGGAGCGCCTCTGGTCTGTATGTTTGCTCAGTACGAGTTGGACTAGTTTGAGTTTAAAGGAGCAGTGTGAGAATTACTCTTTGCACGGTGCCATCAATGAATGAAATAATAAATAAATAAGAAACAGTTTAAACTATTGAGAAAGCATTGCAATTATTAAAGTAAATATCTTATCGGCAATCAGGTCCTAAAACAATTGAGGAGGTAGATACATTTTAAAATTTAACACAAATAATTGGAGTATAGAGGTTTAAATTGTTAAAGGTTATTTTTAATTTATTACAGTTCATTTTTTCGGGTACAATTCGAAAATATAAAAGGTTATATCACCTGTCATATTAAAGGAGATACTGGATAAACTAATTGCTTTTATAAATAACTTAAGATTTGGAATTTTTTTGTTTTATCTAAATTAAATATTAATAAAATAATTATTTTCAAAATTCTACGTTTACTCCTGCGCTACTTTTCTCTCTTTGTTGCAGAAGCTTAAAACTTAATAGCTGCAATTCGGACCGTCCCGCAGACAATAAAACGTGACGGACACATATTCTAATCGAGAAAAAAACTGTGCGTAAATCAGGTGATTAAAATTTTTAATTAAATATTTTAAACTAATTATAACCCGAAGTTACAATTATCCAAATCAAATTTCTTCTCCCTTCTAGAGAACTGTCTGTAGAACGGAGAAGCCCCCAAGAATTAAATTTTTTAGAGCCAAAGGTAGAATCAAAAGTACACAGTACTCAAAATAGCGATACATTCACTAAAAAGCCATAAACTGGACGTTGTGCCCAAAATTTGTATAATAAATAAATAATTCAACTTTTAAAAAAACAAATTACCACAAAATGTCCTCACACTTTATCATGGTTGGCCAGTTGACAGAATATTGGTTGAATAAAGCACTCCAGGATGAAGCGGACCCCAAACAAGCCCGAGCAAATCAAAAGTCCTGAAAGTCCTACAAGACACCAAAGAACTGTCCTCTATCTTGGTCCTAAAGAAAACTGGAAAAGAAGTGAAAATAAAGGAAGATTCAGTGCTAACTCATAGACAATTCAGAGACTCTTGTTGTGACACCGAAGATGAAAAAGGGTCTGCTGAGAGAAGAGGAAGGTCACACAGAAGAAGTAGAAGGGCATGGGATGAGGACACTGACAGAGAGATTTCTCTATTTGATAACATGTACCGATCATTACCCGACCCACCTATTGAACGAAGAGATTATTACCACAAGTCACCAAGACCATACCATCCCTCACCCTACACCAGCGGCAAGCTGAGAAGCCCCGATACTAAAGCTGCTACATTCTCGAAGCCCTCCCATTTTGGAGAAGATTCATCCTCCAAGGCAACATACAAAGTACTGACAGGAGTTTATACTCCCAGCCAGCGGAAGGAACGAGGGCCAAAAGCAAGTGTGTATCCAGTGAGAACAGATGGTCAAACTGTGGTCTATCAGCCATTTTCAATCAAAGACTGGAGTGCTTTGATGTTGACACTTCCAAGACTTACCAAAGGTGGCTTACCATGGCTAAGAGCTCTTTTCAAACAAACCGCAGGAGACCAACTTTGCTGGGGTGATATTCAGGCTGCTCTGACCAAAGCTGCTGACGAAACTGTTGCCAGAAACATCAGAAAAGCTATCGAAAGGAGCTTGAGATATGCGCTGTGTGATCAAGAAGGCGTATACAACTATCGTGATGTGCTGGAGAGAGAACTCAGTCAACGCTATCCTTCTGTCGTGACCGAAGAATTGTTGTCAATGCAAATGAAAGACAACGAAGACTACTACAGTTACAAACAACGTGCCACTAATCTATACCATGATGCCACAGGAGAGCGGATCAATGCCAGAGCAGGAATGTCAATCATCTATCGCTCAGCTCTGGTGAAAGGTATGCCAAAAGCAGTGCAAGACGCTTTGGACGATGTGATGGGCATATACACTAAATCTGATGATGAGTTCGATGCATACTGCAGCCATCAAATAAACAAGTACCGGAGGAGTAAAAAAGAGGCTGAGGAGAAGAAGCAAGAGCTGGAACTGGCCACTGTGAAACTCCAACTGCAGAAATACCAAAATGAACTCAAAGAAGAACAAGCAGCAGGAATTTAAGAAACCATCAATGGACTACTGGAACCAGGATGAAGCTGCCTATGCAGAACCGGATGCTGAAACCAGTGAACAGCTTGATGACCCCATCCGACCCTTCGTCGCTGAGGCTCCAGAAGGGGAGGAAAAAGGGAGGAGATCGAGGAGATAGAGAAGAAAAAGGACAGTATAGGCCATATTATGATAATTTGTTAAATTTACAATGTGTAATCTTGACTACGCTGATTATATTATTCTCTGTTGTTATAGCATGGGGGATACATTCTACTGACTGAGACTGATCTCGGACGGCTGGCAAACAACACGACAACCACAACGACCACTCACGGCACGACCAACTCAGCCAACTATATGGGTAAGACACAAGGAGCACTAAAAGGGCAAAAAGGGAACTTTCTAAAATTTCCAGAATTGAAAAATATTGCTATGAAGGCCAAACATGTAATGTTTTATTCGACGTATGTGAAATATTGGACCGTATGTTAAACATACCCGCTATAGATTATGTTTTTAATACCCAAATTGTTTGTAAAGACACTTGTCTGACCAGAGTTAATAATTATGAGGACCACAGGGTCACAAACAATACCAGGGCAATTTCTAGGACGATCATCATAATACAGACCAAGGTGATTTTAGAACTGATCAACAGCAGAGAATTACCCTGACAAAGATCAGGAAAAGATGAGGCATCTTATCAAGCAGATCTAAAGCATTGCAGAGGGAGTAAATCCCCTACTCAGCGATGCAACTATCAATTCAAAATCCAGAAGTTAGTGACTCAGGAATATATGCTATAGGTTTCCAGTGCTCAAAAATCCCCACTGTTTTATTTAATCGGAGAATCAATTTAAATTTTGAAGGCTATATCCACATAACCATATTAGTAACTAATAAGATTGCTCCAGTGAATGAAATAAATTCTTTGACTGAAGCAATAAGAATAGAGACAGGATTGGAAATGACAGAAAACATGAGTACAGTATACGGCCCATACTCTGACCACAGAAGATTGTATTGTATGTTCGGCTGCCAGACCACAACTAACTACTGCATCCATACCATATTCCAATAACAAGGACTTGACGTGTATACTTAAGCTCTTCATTAGAAAATCATTTGAACGGACTGATGAGTGTTATCAACTCCATGACAAGTTACTGGTTGTAACTTCAAAGGACATACCCACCACTTGGAAAATGGGAACTGCAATGTATACATGTTTTCTCAGAGATACGATCACAAACGCAGACATAAGGACTGACAACAGAGTTGACATTGAGGGTTTCACTAATAATTTTTGTAATCAGACTTTTACTTTTAGACTTTTACTTCTGACAATTATGACAATTTTTTCACTTTTGACTAATCAATCCATTTCATGAGCAGATATTTGGTGGTTATGTGCAGACTTCCGTCTATATGCAATGCTATCTCCAACATGGTGAGGTGTGTGTGCCAATTATGCTAATTATCCCATTCACTATAGGTCCTACAGATTCATTGAATTTAAAACCGACTCAAGTTCTATATAAAACGGGACCGGACCATGTCCACAAGAGGTCCTTGTCTCCACAGCCTAAAGAAACTCTGGTGTACTTGAACATGCCTGGACAAGTTGGTTTCATAAAATGTTTGGCCCATGGGCTGCGAAAATTGTCTCCATTATCACTACCATAGTGACTGCAATTGTTATTTTAATTGTAATTGGCTGTTGCGTTGTCCCTTGCCTCAGAGGTTTAATAGAGCAATTTCGACTTACTGATACATTAATCTAGTCTGATCAAAATTGAACGAATTAAGTTCTGGCTGAATAAATAAATGATCTAAATTCTAAGCCCTAAGGTGTTGCTCCTTGTGACTTATTCTGCCGTCCGAGTTTTGTACAATGATTTACATGATATATTGACATAAAGACATTGAGGTGTGTTATGCTCTATGAATGCTAAGGTTAAATTGTTATATTGGGATGATTAATTTTATTTGTAGAGGGAGCATCTTGCCACTCTACTATGTAAGTGTGATCACATGTGTTTATGTGATCAAAGGAGGGAACTGTGAGGAAAATGTCTTTGTTATGAAATACGTCAAAGGTCGCTGATGTTCTGTTCTTGTGTTATCAATCTTCTAGTTACGAATAGATTGAGGTTTACGACAACTATGGCTGATTTATGCTGATTCAGTGAATTACCTAGAGACGTGGTCTTTTAAACTGGACTTTGCCTGTGTTTTACTACCATGTTATGTGCCCCCTGACACGCTGTCTTTACAAAGTTCCATACCTAAACGTCCTAAATGAGGGGTAATGGTTAACTAGTCTGTAGGATAAAATCACCTCAGTTTTGTACCTAGTCAGGAGACGGAGAATCATTACCTGTATACCCTGATGATCAACATTAAAGTGCCTTGCTGAACCAGCCCAGATTCCTGTATTCCTTCTACGAGGTCGAGAGAATTTCTTCCACAGTAACTTAGAATTTTCTTTTGTTGGGTCTTTCGTAAGGTGAGGTACCACTGTAATTCTATGGCACAAAGGCAAAAAAAGCCATTATATGCAGTGTTATTTCATTTTAAATTTCAAAAGGGTTTTGTGGCTCCCAGTGTTTTCTTTACTGTGTGAAACGGGTCCAAACGGCTCTTAGTAGAGTAGTAAAGGTTGCCGACCCCTGTGCTAGACGGATGTGTTTAGGCCTAAAAAAAATAAATGTTGGTTTCCGATTTGTTGACAGTTCTAGACATGGGTAGGTAGGGAATTTATTTTATTTTTATTTTTTATTTTTTTTCATGTGGGAATATGGACATTTTGAAATTTTATTTTATTTTATTTCCTTCCGCAGCAGTACTATTTCAATAAAGACTATAATTGAAATTGGCATAATTTCCCAAAGCTATCTCAATGCTAAGAGCATATTCTATACTTAAGTATAGTCGAACGAAGCTCCAACATGCCATGCGAAACCAGGTCGTTGACTGTACCAGAGTACATGTAGAATATATCTTACAATGTTACAAAAATACATGCTGATTTTGTATTGTTTTTTCTGTTCTTCTTTCAAATGGCAGTCATTAAATTTAGAAGCAGTAAACAATTTTGAATACTACATTTATTTAACACGGTGTTGACGTTGGTCAACTTAAAACTGGCACTGCATAATCTTAACAATTCACCGTGACCACGCATATGTCCAGCGATGCCGTCGCCATTGTTTTTATGGGTACAGACAGAGAATTTTACAGATCACAGAAAAACAGAAGCACATTACAGGGGGGTCCTCGGGTTACAATGTTGATTAGGGTGACCATATTGTATTTCACTGAAAAGAGGACACACTTCCAGCTCGCGCGCAAAATATATATTTTTTTAGAGTTTTTTCCCCCATTTTTAGGGGTTTTATTTACCTGGCCAGCCAAATGATATCTCTCTGTATTTCCTATACAGCGCGATACCATCTGGACACCCTCCATCCACTCTCGCTCCTCCGGTTAACAACGGACTCCGCGATTCTGATTCGTTCAAAGATGGTGACGTCAGTGCACCCGCCTTTGCCCGCAAAGTCACTCTTAGGCAGCGGAAGTTCCGCCTCAGTTTTGAATCAAGATGGCGCAATCTCTGATTGGTTCACTTAGCTGTCTGTTTACGCGCAACTGCAGCGCATTTTGGACCAAGCGTTACCAGACTCACTCGCTGGTACAGCGATGAGTCATGGATTCTTCCAGGCAAGGGTTTTATGTGGGTCGGGGGCTTACTGTGCTTCTGAATTCCCCAGAAAAGAACACTTTACCTGGATATACTGAAAAATAGCCCAAAACACTCACAAACAGTTGCTTTATAAATAATATATTTATTACTATATGAAATCTTAAGGCTGACACTTACACCTTAGTTAAGAAAAAAGAAAAAACAAAAAGAAAAAGAGAGTTAGCCTATCCTTCATTGTTCAGTAAGCCCATTCTTCAAAATAATGTGTCTAATGGCTAATGAAAAAAAATATACAAATAATAAAGCACCCTCGCTTGCATTCACCATATCTTCATTTTTTCCAGGTCGCACAAAGTATGTCGTGAGTTTTGAACTCGAGCTCTCACCTGCACAGCTATTTTGTGTTTTGTTGTGGCGATATGAGCTTTCAGATCGTTGGACCCCTTATTCGCCACAGAGACGCAAGTCCCAGCTTTGCACACTGTGCATTCTGCCTCCCACTTGTCACGCCCCGGGCGAAAACGGGTACTTTTTTTGCAATTCATCCGTGAAACTGCATTTGCGTTTCGGCATTTTCTGTGTCTTCGCAGTGCGCCTACCTGCCTGTCAGCCTGCGTGTGTGTGTGTGTGAGTGAGTGAGTGAGTGAGTGAGCGAGTGAGCGTGCGTGCGTGTGTGTGTGTGTGTGGAGCGTGGCGTGGCGCGCTTGTTTGTGAATGAATGAATACACGTTCCGGGGTTCGACTCGAACTGGAGCGCGTTTCCAACGGAATCAAAAACCCGGACATTTGAAGGATTTTATAAACTCCGGCCGGACAGCTCCAAAAGAGGACGTATGGTCACCCTAAGTTGATCCGTTCTTAAGACTTCGCCCTACAACCACAACAAAGCGTATTCTTCCGCCGTGCGCCGTTCGCGTTTGTTTACGTTGCTTACCACGCTAAACCGCGTAAGACGGAATGACGCGTAATTTTTTTTTTTTTTTTTTTACCGTCGTAACCCGAGGACCCCCGTACACATTGAAAAATACAGTAGGCTATTAGTTTTCTTTCTTTTTTAACCGAAGCTTGTAAAATTAATTTGAGTATCAAATTTATTTTATTTTATTAAGTCCAATAAAATAATTTGGGTCGCATGCAAATCAACAGGGTCGGTCGGCAACCGGAAACTTAGATTTATTTTTTTTAGGCCTTAATGTCATACCATGGAACATTCCAGGCAAATTTGTAGCATCTCCATGGAGACAAGCAGGTGGCACAGTACACCTTTTTTCCAAAATCGTCCAGTGCTCGGGACTCATGACTCTAGACTCACTTAAGCTGGAGGATTCTGCTCATAGGTGCATGTATTAGGCTGAGGAGGGAGACCCAACCCAGTACCAACCTGGGACCTTCTCACTTAACCAGTCTGCCACCCATGCACGCTATAGTAGTACTTACAAGGCAACGTAATCACATAAAAGTGGCTATGACAGGTTGTACTAATCATTTTACTAAAACACAGTTGAGATCATTATATTTAAGATTTTAGTTTAAAGGTGCATTGTGTAACTTTTCTGGTGGAGGGTCCGCCAAATGCTTTTCTCTGTGGAGATGTTATTGCTTTGTCTGGAATGTTCCACAGTATGTATTACCTTTCTATCTTCATGGCGACTAAACCAGACCACATTACAAGTCAGATCTGTGGAGAGACGACCCCAGAACGCCTGTTTTTTTTAGCTATAAAACCACCTGTGATTGAAAAAATGTAAGGTAGAGCTGTTCAATGTCATACTGTGGAAAATTCCAAGCAGAGCAATGACATATCCATTAGGGGTGTAAATCAGACATTTCATGCCGATTCAATACGATATCGATTTCTTAAGCCAACAATTCGATTATTTTCGATACTTGAGAATTCCCCACGATTCGATACGATTCAATTCAATGGTGCATAGTTTTCACTTTATGTATTAATGATGTTTTGAATAAATTTTATTACAGAAAAATTCGATTTGATTCTCTTGTGGACGCATCGATGCATTTGGATTGTCGGCTGTAGGATCGATGCATCGATACAAATCGATTATTATTTACACGACTAATATCCATAGAAACAAGCAGGAGATGGACCCCCAACCAAAAAGTTACATTTCCCAGTTTGCCAGTTTTTTAGGTTTAAAATTTAACTTCCTGGTTGCAAATCATGACATATATAGTATATATATATATATATATATATATATATACAGTATATGTATATATATATATATATATATATATATATATATATACAGTATATGTATATATATATATATACTGTATATAAGGGATGCAAATTATCGATTAATTCATTAATCTATAATTGATTGACCTTATCGATCGACTTACGATTAATTGATAAGCGGCGTTTTTCACGTGAATTTTAGTGTTTCAATAGGGTCTTTAAGAATATAAGCTATAGTATACATAACACTGAGTCATAAATATATCATAGTATTATTATATTGTATATTCCTCAATTAATTATTCCTTAGTAAAAAGCAGACAAATGTATTGATGCTGAATAACAAAATACAGTAATCCCTCACTCTATCGTGGTTCGCGGATTTTATTTTTATTTTTTTTTAATAGTGTAACATTTTTTTTATAGTGTAACATTGTGTTCTGTCCTGATTGGCTAAGAGACTAGACCAGGACTAAACGTGGACTGGACCAGGTCTAGACCAGAACTAAACCAGGTCTGGACCTGGACTGGACCGGGACTCGACCGGGTCTGGACCTGGACTGAACCAGGACTGGACTGCTGCGTGCCGCTGCTGGTTTCGTGCGGCTGGTTTGTGGCTCGGGGCCTGGACCGCAGGCCAGTCGCGCGAAGCTCGGGGCCCGGGCCACGGGCCGGCCGCGCGGGACTCGGAACCAGCAGCGGCACGTTGCGGCGCATTCCTGGGCGCCGCGGTTTGATCTCGCCTCGTGCGTACACCCGGGGCTGCTGAGCAGTGCCGTTGGCGCCTGCGGCCGGCTTTGAGTCGAGCGCAGCGCCTTGTTTCGTGACCACGCGGTTAATTACAATTAATGCATTTTGTTCGACTAACGTCTTAATCGACAATTAATCGTTAATCGATTAATTGTTGACATCCCTAATATATATATATATATATATACACTCAACAAAAATATAAATGCAACACTTGTTTTTGCTCCCATTTTTCATGAGATGGACTTAAAGATCTAAAATTCATTCCAGATACACAATATTACCATTTCTCTCAAACATTGTTCACAAATCTGTCTAAATGTCTGATAGTGAGCACTTCTGCTTTGCTGAGATAATCCATCCCACCTCACAGGTGTGCCACATCAAGATGCTGATCTGACATCATGATTAGTGCACAGGTGTACCTTATACTGCCCACAATAAAAGGCCACTCTGAAATGTGCAGTTTTGTCTCACAGCAAAATGCCACAGATGTCACAAGCATTGAAGGAGCGTGCAATTGGCATGCTGACAGCAGGAATGTCAACCAGATCTGTTGCTCGTGCATTGAATGTTCATTTCTCCACCATAAGCCGTCTCCAAAGGCGTTTCAGAGAATATGGCAGTACATCCAACCGGCCTCACAACCGCAATCTCCAAGATCGTCTGAGACCAGCCACTCGGACAGCTGCTGAAACAATTGGTTTGCATAACCAAACAATTTCTGCACAAACTGTCAGAAACCGTCTCAGGGAAGCTCAACTGCATGCTCGTCGTCCTCATCGGGGTCTTAACCTGACTCCAGATCGTCGCCGTAACAGACTTGAGTGGGTAAATGCTCACATTCGATGGTGTCTGGCACGTTGGAGAGGTGTTCTCTTCATGGATGAATCTCGGTTTACATTGTTCAGGGCAGATGGCAGACAGCGTGTGTGGCGTCGTGTAGGTGAGCGCTTTGCTGATGTCAATATTGTGGATCGAGTGGCCCATGGTGGTGGTGGGGTTATGGTATGGGCAGGCATCTTTTATGGACGAAGAACACAGGTGCATTTTATTGATGGCATTTTGAATGCACAGAGATACCGTGATGAGATCCTGAGGCCCATTGTTGCGCCATAGATAATGCACGGCCCCATGTTGCAAGGATCTGTACACAATTCTTGGAAGCTGAAAATGTCCCAGTTCTTGCATGGCCAGCATACTCACCGGACATGTCACCCATTGAGCATGTTTGGGATGTGCTTGACCGGCGTATACGACAGCGTGTACCAGCTCCCACTAATATCCAGCAACTTCGCACAGCCATTGAAGAGGAGTGGACCAACATTCCACAGGCCACAACTGACAATCTGATAAACTCTATGCGAAGAAGATGTGTTGCACTGCATGAGGCAAATGGTGGTCACACCAGATACTGACTGGTTCTGAGTCCCCAGACCCCCAATAAAGCAAAAAAAAAAAAAAAAAATGCACATTTCGGGGTGGCCTTTTATTGTGGGCAGTCTAAGGCACACCTGTGCACTAATCATGATGTTGGATCGGCATCTTGATGTGGCACACCTGTGAGGTGGGATGGATTAGCTCAGCAAAGCAGAAGTGCTCACTATCACACATTTAGACAGATTTGTGAACAATGTTTGAGAGAATGGTAATATTGTGTATCTGGAATGAATCTTAGATTAGTCCATCTCATGAAAAATGGGAGCAAAAACAAAAGTGAAAGTGTTGCGTTTATAATTTTGTTGAGTGTGTGTATATATATATATATATATATATATATATATATATATATATATATATATAAAATATAAGAAAACACATTTATCTTGTTTAAATAATCATTAAAGTGTATTGTATTGTATTCTGTGAAAATTGTCCACAACATCTAGACAGAATCTCCCTATGATGTCGTCAATATGAAACATTCTAAAATAAACCGCTCTACTTCCTGTAATTTTCAACATAATTTTTCAACTTCTCTTCACAAATTGCTTCTTGATCAGTGTAAAACTATCACTTATATTTACAACATAACATACTGTATTTTATCCCACCACATAAAGCCAAAATGTGAGAATCATAAAAACCTGTATTTCGTTTCAATTCAGCTGGAAGTCCTGTTTTGATCTAAATTTCCTATTATTTTATTTAAGTTGTAAAAATGCAGCTGCTCAGAGATAACAGTGTTTTTATTTCCTGCACCTGCCCTGCACCTGCTCATTCTGACACATAATATAATATAACTGTAAGAGCCATCAGTACTTTGGCACAACAGAAATCTACTGCACCAAATATAAAAGCTTAAAGGTGCACTATGTAGATTTTCTGGTTGGGGGTCCGTCACCTGCTTGTTTCTATGGAGATATCATTGCTCTGCCTGAAATGTTCCACAGTATAACATTAAACAGCTCTACTTTACATTTATTCAATTACAGGTGGTTTTATAGCTCAAAAATACCATTCTGACTGTGAATGGTGTTGCCTCTCCACAGATCTGACCTGTAACTTGGTCTGGTTTGGTCTTCATGATGGTGTAATGCCATACTGTGAAAGCATTTGACGGACCCTCCACCAGAAAAGTTACACAATGCAGCTTTAGTATTTGAGTTTATCCTGTCAATGAGACCACCACTGAAACTCACACAGTTTTAATATAAAAAGTTTGCATGTTAGGGCTGTAGTCCTTTAATTGTTTACTCAGTTAATCAGTAGATTTAGAGTCTTATTTATTTATTTATTTATTTATTTATTCATTTATTGATTTATTTGATTGGGACAGAGCATGTTAAAGGACAGACATGATACAACATAAATGTAAACACTCCAGATTATAGCTAAAGGCTCATTTCCATCCATTGTCCCAAAGGGCTGGGGTCACAGGGGTCAAAGTATTAAATATTGCACACTCCACTCATTCCACTGCTCCCATTATTGCACACTCCATTCATTGCACAGTTTGCCTTATTCACTGCTTAAACAAATCACTTCTTGAAACTCATTTTACCGACCTGCCTTCCTTTAACTGGTTTTAGCTTGGTTTTTATTTCTTATTATCATTAGTTTAATTGTTGACCCCGTTTTTGATTATTGTGTTAACTGATCTCTATCTGTCTGCCTCAGTGTATATTTTTGTATGCTTTCTGTGTGCTGCTTTTAAGCTTATTGTATTGCTCTTTGCAGGTCTATACAGCACTTTGTAAACCTTGCTTTTAAAAGTGCTTTATAAGATTTAATTAGAAGATTTATTATTATTATTATTATTATTATTATTATTATTATTATTATTATTATTATTGCACACTCCATTCATTGCACAATCCCCATTTTTTCCCATACATGCAAATACAGCTCTCGAAAAAAATAAGAGATCAGTTTTTCTGATTTTACTACTTATAGGTATGTGTTTGGGCAAAAGGAACATTTTTGTTTGAGTCTATAAACTACTGACAACATTTCCCCCAAATTCCAGCAGAGTCCAGGTAGTGGGGAAACAGTTTGTGAGCAGTCCTGCGGGGTAACAGTTTGTATTGAAGCCTGGCTCCGCAAACCAGGCGGTGAGTTCGGCTAAGACGCGCTCTCGAGCCAGAGAGAGAGAGGCGCCAATTGGAGAATGATGAGGCAGCTACGGGCGCTCCGTCACAATAAAATATATATTCTTGCAGAGATCAAACTACTGATTACTGTGACTGTCACATGTTTCTCAATATTTGAGACGGACTTCTTCACGAAATGGAAGCACACTAAACTCCCCATGCGCACACATAAAAAAAATCTCCCCCTGCACCTGGCAGACTGGCACACTGCCACGTACCCCCTGGAGTGTGCTTGCATACCCCTAGGGCAGGGGTCGGCAACCTTTACTACTCAAAGAGCCGTTTGGACCAGTTTCACACAGTAAAGAAAACACTGGAAGCCACAAAACCCTTTTGAAATTTAAAATGAAATAACACTGCATATAACGGCTTTTTTTTTGCCTTTGTGCCATAGAATTACATTTTGAAAATGAATTAACTAAAATAAAATACATTTTAATTAAATACAGTGGTCCCTTGCTATATCGTGGTTCACTTTTCGTGGCCTCGCTGTTTCGTGGATTTTTTTATTCCAAATTTTTTATACTGTATCAACGCGCATTTCTGCGTCCTGATTGGCTAAGGGACTGTAGACCTTTGCCAATTCGTCAGTCATTCTCCTCCGTGTCTCCTGTACAGAATGTGTTCAGTTTGCCAGATTTATATAAATGTTCGATCGCAGTGTGACTCTGAAGTGCTGTATGTTTGTTTCTCCCCGACAAAACCCGCCACAGCGAAGCAGTGCCAGGACGAAGAGGCTCGGTCATAACTGTGAAATACACATGAAATACACTTTGGTTTCGTTCTCTAATACTGTGCTTTTTTGTTGAAAGTCTACGAAAGTTTGAGTGTTTAAACAAGAGAGAAATGTGAGAAAACGTTAATTCCAGTCTGAGAAAAGTGTAGCATGTGTGTGGTGAGGCGTTTACAGCCTTAAAACATGGAGAATATTTGTAAAATATAAAGCTGACGACTTCGCGGATTTCGCTTATCGTGGGTTATTTTTAGAAAGTAACCACCACGATAAACGAGGGACCGCTGTACTGAGCCGCATCAGAGGGATCAAAAAGCCGCATGTGGCTACGGAGCCGCGGGTTGCCGACCCCTGCCCTAGGTGTACAAGTACCCCTGGTTGGGAAACACTGATTTAGAGCATTTATTTGCAGAAAATGACAAATGGTCAAAATAACAAAAAAGATACATGTTTTCAGACCTCAAACAATGCAAAGAAACAAGATCAAATTCATTTTAAAACAACATAATACTAATGTTTACACTTAGGTAAAGTAGCAGTAGTAGTAGTCACACTTAAATAAAATGTATTATTATTATTAAGAAGAGTTCAGAAATCAATATTTGGTGCAATAACCCTTATTTTTAATCACAGCTTTCATGCGTCTTGGCATGCTCTCCACAAGTCTTTCACATTGTTCTTGGGTGACTTTATTCCACTCCTGGTGCAAGAACTGAAGTAGCTCAGCTTTGTATTTGTGTTGAAATTCAACAGACGCTGGAATGGAATGGCTGTAATACATGTAGAGATGCTGATTTCAGGAAAAAAATGCAGCTGTATGTCTCCATAGAAAATCAATTAAAATCACAATGCAACTATAAATGAGTATAATAACAGAAATATCCTGACATCGTACCGTCAGTTCTCACAATAATATCATGGCCTCTCTTCACTTAAATGCATCGTTTTATTGCAGCAACGGCTAAAAAATGGAGGAAACTACATAGACTGTGATCTTTTGTTCTATTTCATTGCAGAAAAATGAAAAAATAACTGTTCTTTTTTTACATTAATTCTTTGGACTAAAACACTAATATAGGCCCAAGTCAAGGCAGGCTTTTTAAAAAGAAAAAAGTAGCAGTTCTGTTGGCATCTTCTCAATATTGCAATAAATATAGATACTAACACCAACCCTAACCTTAACTGTAACCCTAACCCTAGCCCCAATCATAAATTTAAGATTACAGAATGCACATTTACTCTGCCTTTTCACTTCTAGATGCTTTTACCTCTATATATACACTAGGAGTTTGTATTTTTTCACAAGATTTGGATATATTTTTTTGATCATCACCCTGTGTCATACCCCCTTTAGTCAATTACAAAGGTATTTAGTGGACCAAGAATTTGCTAGTTTGCTACAGCCCTAGTGTATATAAACTTTATTATTCTGTACTTTATTTTGGTATATGTAACTTGTAATTTAAGTTATGTTTAACAGCGTATAATAAATGTTTATATAGTTTTGACTTGTTGTACCTGTACTCATATTAAGAGAATAAATGAACATTTAAATGCTGCACTGTGTAACTTTTTTAGTTTGGAGTCCATCACTTGCTTGTTTCTATGGATATTATATCATTGCCCTGCCTGGAATGTTCCACAGTATGACATTAAACAGCTCTAGCCATTCAATTACAGGTGGTTTTACAGCTCAAAAATAACTAAAAAAACAGGCATTTTGACTGTGAACGACATCGCCTCTCCACAGATCTGACCTGTAACTTGGTCTAGTTTGGGCTCCACGATGATACAAAAGGTTTAATTCCATGGGAAACATTCCAGACAAAGCAATAAAGTGTCCGTGGAGAAAAGCATTTGTAGGACCCTCCACCAGAAAAGTTACACGTGTGCGGTATAAGAGTCCTCTGTCCGTATGTGGTTTGGAGCCAAGTTCAGACTTTCGAGGAAGGAACATAATTTGTTTTATGATAACGGCAATGATTAAAAGTCTGTTTTGTTTATCTATTGAAATCACACTTTTTTCTTTTGTCCAAACTGAAAGCAGTCGCTTGGTTTCCATGAGACAGCACCATGTTAGGCATCATCTGATTCTCGTTTGCTTCATGAGCTCAAAGTCACAGGCAAAATGCAAAAAGAAAATGTTGCTATTACTTAAGGTCTTGCAGTACTAGTAGTAATAGTTGTAGTAGTACTAGCAGTAGTTGTATTTGTAGTAGGGATGTCAACAATTAATCGACTTACAATTAATTGTCGATCAAGACGTTGGCCGAACAGAACTAATCGCTAGAGAGCGCTACTCTGGAATGTGAACACGAGATGCGAAACCTCTCGCGAGAAAGACCATAGCGTGCTAGGTGAAAACTAAACATGAAGCGTTCAAAAAGAAGTGCGGTATGGGACCACTTCAAGCTATTTAATTCTGGGAAAGAAGCCAAATGTTCTCTGTGTAATGCGGTACTTAAATACAACAATTCTACTAGTTCACTCAGTTATCATCTCAAAAGCATGCATGCAGCTGCCCTGCAAGGCGCGAGTGCACCAGACCAACCTACTATCACAGCTACACTGGGAAGGCGCACGTGTGATGATCGCAGGACTGAGGGCATTACAGAGAGGATATGTAGCATGATTGAGAGAGATTTGATGCCAATCAGCACAGTTGCCAGTGAGGGATTTCAGGAGCTCATTAGGTTCCTAGAGCCAGGGTAGGGCTGGGCGATATGGAGAAAAAAAATAATCTCGATATGTTTTTGCTATATCTCGATATACGATATACCGTATTGGCCCGAATGTAAGACGATGTTTTTTCCATTGAAAGAACACTGAAAAAGCGGGGGTCGTCTTACATTCGAGGTCTAAACATTCCAACGCTAGATGGCGCCAGATATCTTTAAAGCAAATGCTGCTAGCGGCAGTGTTGCCACCTTAGCGACTTTGTCGCTATTTTTAGCTACTTTCTGGACCCCCCTAACGAGAAAATTAGACAAAAGCAACTAGCGACAAATCTAGCGAGGTTTTTTTTGGTGATCAGAGGCTCCAAGATCGCGGGAGGGGTAAAAAATAATTGCGCCGTTTTCTCTCTTTCCCCGTTCAGAGAAAGAGACAGAGGGACACAGGCAGAGAGGGGCGGGGGCGGAGTTGAGAACCGCGTGGACTCACAGGCAGACAGACACAGGCCGTTTCCCAATTCACCGACGGCACACTTGTGAGCGTCCTTGGAACGGGATATGCGTCATATCCGGCGCGACAAGCGCCGTTCCATTCATTTTTTTCCCCCTGCACCGTCGAGACGAGCTCTGAACGGCGCCGTCGTTTCCATGGAAATCGGGGCGTGGACCAAGCGTGCAAACATGCACGCTTCGCACACTTAAAAGCCCCAGCATGCACAGCGCGGGAGGATATATGACTACAAAGACCGACTCGCCAGCGACATCCACAAGTGACAGTTGCGACGTCACTGTAAAATATACGTACTGGTTCACCTCACCTACAACTATGCTACATGAAACTCTTCATAAACTACGCTAAACATGTGTGACGGTGGCCGTAACAGCATAGATCACGGCACCTGTTTTACCATTCACATGCTTTTCCCCTTACACTTCTATATTTCCTGTGCTGTTGTAATGCTGGATATTCTACAGTATCGCCATGTCCAGCGTTTACTCTAAGCTGCGCACTGTTCGCACATCCTCAGCGCACAAGAAAACTTGTGCAGCGCACTGTAAATCAGGGATGAAAGCTTTTTATTCAGCCGCGGGGTCATTTTTTTTTATATCTGCAAAGTGCGAGCCGCGCGGGGGGGTTCATTTCGGATGTGGAGTTAGTGGCCGTTTCCCAATTCCCCGACGGCACGCTTGTTAGCGTCCTTGGAACGGGATATGCGTCATATCCGGCGCGACAAGGGCCGTTCCATTCGTTTTTTTCCCCCTGCACCGTCAAGACGAGCTCTGAACGGCGCCGTCGTTTCCATGGAAATCGGGGCGTGGACCAAGTGTGCAAACATGCACGCTCCGCACACTTAAAAGCCCCAGCATGCACAGCGCGGGACTACAAAGACCGACTCGCCAGCGACATCCACAAGTGAGAGTTGCGACGTCACTATAAAATATACGTACTGGTTCTCCTCACCTACAACTATGCTACATGAAACTCTTCATAAACTACGCTAAACATGTGTGACAGTAGCCGTAACGGCATAGATCACGGCACCTGTATTACCGTTCACATGCTTTTCCCCTTACACTTCTATATTTCCTTTGCTGTTGTATTGCTGGATATTCTACAGTGTCGCCATGTCCAGCGTTTACTCTAAGCTGCGCACTGTTCGCACATTCTCAGCGCACAAGAAAACTTGT
The DNA here is from genome assembly GCA_036785185.1 of Paratrypauchen microcephalus. NCBI lineage: Eukaryota > Metazoa > Chordata > Actinopteri > Gobiiformes > Gobiidae > Paratrypauchen > Paratrypauchen microcephalus. The sequence goes on from JAVJIX010000029.1 coordinate 3,708,647, forward strand.
GCAGCGCCCTGTAAATCAGGGATGAAAGAGCTTTTTATTCAGCCGCGGGGGCATTTTTTTTATATCTGCAAAGTGCGAGCCGCGCGGGGGGGGGGGGGTTCATTTCGGATGTGGAGTTAGTGTGTGTTTGCTCAGACACATTAAAAATTAGGGGGAACATTGGCCATGTCCCAATTCCAAGTATTACTAGTCGCAATAGTATAATATTTTTGTCTTTAGGGAACAAGGAGCAGACCACCCAGCTCATTGAGCTGAGGCGGGACCTGTTCAATTTCGCAGGCGGCCATGTGAGAAACGTAGTGCACTAAGGACAGAGCGAGTATGCGCCGTCTCGACGACAGACCGACGGCACACTCACAAGCGTGCCGTCGCTGAATTGGGAAACGGCGAGTGTGTTTGCTCAGACACATTAAAAATTAGGGGGAACATTGGGCATGTCCCAATTCCAAGTATTACTAGTGGCAATAGAATAATATTTTTGTCTTTAGGGAACAAGGAGCAGACCACCCGGCTCATTGAGCTGAGGCGGGATTTGTTCCATTTCGCAGACGGCCATGTGAGAAACGTAGTGCACTAAGGACAGAGCGAGTGTGCGCCGTCTCGACGACAGCCCGACGGCACACTCACAAGCGTGCCGTCGGTGAATTGGGAAACGGCCACACACACCAGTCTCTGCTCCCTCCCATCTCGTCAGATCGCAGATGACTTGACTTAGACTTCACTTTGATGGTTAATGCAGTTATTGCAATTTTGTTGTTTTATCACAGTAGATTGGTTTATTTACATTTCAAAAACCAGAAGCCATTCATTTACAAATGTGATTGTACTTTAGTTTACATATTTAAATGTTCAGATATTAAGATGTGATAGACAGTTTTTGCATGATTTGAATGAGGCAAAATAACATGTTTTTTTTCTCTCGAATATATTGTTATAATCATTTGTTTCAGATATACTGTAATTATTTTCTGTATAAAAATTAAATTTGGTGTTCAAAAAGTCTTTTTTCAAACTTGAGTCTTGAAAAAGAGGGGGTTGTCTTACAATCAGGGTCGTCTTATATTCGGGCCAATACGGTATATCTCAATATCTATGCAGGGGGAAAAAAAAAAAAAACACACCAAATTCAGCAAGTTTTTTTTTTTTTTATTGAAGTGCAAACAGGCAGCCAAGTGCCTAAAGGTAGACAGGTACTAGTAACAAAGTGCTTGTGCACCATTTTTAACATTACCAAACCACGGAAGTAGTATATTGCCTTATTTTAATTGTAAACATAAAATCTGAGGGTAGACAGTTCTTATGAAGTGCTTCTTTAACATTTAAGATAAAAGACAAAGAAATCCCTCATTTCGTAGCCAAGTGAAAAAGCACATATTAAATTAATTGTTTTTAAATATAGATTAATAGAGCCTCAATCCATGAATTCTCGTGTGTTTTGTGACTGTAGTACAATTTATATTTGTGTGTGTATTTGCTTTAACTTAGCACATTATTCTGCATCAATTTTGTTTTCTAGAAATACTATATTAATTTATTACAACCATTAAAACGCAAGTGTGCTTTAGAATCAACGCCACATACCCGACCCACCCAAATATTTCACTCACTGGCAACACCCAGCAGAGAGGAAAGGGTTACATCATGTAACCCTTTCCTCTCTGGATCTTGCCATACAACTCACAGTAGAGCTGGATCTAGAACCATATATTTTTGAAATTATAATAGCATGTAACTTACATGCTTTTATAATTTCTTGATTGTTCTGGTTTGAGGGCCTGTAATGTTTTATGCTGTGTCCAGGGGCCCTGTGAAATTTATATTTTGTACTGTAACCCTTCACAGATTAAGGGAGAGAAATATTGTTGATGCCTTAGTTCAAAATAAATGTTGAGAATGTCCTAAAAAATAGCCTGGATTCATTGGTTTCATCATAATATGGACACTAAATAACATTCTGTTATTTAATTTCTTCTTTTCCTTTTAATTTCAAGATTTCCATGCTGAAAGTGCAACAACTGAGCCAGTCCTCAATTTATTTTCAATAAAGAATGTATTTAAGAATATAAGCTATAGTATACATAACACTGAGTCAAAAATATATCATAGTATTATTATATTGTATATTCCTCAATTAATTATTCCTTAGTAAAAAGCAGACATATATTTTTGACTCAGTGTTATGTATACTATAGCTTATATTCTTAAAGGGACAGTGTGTAAGATTTTTACCTGTTAATTACTGAAATTGAAGATACCCATTCAAAAATACATTGTTTTCCTAGCCTTTTCACTTCCATCATGAAATCAAAGTATTCTTTTGGACTTAGATATAGTCACATAAAAGGGGGATCTTCCCCATATAGAGGCAGCCATTTTGAATACGAGAGCCACAGAAGGACATTTGGGCTCATCCTTCGCCTCGGCTCCTGCTAACAGCTGCTTAGCCGCGCTGCGTTTGGGAGTGAAGGACAGAAGGAGAGAAGGGGAAGGGGAGGGGGGAAGGGGGGAGCCTGTGTAAAGAAGCATGCTGCCGGATCACACATCGTAATGGATACAACACGTATTTTGGACTAAATTGTTTTACTGGATTTTATTCGCTGGATCCTTATGGACAGATTGAGACCAAGTTTATGATGAAATACAGAGTTTGACCTGTGCAGAGCCTTCAAAGGTAAGCTAAGTAAGCTAAGTTTTGTGCTTTTCTGTATAAAAGCCCCATGTGCTCGGGGAGTGATTGTTTTGCAGGGAAATGAATTGCATAGTCAAAAAGAGGAGACTGTAAGGTTTCATTTGATGTGTAGATTGTCATGAATCATGATCGGGATTGTGTGTTTTCATGCGAAAAGAAAAAAAAAAAGTGAACGGGGGACCGCGCTTTATGTATACCGCGGTGCGCGGTTCGTGCGCGGGCACGCGCGATCTCGGCGGTACGTCGCGTCCGGGTGACCCTCGAGGTCTGCCATAGCCAAAAGAGGAAGTGGAATAGCTAGTAACCACCTATGCGCCACGAATCCTACACACTGTCCCTTTAAAGACCCTATTGAAACACTAAAATTCAGGTGAAAAACGCCGCTTATCAGTTAATCGTAAGTCGATCGATAAGGTCAATCAACTATAGATTAATGAATTAATCGATAATTTGCATCACTAATTTGTAGTAGTAGTATAGCAGTTCCAGTAATCGTTGTCGTACAACTAGTAGTTGTAGCAGAAGTAGTTGTAGTAGAGGTAGTAGTATGCTACTACCTCTACTACAACTACTACAGTAGTTGTAATAGTAGTTGTAGTAGTATAGTAGTTGCAGTAATCATTGTAGTTCTAGTAGTACTAGTAGTTGTTGTAGTAGTAGTAGTATAGTAGTAGTTGCAGTGATCGTTGTAGTAGTACTAGCAGTTATAGCAGAAAAAGTTGTTGTAGTAGTAGTATAGTAGTTGTAATAGTAGTTGTAGTAGTGTAGTGTAGTAGTTTTAAATTTCTAAAATTACTTTAAGTTGCACTGTAACTTTTCCGTGGGAAGGTCCGCCACTTGCTTGTCTTCATGGCGATGTTATTGCTTTCCCTGGAATGTTCAGTGGCATGACACTAAACATTTTATTTTTCTATAGCAGGGGTCGGCAACCCGCGGCCGCATGCGGCTCTTTGATCCCTCTGATGCGGCTCAGTACATTGGTTCCTCATTTATCGTGGGGGTTACATTGTAAAAGTAACCCACGATAGGCTAAATCCGTGAAGTAGTCAGCTTTATATTGCGTGTATAAATATGTGTGTATTTCACAGTCCCTCTGACCAAGGCGCCTGGCGCCGCTGCAGATTTTTTTGTAGTGAGAACGCTTCCGTGAGTTCTCAGGACTTTACCTGGCCAGCCAAATGATATCTCTCTGTATTTCCTATACACCGCGATACCATTTGGACACTCTCCATCCACTCTCGCTCCTCCGGTTCCAAACCGACTCCGCGATTCTGATTCGTTCAAAGATGGTGACGTCAGTGCACCCGCCTTTGCCCGCAAAGTCACTCTTAGGCAGCGGAAGTTCCGCCTCAGTTTTGAATCAAGATGGCGCAATCTCTGATTGGTTCACTTAGCTGTCTGTCTACGCGCAACAGCAGCACATTCTGTGGATCAATCGTTACCAGACTCACCGCTGGTACAGCGATGAGTCATGGATTCTTCCAGGCAACTCAGGACTGGTTCCACCGCCTGGACTCCAGGTTCCACCAGTTCGTTCTGCGGAAACACTGCCGCTACTTCCCGATGTGCATTAACCACCCAGAGAAGTGTGCGCGCGGACATGTGCACCTGCACTCGTGGTCAAATCCATGACAGAGCATGACTGGCACGACCAGCCCCAGGTGAGACGCACGGCCGCGGCCCTTCTGGCATGTGCCCAAATGCCAGACCGCTCAGTCCTCACTGCTTCAGAGTCACACTGCTCGTGATCGAACATTTAAATAAATTTGGCAAACTGACCGCATTCTGTACAGCAGACACAGAGGAGAATGACTGACAAAGACAAAGGTCACAGTCCCTTAGCCAATCATGATGCAGAACACAATGCGTGTTGATACACTATAAAAAAAATCAGCGAAACAGCGAAGGACCACTGTATTTAATTAAAATATGTTATTTTAATTTGTTTATTTTCAAAATGTAATTCTATGGCACAAAGGTAAAAAAAAAAAAAAAAAAGACGTTATATGCAGTGTTATTTCATTTTAAATTTCAAAAAAGTTTTGTGGCTCCCAGTGTTTTCTTTACTGTGTGAAATGGGTCCAAATGGCTCTTTGAGTGGTAAAGGTTGCCGACCCCTGTTCTATAGTAATGATATACCGCATAATGTATTGACAATAAAGTAGATTTTTACCCCAAGAAATGTCGTACTTTCTTGTCAAGTAAAAGTAAAAGTACTTACTTACTACTTACTACTCTTTATTTCTGCACAGCAAAAAGTAATATCTGGATAAGTTAAAGGTCCCATGGCATGAAATTTTCACTTTCTGAGGTTTTTGAACGTTAATGTGAGCTCCCCTACCCTGTTTAGCCCCCCCCCCCCCCCCCATGGCTAAAAGTTGTAAAATGTGTAAACTGAGCATTTGCGATCCTTTTCCGCGTTTGAAAAAAAGACAGCCCAAACGAACGATTCTGAACAAGGGAATTTTCTGACGTCACACTCAGGGAAAAATGCAAATGCAGTTCCACCCCCTGTCTGGATGTCTACCCACCGTCTGTGGAATTTTTGCCCATAGAGTTTGGACCGCAAACGAGCTACGCAATGCAAGATGCGTTTTTTTATTTGGATGTCCTTTATCCGAGCCTCCGAACCTCTGAAACAGCAGTGGTTTAATTTTATTTTCTGTGGAAATGTGTTTATTTTTCAATGGAAATCGTCTCCTATCTTCCTCCACACATAAATGTGGAAGTGGGTGACAGGGCACAGCACACCGCTGAAGAGGAAAGAGCGGAGAGTTTGTCCCCCCACCCTCACCCCACCCGCTGCACTGGCCTGTCTCTGTCCTCCTCATTTGCAAGCAACAACGCCCATAATAAAGTGTTTGAGAGACATATTTATGATTCTGACTGTGTTCACGAGGCTTTCTCATGCACTGAGTCTTGATTTTGAAGAAAGATTCATTTATAGTATTAGGGAACCATTAAGGTAACCATATAAAAGCATCAAGAAGTACCATGTCTTTAATATGACTTAAATTAAGAGCATTTTACTATATTTGTGTAGATTCAACTTGACAAATAAAATGATCTACCATTTTGTTTGTTTCTTATTTTAAATGCAAAGAGTTGTGTTTTTCTTATCTTAAATGTAGCAAGATGTATTTTCATATTTTAAAGGTGCATTGTGTAACCAAATATGTCAAATACTTTTCTCCATGGACTCCATGGAGAAAAGTATTTGACGGACCCTCCACCGGCAAAACAATAACATCTCTATGGCATGGAGATGTTACTGGTTTGCCTGGAATGTTTCACAGAATGGCATTAAACCTTTCTATCTACATGGAGAACAAACCAGAACCAAGTTACAGGTCAGATCTGTGGAGAGGCGACACCGCTCACAGTCAGAATGTTTGTTTTTCTAGGTATTTTTGAACTACAAAACCAACTGTAATTGTATAAATGTAAGTTAGAGGCGTTTAATGAAGAGAAATGACATCTCCACGGAGAAAAGCATTTCACAAACCCTTCACCAGAAAAGTTACATAATGCACAAGTCTTGTTTTTACTTGTACATAATAATTAATTCAAGTAATGTTAACTTGGCTAGATATTCATTTTTGCAGTGTAATAATGCACGTTATTACACATTCAAACCACTTTTGCACTTTTTAAACTACTTCCCCAAACTCAGAAACTCAAATATTACTGATAGCGGCGTGTGATCGACAAACAAGATTAAGTTAACGTTAGAAACCTCGGAAAATAAATCATTAACTTGAATCTAGTGTGAACGGACTGATAGAGTTAGTGTAAATATTTGAAATAAGCTGGAAAAGCATTTTTACTGTGCGTGTGGATGCATACTTTCAGGGTCTGTGTAAAAATGATGACACCGCAAGTCTAAAAGTTTTTTAAAGTGAATTTCAAAACTTTTTTCATGTTTCTAATTCAAGTATTTCCTGTTATAGCATATTTTGACATTATATTTGGTAACCTTTAAATATGATATGACATTAATAATTAAATTCAAATGCAAAAACCTATATTATAACTACTACAATATACTTGTGTAATCTCTTATTCGTCCAGGTGTGGTTTGTGGTACAATAATATTCAATACACATACATACATTTGAAAACTTCTAATACTAATACTATGGCCAGCTTTGATTTTGAAATTTTAACCCTGTATTTGACCAAGCTTTTGTTGCATATTTGAATAAGACTAGAGAAGTTTTCTTACCTTATAAAAATGTCTCTTGAATGCACTCGGGGGCCTATCCTCTCTTCCAGCAACCGAGCACAAACAGCAGCACCATTTTCATGCAACTACGAGTAAAATCCTGCAGAAAACGCGTGAAAGATCTGCTGTTTAGTGATATGACTCGTAATGGAGCGCACGCTGCTCCCTGTGTGCACCTGTCTGCACCTGCACCCGTCTGCACCGCGCACGAGACGCCGCTCGAACTGAAACTTCACCGCTCCGGTCAGACGGGCACGCGCGTAAAGTGATTTGGACGGGATGAGGATACACTTCCTGTTGAGCCTTCAAAATAAAACGGTGATTGTGACAAAATGAGCAGGGCAGTGCAGCTTATTTGGGAGAAAAGACTGTTGCCCACCACCACAGAGTTGGTAGTTTGATCAGAGCCTCCAACGGGAATAGCCTACTCTTTTTTTGTCCTTAAGCAAGACACGTCTAGAAAGATATACATTGTTCCATCAGATTTGGAATTTTAAAGCCTTTTGAATTTGCCCTTGTGATTTTTCTAGTCAGAACAAACATTTGATTTTTTTCCCCCTCTGAATTTGAAACACTGATTTTTTTGTTTTGTTTTCAGTGTCTTTAAAATAAATAAATAAATAAATTAATTAATTAATTAATTAATAAAATTGGATGTATTTATTTTCAAACCACAAAAACAGCGCAAAGCGCTCTCCCCTGTTCAAACACTCAATGCCAGTCAATAGTGACACTCTTGGCATCCAATAGTACAGACTGGCATTGCCTATTGCCGCAACAGTGGCATTGTAATTGTAATTATAATTGTAATTGTAATTGTTAACCCTGGTAAACTCCAAAAATGTGCATTGTGGACCACACAAGGTATTGTGTAATACCACACAAGGAAAAAAAATATAATTTTTTGCTCCTATTCCCATGATGCATCTGTGTACCAAATTTGGTTTGGCTACACCAAAGTTTTTGTCAGGATGTCACTTTGGCAATGGCAGATATTTGGCCTGTTGCCATGGCAACACGATGGGAGATGACACGTGGGCATCACTGAATTTTTTTCATCAACATGTTACAAATATGTGTACCAAATCTTTTATGTCTACCACAAAGTAAAATTTTTGGTAGCCATTTTCGATTTTCTTATATCAATCTGTTCAAGGCCAGAGTGTCCACCAATTATTAAAGTTTGGGTGAAATTGGTCAAAGTATGTGTGAATTATCACAAATTTGAAATTTACACCGTTGCCACGGCAATACCATTTGATTCTTTAAAAAGCTTTTAACAACTTTTAATGTCCCACTTGTCTAGATGATACAGAATGATTCTGATGAGTCTGGGTTTGAGGACAGGAAAATGCACCTTTGGCACCAGGTCACACAATCAGTCCAATATGGCCGACTTCCTGTTGGTTGCCTAGCAACCGCGTAATATAATTTTTGATTTGGAACGATATGACCTATCCTTTGTCTACGATAAAGTTCATTTTTCAGATATAACCATAGGCACAATGTATTTTGAATTTCCAGGGGGCACAGTTGTGGCTTTTTTTTTTTTTGTGTAAATTTTTATTATAATTCTTTTTTATTATTATTTGTAAATTCCTAGTTTGGTGTTCTTGAATTTTGTGCAAAATTTGGCGACTTTTCGTCGGCGACAAGTCACCGAATTGTGCAAAAGGAGAGTGAGGAAAATAAGAATAAGAAGAAAAACCAGAACAATAATAATATATGCCACCTATATATGATGGCACTATATATATATCAATGGAAAGTTCAAAGTTCTCATCATTGACCTCATCGATTACTAACAAAATGTGGTATTGTGACCCCCCTAAACCAAAGTCCGCCATCTTGGATTAATTATGTGACAAATGTAATTCTATGTAGACATCTAATTCTGCTGTATTTTCATTTGTGAATCATTTAAAACAGAACCTCAAACGTGGGCACATCTCCAAAAAGGTGCATTAGCGCCCCAACTGGTTAAAAGTTGAGACACACAGACAAATTATAATGGACAAAATAATGCTGCTGAAAAAGAGAACAGTTTGTGTGCGACAGCACATCACAGGTCAACTGGCCTAGAAAAAAGGATAGGAATATGGTGTGCTAGCGCCGCAATGTGAGTGCAAGTGAGGGCCGATCATTGCCGCTTGTGGCTATATTTATTATTATACCAATTGCTGTTGTGTCCTGGAGCAAGAAACTGCACCCATGAAATTAAAGGGCCCATATTATGCTACTTTCCAATCTGGTATAATGTTGTTTCCTCATCACAAACCTTAATGGAGTTGTGTTTTGTTTCATTCAGACATGTTTAACACACAAAGTTCTTCTCTCAAACAAAAAACACTGTTCCACCTTGTGATGTCATGTGGTAATATAGGAAGTGCTCCACTGTGTTTGTAAACTCCATAAAATTGCATTTATTCTTAAGCCAAAGTGTTAATTTGAAAACATGTCACATCCTGTTCGACTGCTTCCTCATAGCTGTGCTTCAGGCTTCTCTTCCTCTTGTTCAGACACACACACACACACACACACACACACACACACACACACACACACACACACACAAACAAACACACACTTTGTATTGCTAAAAAATACTTTCAGAAACATGCATTCTTTCTTAAACTCGCCCCTCCACAGATCTGACCTATACGTAGACCCACTACATAAAAGTGACATAGTGTGTCTTTAACCATATTAAACCATCACAATCTCCTATATTGTACATGTACATTATACTGTATATCTGGCTGAAAGTGTTGTTCACAGTAAAAGGATCTGGCTTTGTGGCTTGTCTCCCTCAAACCCCTGACCTGTCTTCAGTTCCTGTGATCACTGAACTGAAGTTCGCCTCTGCAGGTTCAGATGACAAGGCAGAATGAAACAGAACTTAATTAAATATAGTTCAGTTAAAGGCACAGGGTGTAACTTTCTTCTGGAGGTGGCTTGTCACCTGCATGATTCCATATAAATAGAAAGTTAAAACCATACCTCAGAACATTCCCAACAAAACATCCTTAATGGAATAACATGCTTTGACTTAAGTCTATTTTAGCTAAAAGTTGTATTACTGTCTAAATACAGTGGGCCTAGAATTATACAATAATATGATAAAGACTAAAAAAAAATGTTTACAAAATGTATAATGCTTTGGTACTGGTGAATGAATCACCCTCTTACCCAGACACAAAAAGGCACATTTTCCTGAATTCTTACAGTTAATCCTAAAAGCATCTTCACTTTGCCATATGGAGAAACAGAGCATCTTAAAGTCTAAGTAAAATGTGAAAATGAGAGAGACTTGCGCAATGGAGCTGTGACCTGTGTGAGCTCTGGCAGAGCAGGTGTGGGGCCAAACATCCGGAGTCTGTGCAAAAGACCACAAAACACCAAAAAGAGAGAGAGAAAGAGGGGAGAGGGGGAGAAAGAGAGGAAGAGAGAAGGGGGCAGGGGGGAGAAAGGGAGGAAGAAAGGGGGAGGAGAACGCTAGCGGAGTGGGAGGAGGCGAAAGGGAGAGGGAGGAAGAGAGAGGGGGAGGAGAAAGAGAGGTGGAGAAAGGGAGAGAAGGGGCTAGAGAGAGGGTGAGATTCACACCACCCACTGCTGAACAAACTTGTAGTTATTCAGACATTATGGAACAGGGCCACACGCGTAACTATAGGTTCAGCTGCACCGGGGCCCGTGGCCACCAGAGGGCATGTAGCTACGCTGGCTTTAAAAAAAAAAAAAACCTCACTATTAAAGGAAAAGTAACGTTATTTTACAATCTTTCGGTAATAAAACAAGTCGTTTGACTCACCCATATCACGTTCGTGTCATTTGGAGCTGTTTGGTAAAAGTTATGTTGTAGCGTATCCGTTAGCATGAGTATTTGGGGCATTACTTTGCGGTCTCCAAATAACACAAACTTTAGCACTTTTCAAATCATAGAAGCCTGATGTCTTAATGTAAGATTTCGTTTGAAGCAAAAGTGGCCTGTAATCCGAGATTTATCCATAGTTTTCAGCTTTGCGTTTCATGTTTGGGTCCCGGGAGCTGATAGCACAGCATGCGCTGATAGCATAGCATGCGCATTGGCGTCCTCATCTACTCGAAACTATGGCTAAATCTCGGATTACAGGCCACTTTTGCTTCAAACGAAATCTTACATTAAGACATTGGGCTTCTATGATTTGAAAAGTGCTAAAGTTTGTGTTATTTGGAGACCGCAAAGTAATGCCCCGAGTACTCACGCTAACGGATACGCTACAACATAACTTTCACCAAACAGCTCCAAATGACACGAACGTGATATGGGTGAGTCAAACGACTTGTTTTATTACCGAAAGAAGGCTCAGATTGTAAAATAACGTAACTTTTCCTTTAATAAACTAACAATCAAATAAAAGGCTAAATAAATTATTTCTGTTCGTGTTTTGCCGTCATCTTACGCCAGTATCTTTTAGTTTCTACTGAGATAGGCTACCGCAGTGAATTCTGGGTAGGCTGATTTTTCGAATGAATGGCGGCTGCTTGTGTCAATCATCCTTCCGACCAAAACAAGTAGCATGCCCGCCTTCAAACACAAGTGCGGCTGCAAGAAGCGGCAGGAGCATCATAAAGTGGGATTTGCACCCTTCTCGTTGGATTCCGGGATGATGTCTCGTTCTCAAGTCTCTACGCTCGTCCCGCTCTACTTGGGTAAGTTCCGTGCGCTCTCGTGCAGTTATTATTTTATTTTACCGAGTTTTTTTTTTTTTTTATCTTTTATCATTTACATATCCTCAAAATCACAACAACATCAAACACCACTTGAGTATAAGGGCCAAGGGGGGCAAGAGGCAGAACCAGAGCTTTGGGTCATCAATTCCATGGGCCGCCGGCGGTGGGAGCCTCAACGCCAGTCTCCGAGCGAGAAGGTCCAGCAGGCGGGTCCAGAACTGCCGCACGACAGGACACCGGGCAGCCAGATGGAGGAGGTCTTCAGGTGCCTCACCGCATACCGGACAGTCACAGCCGTATCTGTCAGGGTGTATTGCGTGCAATCTGGTGCAGGTGTAAATGATCCTGTGTCTCAATTTAAAGTCAAAATTGCTGACTTGGGGTGGGGTGTACCAATTATATATGTGGGCCCAGATGGAGGTAGTGTCATGTGTGGGAAATGTTTGTGACCATCTGTGTTCTGCAGAAGGGCGCCAAGTGACCCCGGCCACCAACAGCCGGTAGAAGGTGTGCGTTTTTGTCCCTGCCAGCCTCGACATCCTCTCCCCTCCATACAATATCAAAATCCAGAGAACACTCACCTTCTCCTTCCTCATTTACCTCCTCCGGGTCAGGGGGGGCTCTTCCAAAGAGGAAACCCCACTTCGCCAGGACAGAGGACTGGATCATACTTGCCTTTCTGAGAATTTCTAAAAAAATTTAAAACAAAGAGAACAAAAGGGATAGCCATCAAGTCCAGAGGTGAAAGCACCCACTATGGCCCTGAATGATTCTGCTAATATGATCCCAAACTCAGTGCAGTTTGGGATCTAGCTAACAAAGGTCTAGCTAACAAACAGAAACTTTAAACAAGTATATGTGGTAGTATGTGGTTTCATTGTAGTCTCAGGCAGATATAGGCAGTGTCCACCAGCGTCTGACCAGAACTGAAGCAGCTTGGATGAACTGCAAAATGTTTTGCCAGTAAAACAGTTCTGACTCTTTCACAAGTCCCTGTTACAGCCCCTGGCCTCCAGTTCTTCCTTGTTTACTGTGTGTTTAATTTCTTTCTTGTCCCTATGGATTTCTGCTGTGGGAGCCCTTGCCCCTGATTGGTGGGCTGCTCTTCAGCCATTTCCTGGCTGGTTGCTGCAATCTGGTCCCTGATTGGTGGAGTACTTGTACATCTAGCCAATCCTGCCTCACCTGTAGCGACCATACCATAATCAAACTTTATTTCTATAGCACCATACCATACCATACCATGCTCCATACAGCTGTACAACAACTCACCCTTATGTAACAGATAATACTCCCTACAACTGTACAACAACTCACCCTTATGTAACAGATAATACTCCCTACAACTGTACAACAACTCACCCTTATGTAACAGATAACCCTATGTCCTTTCAATCATCATATCATTACACTGCCTTTCTTGTCTCTTGTATATAGCTGTGATTTTAGATTTTATTAGTTATTTTTCTGTTTTATGACTTGTACATGTACATTTATTTATATAATTATGTCTTATTTAACTCCTGTTGCTTACTTTTTTACTACTTATTTTGAATTTATTATTACTTTTGTTGTTGTTGTTGTTATTATATTGTGATGTGTGAGCTGCTGTGTCCAAATAATTTCCCTTGTGGATCAGTTTGTCTAAGTCTTCCCCTGTTTAAGGAGATTGTCCCTCCGCTGTTCCCTCTGGACCCTGTCATCTGGACTCTCCCTGGACACTGCATCGCCCTTGTTTTCCCCCAAACCCCCTTTCTTTGCCTGGGATAATCCTTTTGGACCTCTTCACTCCCCCTGTTTTTTTCTCGGCCCCCCTTGTATTTCCCCCAGGTACCTGCTTGCCCCGACCCACCCCCTTCAAGTCCCTTAGCCCTTGTACCCAGTAGTGTTTGTTCCCGTGCCCACATCCCCCATTGTGTCTTCTGAGTACTTTGTGAATGTTATGGTGGGTTTAAAAAAATGTAACTTTAATAATAAAAGATAATGGCCAGTCTGCCATTTTGTGTCTGTCTCATTTGTGTTGTTAGTTTAACTTTATGTATGTGAGACACTTGTTTAGTTTGGTCCTGTTTTGTGTCTTGTTATCACTTCGGTTTGTAGGTTTATGTGACTTTTGTTTAGGGACTTGTTGTGCGTTAGGTGTTCCTTACTTTGTCACTTGTTTTTTAATAGGCCTGAGTGACCCGTTTTTGACACAAAACTTGTTATTTGTAAATCCTGTTATTTTATTTCTTAGTTTAGGTATTTTGTGTACGTATTTTAGACCACTTTTGTTATTTTACCTTTTACATTCCTGCTCATTAAATGATCACTTTATTTAACCATTTTATGTCTGTGTTTTGGTTGCTTCCCTGACCCTAGTGTTGTAACGGTGCCATCTCAGATATTACAATGCAGTTTCTGGCTCCATCGATTCTGGCTCATATTGGCTTTACATTGAAAAACTGTGGCCAGTCACTCTGTAACTGCTGCAGCGAGCCTCGTCATTTTGGTCATAAAAAGTTTGTATTAATCCACGCTACATGATCCTGATGCTTGCTGCTTTTAGTGGGGAGTCTGCATGTTGTACCTGTGTCTGCACAAGTTTCCCCCAGGTCATGCAAAAAATGTACAACAGGCTTTAAAAAAAAAAAAAAAAAAAAAAAAGGCAAAATAAAATGAAATAAAAAAGACCTTGTGGTTGAATCAGAGTGACTAAATAAAACTGAAACTAACCACACAATTAGGGAAGTTATAAACAATACATATTTTGCAAATCTTCCACAACAGATGCACGTAAAGTAAACTAATCAATGCAAGTCGTTGTAGTTCTTAGTACAACCACCAGACGGAGCCCTCGATGCATACATTAGCTACATCAGCTGTGGAGACTGTAGACTTGAATGCAGCATCTCTGAAAAAAATAGTGCAATTTTAAACTTTTACTATAAATTTGACATATATTTGTACAACTTGAATAAAATGCATTTAAAGTTTTGTTTTGTTTACTGTTTAAATGGCAAATACTTAATTGAAACTAAAATATGCTGGGTTAAAAATCCCTCAGTCGTCCAGGTAGAATCCATGATAAAAGGAGAAATTCAATTTGTCAACTGGACAAAGTTTGTTTGGTTGAAAACGTTTCGCCGCTCATCCGAGAGGCTTCGTCAGAACTGACGAAACGAAACGTTTTCGACCAAACAAACTTTGTCCAGTTGACAAATTGAATTTCTCCTTTTATCATAAAATATGCTGGAAATAACTTTGCACAGCCTATGATCAGAGAATGAATGTGTTTATTTGTACTGTGTAATTACACTCAACAAAAATATAAATGCAACACTTTTGTTTTTGCTCCCATTTTTCCTGAGATGGACCCAAAGATTCAAAATTCACTCCAGATACACAACACTACCATTTCTCTCAAACATTGTTCACAAATCTGTCCAAATGTGTGACAGCGAGCACCTCTGCCCCGCCGAGACAATCCACCCCACCTCACAGGTGCGCCACATCAAGATGCCGATCCGACATCATGACCAGTGCACAGGTGTGCCCCAGACTGCCCACAATAAAAGGCCACCCCGAAATATGCATTTTTTTTGTTGTTGCTTTATTGGGGGTCTGGGGACTCAGAACCAGTCAGTATCTGGTGTGACCACCATTTGCCTCATGCAGTGTAACACATCTTCTTCGCATAGAGTTTATCAGATTGTCAATTGTGGCCTGTGGAATGTTGGTCCACTCCTCTTCAAAGGCTGTTATGGACGAAGAACACAGGTGCATTTTATTGATGGCATTTTGAATGCACAGAGATACCGTGATGAGATCCTGAGGCCCATTGTTGTGCCATACATCTATGAACATCACCTCATGTTTCAGCAAGATAATGCACGGCCCCATGTTGCAAGGATCTGTACACAATTCTTGGAAGCTGAAAATGTCCCAGTTCTTGCATGGCCAGCATACTCACCGGACATGTCACCCATTGAGCATGTTTGGGATGTGCTTGACCGGCCTATACGACAGCGTGTACCAGCTGCCACTAATATCCAGCAACTTCGCACAGCCATTGAAGAGGAGTGGACCAACATTCCACAGGCCACAACTGACAATCTGATAAACTCTATGCGAAGAAGATGTGTTGCACTGCATGAGGCAAATGGTGGTCACACCAGATACTGACTGGTTCTGAGTCCCCAGACCCCCAATAAAGCAAAAAAAATGCACATTTTGGGGTGGCCTTTTATTGTGGGCAGTCTGGGGCGCACCTGTGCACTGGTCATGATGTCGGATCGGCATCTTGATGTGGCGCACCTGTGAGGTGGGGTGGATTGTCTCGGCGGGGCAGAGGTGCTCGCTGTCACACATTTGGACAGATTTGTGAACAATGTTTGAGAGAAATGGTAGTGTTGTGTATCTGGAGTGAATTTTGGATCTTTGGGTCCATCTCAGGAAAAATGGGAGCAAAAACAAAAGTGTTGCGTTTATATTTTTGTTGAGTATATATCAGTACTATAGTGTATATTATCTTTCATTAAAGGGCCCATATTACACTATTTTCTGATCTATGTTATACTGCTGTTTGCTCGTCACAAACAGACCTGGAGTTGTGTTTTGTTTCCTTCACACATGTTTAACACATAAACCCGGCATATTTAGGCTGAGTCCTTCTCTAAAACTGAAAATACTCTGTGTTTTTAAACTCCACACACCTTCACTAGAATCATTTGGATAACTTCAACACTGGAATTGCCAATCTTCACTGAACAAAAAGTAAACATAAATGGAAAACTTCCACTACATGACATCACAAGGAGGGGCAGAGCATTTTGAGATGTAGACAGATTAATAATAAATGGTTATTCAGAAGAAAAAAAACTCCAGGTATGTTTTTGATGAGGTAACGGCATTATAATGCCAACTTATTATAATATAATAAGTTGGCATTATATAATCACCTTTAAGGATATATTTTGTTTGTGGGCGTATCCCTCTCTTAACCACGCCCCCGCCCCCCGTGACGCAGTCCTTAGTCCCGCCCCCCGCTGGCGTCTCCGCTTCTGCAACAGGTTCTTCATTCAGTCCGCTCCGATCCACGCTTTGGGATTTAGCGGATTTTTCTGTCAAAAGGTCAACGTGGGATAAGAAGATGCCATTTCCCGACGTCCTCCTTGAGTTTTTAGTGACAATCGAACACGTTGAGTGCCGTAACTACGCGCTCATTACTTCGTCATTGGAGGAGAAACATTTATTTGGATTTTATCAGGAGTAGTGATTTGGGAAATATCGACTTTCTTGTGCTCGAATATTTTAGTTGAAACGGATTAAACGTGTAAAAAGAAAACGATTTCCCTCCGTTTCCTAAGCTTTTTTTTTTTTTTTTTTTTAATTTACTTTTAATTGATTTTCGTGCGTAATTTGTCGTGCCACGTTTTCCAAAGATACACACTTTTACGCGTTAGGAGAGGATGCTAACTTCTCACTACGACGACTTTTCTTACTTTTGTAATGTTTAAATAAACAGAAGAAAGCAATGATGATTTCGGAGGAAAGAAGCAGTCCCGTGAATAATAAACAAAGTCTGAACCTCTCCATGGGTTTGCTCATCCGCTCCCCGAAGAGACGCCTCGCCAAACTGGGACGAAAACCCAGCAATGGTTCAATGCAGTAAGTACCTGTTCTATATAGGCTTTATTAAAGGTTCACTGTGTAACTTTTCTGCTAGGATGTGTGCCACAACATTGTTTCCATAGAGATATCATTGCTTTGCCTGATCGGTTTCACAATGGCATCAAACCTTTATTCAACTTGTGCTCAAAAATACATGCATTTCTACAGTAAGTGAGTTCACCTCTCCACGGATCTGACCTGTAACTTGGTCTGGAAGCATTATTAACCTGTCTCCATTGAAATAGTTTAATGCCATA
Organism: Paratrypauchen microcephalus; assembly: GCA_036785185.1. Lineage (NCBI taxonomy): Eukaryota > Metazoa > Chordata > Actinopteri > Gobiiformes > Gobiidae > Paratrypauchen > Paratrypauchen microcephalus. The sequence continues at coordinate 3,726,180 of JAVJIX010000029.1, forward strand.
CTGTGGGACCTTCTAGACAAAGTGGAAATTATTAAATTTCTATGAAGACAAGCAGTTGGCCGGCCCTCCACCAGAAAGTTACATAGTAATAATGTAATAGTTTTCATAAATAAAATGCTGATTATGTCATACTACCAAATGGGGACAAGAGCCAGATTTGTATATTAATTGAATTGTACTTTGACATGAAATAGGAGGTAAGACAGGAGGTAAATTCACAAATGCTGAACCTGGTTGTTACCATTACTGACAAGACCCAAGAATTCACTTGGTTACAACAAAAATCAGCAATTTAACTACGCCCATCTGTATTAAATATTATTGGTTGATAGAATATTGTGATGTCATCTGAAACACAACAATAGGAAAACTCACCCCGACAACTTCATTTAAATGTTTTATTCATAACACCCCTTGATTGTAATGTGTGGTTTAGCCTATTGAAGAAGCATACTTAGGCGCTCTGTCTTTTTTTTTGTTTTTTTGCTGGAGTCCGCTACCATCTTGTCTCCATGGAAATGTTATTTGTTTTGCCTGAAATATTCCACAATATGTCATTTAACTTCTCTATCTTATATTTATTCAATCACAGGTGTTTTTATTGCTTAAAACCTTGAAATAAATAGCATTTATACTGTAAGCAGGGATCGCCTCACCACAAATCTGACCTGTAATTCGGCCTGATGGAGATATATTTTTTCTTGGCAAAGCAATAACTTCTCTATGGAAGCATTGCACCTTTATGAAAATGAGACCATGTGAAATAAGTATTTCAGTGATAGGTTTGTTTGTATTTATTCTATGCAAAGGTTCACTAAAACTATACAAGGAAACAAGTGGAAATTGACCGCACAACGTTTTTTTTTTTGTGAATCACATTGCATTATAGGCAGTGATGGGGAAGATACTTTGAAAATGGATTGAGCTACAGAATACTGAATAACTGCAGTAAAATGTATTTTCGAACAGTACATACAGTACATGGTCCAATCAGAGTACTGTATTCTGAATACTGAATACGTTTACATTAAGTTGCATTATATCACAGTGTAAAACGGACAAATAATTAGAGATGAAAAATCACACATGCACACACTGCTAGAGCTGTGTTTTTCTCCCTAATACTGTGCAGTTTAAAGATGCACTGTGTAACATTTCTAGTGGAGGGTCTGTCACCGGCTTGTCTCCATGGAGATGTTATCGCTTTGTCTTGAATGTTCCACAGTATAGATTAAACCCGTCTATCACGAGGGAGACAAGCAGGTCACAGCACTATGCTACATTACAGTTCATATCTGTGGAGAGGCACCCCTATTCACAGAAAGAATTATTGTAATTTTGAGCAACAGACACCCGTAATGAATAAATGGTAGATGTTTAATGAAAGCGGTAACATCTCCATGGAGACAAGCAGGCATAGCGGACCCTCCACCAGAATGTCAGTCATGTATTCCTGTAATTTTAGAAAAGTAATAGTAATCTGACTACCACTAAATGAGAAAGTGAGAAAATAAGAAAGAAACAGGAATACGAGTACTTAAAATGATTATTCATAACAAAACTTTACAATGACCTCTTTTTTTATTAAGTTAAACAAATTATAATACACAAATTAATAGGCAATTTATAAAAGGAAAAAAAAGAAAGAATACAATGATATCTAGATGAAGAAAACCAGGCCATTTTCTCAGTTTTCCCAGATTTTGTTTTTTCCCAGAGTTATTATCTCCAACAGAGCCCAAAGGAAGTTGTCATCCGCATGTTTCCAAACACCGTCTGGTTTTGTAACGTAAAAGCACGAATAGAGCCCATTGCAATATTTTGTGGAGGCAAATTCCCCTTTTGAACTGCCTTAAAATTGCTTCTGTCATAATCTAAAAAAAATAAAGATTTAAAAGTTCTTAGATATTTCGTCATGGCAGGTTGGCACTGGGATAGAGCAAAGGTTCCTGGTCTATGTAGTTCCCTCTGCTTTTTTAGCTATGTTGCTGCATCATATCTTACACCATATTACTGTGAGACTTCTGGCGATCACGATATTTCAGTTATTATAAGATCTCTACTGATTATAGGCCTACCTTCTTGCATTTTTACTTTTGGTTGAGTTGTGCATATGGAGTAAATTGTCTAAAAGTATAAAAAAAGTGGGGTGAACTTTTAGCTATTTGTCCCTTATTTTGAAATGTGATCCAAAACAGAATGCAATAAGACTATTTCAGACTAGGGCTGCAACTAACGATTATTTTAGTAGTCGATTAATCTATAGATCCAGTAACGATTAGTCACGAAAAAAAAAAATTACTAGGATAATGGACACGACACTAACGTAGGTATTTAGTGAGCGCAGTTACGCGTGCGTGCTTTAAGCATTCCGTTTCAAAGCGGAATATTGTCAGTATCCAGTTTAAAAAAAAAAGTTGAAGTATTCTGTGAAACAGCGTTCTGTTAAGGGAATACTGCCAAAACACGACTAGACTACATTCGGAATGAAAAAGATTGTCCATGACTCGTGAGCAAATTGCGTATGGCCATCATTCCGTTTAGCACTAGTGCTAATAGTGGAATATTCCTCACATGCAGATGCAGTGACTGGCGCGAGCTAGCTGCCCGTCACAACGCTCCCGCACTTTTCCGTAATTTTCCTAACTTTTTGCCCTTAAACCGCCCCACTTTTGTAAATATTTTTGTCAACACTGTTCGTTAAGCTTGGGCTGCACTCGACGCTGCATTTTTTCCGCACTTTTGGTGGATTATTTACCTGTCTCGGCTTAAGATGTGTAAGGGACCCCGTTCTCCGCTCGTCTACACAAAGGATAAGCTGATGGCGCAGCGCTGTTGTGTTCCCCCGAGACAGGCATGTTATCCCTGACGAGATCCTGCAGACGACACGCCATGGACGCCGCGCGGGACGTAAACTCCGGGAAAAGAAGAGACGCTGCAGGCCGGTCCTCCCCTCCGTCATCACGGGGAATGTGCGCTCCCTCGCCAACAAGACGGACGAGCTCGCGGCACTCGCTAGATTTCAGCGGGAGTACAGGGACACTAGCGTCATTGTTTTTACGGAAACGTGGCTAACACCGCAAATCCGACTCTACCCTCACTGTGGACAACTTTCACCTGCTGCGCGCAGACAGGACAGAGGAGAGCGGGAAGAAGGGAGGTGGACTAGCGCTGTTTCTGAACGAGAAATGGTGTAAACCTGGACACTGTACAGTGAAGGAGCAGATGTGTAACAAAGACATTGAACTGTTTGCTGTCGGCCCTGCGGATTCTTGACACAGACGAGTATTAAGTTCCAAATTAAAATGATACTTAAATAATACGACTAGTCGACAATGAAATTTCATGTTGACAAAATTTTATTGTTGACGTTGTCGACTAATCGTTGCAGCCCTATTTCAGACACCACATGTTTAATCTGCTAATACAGGAGCTTGTGCAATTAATCCTTTTCCAATGGTGGGCAACTTGTAATCATTTAAATCAGCAATTAAACATTTCACAATATAACTTCATAATAACTAAATCCATTATGGGGTAATTAATTTGAGCCTGTGTTTGTAAAACTTAAGTCACTTGTATTACACTGCATCTGTCAGATTATAATATTTACTTTAATTTCTAATAGTTTATTTTTTTTATTTTTATTTTTTTAACTTTTTACTGTAAACCTAAAACATAAAATTGACTTAATGGAATCTAACATCTGATTAAACTGGTACTAATCTTTGCCCAAAACCCAAAAAATGTTTTCATGTGATTTTTAAAGGAAATGGAAGAGCAGTGAAGCTAAAGAAGTGGAGATATTTTTGTTTATACAGTTAAATCAATCTTTATTGTACATACAACTGTAGTGTAGGCAAGATGAAAATGCGTTTCTCCAGGTATCAATAAAAAAAAAAAAAGAGAACATAATTCAAAACACAACAATTTGAATTCAAATTGGGCATTACAGGACCAATATCAGATATAAATATTCACAGAAAACTTAAAAACCTTAAAAATATCTGGTGTTTTGTTCCTGTATCACATTCTGTCTTTCTTTCTCTCTCTGTCCTCCTCTTTGTAACTCTTTCTCTCTCCTTTCTCTCACTCTTTTCTCCTCTCTCCCTCCATCTTTCTGTCCCTCCTTACGTCTCTCCCTACCTCTCTCCTTTGCTTTCTCCTTTTCTTCCTCCCTCTCCCTCTCTCCCTTCTTCCCTACATTCCTCTTTCTCATACTCACTCTCTCTATTTTTCTCTCTCTGTCTCTATGTCCCTCTCGCTCATACTCACACTTTATCTCTTTCTCTCCTTCATCCCTCCCTTTCCCTTCATGCCTCTCTCTTTCTCCCCCTCTCTAGATCCACCCAGTCTGACAGCACCGTTCGCTCCTCGGATAGTGTGGGGGTCCGGCAGCCCGCCAAAAGCAAAATCCGTCGCCATAACAACCGCCTCTCCAGTGTCTTCGGCCAGAGCCCAAACCTGCGGGACTCCAGGGCAGCTCGCCGGGGCAACCTGGCAGACAGTGGCAGCCTCAGCGGGGACCTGCACACCAACGACGACCCCTCCGAACTGTCCCATCAGAAATCAGCGCCGGGGATTTTGAAGATTTTTGGTAGTGACATTTGTCAAGGGACCAACTACAAAAGCGTTCTGGCCACAATTCAGTCAGAGGCGAAGGAGCTGGTGAAAGAGGCACTGGAGAGGTGAGGGATCTGGCAACCTGACAACGCCATAATTCAGGGTTTCTCACAATGGAGACTCAGTGTGGACAATGCAAACCACTTACGATGTAATTGTGAAGGAATCTGTTCAAAGTACACTGGTACCTCACTTTACGAATGACCCAACAAACGAAAATTTCAAGTTACGAAACGCCTTCACGTCACATTTTTGTCTCTAGATACGAAAGAAAATTCAAGTTACGAAACGCGAAATCTCAAAAATTCAAATAATGCGCGCTCAGCCACACACATTATACGCTTTTCTCAGACTGGATTTAAACTTTTCTCACATTTGTCTCTGTTTAAACACTCAAACTTTCATAGATTTTCAACAAAACATATTAATAGTGAAGTGTGGGGGGAAGCGGGAGGGGGGAGAAGACTGAGCGGACACGTGTGCGCAGCATGATCCGGCGCAGAGCTGACAGCAGGTCTAGACCAAGGTCTAAACCTGGACTGGACCAGAACTAAACCTGGACTAAACCAGGACTAAACCAGGACTAGACCAGGTGGATTAAAGCGCCGCGTGCGGGTCTCATTCCTGGTTTCTCACGAGTCACAGCTGAGGCGAGCAGCGAGGAGGGGACCGCAGCGAGGAGGGGACCGCAGCGAGGAGGGGACCGCAGGCAGTCTGAGCGCATGTGAGCGAGAGCCATGCAAGAGCCGCGGTGGTCTAGACCTCCTCTAGACCTGACCAGGTCTAGAGGAGGTCTAGAGGAGCCACGGTGGTCTGGACTAAACCAGGACTAAACCTGGACTAAACCAGGAGGAGCCGCGCTCACATGCGCTCAGACCCCTCCTCCCTGCGGTCTCCTCCTCGCTGCTCGCCTCAGCTGTGACTCGTGAGAAACCAGGAAATAGACCCGCACGCGGCGCTTTAATCCACCTGCTCTAGTCCAGGTTTAGTCCTGGTTTAGTCCTGGTTTAGTCCTGGTCCAGTTCAGGTTTAGATCTTGGTCTAGTCCTGCTGTCAGCTCTGCGCCGGGTCATGCTGCGCACACGTGTCCGCGCAGTTTTCTCCCCCCTCCCGCTTCCCCCCACACTTCAATATTGATACGTTTTGTTGTGTTTAAACGAGGGACAAACATGAGAAAACTCATGGACGCAGAACACATTGTTACACTATAAAAAAAAAAAACTTGGATCGGGTCCTTGGAACGAATCAGGCCTTTTCCATTGAAATAGCTACTCAACTTACGAATTTTTCACGTTACGAAACCACTTCTGGAACGAATTAATTTCGTAAGGTGAGGTACCACTGTATTGGGTTTCAAGAGCTCAGTACTACTTTAAAGCCTTGAAGTTGAAGGTGTGCTAAGTAACTTTTTGGTTGAGCATCCATCGCCTGTTTGTTTCTATAGAGATGTCATTGCTCTGCCTGGAATGTTCCACAGTATGACATTAAACCGTTCCTTACATTCATTCAATTACAGGTGATTTTACAGCTGAAAAGTACATAGAAAAACTGACATTCTGATTGTGAGCGGGGACGCCTCTCCAAAGATCTGACCTGTAACTTTGTCTAGTTTGGTCTCCATGAAGATAGAAACCATACGGTGGAATATTCCAGACAAACCAGCAAGATCTCCATGGAGAAAAGCATTTGATGGACCTTCCACTAGAAAAGTTACACAATGCCCCTTTTACTGTCTTAAAGGAAAAGTAACATTTTTTTTTACAATCTGAGCCTTCTTTTGGCAATAAAACAAGTAGTTTTACTCACCCATAGCAGTTTGCTGTCAATTGGAGCAGTATCGCAGAACTTATGTTGAGCCGTTCTGTTCTACCAATGATCCCATATCCGTTAGCGTGAGTGCTTGGGGCACTGATTTGCGGTGTCCAAATAACACAAACTTTAGCACTTTTCAAATCACAGAAGATCGCTGTGTCAGGGTAGACTTTTAGTAGATTCCAAAACGGCCTGAAACCCGATATCGCAACAGAAAAGTAAAGTTCAGAGTGGTGTTAGCTTCTTTCGGACTAGCGGTGTTTACAATGCGCACTGTCCTCTCTGATGACGTCATCAAATGAAACTATAGCTGGATATCGGGTTTCAGGCCGTTTTGGAATCCACTAAAAGTCTACCCTGACACAGCGATCTTCTGTGATTTGAAAAGTGCTAAAGTTTGTGTTATTTGGACACCGCAAAGTAATGCCCCGAGCACTCACGCTAACGGATACGGGATCATTAGTAGAACAGAACGGCTCAACATAAGTTCTGCGATACTGCTCCAATTGACACCAAACTGCTATGGGTGAGTAAAACTACTTGTTTTATTGCCGAAAGAAGGCTCAGATTGTTAAAAAAAAAAAAAAAAAAAAAATGTTAATTTTCCTTTAAAACATGAAAAAGTTCTAGTTCATTTTTAACAGTTTACAGTGGTCCAGTGTCACAACACCAGAGCGGAGTTAGTTGACTTAGTTTTACTTCAAAGCAAGTTTTGGTCAAATACATGAGAAAGAAATCTGGTACTTGGTTTTTAAAGTTGTTTGAGTTTGCAGGAGGAGAACTGAACAAACGTAGAAAAATACTGGTAACTCATTGGTTTAAACACTCAATAAAAAAACTAAAATAATCAAGATTCAGTTAACAGCTCATATATTAAACGTGGATCTGGACTTAAAACAAGACTGAAATATTAACTGTCAACCTACAAGAATGTGTTGGATTTCAGAACATGTTTGTAGAGGTGTTCTTTAGCTAGAGATGAAAATTGTATTACTTTTTGCTTTAACTGGAATGTTACACAGTATGGCATTATCCATCTCCATGGAGACAAGCAGCTGACACCACCAGGCCAAGTTACTGGTATATACTGTAGATCTGTGGAGAGGCGTCACCGCTCACAGTAAGAATGCAGGTTTGTCAAGGTATTTTTGAACAATAAAAACACCTTTAATAGAATACATCTTGAATATAAGTGTAATGCCATACCGTGGAACATTCTATACAAAGCAGTAACATCTCTATGGAAACAAGCAGGTGACAGACAGCTCAGAAAAGCCACATCGCCCACCTTTAATTATAATGCTTATGTTCAGATACTGTTTGGAGAAAGAGGATCCCGGCGAGTACGTGCTGTGTGACGTGATTGGACGGACCGTGGAGAACCATTGGAAGAGGGAGTGTTTCCGTGTGGTGGGCGACGCGGAGAAGCCCCTCCTCCTGCAGTCGCTATGGAAACCAAAAGATGGCTTCTCCAGGCGCTTTGAGATCCAGCGCAGAGCCACTGTGGAGGAGCAGAGCCTGAAGAACAGAGATACAGTGACCGCAGGTGAGGGCGAGTTTTGGCTGATGGGACCTGGAGAAAGTTTGGTGCAGTTGATATTTTTGTTTAAGGATGTATCAATCCAGCTATTTCCTATACCAATTTCGATACTATAGCTTTAAAGCGTTCGTATTACATTGTTTTCTGATCTATGTTATAAGGTTTCCTCATCACAAACATAGTTTTGTTTCATTCACACATGTTTCACACACTAATCCTGCATATTTAGGATGAGTTCTTCTCTCAAACAGAAAACACTCATCACTTTGTGATGTCATGAGTTAATACAGGAAGTGCATCATTGTGTTTAAAACTCCTTACACTTTCGCTAGAATCATTTGGATAATTTCAGACCTTTAATCTCCACTAAACAAAAGGTAAAAAGTAGCTGTTAACTTGAAAATGACTGCTTCATGACATCACAAGTGGAACAGAGCATTTTGAGTTCTGGATATGTAGACAGGCTAATAATAAAGGATTACTGAAATGTGTGAATGAAAAAAAACACAGCTCCAGGTATGTTTTTGATGAGGTAACAACATTATAACATGGTTTAAAGCTCACAAGAGTCAAGTTTGTGTAATATAGGACCTTAAAAGGAGAATACATTTTTACAATCTGAGCCTTATTTCGGTAATAAAACAAGTTGATTTACTCACCCATAGCACTTTGGTGTCATATGGAGCATTTCCGGAGATGTTTTAGATTAGCGATCTCCGTAATGTGAGTTCTCGGGGCATATGTTTGCGGTCTCCAAATAACACAAACTTTAGCATTTTCAAATTATAGAAGCTCAATGTCTTAGTCTACACTTTCGTTTGAGTCAAAAGTGGCCTGTAATCCAAGATTTATCCATAGTTTCAAGTAGATGAGGAGGACAGTGCGCATGTGCGGAGTCACAGCTTATTTCACTCTCAGCTCTCGGGACCCAAACATGAAACACAAACCTAAAGACAAAGTGCTAAATTATGGGTAAATCTTGGATTACAGGCCACTTTTGACTCAAATGAAAGTTGTAGACTAAGACATTGAGCTTCTATGATCTGAAAAGTGCTAAAGTTTGTGTTATTTGGAGACCACAAACATGCCCTGAGAACTCACGTTACGGAGTTCTCTAATCCAAAACATCTCCGGAAATGCTCCATATGACACCAAAGTGCTATGGGTGAGTAAAACAACTTGTTTTATTACCGAAATAAGGCTCAGAGTGTAAAAAACGTTAATTCTCTTTTAACATTTAGGTTTGCATTCCAGAGTTTGAGAGCAACTACAGAAAAGGCAGAGTCTGCATTACATTTTATTATTACGTCACTTCTAAATACTTCTCAAGTATTCTCCAGAACTGTCAGTGCTATCAGTGAGCGTAGCATCCCTGTTCTCAATCTCTCAGTCTGGACCACAGAGTCGTAGAGTCTCACAGGGAGAGTCCTGATTCTGGGCTCCTATTGCAGCCCAACAGCCTTCATTGTTCTGCTTATCACAGAGAGACGGGAGAGAGGAGAGGAGAAGATGGGGAGTGGAGGAGAGAGAAAGAGGGGGTGAGCAGAAGAGGGGAGAGAAGGAGAGCAGGAGGGGGGGAGAAAGAGAGGAGGAGAGAGAATGAGAGGGAGAGGGAGAGAGAAAGAGAGGAGGAGAGGGGAGAGGAGGAAAGGAGGAGAGAGAAAGAGGGGGAGAGATGGAGAGAGGGTGGGTAAGGGAAGAGACAGAGAGAGCAAAGAGGGGGGAGAGAGGGAGGGAAAGAGGGAAGAGGAGGAGGAGGAGAGGGGGAGGAAGAAAGAAAGAGGGCGGATAAGAGGAGGAGAGAGGGAGGGGGTCTGATTGAAGAAAAAAAACAACACAGTGAGTGACAGAGGAGAGAGAGACTGTCCCAAATCTTATCTTAGGTTCACAGCAGGGGACTGTGCAGCTCTGGACAACATCAAGGCACCACTAATGTCTTTTACTGACCAGTTTTTACAATTGCAGTGTTTGATTTTCTAACATTCTGTTAGATAAATACATGAATTTCATGGATCTATACCAGATAGTCATACATTTTATTCACATTTGTTTTGTTTCATTTAAATAAAAAAAGCTTTTAATAGTCAAATTTCTGTTGTGTTTCCATGATTTTCCATCAGAGAATTGGCTGTAGACTTCTCCATAAAAAAGACTCATCATAACTAGTATGACACCACTGGCTAATATTTAAGAAACAACTATTTTTAGTTGAAAATTGCTTTCTATTATTGTCTTGTTAATATTATCACTGCAGTATGAAAGTTGGTCGGTCAAGTCTGAAATTTCAGTATTAACACAACGTCCTGATCATTTAAAAAACATTTGAGTAATTTTCCCTTGCTCGGACTCGCTTGTGGTGTCAGTTTTGTATCAGTGTAAAAGTTCACAGTACTGAAATTTCAGTATCATGAAACACAATTTTCGGATCATTGAAAAAGAAAAAAACATATTTGAGTATTTTTTCTTTAGACCAGCATGCTATGACAAATTCCTATATAGTTTTTTTTTTTTTTTAAATATTATTTGATCTGTTCCCACCTTTGTCGTGTCAGTTCACAGTACCCACATTTTAGTATTATGAAACACAACTTCCTGATCATTGAAGGAAAAAAAAAAAATCATGTTTGTGTAACTTTTCCATTCATTAGACCCACTATGTGTATTTTGAGAGCACATTCACTTTTTGTTTATTCTACTAGTACTGTATATTATTTGAAGTGTTCCCATCTTGTCAGTTTTGGTCAGTGTAAAACACTTTTCCCATCAATAAAAATATAATAAAAATATAATAATATTTCAGTAATTTTTCCTTATTTGCGTTCATTAGACCCACATCCTATTACAAGTTTCCCAAGTATTTTGTGTGCAGTTTTCTTTATTTTTTTAATCTTTTATGTTATTAGATCTGTTCTCACCTTGTTATGTCAGTTTTGGTCAGGGTAAAAGTTCACAGTATCCACATTTCAGTATCACAGAATAAAAAAAACAAACATCCGATGACAAGTTCCCACATATTTTGCACCTCTACTTGAGTTTTTTCTGTGTTAGTTGAAGTGTTCCCACCTTTGTTGTGTCAGATTTGGTCAGTGTAAAAGCTCCCAGCACTGATAAGAGCTTGTGTGACTGTGAGTGTGTGACTGAGGGACATTCCTGAGCCTAAAGCCCTAGAGCTCAGTGTGGTCTCTCACTTCACTGTGGAACTGATACACTGTAGATCTATATGAGGAAGTGTTAATATAGTAGTAACTGGAGTTGTATAGTGAGTGTGATTGAATTCGTTCTTTGTTTAAATGTCATGTATTACGCAGGATTGACTCTTGTGAGCTTTAAGACACGTTTCAACATTGTTTCTTCATCAAAAACATTTACGCATGTTTGAGTAGCTTTTTATTATTAGTCTGTCTACGTCTCCAAAGCTCAAAATGCTCTGTTCCACCTTGTGATATCATGAAGCAGTAGTTTTCAAGATAACAAGTACCTTTAGTTCAGTAGAAATTGGCAATTGCAGGACTGAAAATCTCCACATGATTCTATTGAAGGCATATGGAGTTTAAGCACTTCCTGTATTACCACATGACATCACAAGGTGGAGCAGAGTGTTTTCAGTTTGAGAGAAGGACATAACTATGCAGGATTTGTGTTTTAAACATGTGAATGAAGCAAAACACAACTCCAGGTCTGAAAACAGTGTAATATGTCCTCTTTAAAAATCAAGTTCTGTTGCTAATGCTGACCCATCAAATAAGAGATTATTATTCATCCACTCGGACACACAGAAAGTCCCATGATGCACTTTGCCCCCTCTGTTTCCTCTGCTTCCTCCTGGCTTGTTACATTTGACTCAGAGCCAAAGCTTTGGACTGGTGCTGCTCAGATAAGTTTATGAGGCTTTTGGTGGGAACTTGGTCAGACGCCATGTTTTTTTGTTTTCAGCTTTTAACTTTGGGCACTAATGGTATTTGAACATGCAGGAGTTAGATTACATTATACAGAGAGTGTGCTGAGAAACCTGGTGCATTGTGGGAAGTCACATGTTTGATGTGTGAGTATGAGCTGTTTTCTAGAAGTGCCGTGTGAGCTACGATAAGATAAAAATGATTGAAAGGAAAAAACTTTTGTGGTTAATTTTACGAATAATTCATATTTTGTGATAGTTTATAGTTAAACATGGCATTAACTGGCACATTCTGGGTCAGCGCGTTTCTGAAATGATAAAAATACAATCAAATAATTTATTTTTTGTCAATATTACCCATCCTCATATTGATCTTCCTTAATTTAAAATATTCTTATTATTTAAAATATTTGTCTTATTAAAAAGAAAAAAAAGGCTTTCAGCGTTGATTTAATAAATTTCAAGTTTTTGTTTTTTTTTGCCAAAAATATACCAACATTTTTTTTTTTTTATTCCACTGAGAAACATAGAAAACAGATTCATAACAACTTTATTTCCAATTTCCATGGAATCATGCAGTAGACATTCCACCCTCAGAAAGGTACACATTGTCACTTTAAACTATGACAAAACAAGACTTTAATCAAATCAGTGCCTTTTAAAACAAAAATGGTCACATTTCATCCCCCAAAGTCTGAACTCTGCTCCAAACCCCATGCTTTTTCACCATTAAAAAAGACCTAAGCCACAATGTTGATTAAAATTTGATTAATTGCTCAGCCCTTCTTATGATACAACTTGTCACGATACAAAAATTTTAAACTTTCGATACTAAGGAATAGATTTGATACCCAATACCGATTCTGATTCCACAATGATAATAAAAAACACTCTTTAGACAAGTAGAATGGCATTTTCAACTTTAAATCGTAATACTTTCTTTTCTATTCCCATGTGGTGTTATACCTGTGTAACCCCTCAGTGGTCCTGTAGGTTCCATAGTGGTTCATGGGCGTATACTAGTCTATGTGCTCTTATACTTTTTCTGATACAGCTCAAGATAATTCTAAAGCGATTCAGGAAAGGTTCAAAGGCCATCCTGAAGCCCCTAAAGTCCCTCTTCAAAAAACATGACAAAAAGCCTCTACAGCAGACCTGGGCATTTCAAGACCCAGGGGACAAATACTCTGACCGGCCCACGAAAGGTGGGTTGGAATTAAGAAAATAAAACCTACTTTCAAAATTGTACATGATGCAATTGTACTGATGCAATACTGATGATCATCTGTTGGACGTGCTTCACATCTCCACCTCAAACATGCAACCTGACTTTAATGCACTTGTTAAATCTAAACAGAGGCTAGATTTCTCTCACTGATCAAGAAAAAAAAAAACACTAAAACATATTAACTCTGACTTTTTTTCTACACAGTTTGGCAGTTGGATAAAAAAGTTTTGTGACATATTTTGTATTATATTATTTGGCATACAAAGACATTGTGGTGTCTTAATACAAAGTTAAGAAAGTTAAACTCAGAAAGCATTGTGGGGTTAATGTGACTGAAAAAGAGTTACAAAGGTTTCACGTTTACCATTGTTTTGAATTATTTTACTGAATAAATTCAGTTTTTGTAAAACCTCACTCTCTCATTACTTAATAATAACACATAACTTACCAACTTCTGTAAACAATGCCATTTACTGATTTCAATGTAGAAATAAAATTAATAACCAGTGTAGATTTCAAACTTTTGGCCCCGGCCCTCCACAATATTTTCTGCTTCTTATTTGGCCCATGGGGAAAAATAATTGCCCATCCCTGCTCTACAGTATCACTACTGTAATATCTTAAGTAAGTATAATATTTTGGATCTTGAAAGTTCTCGGGTAATTATAGATGCTTGCCTTATTTTTAAAGTTGTAAATGAACTCGCTCCTCCACCATTAATGGATTTTATAATAAAAAGAAACTACTAACCAAGTTCAATAACTCCTGTTATTGAATTTTACTCCCATTGCACTGTTGTTTACTACTGTTATTGCACATTTAAGATAAGATAAGATAAGACTTTATTGATCTCACACAGGAGAAATTTACTTGTCACAGTAGCTCCAGGTCGGGACAGTTTGAACAAGAAGACAAGTGCATGCAGGCAAAAAAAGGCATAAAGAATACTGGAATTTTAGTTGCCTGGAAGAATCCATGACTCATCGCTGTACCAGCGAGTGAGTCTGGTAATGCTTGGTCCAAAATGCGCTGCGGTTGCGCGTAGACAGACAGCTAAGTGAACCAATCAGAGATTGCGCCATCTTGATTCAAAACTGAGGCGGAACTTCCGCTGCCTAAGAGTGACTTTGCGGGCAAAGGCGGGGGCACTGACGTCACCATCTTTGAACGAATCAGAATCGCGGAGTCCGTTTGTAACCGGAGGAGCGAGGGTGGATGGAGGGTGTCCAAATGGTATCGCGGTGTATAGGAAATACAGAGAGATATCATTTGGCTGGCCAGGTAAGAATTTTAGTACTGTTGTTTACTCCTGTTATTGCACTAGAATTACTACTGTTGCACATTTATTTTTATCTTAACTCCAATGCACATTCTACTGCACATGACCATTTCACTGCTGTATCTTCCATTGCACATTCTTGATGCACACTGCACACTTTGGAAATCTGTATATAGGTATTTATTAATTATGTTGCACTGCTTTAAGATTTCAGATCTTAGACTTTAGTTTTAACTTTAGATCTCTGTCTTAGATAGTTTTTGTTGTGTTTTGTCTTCATATTGTATCTTGTACACTGTGTTTTTGCACTACCTGGCCAGAGAGAAACGGAATTTCGATTCACTGTATGTTGAACACATATGGCAGAATTGACAATAAAGCTGACTTTGATCTTTGATCTTGATCTTTGAGTTAACACGAGAGCATTGACCAGAGGAGACTGGACCATACAGAGACGCAGGACCAAATTTGGCCAAATGGTGACGACTATCAGAGGATCACAGTCATGGAACACATTACCTGCTCATGTCAGGAACTGTCGGTCCTCCTCAACCTTGAAGAACACTCTGATACATTGGTTGAAAAATAATCAAACATGCTCACACAGGTAGATGTTCTTTTTCTTTTTGGGGCCTCTTAAACTCAGAGAATGGTCTGTTGTAGTGAACTTTCTGTCATTTCTGTGTGCACTTCTGCCTCTTCTGTATGTTCCTCTAAATGTTTTTCTGTTCTGACCTGCCTTAGGACAATGGATGTAAAGTAGCTATTGTGCTAATTCCGGCATATTGTTACTGTTTGTTGTCAAGTTGATGAATATGCATTGTCCTAATAAAAATAAAAAAAAAGTCCTCTGAGTGTGCATGGGACTATTTAGCATCAATACCTTCTCAAATATCAAGTTTCGATATTAGTTTTAATATTGATTCTGTTTTCCGATGTTTTGACAAACCCTCCTCTCTCCTCAGGTCTAAACGCACAGGTCCGTAAGCTGCAGAAGACCAGATCGCGTGTGGCGTCTCTGTTTGTGGATGGGAGCGGAGAAGGTGGAGATGGACTGGGTTTATGGAGGAGTCTCAGTGACATGGATGTATCGACCATGGGGAAAGAGGCGCTCCGAGCTCAACAGAACCAGAACCAGAGCCAGCTCAGGGAGGAGCAGGAGGCAGAGGCTGACAAAGAGGAACTGAGGCTGGGGCAAGAGAAGGAGGAGACGGAGAGCAGTGATGATAACACTACACAGTACTCCATCCACCCGCCATTTGACTTCCCGTATTTTCTCCTACTGCAGGGATACAACCACAGACAGGTAAACAGACCAGTATTATGTTAAAATAATAATAATACAGTGGTTTTATTTTGCATTTTTTAAATTCTATTTTTAACGTGTATTAAATGGAATGGTTAAAGAGCCTATATTACTCTAATTTCCTGATCTATGTTATAATGTTTCGTCATCAAAAACGTGGAGTTTTGTTTTGTTTCATTCACACAAACCCTGCATATTTGTGTCATATACAGAAAACACCTTGTGATGTCATGTGGTAATAAAAGAAGAGCTCCACTGTGTTTTCAAACTCCATACACCTGCAGTAGAATTGTTTGGATAATTTCACCCATAGAATTTCCAATCTCTACTGTTCAACAGGTAAAATGTAGCTGTTAACTGCAAAACTACCACTTCTTGACATCATAAGGTGGAACAGAGCATTTTGACATTTGGAAATGTTAGACTAATAATAAAGGATTGCTCAAACACAACTTCAGGTAGGTTTTTGAGGTGGTAACAGCATTATAACATAGCTTAAAGCTCGAGAGTCAATTTCACGTAATGTAGGACCTTTAAAGGAAAAGTAAAGTTTTTTTTACAATTTGAGCCTTATTTCGGTAATAAAACAAGTTGTTTTACTCACCCATATCACTTTAGTGTCATATGGAGCATTTCCGGAGATGTTTTAGATTAGCGTTAAGCTAACGCCGTTAGCCTAGCGCGACTTATAGCCATAGCTCGGGGCATTCCCTGAGTATGTAATATGCCCCGTGCGGGCTCCAAATAACATAAACTTTAGCACTTTTCAAATCATAGAAGCTCGATGTCTTTAGTCTACGATTTCGTTTGGTCAAAAGTGGCCTGTAATCCAAGATTTAGCCATAGTTTCGAGTAGATGAGGACGCCAGTGCGCATGCTCTCAGCTCCCGGGACCCAAACATGGAACGCATAGCTGTAAACTATGGATAAATCTCGGATTACAGGCCACTTTTGATTCAAACGAAATCGTAGACTAAAGACATCGAGATTCTATGATTTGAAAACTGCTTGGGTTATTTGGAGCCCGCACGGGCCATATTACATGCTCGGGGAATGCCCCGAGCTATGGCTATAAGTCGCGCTAATCTAAAACATCTCCGGAAATGCTCCATATGACACCAAAGTGATATGGGCGAGTAAAACAACTTGTTTTATTACCGAAATAAGGCTCAAATTGTAAAAAACGTTACTTTTCCTTTAAAGTTGCAATACATTTCTGGTACAGTGACAGCCACCTGCTTATCTCCATAAAATATTGTATTGCTGTACCTGGAATGTGCCTGGAATGTTTCACAGAATGGCATTACAACTTCTCCATCTCCATTCAGGCTCTGTAGTAAAATTATGTTAAACAAGTGATGGAGTCATGGTTCATTGAGATTTTGTTGATGTGAGGATCAGATTATGTGTCAAACAGGAGGCAGGTGTTGGTGACCGTCTTTACTCTAAGCTCCTTGTGTGGAGGCTAATTCCCCGTCAGAGAGCAGGGCCACGGTCAGACCACGCTACAACAGACGCCATGTTGGAATAATGTCACCCTCAAGATACTCATTCAGAATAATACAGTACAATCGATATGATCTAGCTTTCTCAGTTCCGATACAGATTCTGATACTAAAGATTTAAGTATCTGCCCATATCCGATATCAACCAAAATACTGCAGTATATCTGTACTGGGGCAAGATACATGGACAAAAATGCGTATAGTTGCTTAAATGTGCACTATGTAACTTTTTGGTAGGGGGTCCATCACCTGCTTGTTTCTATGGATATGTCACTGCTCTGCCTAGAATGTTCCACAGTATGACATTAAACAGCTCTACCTTACATTTATTTAATTACAGGTGGTTTTATAGCTCAAAAATACCTTGAAAAACGCATGCTGACTGTGAGCGGGGTCGCCTCTCCACAGATCTGACCTGTAACTTGGTCTGGTTTGGTCTCCATAGATAGAAAGGTTTAATGCCACACTGAAACATTCCAGACAAAGCAATAACACCTCCACAGAGAAAAAGGGATGAAAGTTTCGGGACGAAATCATTAAACCCAAGTATTGTAGTGAAGTATTGACTATTGTGGTCTTTCTTTCTGTCTGTCCTGTTTTGTGTGGGGCAGAGCTGATTTCTGACAGAGCCCCTGAGTCTGTAGCTTTAGTCCGTTTCCAGGAACAGGAAGTGCTGTTTGTCTGAGCCGCTGCCGTGGAAACGCTGAGTGGGCAGGATCATGGTGACTGACAGACACTGCTCTAATCTGCACTGTGATACAGACATGTGTGACAACAGGGCAAGTGACAACAAGCAGAGATACAGAAAGAAAACAATGACGACTCACAAGCATGTAGTCAAATTCAACAGTGATTTAGTGTCTATGGTACTAAAATTTCAAACTCGATTTCAATACTAAGTAATAGACTCGATACTCAGTACTGATTCTGATACCAAAATGATGATTAAAAAAACAACATTAAAGGGCCCATATTAGGCTATTATAATGTTATAATGTTATTTTCTTATCACAAACAGACCTGGAGTTGTGTTTCTTTGTTTCATTCACACAGGTTTAACACACAAACCCTGCATATTCAGAAAACACGCCGTTCATGCTGTAATACAGGAGGTGCTCCCCTGTGTTTTTAAATTCCATACACTTTCACTAGAATCATTTGGGTGATTTCTGTACTGGACTTGCCCATCTCCACTGAACTAAAGGTAAAATGTAGCTGTTAAAATCTAGGTCTTTGTGACATCACAAGGTGGAACAGAGCATTTTGGGCTTTGGAGATGTAGACAGACGAATAATAAAGGGTTACTTTATGTGTGAGTGATACAAAATGCAACTCATTATTGTAACATGGCTTAAAGCTCACAAGAGTTAATGTTGTGTAATATAGGACCTTTAAATCCAGTGATTAGTCTTTACGATATTAGTGATGGTACTTTTGGCTGTTTTATGGGATCCAATCTTTTGGAGCGATTCATTTCAAAGAGCCGTTCAAAAGACTGGCTGTTTTATATTTATTTACATGATAGAAGCCGATGTGAGCACTCATGTTATTTACAAACCAACCACAGAGAGAAGACAAAGGCTCAGATCGGTTTCAAATGGCTCCAACTGAGAGTGGGAGTGTGTTTACCCTTTGAAATGATGCATTAGCTAAATAAAAAGTTATACTACAATAATATTAATTCAAAAATAAACTGTTATTAAGATGCCAAAAGCATCTTAATAACATAAGATGCATAAAAAAATTGAAAGAAAAATATTTGTTTCTTTTAAAAGATCTAGTTCCAATTTCACCTTTTCAACTTTTAATTCTTAATACCGATTCTGATACTATAATTATAAAAAACACTCTATTTACTACACTACACAACACATTTAATGCACTTTTTTAGACAATAGAATGTGATTTTTAACATTAAATTATAGTAATTTCTTTTATATTCCCATGTGGTCTTATATCTGTGTAAACTCTCACTGGTGGTCCAGGTAGGTTCCATAGTGGTCCATGGGCATATTAGGGATGCACCGATCCACATTTTTTCACTTCCGATCCCATCCCGATACCTGAATTTGGATATCTGCCGATACCGATACTATTCCTATACCAAAACTGTTTGTTTTCAATATTATCATCATTATTGTTTAACTACAAATAACGGTACCCATAATACACCTACATAACACCTGCAATTCAACATAATAAAGAAAATACTTAAATAACCCCCCATAAGTTATAACTTAATTAACTAAGAGACTTAAGAAAACAAAATAAACCCACAAATTAACATTAATGGTTCCCCCTTTAATTTGGCCCCCTTTAGCGCACCACTATGCGCTATTTATCGCAAGACCAGGAAGTGCCCCAGTTTGGCCCCTGAACCAGAGAGCAGTGCGGAGACGGTGGAAGGTAGGGAGAGCATGTGGATCCGTGCACCCTCGCACGCACTGGGGAGGGGAACAGAGTCCAGATAGCGGGAAAACAGTTTGTAAGCAGTCCTGCAGTAGCAGGAGCACCGGAGCCTGGCTCCGCAAACCAGGGGGAGCGCTTCGCGCCTGCTCTCCCGTCTAAGAGAGGCACCGGTCGGGGAGCAACTACAGGCCCTCCGTCACACTGTGTCTCATTGAGATACGCCTCCGTTCAGGAAATCCATTCTACTTTTTACAGCAGGAGCAGAGCAGCCGACAGGGAATCACTCGTGGAGTTATTTCAGCAGATAATGTGTATATACAGACATGGCTCATGGATTGGAAATTTTCGCAGGTTGGATCGGAATTTCCGATCCGTGAATTACGTTGATATCGGAACCCGATATCGATAGTGGATCGGATCGGCCCCATCCCTAGGGCGTATACTAGTCTATGTTCTCTTATACATTCACGAAAGGTTCATTTCTGTCCTGTGAATGTGAATTTTAGTATTGAAAACCTAAAATATTAATTTTAGTATTGATTATCTGCCCCATTCTCTCTCTTTGGCCAACACTACTACTTTTCTTTTGTCAGTAGTACAAAAATTACTGTAACATGCCAGTCTGTTACAAAAGAAAGCACCACTGTGCAGTATAATCCATTTCTATTGCAGTTTGTGTGCAGTTAATTAGCTCTGTGGTTAGTTCACTCACTCCTTTTAGCCTGCCCCGGCCTGGCACCTCCATGGGGCTTTAGACCTGGAGGTACTTGACTTCTCTGTAATCTCGTCCTGTCAGAATGTTTGGTGCCTCCCCCTTTCCTTTACACTTTGGCTCTGCTGGTGCCCGTTCAAAATCTTTCATAACAATGTTAAAGGGCCAATACTACACTATTTTCTGTGTTCTATGTTATAATGTTGTTTCCTCATCACAAACATGTTTAACACACAAATCCTGCATATTTAGGCTTTTCTCATACAGAAAACATGCTAACAGCGCACTTCCGGATTCTCTGACTATAACAAACCTTTATAATTAGATGTAAAGAAGACACAGCAGTTTCATTTCCACCTTAAGAGCTGCTTATGCAATATCAGTATGGGATAAAACAGATTTTGCCCAACTACATGAAAAAATCAGACACAGGACCTTTTCTGGTAGAGGGTCTGTCACCGACTTGTCTCCATGGAAATGTCATTACTTTGACTAAAATGATCCACGGTAGAGATTGTTTAATCTAGAGATTGTTTAATCTCTACCATGGATCATTTTATCTATCTCAAGGGAGGCAACTATAGGCTAGATTACAGGTCAGATCTGTGGAGAGTCGCCCCTATTCACAGAAAGAATCATTGTATTTTTGAGCAACAGAAACCCCCGTAATGAAGAAATGCTAGATGGATACGTTTAATACAATACAGACATTCTAGGCAAAGCAATAACATCTCGATGGAGAAAAGCAGGCGATGGACCCTCCACCAAAAATGTACAGTTAGAATGGAGACATCTTTTGGTGGTTGTATTTTTGCCTTTAATACTGGATTTATGGCATGTTTATGGCATTTTTTCTTTAATCTTCCTCCAGGATTTCGTGATCTACCTGATGAGCGGGACCACCACCATCTTCGGCTGCTGTCGGGAGCACAGTAACGGGGAGGATGAAGAGCGCCTCAAAGTGGACAGTCTGTTATTCGCACCAGACGTATTGCCACAACACTGCTGCGTA